>JAGIQG010000006.1:28627180-29227180 GCA_024679065.1 Sphyrna mokarran | reverse complement strand
ACCCAGAGGAAACCCATGCAGACATGGGGACAATGTGCAAACTCCACACAGAAAGTGACCCAAGGCCAGAATTGAACACAGGTCCCTGGCACTGGGAGGCAACAATGCTAACCACTGTTCTACCAGGAATGTGGTCGATGTGGCCTCTTGGTTTCAATCTCCGAAAGGAGTGTGAGAAGAAATTTCCAGATTTTACCAAAGTCACCCCGGCTAAGAAGTTGGTTGCTAGTTGTGCGGGATGTCCTGTCCAATCATGATCCATCTGGCATCAGGACAGTATGTAGCAGGCTTGATGGACCAGCTGCTCTTTCCCTATTTTGGATGCTTGTAACACACGGGGCCCAATTAGTATTTTCTTTCCTCTCACTTTATTACAAAACTTTTTGTCACACAATTTTCCTGCTAAATAGCGATTTTCTTGTTCTACACAAAATCAAACTATGAATGCTCACTTTCACAGATGCCCGGTGTTCTAATCCCTTCTTTTCATAAGTTAACATTCATTGCGTGTAACATTTTCAGCGGAAGCAATAATTGAGCTATTTTAGAGCATGAGATGGGGAACGCACGGGATGAATGGAGATTGCAGCTCGGTGGCACAGTGGTTAACACTGCTGCCTCATAGCGTCAGAGACTTGGGTTCAATTCCAGCCTCAGGCCACTGTCTGGATATAGTTTGCCCTTTCTCCCCATGTGTGCGCCGGTTTCCTCCCACACTCCAAATATGTTAATTGGTCGTGATAAATTGACAGTGAGAGTGGGATTTTACAGCCTTGCTCGGGTGAGAATGGAAATTCCTGCCAAGGTCAATGGAGATTTCAGTTGCCGACCCTCGTCCGTGCTGATTCCATGACAGGCAAGGTGTAGACTTCTGGCCTCAATGTCAGGGGGATTAATCAGGATAAGTGGTGGGGGTTACGGAGATAGGGCCTGGGTGGAATTGTTTTTGGTGCAGACTCAGTGGGCTGAATGGCCTCCTTCTGCACTGTAGGGGTTCTATGATTTGGGATCTCCTTCCATACAAGTAATGGAAGGTCTTTCGTTCTTTTAAATTGGGTCTAAGTACAAATTACATTCATTATAGAAAGGGGATTGAAAATAAAAAAAGACAGATTTTCATTATTTGTTTTAAGATTAGCTTAATGTTAAGTCTCTGCGTAAGCTGGTTTACCACGAACGTGTAGAGCGAGACCAAGGGCCATTGGCTGTGCTTCAGTCACAGACTTGGTCCACTCTGGGTACATCTGGAACATATTATTGAGAGAGAGGCTTAGACTTCAAACTAGTGAAGAGGCAGCTTTCAATGGGGACATTGTGCAGCAGCAGTTTAAACACAGAATGAGGGTCGTGTTTAAAGAGAAAAAAGAGTGTGCTTTGGTTAAAGAAAAAGGAACTATTGCACGCTCAGAACTCTCATTTTCATTCCTTTAAGTAGAAGCATTGGATCCAATCTCCTGGAAAATGCAATGGGGTTTTTATAAAGCGAAATTTGGCACATTACCCCAAACAAAGAAGTATTTGGACCACAGCCTATTCATTCTGTGACTGTGCAGTGAAAACTGATCTGTGGAACAAGACAATTCAGCATTAATTGTGCGTGGAGAACCCATGTTTATTCTGTATAGAAATCTGAAAATGCTGTTAAGTCTCTGAATCGCACCAGAGTGCCAGGCAGTTACCATTTTTCTCTGTGAAGGTATGCTTTGTTTGAGGCACAGGGACACAGTGATTAGCAGTGCTGCCTCACCGTGCCAGAGATCCCAGTTCAGTTTCAGCCTGGAGTCACTGACTGTGTGGAGTTTGCATGTTCTCCCCATGTCTGCGTGGGTTTCCCCCGGGTGCTCCGGTTTCCTCCCACACTCCAAAGATGTGCAGGGTAGGTGGATTGGTCATGCTAAACTGCCCCTTGGTATCAGCGGGACTGGCAGAGTGAAATAGTTGGGGTTACGGGGATAGGGTCTGGGTGGGATTGTTGTTGGTGCAGACTTGATGGGGTGAATGGCCTCCTTCTGCACTGTAGGATTCTATGCTGCATTTGTGAAACACATCGCATAATTGTGGTATCTGGGTTGCCACATTTAACACAGCTGCAAGGTAGGGCGGTGGTGGGGGGAGGTGCTGATGTGGTGTGGGGGCAGAAAAATCATGTATGTGCTTTTATAGAATGTTCCCAGGAAAATATCTATTGAAGTAAGGGGAGGCTTGCAATCCAAAAAGCCACTAATGAGTGGTGTGCTTGACAAAAGGAAATCTTTTATTTACAGGAGTAAGAACTCGATGGCAAATTTAAGATTTCAGTCAGTAATTACATTTGCATGTGTCTATTGCATTTCTTTCTTCACAGCAGGCATTTTTTTGTATGTGTGTGTGTGTGTGTGTGTGTGTGGGGGGGGGGGGGGGGGGGGTGTTGTCAAACTTTCTGGGAATATTCCTGCCGAGATGAAAACAAAATTATACATTTTGAAGGGAAACATTCCTGGGACTGAAACTTTGGAATCAAAACGAACATACATCTGTTCGGTACAAATCCTGGAGACAGATTAATACCGGATTAAAACAAGCAAATCCTGTCTGTTGCTTTAAATTGTCTGCACAAAAAAAAACCCTTTCAGAAGTCTGCTGTGTGACCTATTTTTGCAACGATAGTTTGCTAATAATTTCATGAGTGGGGATCCGTGACGAATAATCCAAAATATTAAACATTATCACTACTTATAAAGTCCCAGATAGAACGTGTTCCAAAAAAATATACTTTCTTGAAACAGTGACTGTGATTTATTCTATGGCAATGGGCAAAACAGAATCCCTACAGTACAGAAGAAGACTATTTGGCCCATCGAGTCTATACTGATCACAATCCCACCCAAGGCCTATTCCTGTAACCCCACTCATTTATTCTGCTACCCCTCCCCCCCCCAACAACTAACATTGCAGTCAATCTAGCATGGCCAATCCACCTAACTTGTAGATCTTTGGACTGTGGGAGGAAACCCACACAGACACAAGGAGAGCATGCAAGTTCCACATAGACAGTGACCTGAGGCTGTGAGGCGGCAGTGCTAGCCATTGCACCACTGTGCCACCCAGTACAAGAGCTTAAGTATCAGTGTGGGTCATGTTTGCTGCTATTCCATTACTTGTATCACTCAGATCCACAATGGTAACACTGAGTACTTTGCCAAATATCTGTATCATTTTAATGAATTAAGAAGAGTTCGAACTTACTAAATCTTTGTGCTTACAAGGTTTGTTCGTTTAGTATTGCTCTGGCCATTATTTTAACACAGGCATTAATCCATTTGAATTAAGATGGTAAGTTCAAGTCTAAGTGTGCATACGCTAATATCAAGCACCAACCACCCCCAGACTCCAGAAGGCACAGAGAAGTAACTAAACTGGTTAACCCAGATCTGGCACTGCACGCTAAACAAAACATTCAACTCCAACAGGCTGAAAAGGGCAGGATTTAGCATTTTGGGTTGGGGCCACTGGTGTCACGGCCAAACGCAGATCTGGACTCTGCACTGTGCTGGGAGCAAAACCTCACCTGTGATTTTGCCTGAAAGAACCAAATAGTTAGGGGGCCAGGGAGAACACTCACCGTCCAAGTAGCTCGGACATGGACAGGTCCTGGAAGCTGGCAGCACAATACAAAGCCTTCCAACTAAAATCATAGAATCCCGACAGTGTAGAAGAGGCCATTTGGCTCATTCAGTCTGCACTAACTCTCTGACAAAGTATCGTACCCATGTTCTCTCCCAAATATTTACCATGGCTAACCCATCAAAATACACCTCTCGGGACACTAAGGGGGAAGTTAGCTCCTAATCCATCACACCTTTCGTGAACAAAGATGTATTTGCACTAGGAAGGATCTGAAGTCTGTCATTGCAGATATGAGAGAGAGAAAGAGAGAGACAAAGAGAACAGCTCCATTTCAGGCTAATCGATGAGTTGGTTTGTAATTTTCCAAAAATTCCTGGATTCTGGCAGAATTGGAGAACTGCCAATGTGACATCCCTATTCAAAAAGAGAGGGTGGCAAAAGAACAGGTAACAATAAGCTGATCAACCTGACATCTATTGCTGAAGAAGTGTTGGGATCAATTATTAGGGAAGCAATAGCTGCACATTTGGAAAATCATTATCCAATCAAGCAGAGTCAGCATGGCTTCATGAAAGAGAAATTAGCCAGAATTCTCCCATCCTGCCCGCCACTGGAATTCTAGTGGGCAGAGTGGACCATATGGTCCATTGAAGTTGGGCAGGAATTTCTGGTTTTCAGGCGAGCACGGCCGGAGATTCCCACCCATCATGTCTGATTAATTTATGTTTCGAGGAAGTCTCAACCAGAGTGGATAGAGGGGAACCAGTAGATGTGTTGTATTTGGACTTCCATAAAGGGTTCGACAGAATACCCCACAAAAGGTTAAGACACAAGATAAAAACCCATGATGTTATACTGGCATGGATAGAGAATTGGAAAATGAGCAGGAAGCAGCAGTGGGGGGGATAAGGGGTTCTTTTTCTGTTGGGTTCCATAGGGATCAGTCATGATTCTATTGAATGGTAGAGCAGGATGAAGGGGTTAAACGGCATACTCTTTCTTGTGACTTGATGGGTTGGGGCAAAGTGCTTGATCTCAGGTTTTCCCTCGAGATGAGACTCTTGTGGCTGGCCTTCTCCTGTCACCTGGGAAAATATGGAGATTACTCTTAGGATGGTTATTTCAGGTACCTTTCTGCGAAAAATCTTCATTATTGCCTGTGTTCTTATAGAAACCCTACAGTACAGAAAGAGGCTATTCGGCCTAACGAGTCTGCAATGACCACAATCTCACAATGGCCCTACCTCCATTTCCCTATTTATTTACCCACTAATCCCACAAACCTATGCATCTCAGGAAACTAAGGGCAATTCTTAGCATGGCCAATCAACTTAATCTGTATATCTTTGGGAGGAAACTGGAGCTCCCAGAGGAAACCCATGCAGACATGAGGAGGATGTGCAAACTCCACACAGACAGTGACCCAAGCCGGGAATTGAACCCAGGCGCCTGGAGCTGTGAAGCAGCAGTGCTAACCACTGTGAAACCGTGCTGCTCATGTTCTATAAAATCTTCAGGAGAATTGCGATGACCAGATAATTACTTAAGCAAGGAACAATATTTCTCAGATTTAGTTCACCACAAATCATATGTTAGCCCTTTATACCTGGACAAGAAGTGTACATGAAGACTAATTTCTATCTATACATTCCTGTAATAATTCCAAAGATTCAAACAAATGTGGGATGAGCCTATATGGGTGAAGTTTATTGTCCTGCCCACTACGGGAATTGGAGCAGGAGAGGGGAAGACCATGGAAAAGTCCATCGACCTCAGGAGGGATTTTTCCAATTTTGGGATGAGCAAGGCCGGAAAATTCCACTCTTCGTGTCTGTCAATGTGATTGGCTATTTAAGGACCAATGAAGATTATGCTCTATGAAACAATTGTTTTTAAAAACAATTATTCAACAAGTACTTGAATTAATGAAGCTGCCAAACGACTCATCTTCAGTCCTTTTGTCATGTGTGTCTGCAGCAATATTTGGGCAACATTGTTAATACACCAGCCCTGAGTCAGCACTGACTGACACATTCTTGGATATTTTGGAACAATGCAGGCTAGCAGGATATACTGCAGCTTTTCATTAGACCCTCTCAGCCTAATGACCAGGGTATTTTTCAATGCTGTGATAATTAACAGGGGCTATCACAGCGACATCAAATTGGCTAACTGCACTCGTAGTCGCCAAGTCTGTTTCTGCTTTGTTTTGGGAGCTGATTAAAGATTTAGAGCATTGACAGATAATCCCAGTTAAGCCACTGATCGGTACTTTAAATGATAGGATCTGATGTCAGTGTCTGCCCTGCCCTGTGCAAAGCAACATCTGTTAGGCCTTTCTCAACCAGCGACAATATGTTGATCATAATTTTGGTGTGGACAAGGGGGCAACACAATGGTTAGCACTGCTGCCTCACGGTTCCAGGGACACAGGTTCGATTCCCGGTTTGGGTCGTTGTTGGTGCGGAGTCTGTATATTCACCCCGTGTCTGTGTGGGTTTCCTCCGGGTGCTCCAGTTTCCTCCCACAATCTGAAAGATGTGCTAGTTAGGCATATTGGCCATGCTAAATTCTTCCTCAGTGTACCCAAACAGGCTCCACAGTGTGGTGATTAGGGGATTTTCACAGTAACTTCATTACAGTGTGTAATGACTTCAGTAGGCCATTGAGATCAGACTATTGCAATATGAACTCCCTGATTAAGGAGTCAATTGGGTGGACCAATGAGGGGATCTTTTCCTTGTATTTAAGCAGGTGTGTCAGTTCCTCTGGGACTCCTGCACACAGACTGCTGACTGATAGCTGTCTGCGTACTGCTGTTGGAATTGTAAATAAAGGGATTTTAGTGAAGGGACTTCTGCCTCCAAAGATTTATTACACAATGTTAACGTAAAACACTAATAAATAAACTTTAAAAGTAATGCCCAATGATCTACTTTTATTCTTACAATTTCATATATCTTTGTCATTTCAACTTTAGGGAGCATTTTGAAGGAAACTTTTATTTTGTAATCTATTGACAGAGTTTGTTTGGTGGATAAATTTTCTCTAATAACAAAAGCAAGGATGCACAATATGATATAGTGAGCAGTACAATGTCCGAATTGTCAAGGGTGATGTTGGAAAACTTGTAACAATGGGCAAATTTTCTTCCATCTCGAAACCTTTATCTTGCTTCGTCACAGCCTTCATAAGAAAAGTGTGTCCCTCACCATCTTCTACAGGCCCTTTCTCTGAACATGGGAAATAAATCATGCGCTTGCTCACCTCTGCTCTTTATTTTGTGGCTCAAAGATATCCAATATGTTTCTGAGTCCACTTTTCAATCCAATGTCGATCAGCCTGGTCATTCAGTTGGACCCAGGTTAAGCACTGATGTTTCTTCCTGAAGAGATATAACGGTAAGACAACCATAAACCAACTTGCTCCAGCAGTAAAAGAAGAGGTGCATTCCCTTTTATGGGAATAGGTTTGGTTTGTGTAGATGGGGCTGGGATAGACCAGTCTCCTTGTAGTATTGTTGAAAGGAGGGAATTGCTAATGGTTACACATGGCTTCAAGATAGGCCCAGAGGATGTTGGATAGTAAGGAAGATCTGAGCCAGACATCCCTTAATTGTCTCTGAAGGAGAATCAGAAACCAAAATAATTGTGGATGCAGTCAACCCAAAGATTTCCAGTTAGAGATGGCAGGGATTTATTAGTCACTGAGCAGCAATATGGGTCAACAGGATGCACACTAATGGCTGCTCCTACAATATTACCCGGTGTTGTTCGGAGTGAGAACGCACCTACACTGGAAGTCACAGAAAGCACAAGTAAGACCACAACTCCTTGTCGTAATAGCTAGATTTGGAAACTGCCCTATTTGCAGCGCTCAGCAACCAGGCACTCCAGCCGGAGCACTAAACCTCAACCCTTCTCCCCTAATATCGATCAACCTCATTCTCCAACCTCAGAGTTTAAACCCTCCTTGCTGGCCCATTGGGCAGATATAGCTATTGCTGGTGTACTGATCCAGATGGATCAATACGAGAACCAGGTTCTCTTCCTATTTAACAGCTGGAGTGTTACAATTCACTTCTTTGTCCCAAGGGTAGAAAAGGATGTTCTTAATTGTTTTCCCATGCCCGTGGTGGAGTGGTCTTAGGTGACGGTGGGGGGGGAGGGGAGGGGGCACGTGTTAGTTGGTTGGTTGTTTGGTTGGTGGGGAGGAGTGCTTTCTGGTTCAGCTCCAGTTCTCTTAACATGCAAATTAATTCTTGACATTTAGGGTCACATTTTCATACCTCTCTCCAAAATGGAGGTGCAAAGATTTTTAAAATGATTGGTGGGACCCAATTCCCAGAATTCCCCACCCCATTGGTGTTGAGGAACAGAAGGATCTTGGTGTATGTGTCAATAGATCCCTGAAAGTAGGCAGTCAAGTGGATAAAGTTGTTAAGAAGGCATATGGAGTCTTAGCTTTTATTGGCAGGGGGATTGAATTTAGGAGCCGCAGCATCATGTTGCAACTGTACAAAACTCTAGTGCGGCCGCACTTGGAGTATTGTGTGCAGTTCTGGTCCCCACATTATAAGAAAGATGTGGAGGCATTGGAGAGGGTACAGAGGAGGTTTACCAGGATGTTGCCTGGTATGGAGGGCAGGTCCTATGAAGAGAGGTTGAAGGATTTGAGGTTGTTTTCGTTAGAAAGGAGGCGGCTAAGAGGGGATCTTATTGAAGCATATAAGATGATTAGAGGTTTAGATAGGGTGGACAGTGATAGCCTTTTTCCTAGGATGGAGAAAGCTAGCACGAGGGGACACAGCTTTAAATTAAGGGGTATGAGTTATAGGACGGATATCAGAGGTAGGTTCTTTACTCAAAGAGTGATTAGGGAGTGGAATGCCCTGCCTGCAGCTGTTGTAGATGCGCCAAGTTTGGTGGCGTTTAAGAGGTTAATTGATAAGTATATGGAAGAGAAGGGAATGGTTTAGTTTGGAGGGGCATTGCTTTTTATTTTGGTCGGCACAACATCGAAGGCCGAAGGGCCTGTTCTGTGCTGTATTGTTCTCTATGTTCTATTCCTTTTTTTTGGCAATTTTTGCCAGCACAGGATTAGGGTTAAGTAGCCAGCCACCAAGCACCAATCCTGACTTTGCTGACTTTGTAAATTGTGGGTTAGACATTTCAGACCCTCCTGTAACTTTGATGCAGTCAGACTGGCCTTTGCTCCTCAGGGAAACTGGGAACCCTACAGTCAAAATCCGAAGAAAAATCAAACTTCCAGAATTCCCTTTGAAAATATTAACCCTCTTACCAACTCCTAAAACTGTCAAACAAACACAGATAATGAAATTCCCATTGAAGAAATTTTAATCTTGTCCAGATAAATACACAGGCAATGAAAAACCTGATCAAGGTTTACAAAATTATGGGAGACATAAATAGTGTAGAAAGGAAGAAACTTTTTCCCTTAATAGGGGGTTAATAACCTGGGGCGGGGCGGGGGGGGGGCGTAGATTTAAGGTAAAGGACAGGGGATTTAGAATTGATTTGAGAAAAAAATGTTTTCACCCAGAGGATGGTGGGAATCTGGAACTCACTGCCTGAAAGGCTGGTATAGGTGGAAACCCTCACAATATTTAAGAAGCATTTAGATAAAGACTTGAAATGCCATAGATTACAAGGCAGTGGACCAAATGCTGGAAAGTGGGATTAGAGTAGATAGGTGCTGGATTGCCAGTGTAGACACGATGGGCTGAAGGGTCTTTTGTTGTGCTGTAAAATTCTGTGACTACCCCTGCAAATATTCCCATTCAGGTATTTATCCACTTCTCTTCTGAAAATTATTATTGAATCTGCCTCCACCAGCCTTTCAATTAGCTCAGAACAACTTACTCAGAATTTTTTTTCCTGCTTTGTTTGTCTTTGGTCAGTTACCTGGATACATTGGTTACTGACCCTTCTGCTGCTGGATACAGTTTCTGCCTATTTGCTCTATTAAAACACCTCCATGATACTGAAAACTCCCATCAAATTTTCCTTTAACTTTCTCTGCTGGGAGAATCAGACCACTTTCTGCAGTCTCTCCATATAACCGAATCAAGCCTTTCACCCCTTGTACCATCCTCATAAGTCTCTTCTGCAAACTCTCTAAGGCCTTGACATCCTTCCCAACATGGGGTCGCCAGAATTGCACATGGTATCCTCTCTGTGGCCTAACCAGTGACTTATAAAAAAATTCTGGGCATTATCTTACCGGCTGTTCACACTGCACTCCTTATGTGGCAAAGACGGAGAATTTGCTGTCCAGCCAAATCTCCATTCACAGCAGCAGGACCAGAAAATCATGCTGGCATGAATGGCCATAGGATTCTGGCCTGTATCTTTCTGGCATTTAACATAAGAACATGATCGCATGGAATCAGAACTGAGCTGGCAAGGTGATTACAAAATTGGCTCGGTCAAAGAAGACAGAGAGTAGCAGTGGAAAAGTGCATTTCTGAATGGAGGGTTGTGATAAGTAACGTTCCTCAGGGATCAGTGCTGGGACCTCTGCAATTTGTAATATAAATAAATGATTTGGAGGAAACTGTAATTGGTTTGATTAGTAAGTTTGTGGACGATGCAAAGGTTGGTGGATTTGCAGATTGTGATGAGGACTATCAGAGGATACAGCAGGAGGAATATAGATCAGTTGGAGACTTGGGTGGAGAGATGGCAGATGGAGCTTAATCCGGACAAATATGAAGTAATGCATTTTGGAAGGGATAATAGAACATAGAACATAGAACATTACAGCGCAGAACAGGCCCTTCGGCCTTCGATGTTGCGCCGACCAATTAGGAAAAAGCAATGACCCTCTAACCTAAACCATTCCCTTTTCGTCCATAAACTTATCTACTAACCTCTTAAACGCCACCAAACTTGGCGCATCTACAACTGACGCAGGCAGGGCATTCCATACCCTTACCACCCTCTGGGTAAAGAACTCACCTCTGATATCCGTCCTATAATTACCACCTCTTAATTTAAAGCTATGTCCCCTCGTGCTAGCTTTCTCCATCCTAGGAAAAAGGCTATCACTGTCCATCCTATCTAAACCTCTAATCATCTTATATGTTTCAATACAGTTAGGAAGTAGACACTAAATGGCACAACACATAACAGTATTGATAGGCTGAGGGATCTGGGTGTACAGATACACAGGTCCCTGAAATTGGCAATGTAGGTGGAGAAGATAGTCAAGATGGCATTTGACATGTTTGCCTTCATCGGACTGAGCATTGAGTTTAAAAATTGCAATGTCATGTTGCAGCTTTATAGAACTTTAGTTAGGTCGCACTTAAAATATAGTGTTCAATTCTGGTTGCTACACTACCAGAAGGATGTCAAGGGTACAGAGAAGATTTATCATGATATTGCCTGGTATGGAGGGCATTAACTAGGAGGAGAGGTTGGAGAAACTTGGATTGCTCTCACTGGAACAACAGAGGTTGAGGGGTGACCCGATAGAAGTCTACAAAATTATGAGAGGCATGGACACAGTGCATAGTCAGAAGCTTTTTCCCAGGGTGAAAGAGTCAATTACTAGGGAGCACAGGTTTAAGGTGCAAGGGGCAAAGTTTAAAGGAGATATATGAGGCAGATTTTAAACACAGAGAGTTGTGCATGCCTGGAACTCGTTGCTGGGGAAGGTGGTGGAAGTGGATACGGTAGTGATTTTTAAGGGGCATCTTAACAAAAACATGAATAGGATGGGAATAGAGGGATATGGTCCGTGGAAGGATAGGAGGTTTTAATTAAGTCGGGCAGCATGGTCGGTGCAGGCTTGGAGGGCCGAAGGGCCTGTTCCTGTCCTGTAATTTTCTTTGTTCTTTGTTTATAAGAACTAGCAGCAGGAGTGGTCCCTTAACCCTGTTCCTCCATTCAATAAGATCATGGCTGATCTTTTCATGGACTCGGCTCCACTTACCTTCCCACTCACCATAACCTTTAATTCCTTTACTGTTCAAAAATTTTATCTATCTGTGCCTTAAAAACATTCAATCAGGTAGCTTTGATTTTTCACTGGACAGGGAATTCTGCAGAGTCACAACCCTTCGGGTGAAAAAGTTCCTTCTCAGCTCAGTTCTAAATCTGCTCCCCCTTATTTTGAGGCCATGCCCCTTAGTTCTAGTTTCACCTGCCAGTGGTAACAACCTCCCTGCTGCTATCTTGTCTACTCCCTTCATAATTTTTTTGTGTTTTTGTAAGATGTATATAGTGCTACAGGATTCTCTATGTCTTCCTTGACTTGCCCAGCCATCTTCAAAGACTTGTACACCCGCCGATCTCTCTCTGCTCTGACACCCTTTTATGCCAAGATAGTGGATGACAGCCAATACCCTTATATCTGAAGCCTGAAGTGAGTCACGGTAGATTGAAAAAATGCTATGAGAGAGACAGAGAAAAATTAATTTTATTTTTTTCCTATCTGGCTCAAAAATGGAGGAGTTCTGGCAGTAATTTTTCCTTCTCTTCCCTCCCACTAGAAAGGAATGCAAGCATTGAGAAGGCAATAAAAGAAAACAGCACGGAAAGGCATTGACCTTCATTGGCCCACAGCTTTGCAATGGAAGAATGCCCACACATGTTATCAAGTTCTTCATCCTTGATTTAATTTCCCCCAATTATTTCATCTGAGTGAGTCTTTTTTTTTTCATTTTGAAAGTTATATAAATGTTATTACAGTAATGTATGCCCTGACAACCTGGCTTCCAGCTCAGCACAAGAGCACACAGAGAACACTGGCAGATTCAGTTGGAATATTATGAAACTGACCTGTAATTGACACGCACAGTTCGAGCACTGCATGTCCCCTGAAACTGCATACTGCGCTTGGAATATATTTCAGCATATTTCAGCCAGACTGTGAGGTAGATAGAGAGCCACATGGGGATGCAGTGCAATGTCAGGGTGGGGGAGGGGGAGGAGGGGGGTGGTTGAAGGAGGGAGGGAAGAGAGTGAGAGAGAAAAGTATTTCGGTTTCAATAATTCTGCTTCAACAGCACCTCCTGCCAGCCAATTACGGAACAACACGGAGTAGAATTTGCCCATCTTTACATTCTCTGCAACCCCTCGCCACCCACACACTCTGACAATTGAGAGTGGTGCCTGGCAGTGGCAAGGGATTCCTGGGAGAGCAAAAATAATTATACTACCCGGCAGAGAGACGTTAACTGGAAGTTTTATCACGGCTAACTGGCAAACATACTTTAGCAGTACCATGAGGCCAAGACAGAGCACTACCTTAATTCAACCCCTACACCTCCCTCCATTCCCAACAATCTAGCAACGTACCAATTATATTTAATTGTACTTTTGGCTTCCCAGCACTATCTTCCCTCTCGTTCAGGCGCATTTACATTCAGGACCTCGGTTACGCAAGTTGAACATATGGGAACGATTTGGTTATTTCCACTTGCTGACCTTTTTTTCAATGAGTGCCTGTCTCTCATACGCTGAGCTGGCAACCCAAACACCTCCCCCCCACCCCCCACCTCCCCCCCCCCCCCCCACCCCCCAGCTTATTTAGTAAACAGCGCAGAACATCTGAATTGTTGCAAATGTCAAAAAGAGACCTTTTCATCTAAAAATAGCGGAATTAACTTCATGCCGAGCGGAGGAAGGCTCGCGAACTTAGTGGATGAATGCGTCTCTCAAGAACTGTGGGAGCTGAGCCAAAAGATTTGTTTCAGCGCTTGTGAAAAGGGTAGAAGAGAAAACACTCTCCAAATGTATTTATTTATATTTATTTACCGTTTCAGCTTGGTGTCTAATTGTCGCAGGACCAACTTTCAAAAATAGCAAACATCATTCTAAAAGTGGTCATCAGTTTTAACAGGTCTATGAACTCGGCTTGTCTAGAAAGAAGGTATTCAGAATCCAGGCACCTCTGTATTGGTGGCTGGAATTGAACTTGTCATTTTGCTTATCTTGTGCCCAATGAGAATATTTCATAGAATTCCTATAGTGTAGAAGATGGCCATTCGGCCCATCGAGTCTGCACCAACTCTTCGACAGTTCATCTCATCCAGGCCCTATCCCCGTAGTCCCACCCCCACTACACATTTATCCAGCTAATCCCCCACATCTGGGGACACTACAGGGTCAATTTAGCATGATCAATCCACTCAACTTGCACATCTTTGGAGCGTAGGAGGAAACCAGAGCGCCTGTAGGAAACCAATGGGGAGAATGTGCAAACTCCACACAGACAGTGACCCAAGCCGGGAAGTGGATGTGGGACCCTGGCACTGTGAGACAGCAGTGCTGCACTGTGCCACAGTGCTGGCTAAATAAACTCACAGCTATATTAAGATCAGATAAATGGAACAGATAGATCTGATACTTCTGAAAGTTATTGAGAGTATGGTGGTGTAATGACTTCAGTCAGGTCATTGAGGTTGGCCTATTGGAGTATGAACTCCTCGGTTAAGGATCCAATTGATAAGCGAATCAGGGAGTCTTTGCTTTGTACTTAGATGGGAGCGTCGGTTCCGCTGTCACCCCCAGAAGCAGACTGCTGACTTATAGCATTCTGTGTATTGGAGTTAGAGTTTGTAAATAAAGGGATTTTGGTGAAGGGACTTTAGCCTCCGCAGACTTATTACAGGTTGTTCTAGTATAACGGTTACGCTATTGGACTAGCAATCCAGAGGCCACATTCAAATGATCTGATTGAACAAATCCCATCAAGGTGCTTTTAGAATTTGAATCCAACACTTTGGAGTGTAGTGGTTGCAGAGATGACTCATCCCCACCTTCCCAAGGGCAATTAGGGAAGGGCAAGAAACTACCAGAATACCTAAAGTCAAAGTTTATTAATTGGTGTCACAAGTAGGCTGACATGAACATTGCAATGAAGTTATGGTGAAAATCCCCTCATCACACACTCCTGCACTGAGGGAGAATCTAGACCTAACTGGCACATATTTCGGACTGTGGGAGGAAACCGGAGCACCGCGAGGAAACCCACACAGGCACAGGGAGAATATGCAGATGGTGACCCAAGGCAGGAATCAAACCCATGTCCCTGGCACAGTTAGGCAGCAGTGCTAACCACCATTCCACTATGCCACCCCAGGCTTACTGCCAGTTCACCAATGAATTTTTTAAAAAGTACAAGTGACCACAAAGTCTATGGTTGTTGTAAAAAAAACTAACACATTCACTCAATACCCTTTAGGATGGGTTACCTGCTATCCTTACCTCTTATATGTGGTTCCCATCAGTATTGAGCCCTCATTACAAAAAGTGGTGATTGAAGAAGATGGCCCATCACCAACATAGAACATAGAACATAGAACATTACAGCGCAGTACAGGCCCTTCGGCCCTCGATGTTGCGCTGGCCAGTGGACCCTCTAACCTAAACTATTCCAATATCATCCATATGCCTATCCACCGAACATTTGAATGCCACCATCCGAGGAAAAAGGCTCTCACTATCCACCCTATCCAGTCCTTTGATCATCTTATGCCTCAATTAGGTCACCGCGTATCCTTTTTCTCTCTAATGAAAATACCTCAGGTCCCTCAGCTTCCTCATAAGGCCTTCCCACCATACCAGGCAACACGCTGGTAAACCTCTTCTGCACCCTTTCCAATGCTTCCACATCTTTCTTATAATGCGGCGACCAGAACTGTACGCAATACTCCAAGTGCAGCCGCACCAGAGTTTTGTACAGTTGTAACATAACCTCACGGCTCAACTTCTCAGAACAACTAAGATGCACAGCTTCGCCCATGCTATCACTCCCAAGAATGAGAATGTCCAAGTATTGTCTTAAACTGGTAAATTGGTGTATCACATATTGTGTCTCGAAATCTTAATTTACTTAGCCTTGAGCTTACAATGAATCAATACAATCACTGGTCTGGGAAGCTGGTGGTTATCTTCTGATCAAGAACAATATAATTCCTTCTCATAGAATCATGTAGTGCAAAAGAGACCCTTCAGCCCATCGTGTCCACACCGACAAATTAAAAACAGCCGAACTCCCATCTCATCCATCTACTAGCCCCGAATGTTATGATGTGCCAAGTATTCATTTAGATTCTTTTTAAAGGGTGTGAGGTAACCTGCCTCTACCACGCTTCCAGGCAGCACATTCCAGACCGTCAGCACTGTCTGGGTAGAAAGATTTTTCCTCGCATCTCCTCCCAAACCTGCAGCTCCTCACCTTGAAGCGATGTCTCTCAATTCTCAAGGCGCATTACCTCGATGCCAATACATCACTGTTTTGCCACCAACCCCTTCCTAACCCTGACATTTTTAAACGTTGGCTACCCTCAAAATGGAAGCCAAGCACTCCTTTGGAAAACTGTAATGTCTGCTTCAACGGGTGATTGGCCTTTTCCACTCGGTTTGCCAGCCCATGGTTTGCTGCCCATTAAAGCAGTGGGCGGAAAACCACAGGCTGGCGAATGCAGATGCGGAAAGCCATGACTAGTTTGCTTTCAAAGTCTCAATTAATCATACGAGGTTCTTTGAAGGACATACCCTGATTCCATGCCAGACATATGGACAGGGTTGGATTTGCCGATTTTTAACAGGTGGCGCAGTTAAACTATTAGAATTCTTGGTTGCTTCATTTCACACCTTAAGTGGATTTCAGAATCTTACGGTGCTGAATAAGGTTGATCAGTTAGTTGCATTGGCATTTCTTAGTTCTCGTAGATTACTGAAAGAGGACAAGAAAAAGTAGAGCACAGGAACAGGCCCTTCAGCCCATCCAAGCCCATGCCGATCATGACACCCTAACTAAACTGCTAAAATAACCTTCTTCCCTTATTTGGTCCATATCCCTCGCTATTCATGTACCCATCCAAATGTCCCTTAAATGTTGCTAATGTGTCTACTTGCACCATCTCCTCTAGCAACGCCTTCCAGGCACCCATTGCTTTCTGTGTGAAAAACTTCCCTCGTCTATAAATAAATCGGATCAAGCCCTGTGTAATTGGGATTGGGATTTTGTTATTTCAGAGTTGATATGGTGGATGTGCCAAGTAAGTGATCTCACAGGATTCGAGGTTAACTGTTCACTTTGGCTGTACTAACCAGACAGCGTTCCATCCATCAGGTATTCGCTGTGGTCCAGCCATGAATACAAATTAAAGTTTTTGGGAAAAAAAACTCAAACTACAACAATAATTGGTGTCTACTGGCATGTCTACTAAAATGTCTGCATGTGAAATATCACCTGAAATCATCAGTATATCAAAGGTGCGGAGACCTTGACTGAGTGGAAGTACAGTAATTGTCAAACACTTATATGTGGTTTACTCCAAACTCCACAATCCCAGCTTTAGAATGACATATAAGTCTCCTAAAGACTGAGTTCCGTACTGCTTTCTGATTATTTTCTATCAATTTTCATCATTGTTGTTTCCCATACAGACATAAAAACAGAAATTAAAAACAGGAGTATGGCATTTGGCTCTTCGAGCCTGCTCTGCCATTCATTGTAGTTATGGCTCATCATCAAATTCAATATCCTGACCTCCTTTCCCTCTCATATCCCTTGAGCCCTTTAGCTCCAAGAGCTATATCTAATTTCTTTTCGAAATCACGCAACATTTTGGCCTCGGCTACTTTCTGTGGCAGTGAATTCCACACATTTACCACTCTCTGGGTGAAGAAATTTCTCCTCACCTCAATTCTAAAATGTTTACCCCTTATCCTCAGGCAATGAGCCCTAGTTCTGAAATCTCCCACCATCAGGAACATGGATGGCATGGTAGCACAGTAGTTAGCAGTGCTGCTTCACAGCACCAGCGACCTGGGCTCAATTCCAAGCTTGGGTCGCTTTCTGTGAGGAATATGCATGTTCTCCTCGTGTCTGTGTGGGTTTCCTCCAGGTGCTCTGGTTTCCTCCCACAGTTCAAAGATGTGTGGGTTAGATTGATTGGCCCTAAAATTAATCTAGTCCTGAGATGCCTGGATTAGAGAGACTATTGGGTAAAGTATGTAGAGATATGGGATGTACGGTGTGGGTGGAATTGTGGTTAGTTCAGACCCGATGGGCCAAATGGACTTCTTCTGTACTGTAGGGTTTCTATGATTTCTTTCTGAATCTGCTGTTTCTAACCTTATTAGAATTTTATAGGTTTCTATGAGATCCCCTATCACTCTACTAAACTCAACATTATTATGAGATACTCAATCACCTCTGTGACCAGCCAATGAACTCTTAGATTAATGCCCATCTAAACTCTGGAGAAGTGCTAAGGTAGCATTTCAGTACAATGACTATGGTAATTCCAGCACAGAAAGCTATCTAGAACAGTGTAGAATAGGATGCACGGTCTTTTACAGGATATTCTGTGTAGTTATTATGAGTCACTCAGAGTCCAATAACCTTGAACAAAAAATTTCAATTTCCCAGTGACCAAGCTTTAAGACTTTTACTGTAACAAAAAACTAAAATCAACATTCACTAAACATTATCTAAGTTAATATTCTAACCTATGGAAAATATTTCTCTCCTTAATGGCTTAGCATGACCAATCACCCACCCTATTCCACAAATACAGATTTTACAATACGGTCTCAAAGAAATTTCAGTTTTTTTCAAGAAATAGTCCACAATCACTCCCAGTTCCAATGTGTTGACAACCCTCAGTTCACTGAGTCATAAATTCCCGTGACCGTGAAAGATCCTCTCTCAGTCTCCTCAGAATTCAAACAGTAAAGAAAATTACAGCACAGGAACAGGTCCTTCGGCCCTCCAAGCCTGCACCGACCAGGCTGCCCATCTTAACTAAATTGCCCTATTTTTCCAGGGACCATATCCCTCCATTCCCATCCTATTCATGTATTTGTCAAGATGCCCCTTAAAAATCACTATAGTATCTGCTTCCACTACCTCTCCAGGCTGCGAGTTCCAGGCACCCAGCACCCTCTTGTACATTTCCTTTAAAGCTTGCCCCTTGCATCGACTTTTAGCAGTGGAATCCATTCTGGTGATTCCTGCTCCTGGCCTCTTCCAGAATCTTTCGATTGTCATGGAATGCATCTCTCTGACCGGAGATTGTCCTCCCTCCCACATTCTGCCTGATAGATTGCAGAGAACCTGAAGCTTTCTCTCTGCCAGCCACACCAGCTGCAGCCTTTGCCTCTGCAAGATCCCTCTCTGTCCAAAATCTCAGAAAGCAAGTCTGTCCTCAGTCAATCCAGCCTCTCGCCTTTGTTGCCTTAAATTAAAGGACAATCCTAAATATAATCATCTTCTGAAACCTCATCTTCATAACACTGTGACTGATGATATGGAAATAAACTTGGAATTCACCAGCTTTTACTCAAATCTAAAATAACCCTTATACATGACATCAGCCAAAGACATGGTGGCTCAATGGTTAGCACTGCTCCCTCACAGCACCAGGGACACTGGTTCGATTCCTGGCTTGGGTCTGTGTGGGGTTTGCACATTCTTCCTCTGTCTGTGTGGGTTTTCTCTGGGTGCTCCCATTTCCTCCCTGACTAAATGACATGCCACTTAAGTGTGTAGGCCATGCTAAATTTTCCCCCAGTTTCAGGTACCAGAGTGTGGCAACTAAGGGATTTTCACAGTTACTTCATTACAGTGTTAACGTAAGCCTACGTGTGACACAGATTTTTCTAGAAAGGACTGAAATATTCCTGCTGAACAAAGGGAAGATTTTGATACATGCTCCTCTGGGTGAGGACAAAGATGAAAAAAAGAATCCCTCAGAAATCCAAAAATTGGACTCAATACTTGTGCGGGAAAGTTATAAACTCTGTAATAGTTCTAAATCTATACAGCTGTACCATAAAACACAATAGCTGTACTTAAACAGCTATTGATTGACCATAAAACTCTTGCTTGACAATAATACATACTTGTGTATGAACCATAAATTTTATACAGGATTTTTATAGAACAGCTACAGAGTTGAAAGGGCACCGGCAAATGACACCTTCCCGCCCAGGAGAGTCAATAGCGCCAAAGAGAACACAACAAAATGCAAATTCCATCAAGACCGTAAGTGCAGTTTGTAACACAACCAAAATACAAAAACAAAATAAAGTGCAAACTTCCTTTTAAAGAAAAAAGGAACCAGAATAAGCACTGGTATAGTCAAATAAGCAATACCTTTTGGCAGATGTACAATGGACTGAAGATAAGAAAATAACTTGAATAAGAACTGGGTGACACAGTGGCACAGTGGTCAGCACTGCTGCCTTGCAGAGCTAGGAACCCAGGTTCGATTCCTGGCGTGGGTCACTATCTATGCAGAGTTTTCACATTCTCCCTCTGTCTGCGTGGGGGTGCTCTGGTTTCATCCCACAGTCCAAAGGTATGCAGGTTAGGTGAATTGGCCATGCTATATTGTCCCTTAGTATCAGGGAGATGTGCAGGGTTAAGATGGGATTGTTGTTAGTGCAGACTCGATGGGCCAAATGACTTCATTTCTACACTGTTGGGATGCTATGAGAAATGGTGAGTGCCAGGAAACTGGAGTGAAATATGTTTGGGGATTAAGACAAAGCCAGTGAGAATAACTTGCTTTCTATTTTACCAATTACTGGTTTGTACTTGTATATTCTACACCACCCCCTAAAGTTTACACCCCAATCCTTAACCAACAACCCTTCCAAACTGCTCACCAACACCCCCCCCAATCCCTTACTAATAATCCTCCCAACACCACTTCCCTAACCCCCCCTCCCCCACCCCCAACCCCTCACCAATAACCTCCCAACCCCAACCCTTAACCAACAATCCTCCCAAATTACTCACAAATAATGTCCCATCCCTTACTAATAATCCCAACACCACTCCCCTAACGCCCCTCCCCCAGTCCTCCAATCCCTCACCAACAACCCCCCAATTCCTCCAACCCCACTTCCCCAAGTCTCCCAACCGTTCATTAACAAATGCAATTGCCCTCCCCCCATGACCCCACTCCAACTCCCGCCCATAAAACTCAACGGAAATCAACAGAATTTAATTCTGATGAACACCCAAAGCATCAATTCATCTTTCACATTCAAAAGTGCATTGAGGGATTGCACAATCCTGATGTTTTTTGGTTCAGAAAATAGCACTTTAACAATCAGAACTTGCAATAGTTAATTTGTACCAATGCGCAGGCATACACAGCAATTCCTGTTGACTCCCAGAATTCTGAAATTATTACTGTAATGCTGCCTCTGAAATGACTTTCGTTTTATTTTTATGATGTTGAATCTTACAATGCAAAAACTCTGGTTAACATAGAGTAACATAACTTCAGGCGATGTATAGCAACAGAATGAGATGTTGCTCGTTAGACTTCTTCGAATTGTTTTTTTTAAATACAAAAAAACAAACTTCACTAAGCTTAAAGCTTCCCAAAACTTGCTCTGTGGCCACTTTATTCTCCATGTTTATTAATATACTCTGAGGGACAGTCAGTAATCTTTTTTCCTTTCTGCCGCCAAATACTCACTGTTCACTGCCAAGTCAAATCTTAATTCCTCCAAGCATTAGGAAAAGAGCCAGAAATGGTCACTATTTTTCTTTGACTAACTGAACTGCAGATTATTGACCCCCAACTGGCGACGTTGTGTTTCCAAGTGGTAACTGCAGCTTTAATTGGAGGGAGATTTTTTTCCAGTGGTATTAAGTGGATGGATGAAGGGTATGTGGGGGGTATAATATCTGTCAGGCAAATTTCACAAAATTGTTCACCACCAACAAGCAAAACTTTCTTTATTGGAAAGGCTTTGCAGCTGATGGGAAAATAAGCCTTCAATCAGAACTTGGCGCACAAATCTGCAATCAGTCTCATTAATTCCTGAGAGTAAACCACTTGAGCCGTGCAAGTCACACCGCCTCTCTGTTCCGCACAAAAATAGTTGGCATCAGCAGCAGGGCACATGTGCAAACCTGAATTCTCCACGCTATATTTATGTGGGATTCTGGGACAGTTCAAAAGATCATAAAGTGTGCTCTGAGCACACACGAACCCAACCCGCCCACCATTAGGAGTTGCTGACGTGGTTGGAAAAAAAAATCACCGCACAAGAGAAAAAAGGTCAATGCATTTTCCAGAGCTGTTCAAATACCTGAGGGCATCTGTAAGTAAACTCGGAAAAAAAAATAGCTGCTTTCAATCAACAACATGAACGTGGCACAGGACACCAACACAGCAAGTTTCACAAGAGATACAATCTCAACGTGAGCAGAATAGAAATCACAGGAGGGTGGCTATCCAATGGATTGTGGACAATCATATCACCTCTTTGTGATTTTACTCCAGGATTGCATGTTTCTGCTAAAAATCTGCACTAATCTATATACAATGCCTTCAGGGTACATGCAAGTGTTCTTGGCTTTGAATCAATTGTCCATTAATTTTTAATTTGTCCAGACTGTTTAGTTGGTCAGTTTCAGGGGTGGGTCTGGCAGTGGGTTTATTTGTTGGGCAGAACCGGTTAAGCGTGGGATGCTTGGAGGAATGGGA
Organism: Sphyrna mokarran; assembly: GCA_024679065.1. Lineage (NCBI taxonomy): Eukaryota > Metazoa > Chordata > Chondrichthyes > Carcharhiniformes > Carcharhinidae > Sphyrna > Sphyrna mokarran. Next base: position 29,205,075 of record JAGIQG010000006.1, on the reverse strand, counting down.
CACGCAATGCCCAAGTGGCTGCCAACAATTGGAGGTGGCAGCAGGGGGGGTGGGGATGAGCTGATGGACGATAAAAACAGCAGCAGGCAAAGGGAGTTCAACTGCAAAGTTATCCTGACTGTTGCCTTGAGAGATAGAATGGGATTGGTTAGAGAGATAGAGATGGCAAAAGTGGATGGGGCTGGCATGAAAAGGATTGGTATGGTCTGGCATGAGAGAGATAGCATCCAGAGGGATGGGGATGGCATGGGAGGGGCAGATAGAATCATAGAATTTCCACAGTACAGAATGAGGGCATTTGGCCCATCAAGTCTACACCAAACACAATCCCACCAAGTACCCACCCCCATAACCCTATGCATTTACCCTGTAATCCTCCTAGGGTCAATTTAGCATGGCCAATCATCTTAATCTGCATACCTGTAGACTGTAGGAGGAAACTGGAGGACCTGGAGAAAACCCACACAGACATGGAGAGAACATTCAAACTCCACACAGTGACCCAAGCCAAGGTTCAAACCTGGGTCCCTGGCGCTGTGAGGCAGCAGTGCTAACCACTATGCTGCCCAGAAATGAAATGATGGAATTGCTTAACTGTGACAAAATAACAGAAATAATTATTTGATAAACATATTATTCAAAAATTATGACTCTGTGCTAAAAATGAAGATCTAATGGAATTTTCTTGAGACACTGTTAGGTAAGTTAAAAGAATACATTGTTGTTGGTTTGGGATAGCAACCACAGGATGAGGATAAAATGGGCATCATGGAAGGAATGGGATGGATGTAGTATGGAAGGACATAAGATGGTATGGGGTGGGACAGAATGGGAAAGATGGGATAACACGAGTTGGGGATGGTGTTGGCAGGGAAGGGTAGCATGGGAGGGGTGGATGAGATGATCAAATGGTTAAGAGTGACAAAATGATTGAGGTTAATTTTTTGATAGATCTGAAACATTTTTTGTGCTAAAATGAACAATCACTGGTTTTAGAAAAGCTGTGAGGTGAATTGAAAGACTATATCGGCATTGATTCTAAAGGTGAAGAAGATAACTGGTTTGTTTATTCTTTCTTGGGATATGGGTGTCAGTGGCAAGGACAACACTTGCTGCCATCCCTAATTTCCCAGTGAGCTGATGTCTTTAACCATTACAGTTCATTTGGTGTAGGTACATCCAGAGTGCTGCTGTAACGAGAGCTCCAAGAACAATGAAGGAATGGGATAGTTCCAGGATGGTGTACGGTTGGAGGGGAAGGAGAAGGTGCTGATGTTCCCTTTTACTTACTGTTCTCGTCCTTAAAGGTAATAAAGATTGTGGGTTTGCAAAGTTCTGTCAATGGAGCCATGGTGAATTGCTGCAGTGTCTCTTTTATATGGTACACACTGCTGCCGATGCATGTTTGAGGCAGAGAATCCATCTGTCAGGAAAAGATGTGGAGACAGAAATTGGTGTCATTTGTGCTCAATCTTGGGGGATGATGTGTGCAGTTGAGGTTCTAAACTGCACTTTATACAAACCAGATGCGGCTGATGAGGATGTTAAAGATAGTGAACAGCCTTGGGAAAAGGAGGCAGATCATGATTCTAATCATTGTGTAATGTTGATTTGATGCCAGTGGTGACAGTCTGGAACTCGATGGTCCAGCTATTCCCTCCATTAGCCTCATAAAGCAAAACATGCATTCAGCAGCATGAAGGGATCTTCCCACTCAGAACTACTTGAGGGGATCACCAACAGGTTAGCTACTGGTGGTGTAATCACTGGAAGCAATTCGATGTGGATCCAACAGTGAGGACAGTTTATTGAACAACAATAACTATCTATACTCTGAGGGTTTGACAGAAATGTCAAACTCTGCTTTCTTCTCCTCCCTGGCTCCAGGGAAACTCCTCCCAGTCACCAGGATGTATGCTCTCGCTCCTGATTGGCCCGTCTCCCTGTGCTGCCATTCCATAAGATCCAGCCCGATCAAGTGATCTGGAAAGGACCATTACTTAAAGAATCCATGTTGAAAACAGGGTGCCTTTTTCTTCCCACTAAGTTGAAGCTTCAAGTATTATTAGTAGTTTAAAGGATAGAGTCATGAAGGAGATTTTGCTGATGTTCTGCACAAAACAATTGATCCCCTGAAATAGAGGCATGACTGGATATTCCCCTCAGAGTGCAGCGCAGCTTGGAGAATGAACCAACCTATGCGAACAGGACATGGAAGACTGAGAGGGAAAAGGACACTCGGCAGGAGGTCACATCTGCCCAGACTGTTCAGCAAACAAATCTCTAAGCGAGGAATAATGTGCAAGGCATTCATACTTCAGCTCTGACTGCAGGAGGGATAAAATTCAATACGGACATTCTTACTTTCTTTGCAATATTTCTTCAATGGATGTGGGCTTCACTGGCAAGACCAGCATTTATTGTTCTTCCCAAATTCTCAACAATGGCCACAGCCCAGGGGCTAATGAGAAAATCTTAAGGACACCCTCATTGGAATCAACTACTTTCCGCATTCATAACTCCAAACTGAGAGTAAATTTAGCTTCCTTAATATCTATCATTAAGATTTACACAGTACATTGCCTCAGTTATTATGCTGAGATAAATGTTTTCCATTTTTGGACACAGGTTTGTGGTGGACACTGGGGTTTGTGTTTTAAACATGGCCCAGAGGAACTTCTTAAAATGTGTGTTTGCCAGGGGCACAGGAATAATGACATACTCTCATTCTGCAATGTGCTCAGGTGAATAAAGGAAACCCTTTGGAAAGATAGTTTAAATATCTTTGCTGGACCAGGAAAATATGTTTCCCAGACTCAGTCATCAGCCATGTATTGTGTGATAAGCTGAATTTTCTTTGGGAATTATTTCATTTGGATGTTGCTTAGGAAAGTGAAGTCTTAGTGAGTTCAAGAGCCCCAGGTATATTTTGGAACAAGGGGTAATTTCAACATAAATGTTGGATGTGTTTAGTTATTCCTGTTGTAGTTCTCTTTGTTGTGTAGTTTCCTTTTCTTTTAAGTTACACAGAAACTAAAAGCAGGAGGAGGCCATTTACCTCTTCGAGCCTGTTCTGCCATTTATTTTGATCGTGGCTTATCATTGAATTCAATATCTTGATTCCTGCCCTTCCCTCCCTTTATCTCTTGATCCTTTTAGCTCCAAGAGGCATATCTGATTTCTTCTTGAAATCAGATAATGTTTTGGCCTCAACTATGTTCTGTGGCTGTGAAGTGTGTTGGTATGTACTGAGAACACAGAAGGGGCTATATAAATGCAAGTTTATATATTGACAAAACCATGGTTAAACAAAATATAAAATAAGGCAGCCAGCGCTCCTATCAGGTTAATCAAGAACAGGCACCAAATTGGCATTCTACCCGCCAAAGCAATAACGGGCATGGACAGGTCATTAACCATGATGCCCTCCTACTCCTTCCTCTCCCCCCTCTCCCCCCCACCCCTCCAAAAATGGACATGGTGAATTTTTAGCCTTCATTTTACAGTAAGCGCAGCACAGAAAGTTAAATCTTGTAATTAACAGTTTAAGTACCTTTGAAACGACACGATCATTGATAATACAACACCCCAGAAATGGCATCATTGAAACTGTGGAGCCTCATTACTTCAGATAGTAAATTGTTCATAGAATCCCTACAGTGCAGAAGGAGACCATTTGGCCCATCACGTCTGCACCAACCACAATGCCACCCAGACCCTATTCCTGTAATCCCACATACTTACCTTACTAATATCCCTGATACTGAGATCAATTTAACATGACCAATCAACCTAACCCGTACATCTTTGGCTAGTGGGAGGAAACCTGAGTCCCTAGAGGAAACCCATGTAGACACGAGGAGACTCGACGAAGACAGTGACCCAAGGCTGGAATTGAACCCAAGTCCCTGGCGCTGTAAGGCAGCAGTGCTAAACACTGTGCCAACATGCTGTGGTTCATAGAGATTTTAAAATGCTTTCAGTTCCCAGCAACCCAAATTAAAGATTCCAGCCCTTTCAATGGAGATTTTATGGAGGCATGTTGTATTTGTTGCTGCATTCTTACCCAAAGAGGCAGTGATGGCCAAATGCATACCGCAGTAATCGATGATAATGTGTGGCCTTTTTTTTTGCCTTGCAATCTCCGGTAGTCGAGCTCGGACTAACTTCTACATTACCCAGGTTTCTATAAGCGCTACCAATATGGTTCACTTTTCAACATGCCTCTTGCAAAGTTCTGCATGTAATCTTATACACGTACCATCAAAATGCCAAGACTCAAGTAGAACACAAATGAGTATCCTAGTAGTGTGTTCCTTATTATTAAAAAGTATCAAGTAGGTCAGCAAAAAAAAACAAAATTGTGATTTTAATGTTTGATTTTTCTGGCATTAATTTCAATAAAAAAGTTGAGGTTTTTGTTTCACAAACGAAACCAAGATTTGTCTTTGTTCAAGTGTTTTGTTTGGGTTGATTTATTTCCATTTGGCCTGAACTACATGACCCTAACTAAGCCGACCGGTTGGTTGACTCTTGGGCTCAGTAATAAATTACACTGTCTTCTACAGAAAACTGTTCTTTTTTTTAAGCAGTTTGACTTGTGGCTATAAATAACAAGATTTGTGGGAGATAAGTATTAAAATGTGAACAGGATGTGCACATGGGCACGCAAAAGCAAAAATACAGCCTGAGAACCGATGTTCCAGTATGAAGATTGGTCAACATTTCATAGGATCATAGAATCCCTGCAGTGCAAAAAGAGGCAATTCGGCCCATCGAGCCTATACCAACAATAATCCCACCCAGGGTCTGTCCCTATAACCCCACATATTTGCTTTACTACCCCCACCAATCTCTAATGGGTCAATTTAACATGGTCAATCAACTTAGCCAACACAACTTTGGAGTGTGGGAGGAAACTGGAGGCCCGGAAGAAACTCATTCTGACATGGGGAGTGTGTGCAAAACTCCACATAGAAGTCATCCAAGGAATTGAACCGGGTCCTTGGTGCAGTGAGGCAGAAGTGGTTACCCATATTTATTTATTTATCATGGGTACTTAATGTGCTCTGGGTTAGATAACGCACCCAGCACTTGGTATTTTTTTTTCATTCATTCATAGAATCATAGAAGTTTACAGCATGGAAACAAGCCGTCTGGCCCAATTTGTCCACGCCACCTATTCTTTTTTTAAACCCCTAAGCTAATCACAATTGCCCGCATTTGGCCTATATCTCTCTATACACATCTTATCCATGTAACTATCAAAATGCTTTTTAAAAGGCAAAATTGTACCCATCTCTACTACCACCTCTAGCAGCTTTTCCAGACACTCACTGTCCTGTGTGTGAAAAAATTGTACCTCTGGACACTTTTGTATCTCTCATCTCTCACTTAAACCTATGCCCCATAGTTTTAGACTCCTCTACTTTTGGGAAAAGGTATTGACTATCTAGCTAATCTATGCCCCTCATTATTTTATAGACCTCTATAAGATCACCCCTCAGCCTCCTACACTCCAGAGAAAAAAGTCCCAGTCTATCCAGCCTTTCCTTATAACTCAAACCATCAAGTCCTGGTAACACCCTGGTAAACCTTTCCTGCTGGTTTAATAATATTCTAGTTTTATAATATTCTTTCTATAATAGGATGACCAGAACAGCACACAGTATTCCAAGAGTGGCCTTACCAATGTCTTGTACAATTTCAACAAGACATTCCAACTCATGTACTCAATGTTCTGGCTGATGAAACCAAGCATGCCAAATGCCTTCTTCACCACTCTGTTCACCTGTGACTCCACTTTCAAAGAGCTATGAATGTGTACTCCTAGATCTCTATGTTCTGTAACACTCTCCAATGCTCTACCATTAACTGAGTAAGTCCAGCTCTAGTTCAATCTACCAAAATGCATCGCGTCGCATTTGTCTAAATTAAATGCCATTCGTCAGCCCACTGTCCTAATTGATCAAGATCCTGTTGCAATAGGAGATAACTTTCCTCCAATCTTGGTGTCATCTGGAAACTTACTAACCATGCCCCCTATATTCTCATCCAAATCATTAATACAAATGACAAATAACAGTGGACCCAGCATTAATCCCTGAGGCACACTGCTGGTCACAGGCTCCAGTTTGAAAAACAACCCTCTACAACCGCCTTTGGCTTCTATCAGGAAGCCAATTTTGTATTTATTCAGATACCTCATTCTGGATCCTGTGAGATTTAAACTTATGCAACAACCTACAATGTGATACGTTGTCAAAGGCCTTGCTAAAGTCCATGTAGACAGCATCAACTGCACTTCCCTCATCTACCTTCTTGGTTACCCCTTCAAAAATTTGTGAGACATGATTTTCCACTCACAAAGCCATGTTGATTGTCCCTAATCAGTCCTTGCGTCTCTAAATATCTGTAGATCCTGTCTCTCAAAATACCTTCTAACAATTTACCCACTACAGATGCGAGACTCACTGGCCTATAGTTCCCAGCCTTTTCCCTGCAGTCTTTTTTAAACAAAGGCACAACATTTGCCACTCTCCAGTCTTTGTGGGACATGGGCATTGCTGGCTGGCGAGCATTTGTTGCCCAGCCCCAGAAGCCTTTGAGAAGGTGGATCACTGCATTCCACATGCAGTAGGTTGACCCACAATGCCATTATGGAGGGAATTCCAGTATTTTGATCCAGCGACTGCAAAGAAATGGTGATAGATTTCCAAATCAGCATGGTGAGTGGCTTGGAGAGGAACTTGCAGGTGGTTGTGTTCCACGTTTCTACTGCCTTTGTCCTTCTAGATGGAAGAGTCTTGGGTTTGGAAGGTGCTGTCTAACGATCTTTGGTGAATTGCTACAGTGGAACTTATAGATAGTACACTGCTGCTACTGAGTGGTGGTAGTGGAGGGAGTAGATGTTTGTGGATGTCAATCAAGTGGGCTGCTTTGTCTTGGGTAGTGTCAAGCTTCTTGAGTGTTATCGGAGCTGCACCCATCCAGGCAAGTGGGGATGATTCCATCACACTCTTGACTTTTGCTTTGTAGATAACGGATGGGCTTTGGGGGGTCAGGAGATGAGTTACTCACTGCAGTATTCCTAGCCTCTGACTTGCTGTTGTATCCGCTGTGTTTATGTGGTGAGTCCAGTTGAGATTCTGGTCAATGCTAACCCCAAGAATGTAACGCCCATGGATGCTACATCATAGATTGTGAAACGGCCTGCTTTACTTCCATATTTAAAAGGGGAATACAGAAACTGAAGGCAAAGTAAGAAAAAGGTCAAAAAGTTTTAAAGTTGGCATTTTAAAATTACTTTCTGCCTGAAGGAATGAGTCTCCACAATTTAAATGGTGCCAATTCCGGATTATTGTATTAACAATGACCATGTTGTTTAAATGGTACTTACACTATTAATTACAAGACTTAACTTTCTATGTGTTTACTGGACAATGTAGGCTAAGAATTCATCATGACTCATTTTTGGCCTGGATTCAGGGTGGTGGGGGGTGGGGTGGGGGGGGGAGGGTGTTGTGGGGGTGGACGGGGGCTGTTGTCATGGTTAATGACCTACCCATGCCAGTTACTGCTTTGACAACTTAGTGCCTGTTCCTGATTCACCTGATAGGAGCAATAGCCCAATCAGAGCTAAGACTGCTAGTTGTCCAGGGATTAGCAGAGGGCCAAGCAACTGATGCAGTCAGTTTGCCCCTCTTAAAGCAGTCTGTCCCTCTGGAGCCCCAGTCAATGGAAAGGAGCTGCTGCTTAGATGACAGAGGTTGGGCGTAGATAGGAACTGCACAAACATATCTCCAAGAAAGAGGAAGCTGCGAGATTCACGGACGTAGCTCTGGAAGCCCCCTTCATGAAGGAGGGAAGAAATGGTTGAGGATGGTAGACAGGGAACCCTCAGCGACTGCACTCTGATAGGAACTGGAGTAGGTAGTCATGTCAACACCTGCTCCTATTTCATTTGCTCCTGTGTTCATATATTTTAACCCTGAGGATCTGGCAACAGTTCCACAAGAAATCTAATGAGGTCACATGGATGGTCAACGTCAGCTAATAGAACACAAACAGGCCCTTCGGCCCACACGTTGTGCTGATCATATTTATACTTACCAGGCCATAGACCTATCTGTAATTCCCAATCCCATTACATCCCATGTACTCATCCAGAAGTCTCTTAAAAGACCCCAGCGAGTTCGCCTCTACCACCACTGACGGCAACCGATTCCATTCACTCACCACCCTCTGAGTGAAAAACTTACCTCTAATATCTCCTCTGTACTTGCCCCCCAGCACCTTAAACCTGTGTCCTCTCGTAGCAACCATTTCAGCCCTGGGAAATAGCCTCCGAGAATCCACTCTATCTATTCCTCTCAACATCTTAAAAACCTCTATCAGGTCACCTCTCAACCTTCGTCTCTCCAGGGAGAAGAGACCTAGCTCTCTCAACCTATCTTCATAAGGCATGCCTCCCAATCCAGGCAACATCCTTGTAAATCTCCTCTGCACCCGCTCAATAGCTTCCACATCCTTCCTCTAGTGAGGCAACCAGAACTGTGCACAATATTCGAAGTGGGGCCTGACAAGGGTCTTATAAAGTTGCAGCATTACCTCCCGACTCCTAAACTCAATTCCTCTATTAATGAAGGTCAGTACACCATATACCTTCTTGACCACATCCTCCACTTGCGGGGCAGATTTAAGAGACCTATGGACCCGGACCCCAAGATCCTTATAATAGTCTGAATTTTCTGGTATTAGTATTGACGGGATCTTCCAGACCGGCCAATGGTGCACCTTTGCACCATGTTTCCTGGAGTTGATAGTGCACTCAAAGAGAATCCTCGTTGACAAGAACAGAGAGAGAAGATGCCACCAACAGCCAATGGTGGCCACCACTGCCGTTGAGAATCATGTGGCTTCTTCAAATGCACCGCAGAAAGCATTTTTTCTGGTTTGTTTTGTATCACAGTTTGGAATGTCTCCTGTTCTGCCCAAGACTGCAAAAAACTACAAAGGGTTATGAACAAAGTCCAGTCCATCACTCAAACCAGCCTTCCATCCATTGACTTTGCACTTCCCGCTGCCTTGGCAAAGCAGCCAGCATAGTCAAGGATCCCATGCACCCTGGACGTTCTCACTTCCATCTACTTTCATTGGAAAAAAGATACAAAAGACTAAGATCACATACCAACTGACTCAAAAACTTCTTCCTGCTGCCATCAGACTTTTGAACAGACCTACCTCGTATTAAGTTAATCTTTCTCTACAACCTAGCTATGACTGTAACACTACATTCTGCACACTCTCATTTTCTTCTCTATGAACAGTATGTTTTGTCTGTATAGCGCGCAAGAAACAATGCTTTTCACTGTACTTAATACATGTGACAATAATAAATCAAATCAAATCAAAGCAGTTTGCATGGAAAATCTTGCCCAGTGCATTTACACATGACCTTATACACTTTGTACCACCAACCTCTCACACTGTTCAATGCACCAAACCCCATCACTCAGCCATCAGCAGTTCTTATTATTCAGACCTAGCATCCAGATTACACACATTCTAATTCCCATGGTCTCCACATATCCCCAATTATTCGGCACATCACACTGCAACAGAACCTTCACTCTCTCATGCAAGGCAAGATGGCACATGTTAGGACTGGCGAGGGGCAATTTCATGCCTTTAACATGCGAGTTGAGGAAGTTTTTAAATGTAACCGGAAAGCTGAGATGCTATTTGTGCATCTCAAACAAAACAGTGGCATAAATTGACAAGCTAATTCTGGAGATTTGCAATTCATGGTTAATCCTTTAATCCCTTGGAACTCTTCACTGGTTCATTTCAAAAACAGTTTTATGAATCATTCTTCAGCATTTGGAACACTTCCAACACATTTGACAATGTCTGGCAGACTGGACCACTAGATTATCATTAGATGGCATGTTCTTGGAAATCCGTACCTAAAGCAACTTTGCCAGAGGATCAATGTAAACCCCGGGGAAAGAGAATAAATGGTCGCAGCAGGGCTATTACTGCAAGTTTCTAATTGAAGTTGCGATGGGACATCAAACGAAGCTCTGCGAAAGTTTATTCCTCTTAATATTATCCTGGGCCTCACAGTTAGCACTACTGCCTCACAGTGCCAGGGACCCAGGTTCGATTCCCAGCTTGGGTCACTGTCTGTGTGGAGTCAACCATTCTCTGTGTGGGTTTCCTCCGGGTGCTCTGGTTTTCTCCCACAGTCTGAAAGACATGCTGGTTAGGTGCTCTGATCATGCTAAATTCTCCCTCAGTGTACCCGAACAATTGCCAGAGTATGGCGACTAGGGGACTTTCACAGTAACTTCATTTCAGTGTTAATGTAAGTCTACTTGTGACACTAATAAATAAACTTTAAACAGTAGTTGACAGCTTGTCCTCTGGTTTCAAATAAGCTTGGTCCTTCATATAATAACTCATCATCAAACTTTACCCAGCCAGATTCACTTTGCTGATTCACTACACCATCAACTTTTGACATTATGTGTCTTCAGTGTAGAGAACCATGAATGCTGGTGCAATACAATGGCTTCTCCATGTCTAGTGAGAGGAAAATGATTCAATTCTTCAAAGATTTGAAATTTAAAAGTTTTAATTAGTGTTGCATGAGTGGTACAGTGCAAAAAAAGGCCATTTGGTCCATCGAGACTGTGCCGACAACAATTGTCCCCATTTCCTATCTTATCCCCATATATTTACCCTGCTAATCTCCCTGCATGACCAATCCACCTCTTTCTGTATCCCTTCATTAACTTAAACCTATTATGGTGTGATTGATTGCTGAAAGGAAAACAATTGTAAAATGAACTATACTTTGAGAAATGGACCGATACCTTTGGATTCTTCGCTCCATTGGAGCAGAAAAGCTCCATTCCAAAGTTCTTGGATCCCAGAGAGCTGGAAATGGTGCTGACGTGCACTCATTTTACACAAGTCATCCTACCCCAGAATTCGGAGGGGTGAGGTGAGGCCGAATGGCAGATGGGAATACTAGCCCATTGTAGTCAGTGATGCTGCAAGAAGTTTGAACATGAAATTTATTAGTGTTTAAAAGGCTAGGGGACAGATTAATGCAGCCTCAGATCTGAACCATTATGTTATAGAAAGATAGAATGGTTACTGTGCAGGAAGAGATCACTATTCTAGTAGAGATCAATGCTCTCTACTAGAGCATTGGATAAAAGTAAAGTAGTCTGGATGCTGGAATCTGAAACCAAATGAGAAAATGCTGGAAAATCTCAGCAAGTCTGGCAGCATCTGTAAGGAGAGGAAAGAGCTGAGAAAAGAGCAATGCCTACCCTGAAGAAGTACAGTTCTTCTCTCTGACTTGAAATATCAACTCTTTTCTCTCCTTATGGATGTTGTCAGATCTGCTGAGATTTTCCAGCACTTTCTTTTTTGGTCTATGCTGGAGCAATTTAGCTACTCCCACTCTCCTTGCCTTTCCCTCATATCTTTTCCCTTTCTGTGTTTATCAAAAGCCCTTTGATAGCCTGAATTGAATCTGTCTCTGCCACATTTTACTCCACTGCTCAGCTAGTTCTCTCCCACAACTGGTGTCCTCTGGTTTTGAACTCCACTATGGTTGGGAACAGTTTTTCATATGGTACTGTGTCCAGTGTTATAATGCAGGTCAGAAACTCCAAAATGTTCATGAAACCTGCCTGGATCATAAGGTTTTCAACTTGAATTTGGCTAGAGTAAGCATAATGTGTTTCACTTGAAGTCCGATTCAAATGGCCCATTAGGGAGTTTTTACCAAATAAATTTTATTTAAAAACACAGTTAACATATAGCAGTAACTTTTCCCAATTACAAACAACAAAAAAAAACAACCATAATCTTGAATAAGCCTTAACAACTCTATGAAAAGTTCTAACCAAACAAATCTCCTTAAAACATACTGTGCCGTAGGTTTAACATAGAAAATAAGACTGCTCACATAATGCTGGAATCTACTCGTTTGGGTTGGAAAATTGAAACTCTTACTTGTAAATCTTGTTGCTTCCAGTAGACTTTGAGGTAGAGATAATGCCACTGCTAACCTCTAGCTTTTAGCCAGTGAACCACTGCAAGAGACAGAGTTCTCACTCCAGGAGGGCAAGAAGACCTGCTTCCAGCTAGCTATCAAAATCTATAATACCAGGAAGAGAGAGAGTGAGAGAGAAAAATCCTGCCTGCAACTTGAAAACCAACTTCTGATTCTGAACCAAAACTGATAGTGAATCCTTGGATTCTTCTGTGAAGGCTCCACCTGACTTTGACTTGTCAACCAGTCCTCCTCCTAACAATTCAAAAGGTCACAAAATCCCAGACATTGTATGGAACTCAGAGTAAATATAAAACCCAATTCAAACCATTAAAGCAATAATAAAAGGGCTTCTCGGCAGGCAGCTGGTGTCACAATGAGAAAAACTGCTTACAATCTGCAGAAAACATGATTTTTAAAAAAAAGCACACTAGTGTCATACCAGATAACCTCATGATTTTGAACATTGTAATTAAATCTCCTCCCAACTTTCTGTTCTCTAAGGTGGTCATACTTGAAAAAAAAATTCATGTTTATTTATTAGTGTCACAAGTAGGCTTACATTAACACTGCAATGAAGTTATTGTGAAAATTCCCTAGTTGCCACACTCCGGCGCCTGTTCATGTACACTGAGGGTGAATTTAATATGGCCAATGCACCTAATCACTACATCTTTATGGGAAGAAACCTGAACGCCGAGAGGAAATCCATGCAGACATGGGGAGGATGTGGAGAGTCTGCACAGACAGTAACCCAAGTTGGGAATTGAACCCAGGTCCCTGGTGCTCTGGGGAAGCAGTTTTTTTTATTCATTCGTAGCATATGGGCATCGCTGGCTGGCTAACATTTATTGCCCATTTCTCATTGCCTTTGGAGGGCAGTCGAGAGTTAACCCCATTGTTGTGCCACCGTGAGCCTATCTTGTGCACTCAAGTTCAGATCTGGAGTTTTGAGAGTACAGACTAAATTGGCTCCTCAGTACAGAGCCATGCTGAAGAAATGTTGCACTGTCAGAGGTGCATGAAGTCATGTCTGGTCTCTTGAGGGTTTGTGAAAAACGCATGGCACACTTTCAGAGAAGAACCTAACGTCCTGGCCAATATTTATCACTCCACAAAATTTACTGAAGCAAATAACGTTATTTGTGGAAAATTTGCTGTCCTCGTATCCTATGTTACAAAAGTGACCACATTTCAAAACATACTGAAAGCACTTTAGAATTTTGGAAGTCACAAGAGGTGCTACATAAATGCAACTTCTTTCCTTTTTGTAAGTTTAGCCACAAAGTGTCACGACTTATTTTTTATTACTGCCTTCATATTTAGTCCTATTTTTATCAATATTCTTGGCCTCACTATCTATTCTGACCCCGAAGGGAAATACCACATTTCTTCCATTGTGAAAGCTGCCTGTACCAATTTCCTCTTTCACACGAAACACTTCACTTTCTTCACAACTCTTAACTCTATATCAGAGTCAGGCTCGTCCAGGTAACAAACTAATTCCTTACTGATGGAAGTCTTATAAGATCTCTCCCAACCCTCTGCAAGGTAAAGCTTGATATTTATTAAGCAAATTCCCTTGCCTTCAGCTTCATTTTAACCTTTCCTATTTTGTTAGTGTTCACTGATATTCCTATAGTTCAGGGTCCTCTAAACTGTCCTAGTTATTATCTATAATGTAAATATGCCATTTGACATTGTTTTCCTACTCTTAACGTACTGTGTTAAAATCAGGACCTATTGCAAAATTTCCAATTTTTACTCATTTTTTCCTCGATGCCTCATTACTTGTTATCCCATTTGTTCTTCCATTGCTTCTATGAATCTCAAAACCCCACTCAAACAGGGAAGTAGTCCTGACTTCGATCTACATTTAAAGAGGATAGAAACAACTCAAAGACATCATGGTCTGGGGCACCAATGGTCTGGAGAACTTTGCAATTCTCACATTCTTCCAGAGGTATGCTTTGTCAGCTGACAGTACACCCCCACAGAGGCAGATATTAACCAGGGCACCAAATCAGATGAGTCCCCCCAGTGAGAAAAATCTTTCCTTAACAAATAATATTTTGTACAACAGCTCCAAAATAAAGCAGCCTGAGGTGCAGCAAGATTTTCGTTTGAGAGTCTTGAGCCGCTCCCCTCTTGTTATGAGTAGGGATTCCTCAATGAGATGTTGTCTACAGTATTGAATTGTGAGCACACATTAATGATGATGACGATAGCATGGTGGCACAATGGTTAGCACTGCTGCCTCACCACACCAGGGATCTGGGTTCAATTCTGGCCTCTGGTCACTGTCTATGTAGAATCTGCACATTCTCCCGTGTCGGCATGGGTTTCCTCCAGGTGCTCTGGTTTCCTCCCACAGTCCAAAGATGTGCAGGTTAGGTGGATTGGCCATGCTAAATTAGTGTCAGGGTGATTCACTGAGCAAATATGAGGGCTATGGGAGTAGGGCAGGGTGGGATGGTTGTTGCTGCAGGCTCAATGGGCCAAATGGTCTCTTTCTGTACTGTAGGGATTTGTTCTATTCTAAATCAGATCACATTCCCAACCCTGTGAATAATGGTGAGGTCCATGTAGATGCCCTGGTGAATACTCTTAGCAACACTGGGGGATTTTCAGGGACACTTGTACTATTACGCCCCGCTTGACTTTGTCTTCTCTTTTACTTTGCTTGTCTTTGGTGTCACACAATAGATTCTCACAGTCACCTTGTATCTTAATTGTTAAAAAAAAATCTACCTGCACCTTTCAAGTTATGATGTGTGACTATTAATATGCATATCTTAATTGTTAAAAAGTAGGTTGACATACACTCGGTAAAAATTGCACTGCACACTGATAGGACACTTGTATTAAAAGTTGGTCCTGACATCTACTTAAAGAGCCCTTGGAGAAATTGGGCAGCAACTTATAGTGCTTGCTGCCACCTAACCCACAACACCAGCAAACAGCTACTTCTGCATTTTTATAAGAACATTCTAAATTGTGAACCCCTCCCAATGGAGCTAATCCCCAGTCCCAATCTGTTATAAAGAGCTTTACAACATGGAAACAGGCCCTTCGGCCCAACTTGTCCATGCTGCCCTTTTTTTTAATCACTAAGCTAACCCCAATTGCCTGCATCTATACACATCTTACCCATGTAACTGTCTAAATGCTTTTTAAAAGACAAAGACGTCCAAAGATGTGCAGGTAAGATTGATTGGCCATGCTAAATTGAACCTCCTGTCAGGGCGATTAGCGAGGTAAATATGTGGGGTTATAGAAATAGGACCTGGGTGGGATTGTGGTCAGTACAAATGTGATGAGCTAAATGGCCTCCTTCTGTACTGTAGAGATTCTATGAAAATTGTACCCACCTCTACTACTACCTCCAGCAGCTGATTCCAGATACTCACCACTCTCTGTGTCAAGAAACTGGCTTCTGAGGACTGAGCAAAGGGCCAATGCTAAGTGGACCAAGCTGGATCCAGCTGAATTTCCTCTGCCAGATGTTTTGGCACCATTCTTACAATAAGACCAATAACCAATTTCAACCAAACCTCCAGCCCTTAGCGCAGACGTGTTCTGGAGGGCATGTGCTGGAATAGGAGTTCTCACTGATGTCTAGGTCAATGTATATCCCTCGACTAACATCACAAAAGAAGGCAAACTGATTGCCTTATTGGCATTTATGGAATTCTATTTTCCTACTGGCTGTCGCATTTCCTTCATCATGAAAATGATGACACTTCAAAAAGTGCAGTATAAAGTATTTGGGCGGCATGGTAGCACAGTGGTTAGCACTGCTTCTCATTATAGCATCTGTCTCTTCTTGAACAGAGGAACAACATTCGCCACATTCCAATCCGCTGGCACTATCCCCGTGAACAGTGAGGACTCAAAGATCAAAGCCAAAGGCTCTGTAATCTCGTCTCTTACCTCCCAAAGAATTCTAGGATATATCCCATCTGGCCCAGGGGATTTATCGAACCTCAGTTTTTTTCAAAGTTGCTAATACATCTTCCACCAGACATCTACCTTCTCCAGCCTATCAGCCTATATCACACTCTCATCTTCAAAATCATGGCCTCTCTCCTTGGTAAACACTGAAGAAATGTATTTATTCATCACTTCTCTATCTCTTCTGACTCCATGCACAAGTTCTCACACACTATCTTTGACTGGCCCTAACCTCATCCTGATCATTCTTTCATTTCTCACATAAGAGTTAAAAAGCCTTGAGGTTTTCCTTTACCCAACCCATCAAAGATTTCTCATGCCCCCTCCTAGCACAGCTAAGCCCTTGTTTTAAGCTAATTTCTTGCTATCTTGTAACCCTCAAGCGACCCAAATGAACCTTGATTTCTCATCCTTACATCTGGATTACGAGTCCAGTGATAATACCACTATATCACTATCTCTCCTGAACTGTAGAGAAGTCTAGCTTCCCCAATACAAACACCTCTGGACACAATTCAAAGCTCTGGTTGATGGATCTGGGCGATACTGTGTCCAGATGGATGGTAAGGACTAAGTCAATGGCAGTCACACAGTGGCTGTCCACTAATATCACATATGATGCTGACCAATCCTATTGTGAGGGTGGGCAGTGAGGCACTAATCTTGGTGTAAACATAAAACATAGAACAGTACAGCACAGTACAGGCCCTTCGGCCCTCAAAATTGTCCCATGCTTTGTCCGAAACCAAGATCAAGTTATCTCATTCCCTATCATTCTGGTGTGCCCCATGTGCCTATTCAATAACTGCTTGAAAGTCCCTAAAGTGTCCGACTGCACTATCACAGCAGGCAGTCCATACCACACTCCAACCAATCTCTGAGTAAAGAACCTACCTCAGACATCCCTCCTATATCTCCCACCATGAACCTTATAGCAATAGCAATAGCTATTGTCCCCTAGCAATAGCTACATCACCCAAGGAAATAGCACATCCACTTTATCTATCCCCCTCATCATCTTATGAACCTCTATTAAGTCGCCTCTCATCCTTCTCCGCTGTAAAGAGAAAACGCAGCTCCCTCAACATTTCCTCATATGATCTACTTTCTAAACCAGGCAGCATTGTGGTAAATCTCCTCTGCAGTCTCTCCAATGCTCTTACATCCTTCTTATAGTGAGATGACCAGAAAGGCACACAATATTCCAAATGTGGTCTCACCAACGTCTGGTATAGTTGCAGCATAACCCTACAGCTTAGAAACTCAAACTCCCTGTTAATAAACGCTAACACACTATAAGTCTTTTTCATGGCTCTATCCACTTGAGAGGCAACCTCACACTTGCTAACATTATACTCCATCTGCCAGGTCCTCGCCCACTCACTCAACCTATCCAGATCCCTCTGCAGGCTTTCCACACTCTCCACGCAATTTGCTTTCCCACTCATCTTCGTGTCATCAGCAAATTTTGTCATCCTGCACTCAGCCCTTCCTCCAGACCACCTATGTAAATGGTAAATATTTGAGGCCCCAGCACTGAACCTTGGGCCACTCCACTAGTCACCAGTTGCCAATCAGAATAGTACTCATTAATACCTACTCTCTGCTTCCTATTAGACAACCAATCCTCTATCTAATCTAACACTCTACCTCCAATTCCCTGCACCTTAACGTTCTGCAGCAATCTTTTGTTGGGCACCTTATCAAATGCCTTTTAGGAATCCAAAAACACCACATCCCCGGTTCCCCTTTATCTATCGCACTAGTCACTTCCTCATAGAACTCCAATAAATTGATCAAGCATAACTTCCCCTTAACGAATCCGTGCTGCGTCTGATCAAACCGTTCGTATCCAGGTGCCTCGTTATTTCTGCTTTGACTACAGATTCAAGCATTTTTCTGACTACAGACGTAAACTAACCAGCCTATAATTCCCTGCCTTCTGTCTGCCACCTTTTTTAAACAATGGCATAACATTAACTGTTTTCCAATCTTCCGGCACTTTCCCGGAGTCCAGCGAATTCTGAAAGATAATCACTAAGGCATCCGCTATCACCTCTGCCATTTCCTTGAGAACCTTAGGATGCATTCCATCTGGTCCCAGTGACTTATCTGTCCTCAGCCCCATTAGCCTATCAAACACCACCTCTCTAGTGACTGTAATCTCATCAAGGACCTCATCTCCTACCACCCTTCTATCTTTAATTTCGGGCAAGCTATTTACGTCCTCCTCCATAAAGACAGACACAAAAAACTTATTTAAGGTCTCCGCAATATCCTTACACCATTAAACCACCCCTCTCATCCTCCAAGGGTCCAGTCCCCTGGCACTATTCTCACTGTGAACAGTGAAAACCCAAAGATCAAAGCCAAAGGCTCTGCAATCTCATCTCTTGCCTCCCAAAGAATTCTAGGATATATCCCATCTGGCCCAGGTAATTTATCGACCCTCAGTTTTTTTCAAAGTTGCTAATAATCTTCCCCTAGACATCTAGCTTCTCCAGCCTATCAGCCTATATCACACTCTCATCCTCAAAATCATGGCCTCTCTCCTTGGTAAAATGAAGAAATGTATTTATTCATCGCTTCTCCTATCTCTTCTGACTCCATGCACAAGTTCCTACACACTATCCTTGACTGGCCCTAACCTCATCCTGATCATTCTTTCATTTCTCACATAAAAGTTAAAAAGCCTTGAGGTTTTCCTTTACCCAACCCATCAAAGATTTCTCATGCCCCTCCTAGCTCTGCTAAGCCCTTGTTTTAAGCTCATTTCTTGCTACCTTGTAACCTTAAGCAACCCAACTGAACCTTGATTTCTCATTCTTACATACACTTTCTTAAAACTTTCAGAAAGGCAGATGCTGATGCCATCTTTATAAGGTTGCCAGGTCAGCATGCAAAGCTCTATTCATCTGTCAGAACAACAATGGTGAAGAACTCTCTGGCTGCTCCGAAAGCCCCTGAATCCCTCTGGTCACAGTGGAAACCACAAAACCCCTGTTAAACCTCGAGGTTGCTGCCAATGTGCTGGAGGGGAAACATCGCACAGTCTGATTTTCTAGTGAGGCCTCCTTGCAGGTTCTCCTCCAGGCTGCATTGGAAAGATGGGATGTTGTCTTCCCAAGGGATAGTGAGAAGAGGCACTTCTGCCAGATCAGGGAAGCCCAGACAGAGATTTCTGTAGAGGTAAGCAGCCTCTGATTCTGAACGCAGTGCCACAAGTGGTTCAGTGACTCCCTCCCTGTTTACTTCAATGTTTCCCTTGCTGAGCCTGGCAGTTGACAACACAGACTGGATCACCACAAGAGGATAGATTGACCCTAATACTGGGGAGTGCAGAACCAGCTGTAAGATGATATATTGCCTCCTCGAGATGATCGCTATCTGTACTCCCCATCCTGTGAAGGATTACATCTGGAAGAGGCATTGGAGAGCCCCCAACATGGGCCAAAGCTTACTGAATCCAGCTGGTTTCAACTTACAAAACTGAGGCCTCACCTGGATGCTGCCGGCTTGAAACAGTCAGGGATCTGATGTCCAGAATAACCAATGTGTTACTTACTGAATTAGGAGCACTGCATTAAATCACATGTGGCTGCATTTATTTATTTATTAATTGGTATCACAGTAGACTTACATCAACACCGCAATGAAGTTACTGTGAATCTCAACACTCTGGTGCCTGTTCGGGTAGACTGAAGGAGAATTTAGCATGCCCAATGCTTCTAACCAGCATGTCTTTCGGACTATGGGAGGAAACCGGAGCACCCAGAGGAAACCCACGCAGGCAAGGGGAGAACATGCAGACCCCACACAGACCTTGACCCAAGCCGGGAATTGAACCTGGGTCCCTGGTGATATGAGGCAGCAGCATTAACCACTGTGCCACCATATTGCCCCAAATGATCCTTAATTATCTGTATACCCAGAACAATTGGCTTCTCTCCACGCCATAGTGGCAAAGCCACCTTAGAGGATTCCCGGCACTGCTAGAATGCCAACCTGACATAAAGCCATCACGGTTCTGTGCCAACATGTCACATTCCACACCACTTTCACCTCGCAGCATACCCTCAAGGACCACATTAAATTCCAACCAATACACACAACAAGTCATTAGATAACTCAAAGTAGAATCAGTAGCAGAAAAGTAAGTTTTCGATGGGTTGAAACAGAAACGTGGCAAACTGTATGGAAAAGCCCAATCCTCATTAAGCTGAGATTAATCAGATAATAACTTAACTAAGCCTACATTAGGTGCATCAATAAAAGAATTGCATACAGGATACACAGTATCTAATACAGGCAGAAGGGTTTTTATGATGAAAACTTTGCAATGTTAATGGTTTTATGTGTTACATCAGACATCACGGAAAGCAACCAAGGCCACTATATTTTATGACACCACATTAAACAAAGAACAGAATAGCACAGGAAACAGGGCCTTCGGCCCTACAAGCCCGTGCTGCCCATTTTAACACTCAGTGAGTGTCTTGCCTTATTCAAGTCCTTCTTCTACCTATGACTTGTGCCCACATCTAGTGGACTCCACAGTAAAGGGATGCAAATTTAGGGAATTCAATGTGCACCAGATTAAGGGAGATCCAATTAAAGTGCAGGAAATTATAACAACTATAACACAAAATTATAACAATTTCATCTCTTAATAACTTCTTTACATTTCTGAATATAAATTGAAGAATGATTAAATATTTACGGTTGACCACTTTTAATTTATTCTTGAATTATTCAAAACCATTTACAGGTTGCCACTGCAGCGATCTGCATTGTCCTTTCTGTTGTGGAAACAAAAGGCACTGCTAAGGAGCTCAAGATGGGGTAGGTTCATTGCACAGCATTTCAAAGAGTCATGCAACCTCTACAGGGAGAAGAGGTCATTTGGCCTATCAAGTCTTCACTGACACTCTGACAGAGCATCCTATCCAGGCCCTCTACCCTGCCCTGTGCCCATAACTCCATACATTTACCATGGCTAATCCATCTAAACTGCACATTTTGGGACACTAAGAGACAATTTAGCATGGCCAATCCACTTAACCTGCACATTTCAGTAGTTAGCACTGCTGCCTCACAGCAGCAGGGACTCAGGTTCAATTCTGGTCTCGGGTCATTGTCTGTGTAGAGTTTGCATGTTCTCCCCATTTCTGTGTGGGTTTCCTCCGGATGCTGTGGTTTCCTCCCACATGTGTGGGTTAGGTGGATTGGCTAAGCTAAATTGTTCCTCAGCGAGGGTAAATACATGGGGTTATGGGGATAGGGCCTGGGTGGAATTGTGGTTGGTGCAGACTTGTTAGACTCATTGGCCTCTTTCTGTACTGTAGGATTCATGATTCTATGATCTCCTGAAGTACCCAGAGGAAAGCCCCGCAGACACGGGGAGAAAATTCAAACTCCACACAGATACCCAATGCTGGAACTGAACCCAGGACCCTGGTGCTGTGAGGCAGCAAAGCTAACCATTCTGCCACCCATTTGTTCAGGGATTAAAACTCAGAAAAAAAATATGAACATTGGAGATCTGAAAGATACAGAAGGAGTATTGTGAATGCATTACAAGCTGAGCCAGTACTGGATAGAGAAAGATAAGTTAATTTTTCCAATCTACCTGAGCCTTCCTGAAACGCATAGGCTGATCAATAACCAGTTTGACAGAGTCAGTCAAAAATAAACAATGAGAGGGATTTTGCATCTGCGTTTGCTACATACAGCAGTTTGGCGCAAAATCTCACGGGAATCGGAAAACAAGATTCTCACACTTTCCTGCTCTTCACTGATGAGGTAATGAGGTCTTCACCCAGATACGTCTGAATAAATTTGAATATAATTAATGGGCTTGTCCACTATATGCTCCTCCCACGTTTAAATTCCCCATGTCTGCGAGGTTTACGGCTGCTTTTGAAAAATGTCAAGCAGTTGAGGAGATTCTGCTGGGGATGCATAGGTAGGTATAGTCCCAGGAGGGGAGAGAGATATGCCTGGGGAAGAACCCTGTACTGCCTCCTGACATGCTGGCATTATACCCTGGCACTGCCCTGTCTTGGCAACTTAGCAGCATTATCATGACAGGGCCAGGCAGTATGGGGATCTCCATGATGGGGGGAGGTGGATTCCCCAGTGATTGTGGGGGGAAAGAGGATTCCCTGTATCCAAGGGGTGAGATTGTTCCAGTGCTTGTGTGCAGCTAGGGAGCTCCACTTGTCCATTTTGGGGGTGGTGATTATTTTTTTCAGTGTAGTTTGGGGACCCCCCCCCCCCCCCCCCCCCCCCCCCCACCCTGTGGAGCTGCATTGCAGAGTCTATCACGTCCCCCATCATGCAGATTTCTTGTGCACAGAATGCCAGAGAATCTGCAGAGAAAACTCAGCTGTGCAGCCAGAGAGCTGCACATTGGTTTTCCCACAGTGGTTTAAAGGGCTACATTGACATGTGCAGTGATAATATCTACATCCACAAATCAAGTTTTAAGAATAACTGCACTAAATAAAGGGAGATTTAAAACAATGATCAAATTTTCTCTTCTCCTGCTGTCACTTATATAATCAGAATAATAATGCCTTCTTATTCTTAATTGCTCTGCCACACTGCACTGTATCAGAGCAATGAACACCTTCTCCCCTTCACCTCCAATTGACAACCAAGTATAAATATATAAACCTCGAGGAACCCACTCCCAATATGTGTACGAGCCTGATCCCAAAAGGGCTTTCATCTTGGGTCTTACCAAGACAGATCAAGATAAAATCCTTTGCTGGCTGATCCTCAATTCAAGGATAATACTAAGAGTCTCCATCTGAGAGGACAGCTCAATTCTTAACCCACAAGGGTAGGTTGTTCAACAGGGTCTGTGATCTTGAGTGCAGGATTTGTTTCCTTTTTTGCTCTGTGCCGCGCTGCCTCACTTGTTAATGAGTTAATGAACTTCGTAACACTTGAATGAGAAAAATATCCCACATGCAGCTAGTTTTCATATATTTCAGATAAAAGTAATTTTGTTTTCGTGTGCCCAGACTACAAGGAGACAGCCACTGCTCTTGCTATTATACACGAGTTTATGATAAGCCCGCTCATAAATGTAGCTGACCCAGCTTGTAGTTTAAGCAACTTTCGCCTAATATAGTGAAGCCTGAATTTCTAACTATATTTCATATATATATTCATTATATGCTGCTTATGTGTCCTGTACCAACACATTATACATATGTTATACAACTTATGAGCATAGATTGTTATACCAGCCCATTAATTTTAACGTGTCTTGTCAGCCTGTAAGTTAGCTAAGGGCTAATCACACACATCAATTGTGGCCTTGAGATAACCATGAACAAATGCCGAGGCAGCCATGATCCTATGCTGGAGGACAACCCACAGCCTGGGAACCTGATGAGAATGAGAAGATGCATATGTGACCGGGGTGGGGGGGGGAAATATATGCTTTTAACTTGTATTCGGTGAGATGTCTGGGGAACTGCTTGTTAGATGCCAAAAGCTTTTGAATAAACTTGCTGCACTTTGACTCACAATTCGTCTCAGAGGTATCTTTACCTACAACACTCACCATTATGACACTGGCTGGAATTTTACTGCCCCAGGCGCCACGGGAATCGGAGCAGGCGAGGAGCAGACAATGGAAAGGTCTGTTGACCTCAGGTAGGACTGTTTTGGGATGAGCGAGGCTGTAAAATCCCGCCCATTCACTGGAAATCTACCACCTCGCTCGCCATGGGACTCAGAGCAGGCGAGGAGTGGACAATGGAAATGTCTGACATTGGGTGGGGATTTCTGATCTTGGGTCAAGCAAAGCTGTAAATCTTGCCCATTGTCTCAAAGTGCGATACAGCATGGTGGACAAACTGTCGCCATTTTGAGTGGCAAACTCCTTCCATCACTAATAGCAACGCATTTCACAGAGATCGTCAGAGGGTCTTTGAAGCGTTTCCTTTATCCTCTCCAGTTGAGATATGAAAAAACAGGACCTGGCGAGGGAGGCGTTATTCAGCCATCTGGACATGGTGTCCAGTTTCTCAAAATTGACCTTGCTGGAGTTTAGCCTGAATGCTTGGAGGGAGCTGGCTTCAAGCCAGACACTCACATTAGTTTGACAGTTCTCCCATTGAATCCAGAGGATGCGGTGGAGACATTGCAGATGGAATTTCTGTTGTGCTCTTACACACAGCCTAACTCTCAATACAGGAGTGGGGTGGCAACAACTGCTCCGAACTTTTGATAACTTGTGGAGGTCTTTGATGTCAAACAATTGGCCGGTATATCTTGTAAAAGGCTGAGCTGATTCAGTGTTGGACCTCCTTATCAATGGTGGCCTTTGGAAGGGGTCGTTGCTTCTGTAAAGGACAAGCTCAACATATGTGGGGATCTTTCAACATCGCAGTTCTGTGTGCAGTTCTGGCCGCCTTACTACAGGAAGGATGTGGAAGCTAGTGAGAGGGTGCAGAGGAGATTTACAAGGATGTTGCCTGGATTGGGAGGCATGCCTTTTGAAGATAGGTTGAGGGAGCTAGGTCTCTTCTCCCTGGAGAGACAAAGGTTGAGAGGTGACCTGATAGAGGTTTATAAAATGTTGAGAGGAATAGGGTGGATTCTTGGAGGCCATTTCCCAGAGCTGAAATGGTCGCTACAAGAGGACACAGGTTTAAGGTGCTGGGGAGTAGGTACAGAGAAGGTGTTAGGGGTAAGTTTTTCTCTCAGAGGGTGGTGAGTGAATGGAATCGGCTGCCATCAGTGGTGGCCGAGGCAAACTCGCTGGGGTCTTTTAAAAGACTTCTGGATGAGTACATGGGATGAAATGGGATTGGGAGTTACAGATAGTTCCATGGCCTAGTTAGTATGGGTATGATCGACGCAACTTGTGGGCCGAAGGGCCTGTTTGTGCTGTAGTATTCTATGTTCTATATGTAGCAAGTGGAATATTTGGCTGACCAGATGTGGGTAAATAAATCAGTTTTGTTTGAGCAACATTCGAGAGCAGGCTGAGTTCCTTGCGTGCAGAGTGTCATACTTCACTCCGCATCGGATTTGTAAATCACTCTCCATCTCACCAATTCTGCACACATAAAATCCATCATGCTGCCAAGTGGAAAATCTAGGGAGAGATTCTCCCAAAAAAATTCAGAGTGCTGAATTGGTGGAAAAATGGTGTAATTCACGATTTCCTTTCTAGTGGGAGTTCAAAATCAATTCTCCCACACTCTTTGCACTGCAGAGGTCGCAATCATGAATATCATTGAAAGCCCAGGAGACTATTCACTGTGCGTGCGCAATGGCACCAAACTGTGAGATTGCAGTTTGCTGACTGACTTGTTCACTGGCCAGCCACAGTGCTACCCTTCATGACAACTCTATGACCCAATCATGAATGGCATAAGCATTCGCAAACAGGTCCCGACACCCATCCCACCCACCATCCCAGACCAACGCAATCTCCAGGCCCACCCGAGTGGTGATGATCCCCCCTCATCCCTCCAGCAGAACCTTACTGCAGGCCTCCCCTGGGAAGCAGATCTGCTCGACAGACCATCTGCTTCCCCCAGCTCCCCCGTTCGCTAGCCTCCCTCGAGCTCTGACTGATCTTATCTGCAGAATGACAGCTGGACACCCCCCCACCCCACTGATTGCCCCCTAAACCCCTTCCGCAATAGACCCCATCTCAGACTTTACTCCTTGGCACTGTCCCCTATGCCCTACCGCTTGGCACTGTCCAATGCCTAGTAGGCAGTGCCAAGGTACCCCTGGGCATGCACACTTTGCTCCAAGGGCACTGCCGAATGCACAGGGGAACCACCCTCCCCCCGCTGCCTGATCACCCTGGGGGGCCCCGATTGCCCCCCCCCCCCCCCCCCCCCCCCCCCCCGTACAGTCCAGCAGGATCGCCTGCTAATTCCCCAAACATGGGGAGCTACTCTAAACCCTGCAGAGTGAAATCCTGACAGGGTGGGAGATATATCAGGCCCAGAGAATTCAGTCCTGGGCCCGATAATCATATGCAAAATAGATTAAAAGTAGATTTGAATCACTTACCTTGTCTTCCCATTAGTTTTCAGCACGGTTCCAACTGTGCCCACTCTTCAGCTGTGGGAGACATGCATGCATCAGACACATATACAAATCCAACAAAATGGCTGACATGCGCATCTCCCGTCCCAACGCACCAAAAAACATGCAGGTCGGGATGGGAGAATCAGGCCCCTAAACTGACTGATGCCTTTGTGGTGCAGCGCCCGCCTCTCACTCATGATCATAATGAATGGTGGCGCAGGCTCGACAGGCCGAATGGCCTCTTCCTGCTTCCAGTTTCTATCTTTCTATGATTGGGCAGCAGCATCGATAGGGTGTCCACTGTTCTGAATTGGATGTCGAGCTTGGAAGCAGGCTGTTTAGAAGGCCAATGCCTGGAGTATAGTTGAGTCACTCTCGTTGCCACTAAGTGCAAGTTCAGCATTCCCTTTTAGCCCTGATTCCTTGAAGCCCAAAATTTAGCCTTTCGGTTAAAATCGCAGCACAGTAACTGGGGAATGGGGATTGAACTGATCGAACGAAGCCAGCGTAGAAAGCTAGTTTAATGAAGCTACTGGACTGTGGTTAAAAACCCACCCGACTTCTTGCAGATGTTAATCTGCTGCCCTTGCCCAGTCACACCTATAGGTGATTCCAAGCCGACAGCAACATGATTGGTTCTAAACTGAAATGGTCTGGCAAACCATCCAATTCTATTCAAGACAACGGCTCAGCACCACCTTCTCAGAGAGTATTACAGATGGACAACAAACGCTGGCCTTGTCAACAATGCCCATGTCCAATGTATGAGAAAATACTTCCTTACCACTGCTGAGGGTTTGCCCACTGACGCAAACAGGCTCCATCTTGACAATGGAATTTCTGCTCGGATGTTATGGTTCCAGGAAGGTCAGGCTGATGACTGGAAGTTATGACTGACCACAACACCATCGCTCAAGGAAAATCCAGCCTCTAACATCTTATCGTCACCAGAAGCTATATCACCCATCTGAAATACAGGAAAAAGATCTTTCTTAACGTTCATATAATTTCCCATAAGATTTATCACTCATTGCAACATAGAGCAGTTTAAGTATTAGTCTCATGACTGATAGTGATGATGCTTCTTATTTCTATCGCTGTGTTGTTTCTTTTCTTTTCTTTACCTGGTATGACGATACTGTGTCTTTAAGAAATGTATTCTAGTCATGTTTCTGTTCATGTTTCCATGGGGTGGCACAAATTCAATTAAACAGGTTAATTCATGATCATCCATGGGCTTATAGACATTGCCAGTATCCATGGATCCAACCTAACCTACCTGCCAAATCAGAGGGGGTTTACTCCACTATGTATAGAGAGAGTGACATACTATTTACATCTATCTGACTTACTGAAAATGCCTCGGATAGCCCTTTTCATTTCAATGAAAGTCATCATGATGTTAGCTTACCTAAAATGGGATACTTCAGACAATGCTTACTGTCTAAATCTATCGGAAGCTCTTTCCTGATGGCCATTTTCATCTGCATATTTTTCCTATTGGTATTGAAATCGAAAAGATCAGTGAATCATTCAATCGGGTTCAAGAATCCAGGTTGTTATAGCATGTGAAATATCCGAGGATATCACTATTCCAAGAAAGAACCAGTTATTTTAACGAGTTAATCAATTTGGAAGGAAGGATCCCTTCAGTGCAGAAGGAAACTATCTGGCCCATCCAATCTGCACCTACTTTCTGACACAGCAGCTTACCCAGGACCACCTTCCTGCCCATCCCTGTAATCCCATATACTTACCCTGTCAATCCCCCTAATCCACACATCTTTAGACACAAAGGAGAAATTTAGCTTGGCCAATCCACCTAACCTGCACATCTTTGAAATACGGGAGGAAACCAGAGCACCCGAAGGAAACCCATGCAGACACAGGAAGAACTTGCAAACTCCATACAATTTCAGGACATTTTACTTTGAAGTAATGCCCTTGATACTCCAGACCGCTTAACAGTATAGATCAGCTATAGTCTCGAGGATACAGCTGTTCATCACCTATTGCTCAGCTATGCTTTATATTAGAGGATGTCTCATGATGATGGGCATAGAGGGATTATGAAGACAAATAGAAACATCCTGAAGAGGATGCAGATGAATACCTGTTGCCAAATAAAAACCAGCTATGCTAATTTGATATGAGAGACCTTGCTTGAGTATTGCATTTGCCCACTGAAGGCACAGTATTCACTTCCTATCCTAAATATATGATCATTACAGATCCTGCTCTATGTGCATCAACTCACACAACTGGATGGGATTGTGGTAGCGCATACTCAATGGGCCGAATGGCCTCCTTCTGTACTGTGGGGGTTTCTATGATCAGCTTCATATTTCAATGCCTGCCCGAAGTGAGGAGATCTGTAGCGAGTGCTGCAATTCACTGCTCTGGGCAAGGGGGGTGAGGTTTAACAAGAAAAAGCTCGTTCTAGTATGTGTAACCTGTTCACTGATATGCAGCCAAGTTCTGCCAAAACCATTTAGCAGCAGACCCAGAGCAATCTAAATCAAAATGTGAATTTAAGAATGGAATGCAGAGGAGATGCGAGGGCCATTGCCTTTGACAAATTCAACATCAAGGAAACTTAGCTGAATTTAGCTCAGAGAAGAGCCAACCCTTCAGCAGTCGCAGTCAGACCTGGCAAAAAAGGAGTCAATCATTGATGTTGGAGAAGGCTCATTGCATCCCAGGACGTCACTGTCACGATCACTCAAAGCAGTGTTCTGAGTACAGTGACTGAGAGCAGCTTCATCAACTACCTTCCCTCAGTCACAAAGCTCAGTAGGTTCACTGATATACATAGCGTTCAACTCGATTCACACTTCTCAGATAACGAAGCAGCCAATACAAACCTCAACAGGATCAGGACAACATACAGATTTAAAGTCAGAAAGTTATTATGGCAAAGAAAGAGACCATTCAGCCCATCATTCCATGATGGCCCTTTGTTAGATGAATCTAATCTGATATATTGCCCTGCTATATGCATGTAGCCCTGTAAGTTCAATTGCTTCAAATGCCTGTCCAACGTACTTCCATTGATTGCACTGTTAATGTAAGCCTCCTTGTGACAATAAATAAATAAATAAAAATGCCAATGGCACTGACATTCACACTCACAGATCTGGCCCAAACTCACATTTCACACTGCCTCATTGTCACAGTTTAAAAGCTGCGTTGTTAACTTGCTGGATTCCAAAGGGAAAGGTCTCTTTTATCTTACAAAACAGTTACATTTTTTCACACAAACTTCCAAAGCTCCTCCAACTACTTTTAAGTTTTGCACTCAATCTTTTGCAATGGGAGAAATGCAAACAAAGTTTGTGGAGCACTTCCCATTCCAATCCAATGTGAAAAGAAACCAAGGATTCCCATTTGGGTCACTGTCTGTGTGGAGTCTGCACATTCTGCCCGTGTTTACGTGGGTTTCCTTCAGGTGCTCCAGTTTCTTCCCATAGTCTGAAAGACTTGCTGGTTAGGTACATTGACCTGAACAGGCGCTAGAATGTGTCGACTAGGGGAATTTCACAGTAACTTCATTACAGTATTAACGTAAGCCTTACTTGTGACTAATAAATAAACTTTAAGTATCTGCTTGTCCTGATATTCCTGGAGAAAGCTGGCACATCTTTTGGGAGAAATCCCATACTGTTTCCTGGCCATCTGACTTGTACCACTGAACTGATAACTGGGATGAAGGCTTGGGTTAGCCCAACATGTTCAGTAGTCTCTCAACATCATTTTCTTGGTAGCCCTCCACACTCAGTGACTGAGGTGGCAATTTGACCCATCCTGTCAGCACTGTCTCTACTCGAACAACAATCACCTTTCAGTTGCAAAGTAAAATATAACTTTGTCATTTTCTGAAAACTCTAAGCTGTCTGAACATTCTCTGTTGACACATTTTTCCATTATTTATGTGTAGAGAACTTCCAAGATGATGCGGTTAGTATTAAGGAGAAACAGGGAAGAGACCAGAAAGCACATGATTGCTGGATATTTTCTGAGGTTTAGATTCCAGTAAATAGAACATTGACATAGAGTCGTATAGAGCAGAAAAGGCCCTTCGGCCCATCCAGTCTGCACCAGCATTAAGTCGTGCTAATCCCATTTCTCAGCACTCGCCCTCTATCCTTGAACGTTATGATATTTCTAGCGATCATCCAAATATGTAAGGTTTCTGGCCTCCATTATCTTTCCAGGTAGCGCATTCCAGATTCCCACCACCTCTGAGTGAAAAAACTTTTCTCTTAAATCTCCTCTGAATCTCCCGCTCCTTACCCTAAAACTATGCCCTCTTGTGACTGACCCCTTAATTAAGGGGAACATTCCCTTCCTATTCACCTTGTCTAAACACTGCGGTGAAGTTACTGTGAAAATCCCTGAGTCGCCACACTCCTGCGCCTGTTTGGGTACACTGAGGGAGAATTTAGCATGGCCAATGCACCTAATCAGACTGTAGGAGGAAGTTGGAGAAAACCCACGTCAACCCAGAGAAAACCATGTAGACACAGGGAGAACGTGCAGACTCCGCACAGATAGTGACCCAAACTGGGAATCGAACCCAGGTCCCTGATATTGTGAGGCAGCAGCACTAACCATTATGCTCCTCTGTGCCGCCATGCCACCCTCAATTTGGTGACCAAAAACAACTAGCAACATTTTACATTGTTAACACAATAAAATGCCACAAGACATCTCAGAGAAGAGTATTGTGTACAGTGTGAGTCACTTCAGAAAGAATATAATGCATTGGAAATAGTTCAGAGAAGGTTCATTGGGCCGATTCCTTGAATGAGGGATTTGTTTCACGAGGAAAGATTGGACATGTATAGCCTGTACTTATTGGAGTTTATAAGAATGAGTGACTTTATTTGAAACATGTAAGATTCTGAGGAGGCTTGACAGGGTGTTTGCTGAGAGGATGTTTCCTCTTTAGGGAGAACCTAGAACTCATAGTTTTAAAATAAGGAGTTGACATTTAAGGCAGAGATGAGGAGGAATTTCTTCTCTCAGATGTTGCTAGTTTTTGGAATTCTCTTCCCCAGAGCAGTACAGGCTGGGTCACTGAATGTATACAATACTGAGTTAGACTGATTTTTGATTGACAAGGGAGCCAAAGGTATGGGAGGGATGGCACAAAAATGGAGGTAAGGCCTGAGTCAGGTCAGCCACAATCTTAATAAATGCTGGAGCAAGCTCAAGAGGCTGAATGGTTTACTCTCTTATTTGCTCTTATTTCTTTTGTTCTTATTATCAAATGAAATTTGAATTGAAGACACCATAAAGAGATATTTGGAAAGGTTGAACAGATTGATAGATTGTAAGGAGTTTGTTGGAGAAGAGAGCTTTAAAGAGGTGAAAAATATTAGAGCTTTGGGCTTAACTGTTGAAGACGTTGATGCCAATAGTGAGGTGATTAAATTGGGGATATGCAAGGATCCAGAATTGGAAGTGCACGGATATCTGGGGAATGTTAGGAATAGAGGTGGTTATATAGATAGGGAGAGGTGATGTCATGATAGGAGTTGAAAACAAGAATTAGAGTACTGAAGTTGAGTTGAAAGTCAGTGTAGGTCAGTGTGCAGATTGGTGATGGATAAATGGGACTTGGGTCAGAATTTCCTGGCCTCTGAGAGTAGGTTGGAAGGCAGGGTGACTGGTAAAATGGCATAGGAAGGCATCAGTAGAGAAGCCCAATATCTTTCTGTTGCTATGCTATTTTGCCTGCATTGGTGAAGGGGAAGGGGTCCGCCACTCAACAGGCTCCATGTTTTTTCCGTGTTCAGAGCCTTCAGAAGGAATGGCAGTCCCTATGCCCAATCCTTCACTGTCAGCACAGGACTTCCTCCCCTTGAACCAATCACAGGGCCTGCCTATCTGGTCTCAAACTCATTTACCTTTCTTTAAGAGTGGGGCATGGGGCATGGAGGCACCCCCTCCCTAAAGCTAGTGGCTGCACTGCTGAAATTGCTGAGCCACTGATTGGACCAGCAGCCGTTGGGGGGCCTGGCAGCGGGCACTTAACTGGTTGCTGTGGGCAGTCTGTCTCTTTGAGTCCTACCATTGGCTGAAGTGGAGTCGCAATGGTGCGGTATCTACCACCTCCACAAAACTCTTTGTATGAGCTGGGAAACAAATAACAGATTTATGAGTATATTCAGGTTCATGGAGAATGCAGGGAGGGCAGGGGTAGGGGAAAGGAGAAGCTGACCAAGAGAAAATTGAACATGTATATTTAGAAGTAAAAAGATGTGAACAAACATTTCAGCAGTAAATGAGCTCAGGAAGAGTGGAGATAGCCAACTTGATTTGAATGAGCTAATTAGAGTTTACTATGGACTGATAGACTATGGACAGATAAATTATGGACTGATAGACTATAGACAAATAGAGCATGGACATATATAAGAGACAGTTTTTTTCTGAAATTAATGATAGATGGGATTAGTCCAGCCATTGTGTTGTAATAGACTATGTGCTAATCTTCAACGAACTGAATCATTTCCACCACTTTTTTATGATGGCTACAGCCCAATTTTAGATGGAGTCACTGTGGAGAAACAGGGCCAAGATGGTAGTGCAAATAAAATGATGTTTTGGCAAAGAAACAGTTTTGCAAAGCATGTCTTGTACTTTCCCAGAGAGGATTCACGCAGGCAGACAGAAATAAACAGAAGCATACCGGTCTTTGTGGGATGTTGGGCAAGGAGGCTATGTCAGGGCTCAATTTCTAAACTTGTTCAAACAATCCTGGTGCTTAATGGGTGCCAGCAACAAAGATCATTCCTTTTCTGGTCACATTGCTTGCTGTAACTTTGACCACAGTGGCCACATTGCATGACAAGCCAGGTCCAACTCTACGAGAACACAGCACACTAAATTACCAGTCCCTGCATCGGACAGAACACATTTTTGTCTCTGTTGCTGTGTAAGCTATTTTTGATTAGGTCACACAGAGAATATGATAAGAATGCTAACATGTTTTGAAAATTAACAACAGCATTAGAGAACTTATATAACCTGTCAGGATATTTGGCACCTGCTAGATTTCAAAGAGTAGGTTCTCCTCCACGAATGAGTTCCAGAACTGTCTTGAATGAAGGGATAGAGGGTATAGTTGCTAAATTTCCTTATGCCACAAAGATAAATAGGAAAATAAAATGTAAAGAGGACACAATGAGGCTACAAAGGCCAAGAGATAAGTTAAGTAAATGCGCAAAAATCTGGCAAATGAGTATAATGTGCAAAATTGTCCATTTTGGTAGGAAGAATAAAAACAAAGCATATTATCTAAATGGTTGCAGAGCTCTGAGATGCTGAAGGATCTGAGTGCCCTAGTGCATAAATCACAAAAGTTTAGTATTCAGGTACAGCATGAAATTAGAAAAGCTAACAGAATATTATCGTTCATTGTCACATTTATTAACATACAATGAAAGGTATTGTTTCTTGTGCGCTACACAGATAAAGCATACTATTCATAGAGAAGGCAAGGAGAGAGTGCAGAATGTAGTGTTACAGTCATAGCTAGGGTGTAGAGAAAAATCAACTGAATACAAGGTAGGTCTATTCAAAATTCTGACTGCAGCAGGGAAGAAGCTGTTCTTGAGTTGGTTGGTACATGACCTCAGACTTTTGAATCATTTTCCTGACGGAAGAAGGTGGAAGAGAGAATATCTGGAGTGCGCAGGGGTCCTTAATTATGCTGGCTGCTTTGCCAAGACAGCGGGAAGTTAGACAGATTCAATGGATGGGAGGTTGGTTTGTGTGATGGATTGGGCTACATTCATAACCTTTTGTATTGTGAGAAGAATTGAATTATCCTTCAGTTTTACAGGGCATTGTTGAGACAGCATCTGCAATTCTGTGTCCAACATTGATCTTCCTATACAGGAAGGATGTGAATGTCTTGGAAGCAGTTCAGGGAAAGTTTACTAGACTAATATCTGAATAGGGCGAATTATCTTTTGAGGGAAAACCGGACAGTTTAGACTTGAATATGCTTGAGTTTAGGAGAGAAAGAGGTGACTTAATTGAAACATGATAAACCCTGAGCAGACTTGACAGGGTGTGTTTGGAGACGATGTTTCCTTTTGTGGGAGAATCTAGAAAAAGGAATCATGGTTTAAAAATAAATGATCGTCCATTTAAGATGAAGATGTGGAGAATCTTTCTTTCTCAGAGGCCTGTGATTCTTTGGAACTTTCTTCCTCAAAAAGTGGTGGACACAGTGCCTTTGAATATTTTTATGGTAGAGGTAGATAGATTCTTGATAAGCGGGGGGGGCGGGAGGTGAAATGTTATCAGGAGTGGGCAGGAATGCAGAGTTGAGATGACAATCAGATCTGATATGATTTTATTGAATGGCAGAAGAGGCTCAAATGTCTAAACTTTGTCTCAAATTTATTAGTTCATGTGTACCTGTGGGACATCTGCCCACCTTTCTGTATCCACCGCTATTGAGTTGAGGCAAATTAATTATTCAACGTTGGCTTTTGAACTAATTACTATCACCAAGTAGTAAGTTAGCAATGCTGAGCAGGATATTTCAATGACACTGCAGCGGAGGCCAATAAAATCCAGCATGGGAACCTGTGGGGCTGGAAGCAACACATTGTAGATCAAGTGGAGAGCAGGGCACTCAAAAGATAAGTTGTAAAGGCTGGAGTGGAGCTCATACACTCCATGGAGCCATCTCTACACAACTACTGTTGTTAAATAGGGTCTATAGTCATTGTCCTCATGGCAACTATTTTAGATAGTTACATGGGTAAGATGGGTATCGAGGGGTATGGGTCAAATATGGGCAATTGGGACTAGTTCAATGTACAAAAAAAGGGCAGCGTAGACAAGTTGGGCTGAAAAGCCTGTTTCCATGCTGTAAACCTCTGACTCTATCACTCTAACTCTGGGAAACAACAGTAGTGCTGGTAGTAAGAAGGAAAATTCTCCAGGCCAGGTTACAGCTCCTCCCCGCACCTTTCCCTTACCCCACGTCCCCCTTTGGCATGTGTCAGATGTTGGAAAGCATGGACAGTGGCAGTCTGAGTTGGATCTGGAGAAGGAAATCAGGCAGGACTGTGGAGAAAGTTTCCCCAAAGTATGCACACAAAAAAATACATGCGGGTGTTATAAGGTTATGAAAGTGTCTGACAGAGTTGGCACAGAGCAAATGGGTGGGATCCTGACATCAGAGCCAAGCATGGTTCTGAGCTTGCATTGCTGGCAGTGGGGCTGGCAGATTGATAGCGAGGTTGTCTCTGAAATTGCCATCCTCTTGGGAATAGATCCCAGTTATGTTAAAAAAAAGAGAGAAGCCAAGGAACAGTCTCTAAACAGGAAAGGGAAAAGTTTAAGTTTATTTATTAGTGTCACAAGTAGGCTTACATTAACACTGCAATGAAGTTACTATGCAAACCCCCTACTTACCACACTTGGGCAGCTGTTTGGGTACATTGAGGGAGAATTTGGTATGGCCAATGCATCAACCAGCACGTCTTTCTGACTGTGGGATGAAACTGAAGTACCCAGAAGAAACCCACGTAAACACGGGGAGAATGTGCAGATTCTGCAGAGGCAGTGGCCTAAGCTAAAATCTGGGCCTTTGGTGCTATGAGGCAGAAATGCTAACCACCATGCTACCATACCACCCACTTCAGCTATCAAACTTACTTCAAATGCAGAGGGCTCTGGAGAAGAGACTCAGTACTGTGCTCAGTTCTGAGCACCTCAGACAGGAAGGATGTGGAAGCCATAGAAAGGCTGCAGAGGAGATTTACAAAAATGTTGCCTGGATTGGGGGGCATGCCTTATGAGGATAGGTTGAGGGAGCTCGGCCTTTTCTCCTTGGAGAGATGAAGGATGAGGGCCGACCTGATAGAGGTGTATAAGATGTTGAGAGGTATTGATCGAGTGGATAATCAGAGACTTTTTCCTAGAGCTGAAATGGTTGCCACAAGAGGACACAGGTCTAAGGTGCTGGGGAGTAGGTATAGGGGAGATGTCAGAGGTAAGTTTTTCACTCAGAGAGTGGTGGGTACGTGGAATGGGCTGCCGACAACAGTGGTGGAGGTGGATTCAATAGGGTCTTTTAAGAGACTTTTAGATAAGTACATGGAACTTAGTAAGATAGAGGGTTATAGGAAAGCCTAGTAATCTTGGCACAACTTTGTGAGCCAAAGGGCCTGTATTGTGCAGTAGTTTTTCTACGTTTCTATGTAAAATGGTAGCAGAAGGTGATTCTGTGCTATGGGCTGTTGGGACAAAGTTACCAATTTTGGGGCAGTAGAATTCCATTCAGCACGACCAAGGAACTGGAGTTCTGCTTGTGAGATGATGCTTAAATACACATTTGCAATTTCAGGAGAATAGAATCTTGGGAAAAGAGATTGAAACACATAATCGAGAGCACCCTAGTTACACAGAAACATATAAATATAGAAACATAGAAGATAGGAGCAGGAGGAGGCCGTTTGGCCTTTCAAGCCGGCTCCGTGATTTATTAGGATCATGGCTGGTTGTCAAACTCGATGGCCTAATCCTGCTTTTTCTCCATAATCTTTAATCCCATTTGCCCCAAGTGCTATATCCAACCACCTCTTGAATACATTCAATGATTTGAATGAATTCAACTCCTCCCTGTGGTAATGAATTCCACAACTCAGTACTCTTTGGGTGAAGAAATGTCTTCTTAACTCCATCCTAAATGGTCTACCCTGAATCCTCAGACTGTGACTCCTGGTTCTGGACTCCCCCACCATCAGGAACATCATTTTGGTATCTATCCTGTCTAGACCTGTTAGATTTTTATAAGCCTCTATGAGATTCCCCCCCCCATTTGTCTGAACTCCAGTGAAAACAACCCTGACCTCGTCAGTCTCTCCTCATACATCAGTCCCGCCATCCCTGGAATCAGCCTGGTAAACCTTCGCTGCACTTCCTGGAGAGCAAGAAAATCCTTCCTCAGAAAAGGAGCCCAAAACTGCACATAATACTCTAGATGTGGCATCAACAAGGCCCTGTATAATTGCAACGGCACTTCCCTGTTCTTGTACTTCGTAACCTCTTGCAATGAAGACCAACGTTCGTTTGCCTTCTTTACTTCCTACTGAATGTGCAGATTTTGCACAGACAGTGGCCCAAGCTAGAATTCGAACTCAGGTCCCTGTTTCTGTGAAGCAGCAATGCTAATCACTGTGCCACCATGCCACCCAGTTATGTTTAAAAAACAACCAAGATTGATTCTCTCAGCTTCCTGTGCTGCTCCAGCAGTGCAGCAGGTCTGCAGACATAATGGGAGACCATTTAGCAAGCTTATCCCGGGCACCACATCTTCCCCGCATCTCCAGCCCCCAGATTTCCAGCGTCATCAGCTCCACACCAGAAATCAGCACAGAGCTGATTAAAATATTAAAATCAGTATCTAAATATCATTAATGGGCCCGGGACTAAAGTCCCTGTGCCTGTTAGCCTCTCCCCCTATAACAGCTCCCCACTTAAGGGAGCTCATAGCTTGACCCCACTGGAGTAAACTGAGGACATGGAGGCCCCTTAGGAGCTCGAGGGTAAGGGGGGGGGGTGCTCCCTTGGTATTGCTAGCCTGACAGTGCCACCCCTCCTGCCACTGCCCAAGGCGCAAACTGGCAATGGCCGGGGGCATCATGTCACTGTCCACCGGGCATCAGGCAGTGTGCGGGGTGGGACCCAGCCGGAGGTGGGGCCTATTGAGGGCTGGAGCCTCTGGATGTGAGCTGTGGTGGTGGGAAGGTTCTGCTGCCACTCTGCAACTCAGGATCGGTGATAGATGGAGAGTGGACAGCGATTGAGGCTGATCATTGACAGGGAGGGTGGGCAGCTTGCCAGAGTGAGTCGGGAGGTGGAAGTGTTGGACTGACCTAAATACATCTGGGAGGTCAGCGATTTGAGGTGGTGGGGGTGGTAGAGGGGGATTGCACAGCATGTGATAAGGAGTCCAGTGAATTGGCCAGCAGTCGGGAGGCTGACAATGCGGGGTTACCGCGTGTATACCAATCTTGGCACTGACAATCTGGCACATGCACAGTGACCCGCTCAGCACTATGCTGCCAGCCTCTGCAGCGGGAACAGGACCTGCCCTGTTTTTCATCGTGATTCACACTCAGGCACACTGTGACGCACAGAGTGTGGGAGATTCATTTTGAAAATTCTGCTAAAAAAACCCAACATGATTTACTCCAGTTTTTATGCAAATTTGGCACTTAGAATCTTTGGGGGAGAATTCCACCCATCACAACATCATTATACAAAACCTTGTACGATTGTAATATTTACATCAAAATAGGAGAACGTAATAAAACCAAGGCCTTATCTGCACTTAGATGGATATAAAAAGCAACAGCCCTATTTCGTAGGAAAACAGTTCATCCCCAGCACCTGGTCATAATTTATCCTTCAGCCAACGTCACTAATAGAACATCTGATTATTATTGCATTGCTATTTGTGCCACA
Source organism: Sphyrna mokarran (assembly GCA_024679065.1). Taxonomy (NCBI): domain Eukaryota; kingdom Metazoa; phylum Chordata; class Chondrichthyes; order Carcharhiniformes; family Carcharhinidae; genus Sphyrna; species Sphyrna mokarran. The sequence continues at coordinate 29,166,470 of JAGIQG010000006.1, read as the reverse complement.
TTGTTGTGGTCAAATTGGCTGCTGCATTTCCTGCCTTGCAACAATAATTGCATGCAAAAGTATTTCACCGGCTGAAAACTGCTTTATTGTTGATGAAGATGTCTGGACTTTGGGAAAGATGTAAATCCTTTTTTCGAGTACGTTACTTCCGGCTGTAGTTGCACACATCTACCCACCAGTCATCAGCTGATGCTGTGTACAACTCACATTCCTTCCAGCCTCTGTTTCTGAATCTGATTAATTCTTTAATAATAGTGAATATATATAAGTGTTTTTGTCACGGATAATGAGAAGGTACAGCAGATATGGATGCAAATACCACACTACAAATGTGATTTTCACTTGTGTTACCAAACCTGACATTTAGGGACCTCAGAGCGTCAGAAGAGTTTCTTAGAGAGATAGTGGATGTATTGGTGGTCAACTTCCAAAATTCTATAGATTCTGGAATAGTCCTTGAAGACTGAAAGGTAGCAATTTAAGAAAGGAGGGAAAGAGAAAACAGGGAATTCAGGCCTATGGGCTCACGTCAGTTGGGAAAATGTTAGAATCAATTCAAAAGGATAAGTGGACTCTTGGATAATCATGATTTGATTGGGCATAGCAAGCATGGATTTATGAGTGGGATTTATGAGTGGGAAACCATGTTTGCTGAACTTGTTGAAGATTTTTGAGGACGTTACTAACAAAATTGACAAGGAAAGATGGTGGACGTATTATATTTGGATTTTAAGAAGGCTTTTGATAATATTCCCTGCAAGAGATTGATTAGCAAAATAAAAGCACACTAAATAGGAAGTAATATACTGACATGGATTAAAGATTGACTAATAGGTAGAGAACAGAGAGTAGGAATAAATATCATTCTTACATTGGCAGGCCATAGCTAGTGGAGTACCACAAGGGTCAGTAATTAGGCCCCAGCTTTTCAAATATATGTCAATGATTTGGATGTGGGGATCACGTGTAATATGTAAATGTAACCAAATTCGCAAATGATACAAAGCTAAGTGGGAATGTATATTGTGAGGAAGACGGAAAGTGACTACAGGAGGATTCAGACAGACTTAGTGAGTGGGCAAGAAGCTGGCAGATGGGTTATCATCCTGAAAAATGTGAGGTAATCCACTCTGGTGGAAGGAACGGATGTGCAGAGTATTTCCTAAATGGTAAAAAATTAACAAGTGTAGATGTACAAAGAGACCTGAGTATCCTTGTTCATGAGTAACTAAAGGCTAACATGCAGGTGCTGCCAGCTATTAGGAAGGCTAATGAAATATTGGTCTTTATCACAAAAAGAATTGAGTGCAGGCATAGTGATTCTTCAATTTGAAGAAGTTTGATTGGACCACACCTGGAGTATTGTGTGTAGTTTTGATCCTCTTACCACAGAGAGGATATTATTGTCATAGAGGGACTGCCACAGAGATTCACCAGTTATTCCCAGAATGGCCAGAATATCTAATGAAGAGAGTTTGGGCAAACTGAGTCTATATTCTTTAGAATTTCAAAGAATTACAGGTGATCTCACTGAAACCTACAAAATACTTAAAGGAATGGAGAGAGTAGTTGTTTCCCTTAGATGGAGAGTTTAGCACCAGGGAGCACAATTTTAAAACAAGGGATTGCCACTTGGGACTGATATGAGGAGAAATTTCTTTACACAGAGGGTTGTGAATTTTAGAATTCTCTGCCCCAGAAGGCTATGAAAACTCAGACTTGGAGTTTGTTTAAGGCAAAGATTGACAGATCAATGATTAACAATAACATAAAGGATAATGGAGTTATAGAATCGTACAGGCTTACAGTATGGAAACAGGCCCTTCAGCCCAAATTGTCCATGCTGCCCTTTTTTTAAAATCCCTAAGCTAATCCCAAATGCCTAAATTTGGCCCATATCCCTTTATACTGATTTTATCCATGTAACTATCTAAACGCTTTTTAAAAGACAAAAATGTACCCGCCTCTACGATTACCTCTGGCAGCTTGTTCCAGACACTCACCACCCTGTGTGTGAAAAAAATGCTCGTCTGGACACTTCTGTATCTCTCCCCTCTCCCTTTTAACCTATGCCCTCTAGTTTTAGACACCCCCATCTTTGGGAAAAGATATTGACTATCTACCTTATCTATGCCCCTCATTATTTTATAGACCTCTATAAGGTCACTCTTCAGCCTCCTACTCTCCAGAGAAAAAAGTCCCAGTCTATACAGCCTTTCCTTTTAACACAAACCATCAAATCCCAGTAGCACCCCAATAAATCTTTTCTGCACTCTCTTTAGTTTAATAGTATCCTTTCTATAATAGGATGACCAGAACTGCACACAGTATTCCAAGTGTGATCTTACCAATGTATTGTACAACTTTAAAACTCCATTTGCCATTCGTCAGCCTACTGGCCCAATTGATCAAGATCCTGTTGCAATTGGAGATAACTTTCTTCACTGTCCATTATGCTACCAATCTTGGTGTCATCTGCAAACTTACTAACCATGCTTCCTATATTCTCATCCAAATCATTAATATAAATGACAACTAACAGTGGACCCTAACATTGATCCCTGAGACTGGCCACAGGCCTCCAGTTTGAAAAATATCCCTCTATCACCACTCTCTGGCTTCTGTTGAGAAGCCAATTTTGTATCCATTTAGATACCTCACCCTGGATCCCATGAGATTTAACCTTATGTGACAACCTACAACGTGGTGCCTTGTCAAAGCCTTACTAAAGTCCATGTAGATAACATCAACTGCACTAGCCACATCTATCTTCTTGGTTACCTCTTCAAAAAACTTAATCAAATTTGAGAGACATGATTTTCCATTCACGAAGGCATACTGATTGTCCCGAATCAGGCCTTGCATCTCTAAATGCCTGCATATTCACTCTCTCAAAATACCTTCTAACAACTTACCCACCACAGATTGAGGCTTACTGACCTGTAGTTTCCAGGTTTTTCCCTGCAGCCCTTTTTAAACAAAAGCACAACATCTGCCACTTTCCAATCTTCAGGCACTTCACCCATGACTATCGATGATTCAAGTACCTTGGCTAGGGGACCCACAATTTCTTTCCTAGTCTTCCACAATATCCTGGAATTTACTTCATCGGGTCCCGGGTTAGTGGATGTAAAAACATTGAAGTATCCGATCAGCCATGATTGTATTAAATGATCCTGCAGGCTTGATGGGCTGAATGACCCCTGTTTCTATGTTCCCAGTCTAACCCTTATCGTTTGCAATTATCTTAGAATGGTGCACACCACTCTGTATAAAGGGGAAAGATGTTACCCAGAACAAAACCAATTTATTTTTTGACAATATTTGCAATTTATCTGATTGATAACTGTGTACAGTGGAAACTAAAAACTAAGAGCTGGAGCTAACCCGTTAATTGTCATCTTAACAACTTCAATGAAAGGAAAAGCATCGTTTTATCACTGTCTGTGACATCAATATGTTGCATGATTCTGACTCCCCAACAAACAAAAGGATTTAACAATTTTTTTTCCTGGGCGTTTTCAATATTATTGAATTTCATCTCTTTAATGGAATGAAAAGATGATTGAGTGAGTTTGCCAAGTTGAAAATTAGATAAACAGGCAACATGAACCAAAGGCAAAGCACATGGTTTACAATAACAGCATCATGAGTCACCAACTCATGAAATTGGCCGAAGAAGTTAGTGATTTTAGCACATTCCAAAAGTAGCCCAGCAAAAGCAAAACTCCCTTCACATGTAAGATTAAAATAAGAATAAATTGATAGATTAATCATCTACAAAATAACAGACCAACAAAATCTATCCAAGCAGGCTATCAGTTACCTCCAATTTCTGTAGTCTTAATACGCAGTTATAAAGAAAAAAATAAAGTACATGTTTTCAGAGAAGTTTGGCTCAAAATCCAAACAGGATTAGCCGGACAATTCGCCTCCTTAACAGTCACGCTTGGAAGACCAGCGGGTGAATGTGTGGTGGGAGCCAATAGCATCTGGGAAGTACTGAAGTACGCCCCACACACCCTTCAGTAGCTTTTAAGCTTAGCTAACTGTGATGATATGGGTATATGTTATATTGTTTGTGTACTATGTGTATACTTTGCTAGGGAAATGAAAGGTTTTTGGAGACTGGGGAGTATAAAGGTGAAAGACTCATTGTAATGAGGCTTTACGGTAGATTTTAGTTTACAGATAAACAGAACAGGTTTGAAATTTACACATGGGGTGGTGTGCTGAAATTGTGCAATTATTACATTTTGAAGGACAGATGCACACATCAGTGGAATTCTGTGCTTTTGTCTTCAGTTGCTATGTCTCCACACTTCTATAATACACAAAAATAGATTATGATTAGCCGAGACAGATTGCAATAGGTGATGTTGGATATTACAGGAGATTCATGAGTAAACGGTGGCTGACATTTTAAATTTTATTGATCCGAAAGCAGAGGTAATATTGAAAAAATGAAAGGTTTCTAATATTTGGAAAAGCTAGGTTTAAAGGGATTTGTGAAAACAATGGAAAGAAAACTGAAAAGGGTAAAAATATTGTTTATAAGGGCAGCTTTTCTGCTGGAGTGGAGTTGTAATGGGGGAGGCTTGATGAAGAGCAAATTACTGTGGATGCTGGAATCTGAAACCAAAGAGAAAAAAGAGAAACCAAAAGAGAAAATGCTGGAAAAGATTTGCCAGCATTTTCTCCAATGAAGATCAGGTTTTTTGGCTGGAATTTTCTGGCCATTCACAATGGCCTGATGTTCCAGCCCCGCTGCAGTGAACGTTGATGTGGCTGAGCACCAAATTCTCCATCGTCACTTGCAGAAGTGGCAGGGCGTGGACAGTTGGAAAATTTCCCTCTTCATATTAGAGTTTGGTGGAAAGCTGGGAAAGTTGTGAATGAAGAAAAGCATCTTCTGAAGCAGTTTGTTTGAGTCTGCCGTTGGAAAACCGCAGCTTGGTTCTGGGAAGTCGCTGAATGTCCTTTTGTTCGCAATGAAAGGCAACCTCTTGATTTGGGGTAACATTTCCTGTATCTTTTCAGTTAAGAATCTGAAAGGGCTATTGCCAAAATATTAGTTTCATTGTGTACTTTTTGTAAGGCAATTTCGGGGGCTATCTTGTATCACGTGTGTTTAAGTTTGATTTTTTTTTAAATAAACATTTTTAATTCTTCAAATTTTAAAAGTTATCGGTGGAGTTTTGTGCTTTTACGTTCAGTTGCTATCCCTCCACATCTCTACGATATCCACAAAAACAAATTACGATCAGCCGAGACAGATTTTAATAGGCGATCTGACTCTCTCAACATTAACACCAACTGCAGTCACAACACAACTCCTTATTATTGTAGCTCTCGTGTCTGCCATCCACTCACTGATAGTAGGTGTGATCAGGATTTAAAATTTCTATTAAAGGATATGAGCTTTACTGGAAAGGCAAGCATTTATTGTCCATCACTCGTAACTCAAAATGTTGGCTCTATTCTCTCTCCAGATGCTGTCAGACCCGCTGAGATTTTCCTGTTTTTGTTTCAGATTCCAGCATTTGCGGTATTTTGCTTAAATGTTGGTGAAAGTATATCTCTCAAGTAGACAACAGCAAAATACCTGAAATGATAATGTTAACACGCAAACTTAACATGATCTACATGCAGTGGGAATAATAACTCACAGCTGAAAAGATATTCCACAACATTGAAATTGATCCAGGAAATGAATCAATTGTTTTCAGTTCATTGAAGTCCATAAAATTGATATCAATTTTGGTTTTTAATTCAATCTGGAAGTCCTTCCTACGGAATACTAAATAAAGGAAAAACTTATTTGTATGAAATCCAAAGACCAGGGCTGGCTTAGACACATTAATAAACCATTAGTAGAATTGATACATTCAGAAATTTTACCGTGAACTATGAATTATTCATTAGTTGTTGGCAATTGAAAATCTGTTTTTTATTATTCCATAACATTTGAATTTTCATATGAAATGTAGCATTTATGCAGAGATTTTTCATATGTTATAAGCAAGGTCATTCAGCCCCTCGAGCCTGTTCCACCATTTAATAAGAACTCATAGAACCCCAAATCTGCACCCTGCCTATTCCTAATAACCTATCATCTCCTTGCTTATTGAGATTCTATCCACCTCAACTTTAAAAATATTCAAAGACTCTGCACCCACATCTTTTCAGAAAGAGAGTTCCAAATGTTCATGAGCCCCAGATGAAAACATTTTACTTCCTCTCTATTTCAAACGGGTGACCCCTTATTTATAAAGTGACCTTCATTCTAGATTCTCCCACAAGATTTGATTTGATTTATTATTTTCACATGTTGTTAATATACAGTGAAAAGTATTGTTTCTTGCACACTATACAGGTGAAGCATACTGTTCATAGAGAAGGAAAGCAGAATGTAGTGTTACAGTCTTTTTCTAGGGTGTAGAAAGAGACCAACTTAATGTAAGGTAGGTCTATTCAGAAGTCTGACAGCAGCAGGGAAGAAGCAGCTCTTGAGTCAGTTGATACATGAACTCAGACCTTTTCCCAATGGAAGAAGGTGGGAGACAGTACGTCTGGAAATAAAAGGAAACATCTTTTTCACATGTGCCCTTTCAAGACCCCTCAGAATCTTATTTATTTTAATCAAGTCGTCCCTTACTCTTCTAAACTCCAGCAGATACAAACCTAGTCTGTCTAACTTTTCCTATTCCAGGTATTGGTGTAGTAAACCTTCTCTAACTGCTTCCTTCCAACACATTTATACCTTTCCTCCAATAAGCTGTATACAGTACTGTATACCAATACTGTATACAGTACTCCAAATGAGGTCTCACTGGTGCTCTGTACAACTGAAGCATTTTTAAAAATTCGTTTATGGGGTGTGGGCATCATTGGCATTTATTGCCCATCCCTAACTGTCCTCCATTTCAGAGGGCAGTTGAGAGTCAATCACATTGCCATAGATCTGGAATCACACGTAGGCCTGACCAAGTAAGGATGGACATTAATGAATCAGATAGGTTAAATCTCCTTACTTTTGTACTCAATTCCCCTCACAATAAATGATAACAGTCTATTAGCTTTTCTAATTACTTGCTGTATCTGTGTACTTGCTTTTTGTGATGCATGCATTTGGATACCTAGTTCCCTCTGCATCTCAGAGCTCCACAAAAAGAACAGTTTCACGTTTTCCCATATTATAATTAATTTGCCAGATATTTGCTCATTCAGTAACCTTTCTATGCCTTTTTGTCGCCACCCTATGTCCTCTTCACTGCTTACTTCCTTATCTGTCTTAGTGTCATCAGCAAATTTATCAACCATCCCTTCACCCAAGTTATTTATATAAAATGAAAACACCTGAGGTCCCAGCACTGATCCCTGTGGCACACCACACGTTGCATCTTGCCGTACTGAGAAACACTTATTTGTGCTTATTTCTGTGCTTTCTGTTGGCCAGCCAATAGGGTTAGTCTCTACACCATGAGCTTTTATTTTTGCAATAAATTTTCATGTGACACTTTATCAAATGCTTTCTGGAAATTTAAACACAGCACATTCACCAGTTCCCCTAGATCCACCGCATAGCTTAATTGTTCAAAGAATTCCAATAACTGGTTAAACATGATTTCCCTTTCACAAAACCATGTTGACTGTACCTGATTGCTTTTAGCTTATCCAAGTGCCCTGTTTTGTTACTTCTTTATTAATAGGAAAAATGCTTGAATCTGTCGTCAAAGCAGAAATAGTGAGGCACCTGGATACGAACGGTTTTATCAGGCAGACGCAGCACGGATTCGTTAAGGGGAAGTCGTGCTTGACGAATTTATTGGAGATCTATGAGGAAGTGACTAGTGCGGTAGATAGAGGGGAACCGGTGGATGTGGTGTTTTTGAATTTCCAAAAGGCGTTTGATAAGACGCCTCACAAAAGATTGCTGCAGAGAGTTGGGACTAGGGTATCAGACTGGATAGAGGATTGGTTGTCTAATAGGAAGCAGAGCGTAGGTATTAATGGGTGCTATTCTGATTGGCAGCTGGTGACTAGTGGAGTGCCCCAGGGTTTGGTGCTGAGGCCTCAACTATTTACCATTTACATAGATGATCTGGAGGAAGCAGCTGAGTGCAGGGTGACAAAATTTGCTGATGACATGAAGATGAGTGGAAAAGCAAATTCCGTGGAAGGTATGGAAAGCCTGCAGAGGGATCTGGATAGGTTGAGTGAGTGGGCGAGGACCTGGCAGATAGAGTATAATGTTAACAAGTATGAGGTTATCCACTTTGGTAAAAATAATGGTAGGAAGGACTACTATTTAAATGGAGAAAAGCTGCAGCATGCGACAATGCAGAGGGACCCGGGGGTCCTTGTATACAAATTGCAAAAACACAGTATGCAGGTGCAGCAGGTGATTAAGAAGGCGAATGCAATGTTGGCTTTTATAGGTGGGGGATAGAATATAAAAGTAGGGAGGTTCTGTTGCAGCTGTATAGGGTGCTGGTAGGTTGCGGCTGGAGTACTGTGTACAGTTTTGGTCGCCGCATTTGAGGAGGGATATATTGGCCTTGGAGGGGATGCAGAGAAGGTTTACTAGGCTGATACCGGAGATGAGACATTGGATTATGAGGAGAGACTGAATAGGCTAGGTTTGTACTCTTTGGAGTATAGAAGGCTGAGAGGGGATCTTATAGAGACGTATAAGATAATGAAGGGGATGGATAGGGTAGAGGTTGAGAGACTCTTCCTGCTTAGCAAAGGCAGCAAGACTAGAGGGCACAGCCTCAAGATTAGGGAGGGACACAGTTCAGATCGGAGTTGCGGAGGGGTTTTTTCACGCAAAGGGTGGTGAATCTTTGGAATTCTCTGCCTGATGAAGTGGTGGAGGCTTCCTCACTGAATATGTTCAAGTCAAGAGTGGATAGGTTTTTAATTGACAAGGGAATTAAGGGTTACGGGGAGAAAGCGGGAAAGTGGTACTGAACCACAATAAGATCAGCCATGAACTTATTGAATGGCGGGGCAGACTCGAGGGGCTGAATGGCCCACTCCTGCTCCTATTTCTTATGTTCTTATGTAATAGCTTCTTATATTTTCCCTACAACATATATTAAACTAACCGACCTGTAGTTTCTGTCTCCCCTTCTTTTTGAATAATGGAGTTACTTTTGCTTTCTTCCAATCTAATGAGACCTGTTCCAAATCTAGGGAGCTTTTGAAAATTATAACCAATGTATTTACTGTCTCACTGGATATTTATTTTCAGACTCTGGGAAGAAGGACCGCAGCTCCAACAATTTACTCAGTACCACTTACATCCTGGTAATTGTCGTTTTTGCTGTACATTTTTGACAAGTTTTAATTATTTCTTCCTCAATGCTCCATCCTACCATGTAGTTACAGTTAGGGTGGCCTGTACACCACTCCTACAAGTAACATCTTGCCTTTACCATTTCTCATCTCTATCCAAATCATTTCACATGCTGGTTTCCTGAATTGAAATCCTGTGCAAATTGCATCATTAACTAACAGAGCCAGCTCTTCACCTTTTTCTCACTTCCTATCCTCCCTACATATCCATTTAATATTCGAGTCCTAATGCATGTCCTCCCACAACCAACAGCTCTTGCATTCAAAAAAGATGATTGCTCAGGATTGAGGAGATATTTCTCAGCGTTTAAATACAGCATGCCCACTCCCTGCTTCTCTCCCTCTCTAGAATTTAGATGAGGAATGTTTTCAGTCTGGAACACAGAATGAGGTGATGAAGCAGCAATTGCTCTAACTTATTCTATGGTGTATTTCCTATTTCTAGTTGATTACATCTGTATGCCAAATGTTAAACTAAATTCATCATTAGACAGATAGAAATAGAGTCTCTTATGCTGAAAAATGAACACTGCAATAGATACCACAGCTTATGATGGTATGAAACCAGCTCCACAGAAAGACAAAGGGCATTATCACTGATTATTTGTTAATCCATTGCACTTTATATTCCAAACAACAAACTCTTGCAGCTTTTATTTCAAACGTTCTAGCTAAAATTACATGTAGGTAAAATGAATCGCTTCAGTCAGGCTCATTAATAGGATGCAATATCTTTATATATTTTTCTTGCCTGATACAGTCATAGTAGCGATTTATTCATGCAGAAATTAGTCATAATGAAGATTTTCACCCTCAACATCTCACCACCTCTCTCAGTTTCCACTTATTAGTTTTATCAACAATATTGAAATTCTAACTAAATTGGTTTCTGGGCCTTGGTGACCATGGCAACACTAAAATGGTCATTTGCAAGCTGTATGGATTAGATGGTTTGCTCTGTACATTTCACTTACTTTGACTGGAATTTTAGTGACATACCCAGTTGCCGGAGGGACTACTGGAGGATGTACAAAATGGAGGCAAATAATTTTTAACTTAGGTTTTTGTAAATCCAGAAGGAAGTGTCCCACTTTAGCGCATGAAAAATCTCTGAACCGCCCAACAGTCATCTCCACAATGATCCTTTCCATCACAATCCCACCTCCTCCTCTCGACTCAACTCCCTTTTCCAATTAAAACAAGAGCAGACTGGTTTCCTGCAGTCTCACAACCCAGTTCATTTGGAGCATTCACTGGCATTATTTCAACGCTGTTAGAATTGAAAATGATGCACAGTTCCCAAAGTATAAGGCTCTGGTCAGACCCCATTGTGAACAGTTTTGGGTCCCCTTTCTAACGGAGTACGTGCTGGCTGTGAAAAGGATCTAGAGGAGGTTCACAAGATTGATCCCTGGAATGAAGAGCTTGTCGTATGAGGAACAGTTGAAGATTTTGGGTCTGCACTCGTTGGAATTTAGAAAGATGAGAGGGAGAATCTTATTGAAACTTACAGGATACAGCGAGGCCTGAATACTTTGGACGTGGAGAGATGTTTCCACTGATAGAAAGAACTAGAACCAGAGGGCACAACCTCAGGCTAAAGGGGCGATCCTTTGAAACAGAAATGAGGAGGAATTTCTTCAGCCAGAAAGTGGTGAATCTGTGGAACTCCTTGCCATAGAAGACTGTGGAGGCCAGGTCATTCAGTGCCTTTAAGACAGAGATAGATAAGTTCTTGACTGATAAAGTGATCAAGGAAAAAGGCAATAGAATGGGGATGAGAAAAATGCAAGCTATGATTGAAAGGTGGAGCAGATTTGATGGGCCTAGTGTCCTAATTCTGTTCCTATGCCTTATGATCTTATGGTTTAAAGCCATGCTTTGAATAGGCATCTTAATCCCTCCACAAAATTTGCACCTATCTCATGCGGAAGCACAAGATTATCTTTATGAGGTGAGGCCTAACTCAAAGCCTTATACAAGGACAATGAGTTTTTTTTAAACCTAGATTAAATCATTCTAGCAATACATCCTAATTGCCTGTTTCCTATAACATCATGACAATAGACATGGACACTCAGAAATTCATGCCCTATGATAGGCAGATTTTTTTAATTCCTTGTTAGACTTAGATCTGAACCCTGCATGGTATATACATTATTTTTAAGTTTATTTTATTAATGTTACAAGTAGGCTTATATTAACACTGCAATGAAGTTACTGGGATTTTCCATTAGTCGCTACACCCCATTGCCTGTTCGGGTACACTGAGGAAGAATTTAGCATGGTCAATGCGCCTAACCAGCATGTCTTTCGCACTGTGGGAGGAAACCAGAGCAGCCAAAGGAAATCCACGCAGACACAGAGCGAACCTACAGACTCCGCACAGACAGTGACCCAAGCCAGGAATCGAACCCAGATCCCTGACGCTGTGAGGCAGCAGTGCTAACCACTGTGCTGTTTACTGTACTGTACTACATAATGTTAGTTATTTACATGAAATGAAAGCTGCCAGATGTGGACCATTTCCCTATCTGTCTAAATCTGATTGCAGTTATGTTACTCAATCCAAAGTTCTAATACTTGCAGAAAATCCACAATCTTGCAGACAAAACTTTCATCCAGGTCATGAACATAAGATAGTTAACATGCAACACCATGGGATTCAGCAAGGTTCAGAGAGAGTTTCGAATACATTAAATCAATCCCTGAGGACTGGATAGTTTGCCAAGACAGTGATGAACCTCAATTAACTCCTCAACGTCATGTCATATGAAATGTACATTCACTTCTTCAATATGGCTTTGTACACCAACAAAAACCAAAAATGCTGGAGAACCTCAGCAGGTCTGACAGCGCCCGTGAGGAAAGAATAGAGCCAACATTTCAAGTCTGACCATCCAGACCCAAAACATTGGCTCTATTCTATCTCACAGATGCTGTCAGACAAGCGGAGATTTTCCAACAGTTTTTTTTCTGTGTCAGATTCCAGCACCCCCATTGTGCCTTTATCTGGTTTGTACACCCTTCTGTGAAAGCTATCATAGTGCTGAAGGCAAAATTAAAGATCCAATCAAGTTTGTACAAAATTTGTTGTAATCTTGCAATGTAATCCTTAAAAAATTCCCATCGTGTTGGAAAGGATAAAAAAGAGCATTCTCTTGTGCCAAAACCATTCCGTGCTTTGTCCCAATTTCCATTAAAGTCTCAGGTTTGCCTCACTCACACATTCTGGATATTTACTTTTGCAGAATATCGGAGAGAATATCTGTGCAATGCTCTTTCTTCAAGTTGATAAAATAAATGCACAAGTAATTCGATTCACTCGGTGGGTCAGATGAGTAGCATTCAAATCTGAATCCCAAACCAGCACAGAAAGTTCATGGTTTAAAATGGACTATTTTTAGGAATGTATTTTGCACATTTGGCGCATTTTCAGCAGTCACTTGCTCGCAGTGGGGATTGAGAAAATCTGTTGCATCAGTTGCAATAAATTTTCAGTGCAGATATCATGAAATATATGTTTAGTAAAACATATTCAGCTGTGACTGCAAATGAGTAAGAATTCTTCAAGGTTTGATCCTTGGTACTTGCACATAGGGCAGCATCGTGATACAGAGGTTAGCATTGTGCCTCACAGTGCCAGCGCTCTGGGTTTGATTCCCGGCTTGGGTCACTGTCTGTGTGGACTTTTTGCATGTTCTCCCCGTGCCTTGTAGGTTTCTTCCAGATGCTCCAGTTTCCTTCCACAATTGGAGTTTAATGTGGAAAAGTGTGAGGTAATGCACTTTGGCAGGAACAATAAATGTGTAGAGTATAGGGCTAATGGTAGGGCTCTTAATAGTGTTGAGGAACAGAAGGATCTTGGTGTATGTGTCAATAGATCCCTGAAAGTAGGCAGTCAAGTGGATAAAGTTGTTAAGAAGGCATATGGAGTCTTAGCTTTTATTGGTAGGGGGATTGAATTTAGGAGCCGCAGCATCATGTTGCAACTGTACAAAACTCTAGTGCGGCCGCACTTGGAGTATTGTGTGCAGTTCTGGTCCCCACATTATAAGAAAGATGTGGAGGCATTGGAGAGGGTACAGAGGAGGTTTACCAGGATGTTGCCTGGTATGGAGGGCAGGTCCTATGAAGAGAGGTTGAAGGATTTGAGGTTGTTTTCGTTAGAAAGGAGGCGGCTAAGAGGGGATCTTATTGAAGCATATAAGATGATTAGAGGTTTAGATAGGGTGGACAGTGATAGCCTTTTTCCTAGGATGGAGAAAGCTAGCACGAGGGGACACAGCTTTAAATTAAGGGGTATGAGTTATAGGACGGATATCAGAGGTAGGTTCTTTACTCAAAGAGTGATTAGGGAGTGGAATGCCCTGCCTGCAGCTGTTGTAGATGCGCCAAGTTTGGTGGCGTTTAAGAGGTTAATTGATAAGTATATGGAAGAGAAGGGAATCATTTAGTTTGGAGGGGCATTGCTTTTTATTTTGGTCGGCACAACATCGAAGGCCGAAGGGCCTGTTCTGTGCTGTAATGTTCTATGTTCTATGTTCTAATTCAAAAGACATGCTGGTTAGGTGCATTGGCCATGCTAAATTCTCCCTCAGTGTACCCAAACAAGTGTCAGTGTGTGGCAACTGGGGGATTTTCACAGTAATTTCATTGCAGTGTTAATGTAGACCTACTTATGACTAATACATAAAATTTATTTTACTTATTCCATTGTGATGCATAAGCAAGACAGCATGACAACTGCAATATGAATTATGTTATGTGTTTGTCACAACTCTTTACATCCATTAGAGACAATTTGCCATTATGATCAGCCAGTTGACAGGGTATGCATGCTTTCCAGTACATCAGTGCTATTGTTTTTCATATATTGCATTCTAGTTTACAGTGTAGCAACAAGCTACAGCAAGCTTGGTGCAATGGCATAGTGGTGAACACTGCTGCCTCACAGCGCCAGGGACCCGGGTTCAACTCCTAATTTGGGTTACTTTCTGAGTGGAATTTTTATGTTCTCCCTGTGTCTGTGTGGGTTTCCTCTGAGTGCTCCAGTTCCCTCCCACAGTGCAAAGATGTGAAGGTTAGGTGGATTGTCCATGCTAAATTGCCCCTTAGTGTCAGTGCAGAAGAGATGGGCCAAATGGCATTCTGTAGAGATTCTGTGATTCTAACTGATATGTTTCTCCTTGTAAAAATCATAAAAACAGTGATCATAATCTACAGTGCAGAAGGAGGCCATTTGGCCCATTGAATCTGCACCGGCAACAATTCTACCCAGGCTTTATCTCCATCACCCCCATATATTTACCCCAGTAATCCCTCTAACCTACGCATCCCAGTACAGTAAGGGGCAATTTAGCATGGCCAATCCACCTAACCTGCACATCTTTAGACTGTGGGAGGAAACTCACACAGATAGGGAGAGAATGTGCAAACTCCTGCAAAAGGATAGCTTTGGGTAGGTGATTATTGTGCTGCATCTGTGTACGCTCCTGGGGCACTTGGAACTGTTGTCACTTTCTGTTGCTGGATCATATAAAAGATTCACTTTTCCTTTTCAGTGATTTTGTATTTAAACTTATGGAGATGTCAATCAATCTTCCACACCCACTTATTACACCATTCAGACTCTCCTCAGCCTGACAAACTTCAGAGAGCCCAAAAAGCAGTTTCTCATTATACTATCCTGAATGACTCCACTGCCAACTTGTTTGTCACATCAATGGGATTGTTTACTGCTGTTCTGCTTCTCATCTCCAAAGCTATTGCTTCTGTGGCCAGCCTCTCAGTTGCCATCCTGATAAACCTTAGCTCATCCAAAACTCCACTGCTGATATTCTGACCTACCCAGAGACTACACTGGCCACTAGTTTGAACTAAGTACCTCCATTTTAACATTCCCATCTTCATGTTCAAGTTCTTTCACAGCTACGCCCTGTCCAACCTCTGGAGCCTTCAATCCCCTGAGAATTCAATGTTCCACCAATTCCAAGCTCATACAACTTTTCACTCCCTTCACCCCTTCATTGGCCCACAGCCATCCAAGCTCCAGAATTTTCTCCCTAAACCTTTCTATCCTTCCCAGTGACTCTCCAGCTCTGATCAAGTTTTTCATCATCCCTCCTAACCTTTCCTTCTTTGGCAACTGCAATTTTATTTGGTTCTGTTCATCTGAAGCACCTTGGGATATTTTCACCAGCACTATTTAAATACAAATTGTTGTTCCTTTCTCATTCTTTCATGGGATGTGGGCAGAGCTGGGTGGGCCAGGATTTGTTGCCCATCCCTAAATGTCCTTGAAATTATTGGCTTGCCAGACCATTTCAGAGGGCATTTAATGTTGGAATGCAGCCAATGATAACATTGGATCTGTTGTAGTGTGACCAATGAATGGCAACAAACTGTAAGAGTCAGCTGGCCCAATAAACTGTGTAACCAATGGCAAAATGATGTGATGATCAGCTGACTCAGTATAAATAAGAACCTGTTGGGAATTGCTAAGGGGCTTGGAATGGCCCAAGGTGAGGCCTCAAGGGTTGAAGTAATATGGTTTCTTTAATAAACCTTTATCTTTGATTTATAAGTTGGAGTAAGTTTTATTATATTTTATTGCCTACACCTGAAGAGTTAACATAAAAACATAGAAAATAGGAGCAGGAGGAGGCCATTTGGCCCTTCAAGCCTACACCACCACAGCTGATTATCCAACACAACAGCCTAATTCTGCCTTCTCCCCACAACCTTTCATCCCAATCACCCCAAGTGCAATATCCAGATGCCTCTTGAATACACTCCTTCTAGAGGATCAACATTTAAGTGTTGACACATTCTGTGGGTCTGGAGTCACATGCAGGCCAGCTCAGGTAAGGACAGCAGATTTCTTTCCCTAAAGGACATTAGTGAATTTTCAGAAAATTGTCAATGATTTCATGGTCATTGTCAGACTTTCAATTCCAAATTTTTATTGATTTCAAATTCCACCATCTGGTGGGATTCAAACACTGGTTTCTAGCGCAGAGATTATTCTGGATCTCTGGATTACTGACAATATTACTGTGACACGGCCTCCCTTGTTGAAGAACAATGTAGCCATCATCTCCATATTATGGTTATTGCACACCAGTCTAGATATTCCCCTCATCCTCCTCATATCAAATTCTGAGAGTATCTGACAGGATGGATGCTAAGAGGATGTTTCCCCTAAGGGAGAGACTGTAACTAGGAAACACAGTTTAATAATAAGGGATCTCCCATTTAAGATGGAGGGAAGGAGAATTTCTTTCTCCAAGGGTCATAAGTCTGTGGAATTCTCATTGAAGAATGGTGGAGAGACTGGGTCATTGAAAATTTTAAAGGACAACTTCGGTAGATTCTTGATTGGCAAGGGAGTCAAAGGCTATGGGGGTAGGCAGGAAAGTAGACTTGAGGCTATCATAACTCTGCCAAGATCTTAACAAATAATGAAGCAGGCTCAATGTCGAAACATAGAAAAATAAGCAGGAGTAGACCAGTCAGCTGTTCAGGCCTGCTCCATCATTCATGATGATCATGGCTGATCACCCAACTCAATAGCCTGGTCCTTGTCTTCCCGCATCCTTTGTTCCCTATGTAGCTCCAGTGCTGCGTCTAAATTCCTCTTCAAAACGTACAATGTTCTGGTTTCAACTGCTTTCTGTGGTAACAAATTCCATAGATTTACTACTCTCTGGGTGAGCAAATTTCTCCTCATCTCCATCCTAAAGGTTTCCCCATCTCCTTGGATTATGACCCCATTGTTTTTGTCACCTCCACCATTAGAAACATCCTTCCTGCATCTACCCTATCTAGTCCTGTCAGAATTTCATAGATTTCCTAGATTGCCCCTCATTCTTCTAAACTCTAGCGAATGCAATCCTAACCAATCTCTTCTCATACATCAGTCCCATCATCCCAGGAATCAGCCTGATAAACCTTCCCTGCACTGCCACCAGAACAAGAACATCCTTCCTTAGATAATAGGACCAACGCTGCACACAATATTCCAGATGTGGCCTCACCAAGGCCCTGTAGCAGCAGGGAGGAGGAATCAAATGGCCTACATCTGCTTTTAATTTGTATGTTCCTGAGCAGGAGAAGGTGATATACTCTTTATTGTCACCCAATGCCAGTTCAACTCATCTCTGCTGCAACAGATTGTGCAGGGTACCACAATACAGGAGATTCTGGACGGACCTTATTGTGGGTGTTCCCCAATTCAGTCCAGATATTTGAACTGCACTTTTGGATGGCCAGTTGCCCACTTGATGATTAACTTTGTAGTTCCATAACAGCAGATGTACATTTCTTCAGCCTTATTGTTGGAGTTCTGCTTTGGTGTGTGTAGCCATATCTTTAACAGATTAACCTGGTCACCCATGATCCAGCCGTGAAGGTGTTCAGCTTCTTGGGATTCAGACTGAATAGTGCCCAGCCATTTCCACTTTGATCTTCCATGGTTTTCCTGGAGCACTCCCCCCTCTGACCCTCTCCCTCCCTTTGCCCACCTTTAGACCTGTCACCACAGGGCTGGCAAAATTCTGCCCTCCATGTTAAAGGAGGGACTATACCAAGCTACACAAATATCATAGTTCTTACTTAAATCAGAGGACATAAATTTGGAACAACATATTTAAAGTGAGAGGGAAGAGATACAAAAGGGGAGCTATTTTTTCATACAGAGGGTGGTGAGTATCTGGAACAAGGTGCCAGAGGTAGTAATAAAGGCGGGTACAATTTTGTCTTTTGAAAAGCATTCAGACAGTTACATGGGTAAGATTGGTATGGGAGGATATGGGCCAAACGTGGGCAATTGGGACAAATTTAGAGGTAAAAATTGGGCTGAAGAGCCTGTTTCCTTGCCGTAAACCTCTATGATTCTATTCCACACATAAGCACCATAAGACTTAAGAATATAAGTAGGCCATTTGGCCCATCAAGTCTGCTCCACCATTCAGTGAGATCATGGCTGATCTTATATAATAATTCTAAACTCCACCTCCTGCCTTAACGCCATGACCATTGATTCCCTTACTGATTAAACATCTGTCTAGCATTAGACAACAGGATAGAGGTGGGAAAAGCAATTTCAGTCCAAATATAAGGGAAGTATTTCTTTTACAGTGAGGTAACGTAGAACTGGAACAGCTTGTCAAAAGGTGATGGAAACACCAGCACTGACACTCTAGTTAAGAAACACACCAGTGCCTCTACTTATGGAAGACTAAGGAATTTTGACATGTCAATTATGACTCTCACCAATTTTTACAGATGTACCACAGAAAGCATTCTTTCTGGTTGTATCACAGCTTGGTATGACTCCTGCTCTGCCCAAGACCGCAAGAAACTACAAAGAGTGGTGAATGTAGCCCAATCCATCATGCAAATCAGCCTCCCAACCATGTCTACACTTCCAACTGCCTCTGCAAAACAGCTAATGTAATTAAGGACCCCCCATGCACCCTGGACATTCTCTCTTCCATCTTCTTCCATTGGGAAAGTGATATAAAAGTCTGAGGTCATGTACCAGCTGACTCAAGAACAGCTTCTTCCCTATGCTGTCAGACTTTTGAATGGACTTACCTCACATTAAGTTGATCTTTCGCTACACCCTAGCTATGAATATAACACTACAATCTGTACTGTCTCTTTTCCTTCTCTATGAACAACATGCTTTATCCATATAGTGTGCAAGAAATAATACTTTTCACTGTACACTAATACATGTGACAATAATAAATCAAATCAAATGTAAGGAACAGCTAGAAATGGTCAAGGCAGAGTTAAAGGTTCTTCTCCATCTGAATCCATTGGTGTGACAGAGAACTTATACACAGTATTATCGTATAACTAATCTGAAAACATCCCATGTTCTTGATTAAATTCGCACCGTGTGGGGTTCAACATCAATTATCACTTTCCTCTTGCAATGGAAAATCACTGGTTTCAGATTTCTCTTCAGTGTGAGCCAGAACCAGTCATCTGAGCCAAGTATTCTGTTCCAGTTCATTGTGTCTGAAAGATCAAATATGGGCAGGCTGAATTCTTAGAATCAGTTCACTGCACAAGTGAGTACTTTCAGCTGCACAGCTCCAACTGACTGGAGGGCTTAACAAGCAAAGTCCCTTTATAATTGGCTAATGGGTGTCTTGGTTAGTGAAGTGAGCTCTTGTCAGGCTATAGTGGCAGACTGGATGTCTCCTGGAGGGGACCAGAGCCAAAGCTTTTCAACATATAATCAAAACAAAGGGGGCATTATTCTTAATTACTGCTCAGATGTTACTTTGAATCTAATGTTATCTGAAGAGATCTTTCACAGGCCAGTAATGAATGTGTTGAATAAAATACAGCGAAAAAAGCAATTGAAGTTTTTCACAGAAATCATAGAAACCCTACAGCACAGAAAGAGGTCATCTGGCTCATCAAGTCAGCACCTACCACAATCCCACCCAGGCCCTATCCCCAAATCCGTACATGTTTATCATTAATCCCTCTAATTTACACATCTCAAAACACTAAGGGGCAATTTTAGCATAACCAATCAACCAAACCCACACATCTTTGGATTGTGGGATTGTGGGGGGAAACCAGAGCACCCAGAGGAAACCCACGCAGACGTTAGGAGAATATGCAAACTCCACATAGACAATGACACAAGCCAGGAATCGAACCCAGGTCACTGGAGCTATGAAGCAGCAGTGCTAACCATTACGCTACCGTGCCACCCAATGAGTTATTATGTGGGTATGAATCTTTTTTTAAATCAGAGTTCTAATTCTATATCTCCATGGACTGTGAATGTATGAACTTGTTTATATTGTGTTGAATAGCGTAACATCTTTCCAAATGTCTTTCCATTTCTTAAATATTCCATGTCTTCAATTAGAGTAGATAGTTTGATTCCAAAGAAATGCAGCAAGATCTGGATTGATGTGCGCTTTCCTGGAAAGCTGTCTTCATATGGAATGGAGCAGAGAGGGATTGTTTTCATTCAAACCAAAGGGATCTTCATTTCATAAGTAACGTCAAAAATGGCTTGGAAAAAGAGAGCAAGTGAATTCATGCAAACTTGCCAAACTGGAAAATTGGAAAGAAGACTCACAAGTGTAGCTTGAAAATGGGTTAACCTCACCCCCGTGAAGTTGACAACTCATTCAGCATGGTGGCATAGTGCTTAGCACTGCTGCCTCACAGTGCCAGGGACCTGGGTTCAATTCCTGGCTTGGGTCACTGTCTGTGTGGAGCCTACACATTCTATGTCTGCATGGGTTTTCTCCCACAGTCCAAAAGATGTTCTAATTAGGTGCATTGGCCATGCTAAATTCTGCCTCAGTGTACCCGAACAGGCGCCAGAGTGTTCTCTGACTGAGGGATTTTCACAGTAACATCATTGTAGTGTTAATGTAAGCCTAATTGTGACACTGATAAATACAACTTTATACATACAATTTTAAACTCTGTAATAAAACAGATGAGAACCTTGACATTCTGTTTTGGAAAAGGCAATTCAGTGGGGTGTGAATTTTGGGGAAGAAGCCAGGTTTGCAACAAAACCTCCACCTCTTTCTGGTCTGGATTGAAATCCTAGGCTGTGTTAATGATGAATCTGCTAATCCCAAAGGAAGTGCATCCTGGTAACATCTTCTAAACTCAAAAACTAAATGATCTTTTGAATTTCAAACATTTATCCCTTTGGACACCTACCCACAGTCCCCAGTTGACAGTATTCTCCCTTCTCTGGACTCTGAACACAGATTACATGCTTTGTGTAATTCTGCACTCTAGCAAGATAAAAGAGAACAAAGAACAAAGAAAATTACAGCACAAGGCAGGCCCTTCTGCCCTCCAAGCCTGCATTGACCATGCTGCTCAACTGAACTAAAATCCCCTACCCTTCCGGGGACCATTTCCCTCTTTTCCCATCTTATTCATATATTTTGTCAAGACATCCCTTAAAAGTCACCATCGTATCCGCTTCCACTACCTCCCCGGCAATGAGTTCCAGGCACCCACCTCTCCTTATGTAAAAAATCTGCCTTGTACATCTCTTTTAAACCTTGCGTCTTACACCTAAACCTGTGCGCCCTAGGTAATTGACTCTTTCACCCTGGGAAAAGATCTTGGGGTTACAGATAGTGTGTCATCAACCCAAGATCCCAATTGAAGCTGTCCTCATGTGTGCGAAACTTGGCTATCATGTTACATTATCTGTAATCTCCCATGACTTGTCTGTATTTGCAACATCTCACTAACTGCCCGGTCTGGAGAAAATACACATTGCTTTAACTTGTGCTTAACCCTCTCTCCACTCACATTGTCTGTACCTTTAAGACTTGATTAACTGGTCGCCTCATTATAGGAAGGATGTAGAGGCTATTCAGAGGAGATTTACAAGGATGCTGCCTGGATTGGGAGGCAGGCCTTATGAAGATAGGTTGAGGGACTCTTCTCACTGGAGAGACGTAGGTTGAGAGGCAACCTGATAGAGGTTTATGAAATGTTGAGAGGAATAGATAGGGTGGACTCTCAGAGACTATTTCCCCGAGCTGAAATGGTCACTACGAGAGGACACAGATTTAAGGTGCAGGAAGCAAATACAAAGGAGATGTCAGGAGTAGGTTTTTCACTCAGAGGGTGGTGAGTGAATGGAACCGACTGCCGTTGGAGGTTGTTGAGGCAAACTCACTGGGGTCTTTTAAGAGACTTCTAGATGAGTATATGGAAAAGAATAGGATAGGGGGTTATAGATAGGTCTGTGGATTGGTAGATGTGATCAGCGCAACGCGTGGGCCGAAGGGCCTGTTTGTACTGTATTGTTCTATGTTCTATGTAACTGTAAAGACTTGCACTTCAATCGTTATTTTGTAAATTGAGTTTGTGTCTTTATATGCCCTGTTTGTGAACAGAACTCCGACTCATCTGACAAAAGAGCAGCACTCCGAAAGCTAGTAGCGTTTGCTATCAAATAAACTTGTTGGACTTTAATCTGATGTTGTGAGACCTCTTACTGTAACCTCCCCTGGAGCCAATGAGAATACAAGACACTCCCTCCTCTTTCAACCATCCAAGTTTGCACTGGAGCTCTGATCTCTCTTTCATCTTCATTCATCCCAGCATTTCCTCCTCCTCTTCAATATGACTTTCAATTGGAAGCATAGAATCCCTTCAGTGCAGAAGGCAGCCATTTGGCCCATTGAGTCTGTGATATAAAACCCATCCAGGCCCAATCCCTGTAATCTTGTGCATTTATCCTGTTAATCCCCATGTAACTAAGAGGCAATTTATCAAAGCCAATCAACCTATCATGCAAATCTTTGGACTGTGGGAGGAAACTGGAGCACCCAGAGGAAACCCACACAGACATGGAGAGAACATGCAAACTACACACAGACTGTCACCCAAGCCAGGAACTGAACCAGAGTCCCTTGTGCTGTGAGGCAGCAGTGCTAACCACTGTGCCACCATGCCATTCTTTTACCCCACATTCAAGCTGGAATTTGGAATTCACCAACTTCTCGCATCTTCCTTTATCATAACCAGCCACTTTTCTCCAAATCTGTTTGATATGGCATGGTGTTTCTATCTCTTACTAATACTATTACTCTTTCGCAACCGCAGTCCTCTTAGTTCATTCTGGCATACTCAATTCTTTTTCAGTTAATATGAACTTTTTTCTCCCACCATTCTAGCTTCTCACACTCTTCCATTCTAAAGCAACACCTTCATTTTCTGCCTTCTCCCACCAACCCAATCCCTCCAGTCACAGCTCCACCCCTCACTTCATCATTATCCATTTCCTATTTTCCTACAAGCCTTTACCTTTATTATTTTACCTTTATTACAATGCATTTTCCACTTCCCTTTCTCTTCTCCATTTCCCATCCCTCCCCATCATCATCATCATCATCATCAACAAATTCCTTCTTCTCTTCCGCCCTCATCGTTATCAAGGCAACACCTTCCTTATCCTCTTAGCCTCAACATTGTTTAGCTCATTGAACCATAGAATCTTCCATGGGACGTGAGCATCACTGACAAGTCCATCATTTATTTAAAGTTCAAACTTTATTTATTAGTGTCACAAGTAGGCTTACATTAACACTGCAATGAAGTTACTCTAAAAATCCCCTAGTCACACACTCTAGTGCCTATTTAGGTACACCGAAAGAGAATTTAATGATAAGCCTCTCAGTTGTATTCTAGTAATAAAGATGATGCAAGCTTCTTCACAAACTCACTTTATTCTCTTTCACAAGTCCAAATACACACACCCAACACTCAATACCACCTGTAACCCCTTTATATATCCCAGTGAGTACTATTAAACAATTAACATACAAATTAGGTCTAAAGTGGAAGGTTGTAGTTAACCCATTTAGCACCTAACCAGCACAATCTTTCAGGCAGTGGAAGGAAACGACAGCACCCGGAGGAAACCCACATGGACACAGAGAGAACATGTAGACAGTAACCCAAGCCAGGAATCAAATCCGGGTCTCTGGCGCTGTGAGGTAGCAGTGCTAACCACTGTACCACCCTACTTCATCCCTAGTTGCTCATGAGAGGGTGATGCTGAGCCCTATTCTTGATCAGCTTCATTCTACCTGGTGCAGATGCACACAGCAGTTTTAGTAAGAAGTCTCACAACACTAGGTTAAAGTCCAACAGGTTTATTTGGAATCATGAGTTTCTGGAGTGCTGCTCCATCATCAGGTGAGTGGACAACCTGTTAAAGGGCAGCGCTCATGATTCCAAATAAACCTGAGCTGGACTTTAATTTGGTGTTCTGAAGCTTCTTATTTTACCCACCCCAATCCAACACTGGCATCTCCACATCAGAGTACTTTTAGGAAGGGAGTGCCAGGACTTTGCTCCAGCAACAAATGGTCATATAGCTAAGCCAGGATGACGTACAGCTTAGAGGAAATAATGCAGATGGTAGTGCTCCCTCATGCCTTTGTCTTTCTAGATGCTAGAGATCTCTTGACATGAGTCTGGCTACTGTAAATTGGAACCTGTCCTTGCAAGGATTCCCATTGACCATATTCAGGGGGAAAGCAACTTCCCTATACGCCTGGAACAACACTGAGAGAAAGGGACCCAACCTACACAGAATCTTCTGGCAGCAATCGCTGACAAAACTACGTGCAATGCTGAATGGCTTTGATGCAAACACCATCTCATCTCAAACAGGCAAATTGAGGAAATATTCTCCGACCCGAGGCAGATTTCTAGAGTGAGACTGCTCAGACTGCATCCTCAATGTATGAAGCCATAGAATGCACAGAACATAGCCTTTGTACAGCCTCATTCAGGCAGCATTAAAGGATTCAAGCAACCTTTAATCTTTATCAAAGATTATATGGAAATGGGAAGAGAATGGGGTGAAGTGAATGGCTCTTTCAGAGATGTAGCATTAACTCATATGCTGAACGGTCTCTCTCTCTGTGCTGGGAAATTCTAAGAATTTATAGTTCGTACACACATGCACATCCATGCCCATATTGTTTTAGGGAAGCTCTGGTTATTGGCACTGGCATCTGCTTCCAATGTTACACATAAATCTTGGAAGCTGGGTTCCCATAAGCACACCACCAGCACAAGGTACTTGTATACTGTAGTTTCATGGACTTACAAAGAGTGCACTGTTTGTTTTCCATCTTTCCAACATCTATACGTTCATTTTTCTGCTGGCTTCTGGCCTTCACTGTGACCTTCGCCTTTGTTACAGCTTTCCAAGAGACTCTGTTCTCTGCTGGAACAGCCTCCATTCCACTGCTGCTGCTCTACCAGCCCATTTCGCTCCATGCTGACCTATCTCTTCCTGCTCTGGATTCCACTCCAATACTGCTCCTTCATCACTGTATTGTTGCTATCATTGGGCGGCACAATGGTACTATGGTTAGCACTGCTACCTCACAGTGTCAGGGACCCAGGTTCGATTCCGGGTTTGGATCACTGTGAAATCTGTATGTTCTCCTTGTGTCTGTGTAGGTTTCCTTTGGGTGCTCCGGTATCCTCCAACAGTCTGAAGGAGTTGCCGGTTAGGTGCATTGGCCATGCTAAATTTTCCCTCAGTGTAACCAAACAGGCGCTGGAGTGTGGTGACCAGGGTATTTTCACAATGCATTGTGAATGTAAGCCTACTTGTGACATTAATAAATAAACTTCAAACTTCATAACAATTAAGGAAAATCCACAAATTACATCTGGAAATATTGAATTTTAAATAATTTAAATTCTTTAAAAATTGACCTACAAGCCAAAGGTGGCTGAGGATGTATAGTCACTCACTGACTGAATTGTTTGTGGGACATGTCTGAGAGACATGGAACTACCGTGTGTCCAGACAAAGACACCTCTAAATCATACAAAAACTAATTGCCTCCAATGGAGGCAATGGGAGATTAGAGGAGGTCAGTATCATCTCATCAAAAGATATCATGTGCATTACATTTGATTTGTGAACTTTGACTTCCATGACTAGGTTAAAGCCAGCTGAAAATGTTAGTGTGTATGTATGTGCGTGCGTACGTGTGTGTACAAGTACTGGTGCGGGGGGGGTCTAAAATATGTAACACCAATGAAGAAGCCAGTCAGCAACTGCAAAAGCTTTTGCCATTCTATCTGTCTGTCTCAGATTGTTGGGGTAAGCCAAGTCAGCAAAGACCACAGCTGAAATGGAAAGAGGGAAATTCCTCCACCAAACTGCATCATACTGAAATCCCAAAATTGGCTATTTGTCTGTGAAGTCAGTGCTATTGGACTCTTGAATCATGGTGACTGTATGCTGAATCAGCTGCCCCTCGCAAGTCAAGGAGTGTTTCATATATTTTAAAATTTACTTTGGACTCAATTCTCACTTCTAATCTGTATGATTGTACATGTATGTGTCTTATCATTTTTGTATTTCCAGGTTACTAACCCAAGCAGCTGGGATATTAGTCACGTAGTATAACGATTGTGCTACCACACCCAAAGGCCTAGCATTAGTGGATCACATCATGTGCTATGGACCATCATTTTTATTTGCCAAAAGTACCCACTGCTTCATGAGAGTCCTAAAGAGCAAAGTTAACTCTTACTTATCTTCGCCATACCCTTTCATCCCCATTCCACATTCAGTTCCAGCAAATATTAAAAGGAGTATGAAGGCTCAGCTTGAGCCCATCCAAAGCTTGAGGGCAGCATGGTGGTATAGTGGTGAGTACTGCTTCCTCACAGTGTCAGGGACCCAGGTTCAATTCTGGCCCTGGGTGCCTGCGTATGTGTCTGCACGTTCTCCCTGTGTCAGTGTGAATTTCTTCAGGGTGCTCCAGTTTCTCCCACACTCCAGAGATATGCAGATTAGGTGAATTGGCCATGCTCAATTACCCCTCAATGTCAAAAAAAGTGTAGGTTCAGTGGATTAACTATGGAAAAATACAAGGGGTTATGGACATAAGGTGGAGTGCTCTTCAGAGACTTAGTGCAGACTCAATGGGCTGAGTGGCCTCCTTCTGTACTGTAGGGTTCAATGATATGATTTAATTGCCTCTACTGATTTTCCCTTTTCACTCTGCGAGCATTGAGGGAAAGTCTCTGGTGGATCCAGGGTGGTTGGTTAAGGAGGGATGCTACCACCTCTACCCTGGAAAACCTGCCAGGCTAGTGCCTCTGAGTCAGTGCTGGAACCTACAAGATGAAGCCCTTAAGTGTAGATTAATAGCCTATTTAAGGTTTCATTTGGCTTATCCTCCCAACAACGCTCCTGTATAATTGCAATGGGGACAATAGCAGATAGATAGGCAGCTGGCTGACTGCCCACTGGATTTAATTAACCCTTCCCTGCCTTCAAACCCATTTGGGGAGGGACGGTAAAATTTAGCCCTAGGACTCCATGTCAGATATAGACTGAAATCAGGCCAGGTTACTATTGAAGGCAAAGATTTTGGTCCAAGACCAGAAAATCATGCCCAAGATCAATTGACTTTTGCTTACTCCTATCCAGCTCGCTCTGCTTCCAGTGGCAGGTGGGATTGGAAAGTACCATCCTTTGAATTGACTGTTGGGGAGATGGAAAGCCAATGAAAGCTGATAGTAATGATGCTAATAAGTGAAGTGCAGGAAAGCTACTGGTGACAGGGCTTCAGAACATTGAACGAAGAGGAGCAAATGAAACATCAGCAAGGAGAACAGTGGGAAGAGACAAGGTGTCAAAAGGAAGTAAAAGAGTTGTGGATTGATTCAAAGATGTGGGCAGCATTTTCATTGAGTCTTCACTAAGGAGAGGGATATGCAGTGGCACAGTGAATCAACACTGCTGCCTCACAACGCCAGAGAACCGGGTTCTATTCCTGCTTTGGGACACTGTCTGTGTGGAGTCTGCACATTCTTCCCGTGTCTGCATGTGTTTCCTCCGGGCGCTCCGGTTTTCTCCCACCGTCTGAAAAACATCCTGGTTAAATGCATTGACCTGAACGGGCGCTGGATGTGGCAACTAGGGGAATTTCACAGTAACTTCATTGTAACTTCATTGTTAATGTAAGCCTAATTGTGGCAAATGAACTTTGCTTCTAATTCAAGAGGAGGAGTGTAAAATATTAGATACAATAAGCACATTGTCTTATTGGAAGTATGGGAAGAAATGGCATCCTTGAAAATGGATAAACAGGCAGGGCCAGATGGATTAATTCCTGGCTGTTGAAGGAAACCAGGGAGAAAATAATAGATGCGTTGAGGATCATTTTCCAATCCTTAGTAAAAACAGATGAGATCTGAGAGGTCGGCAAATGCTGTACCATTATTTAAAAAGAGTGCAAGAGATAGACCAGAAAACTATAGGCCAGTCAAACTGACTTTACGGATGAGAAAATTATTGGAAACAATTCTGAGACACGATAACTTGTCACTTAGTAAAGGCAAAGATTGATCAAGGATCGTCAACACAGTTCTGTCAGGGGAAGATTGTGCTTTACTAAATTAATAGAATTGAGTAAGTAAAAAGGGGGATTGATGAGGGTAAGGCTGTGGATATTGTCTATATGGATTCTGTAAGACATTTGACCAGATTCTACATGGCAGATTGGTCAGAAAAATAAGGTCTCATGGTTTACTGGGGAAGGTGGCAGGTTGGATCCAAAATTGGCTCAGTGACTGGAAACAAAGGGTAATTTTTGACGGATGTTTTTGCGAATGGAAAACAGTTTACAGTGGTGTTCCACATGGCTGTGTTGGGACCCTTGCTGTTTGCTGTAGATATTAACGTTTAGAAATAACAGGGTGGTCTGGTTGAGAAATTTGCAGCTGACACAAATATTGGCCATATGTAGTGGATAGCTGTCGACTCCAGAATGATATTAATGGTGTGGTTGAATGGGCAGAGAAATGGAATTCAATCTGGAATAGTGTGAACATAGAACATAGAACATAGAACATTACAGCACAGAACAGGCCCTTCGGCCTTCGATGTTGTGCCGACCAATATAAAAAGCAATGCCCCTCCAAACTAAACCATTCCCTTCTCTTCCATATACTTATCAACTAACCTCTTAAACGCCACCAAATTTGGCGCATCTACAACTGCTGCAGGCAGGGCATTCCACTCCCGAACCACCCTAATATTACCACCGTAATACACCCTAATACGCCACCCTAGTGTGAGCTAATACAAGGCCAGAGAATATGCAATAAATGGGAGCATTTGGAGTGGGGTTGAGGAAGTGAAAGATCTTGGAATACATGTCTATAGGTCTTTGAAGTTGGCAGGATTGGTGCATAAGGTGGTCAAGAAGATCAATGGAATGCTTTCTTGTATTGGTCGAGGTATCGAATACAAAAGCCAAAACATATGATGGAAATAAATAAAACACTGGTTAGGCCACAGCTGGAATTTTGTGCATAGTTCTGGTCACTACACTAGAGGAAGGGCTTAATTAATCTGAAGAGAGTGAAAAGTTTAAAGTTTATTTATTTGTCACAAGTAGGCTTACATTACGTTACACTACAATGCAGTTACTGTGAAAATCCTCTAGTCACCACACTCTGGCGCCTGTTCAGGTACATGGAAAGGGAATTCAGCACAGCTGATATGCTTAATCAGCACACATAAATCATAGAATCCCCACAGAAAGAAAGTAGAAGAAAGCCCTTCGGCCCAATGAGTCTACATCAACCACAATCCCACCAAGCCTTATCCCCATAACCCCATGTTTTACTGCAGCTAGTCCCCCTAACACAAAGGGACAAAATAATGTGGCCAATCCACCTAACCCGCACATCTTTGGGCTGTGAGAGGAAACCGGAGCACCCTGAGGAAACCCATGCAGACACAGAGAGACATGCAAACTCCACACAGACAGTGACCCGGGCCAGGAATCGCACCAATCTCTGCTGCTGTAGGCAGCAGTGCTAACCACTGTGCCATGCATGCCAAAGAGATTTATAAGAATGTTACCAGGTCTTGAAAATTGCAGCAATGAGGAGAGATTTTGATAGGCCACAGTTCTGTTCCTCAGAACAGAGGAAGCTAAGAGGTAACTTAATTGAAGTGTACAAAATTCTGAGGGGCCTAGATAGAGTAGACAGGAAAGACTTGTTTCCCCTTGCTGTGGGATCCATTACCAGAGGACACAGGATTAAGATGGAAGGATTGGAGGGGACATGAGGAACAACGTTTTTACCCAGACGATAGTGGACATTTGGAATTCAATGCCTAAGTTGGTGGTTAAGGCTGAAAAGTTCAACTCATTTAAAATGTCCCTGCATCTGAAGTGCTGTAAACTACAAGGCTGCATAAAATGGGGATTAAAATGAGTATCTAGTTTCTAATGTTGGGCTGATTGACCACTTTCTGCACTGTAACTCCTCTATGGTTGTATAACTTTTCAGTAGGAGACAGTCAATGATTGGGATGGAGATAGACAGCATAATGAAGATAGAAGTTAGCAATGATGGTTACAATGTAGAATCAAATGCACTGCAACCTCTTTTGCGATTATGGAGATAGAGGAAGATAATAGAAAACCATTATCTATGTGATGCACAACCACTAAACTTGGCACAAGCATAATGCCAAAGACCATAATATTTTCAAACCAAAAGCAGAACAAAGGTTCAATAACTCCATGGCCTCCTCTTTAAATGGATTGAGTGGTTTAAAGGTTACCTCCTGGGTAACCTATCTAAATAATTGTATGCCAATTTGTGATTGCGCATTATAGATTAATTGAAGCGTAGGCAGGACAGCAGATGGAATGATTACCAGAAGAGCATTGGCATAGTCAAATCTACAGTTAATAAAGACAAGGATGAGGATTTCAGCTGCACTCCTGTAAAAGATTAGAAACTGAACTAGACTACCAATATCCATAACTTCGGCTGCAAAAGCAGGTCAGAGGCAGGCAACCCTGTGGCAATTAACTCATTTTCTGTCTCCCCAACATCTGTCCACTATCTGCAAGGCACAAGTCAGGAATGTGATGGAGTGATCTCTGCTTGCCTGGCAAGAATCTCAATGCAATTCAGGACAAACAGCCCACTTGATTGGCACCCCACCCATAAATATTCATTCCTTTCATTGGCACACAATTGAAACATTGTGTACCATACACAAGATGCACTGCAGCAACTCGCCAAGTCTACTTCAACAACATCTTCCAAACTCATGGCTCAGGGAAAGGCAGCAGATATCTTGTAACACCACAACCTGCAAGTTCCCCTCCAACCATCCTTACTTGGAAATATATTGCTGTTCCTTCATAGTCGCTGAATAAAACTCTTGGAATTCCCTTCCTCATGACCCTGTTTAATAATTACAGGGGGTCAGATTGCTGGAGTTCACCCAGTGCCACCTTCCCTGGGGCAATCAGGGATGGCAACAAATGCTGAGCTTGCCCAATGATGCCCAAATCCAATGAAAAAGTATTTTTTCAACCGTGGAAACCACACAACTGACAACGAATTCTAATCATCTGCATTATAGTGGGATCATTAACGAGTGCCTCTCGCAAACATTTATTAACACCATTTTTTCTTCCATTAAGAAATTGTGGGCAGTAAGCAGTAAGTAAGAAGCAAAGCTCCTTGATGCATGTTCTGAAACCCATCCCCACTCATAGAACCAAAAAGCCATGGAAGATAGGAGCAGGAGGAGGCCATTTGGCCCTTCGAGCCTGCTCCGTCATTCATCGCGATCATGGCTGATCGTCCAACTCAATAGCCTAATCCTGCTTTCTCCCCATAACCTTTAATCCCATTCACCCTAGGTGCAATATCGAGCTGCCTCTTGAATATATTCTTGCTAAAGGACTAACATTTAAGAGGGGACCACATTGCTGGGGGTCTGGAGTCACATGTAGGCCAGACCAGGTAAGGACAGCAGATTTCCTTCCCTAAAGGACATTAGTGAACCAGATGGGTTTTTTAGAAAATGGACAATGATTTCATGGTCATCGTTAGACTTTTAAATCCAAATTTTTATTGATTTCAAATTCCACTATCTGATGGGATTCAAACACTGGTTTCCGGAGCAGAGATTATTCTGGATCTCTGGATTACTCTCTAGCGACAAAATCACTGCGACATGCCTCCCTTGTTGAATGGCAAGATCAATGTAGCCATCGTACTCATGTGTATGGTTATTGCACACCAGTTAGATATGCTTCCCTCCTCATTCTCTTCATATGGGATTCTGAAAGTATTTGACAGAGAAGATCCTAAGAGGATGTTTTTCCTAACAGGAGGTTTTGGCATCAACTACTTCCTGTGGTAATGAATTCCACAGGTTCAACACTCTTTGGGTGAAAAAATGTCTCCTCATCTCCATCCTAAATGGTCTACCCCGAATCCTCAGATTGTGACCCTGGTTCCAGGCAGCCCCACCATCGGGAAAAATCCTCCCTACATCTGTCTGGTCCTGGTAGAATTTTATAAGTCTCTATGTGATCCTCTCGCCATTCAGCTGAACTCCAGCGAAAACAATCCTAACCTCTTCATACATCAGTCCCGTCATCCCTAGAATCCAGCTCTAGTAAACCTTCGCTGCATTCCCTTGAGAGCAAGAACATCCTTCCTCAGAAAAGGGGACCTAAACTGCACACAATATTCTAGGCATGGCCTCACCAAGCCTCTGTATAATTGCAAGAACACATTCCTTCTCCCATACTCAAAACCTCTGGCAATGAAGACTAACATGCCATTTGCCTTCTTTAACACCAGCTGCTTACTTTCAGTGACTGGTGCACAAGGATACATCTGTATTTTCATTACAACCAGCTTGAAGATACTGTAAATACAGAATCAAATGTTGAGAGCCTCAGAATGAAATAATTGATGCTAATTATAAAACACCAAGTTTTTTGAAGGGAAAAGTATTATGGTTCGGAGAAACCCAAGTGTTCAGAGTGATTTGAAACAGCTTCCCAACTGCTGGGAAGTCATGTCCAGATATAAATTTATAAATGAATAGATTTAAAATGGATTCAAGAGACACACTTTAAATCATTTGTAAAATTACACCATATCAGGGACTGCAACCAGCTGGATGAATGTAAAGAGGAGGCTTCCCAATGTCATATTCAAAATCTTTTAGCTTCACAATGAAGTGTCCTTTTGTCCTGAAGATTTTTAACTCTTCCCTTCTGACATCTCTATCAACCAGACCAGCACGGGTGGGAAAGAATGATCCAATTTGAGGTCACCTTTTCACATTGCAATCAGTAACTCTCAGGGAGATGTCAGAATGTATATGATTAAGGGTAATATTTTCACCAATTATGGTAAATTATTCAATTTACTATTCTAATTAAGCCATTTGGAAATTTGCCTTTTTCTAACAGCTCAAGCCTCAATGAATCATTATGCTTGATGAAGGACAGAGGGCAATTCTTGCTGTCCGTATCATGGGAATCAGCGGCCACTAACACCATGAATTATGCTGCAACCCCACCAGAATCTTACTGGCAACACTCTCTGTGAAATAAGCACAGCATATAATCTGACTCAACAATTGATGCCCTTTGTATTGAATAGTCTCTTGCTGTGTGATTTATTAATGGTCTTGCAGGTTTGGGTTGCAGCATAAATAAAGTGAGCAACAACATCCAGAAGGACAAGTCCACAAAAGGAGTGGGGAATACAAGATTAAAAGAGCAGTGATAAAAATGGACAAAACATTAGCCAGGTTACAGTTATTCTACTGAAAGCAGTTTTTGACGCCTTGTTGTAGAACAGACATTAAAATCACAGAGTATATACAGCATTGATTTACTGGGATAATGCTAGGGATCAGATATTCTCATTACAACCAGCTTGAAGATACTGTAATTTTATCCACCAAAGCTACAAAGAAAATGCAGTGAAGGCCCAGTGGCATAGTGGTTAGCATTGCTGCCTCACAGTAGCAGGGAGCCAGTTTTATTCCTGGCTTGGGTCACGTCTGTGTGGAGTTTGAATGAACATCGCTCGACAATCACCAGGCAAGACTGTTCCCTTCCTGTTGGTGAACACTTCAGCGGTCACGGGTATTCGGCCTCTGACCTTTGGGTAAGCGTTCCCCAAGGCTGCCTTTATGACACATGACAGCGCAGAGCCACTAATCAGAGACTGTCACAAGGACGGTCTCAACCGAGATCTTGGGTTCATGTCTCACTATCTGTAACCCCCATGACTTGCCTGGGTTTGCAAAACCTCACTTACTCTACTGTCTGGAGACAATACACATCTCTTTAATCTATGCATAATGCTCTTTCCACTCATTGTTGGCATCTTTAAGACTTGACTAGTGTAAAGACTGTAAGTTATTTAGTTGTAAAGACTCGCATTCTAATCAGTAATCTGTAAACTGTCTGTGCTGTTATATGCTCTATCTAAGACCAGAACTTTCCATTCACCTGGTGAAGGGTAGAGCTCTGAAAGCTTGTGAGTTTACTATCAAATAAATTGGTTGGACTTAAACCTGATGTTGTGAGACTTCTTACTGTGTTTACCCCAGTCCAACGCTGGCATCTTCACTTCATTCTCCTACCTCGCCAGGGGGCTGGGATTCTCTGACCTCGCTGTGGTTGGGATTCTCAGATCTTATCCAGGGTTGGGATTCTCCAGTCCCACTGCAGTGAATAGAGATTTGGCTGAACAAATGCCTAATTTTCCATTCTCATTGGCATTGGTAATGAGGCGTGTGAGACTGGAGCACTCTGATCCCCATGTTCACTTGTTAATATATTATGCAGAGATGGTATTGGCAAAGATTGAGTTTGTGTATAATTTCCTCGAATGATCATTGAAACCTTACTGTGTAGAAGGAGTCCATTCGGCCCATCAAGTCTACAACGACACCAATTCCACCTTGGTCTTATACCCGTAACCCCATATATTTACCCTGCTAATCCATCTAACCATTGCATCCTGGGTCATGAAGTAGCTATTTAGCATGGCCAATGCATCTAACCCGCACATCTTTGGGAGGTAACTGGAGCACCTGGAGGAAACCGACACAGACACAGGGAAGACATGAAAACTCTGCACCCAGTGACCAAGACTGGAATCGAACCCAGGTCCCTGGAGCTGTGAGGCAGCAGCGCTGACCACTGTGCCACCTGTGATCCCTTATCAAAATAGAGATGCTGACTGTCTATTCCGTGCTCCATCTGGTTGAAGAGTTAGTTGACCCGGCTGCCTGTGCGTGTCTGTTTCAGAATCTTGCACTGGGAGGTACACAATAGGAAGAGGGACTGCTCTTTCATTTGGGAAATGGCCAACATGTGTTCACCAGGTCTACACCACTGTTTCAGCAGCAGCAGCACTAGGAGCCCAGATCAAGCACTCTTGGCTGTTCTATAACTAGTCTGGAAAACAATCCCGTCCAAAGCATTCCAGTAAATGTTGCGTGACTCTGCTTATTGTATTTGTGAGCAACTACTTATAGCTGCTGAAGCAAATTTAGTCAGTTATTTCCCTTGGTACATTATGTTCTAGTTAATCATAGCTCAGTTCTGACAGGCAAGGTAAACAATTGAGTGATCTCCCACTACAAGGATCTTTTTAAAGTGGGGATGAGAGCTAAGGACTTGCAGAGTAGAATTGTTAATTTGACTCTGCTGCATTTGTGCTTGAAGTATAGAGTGACAAGCAACCCCGTGATTAGTGCGAAGAAAGAATGACGGGGAAATCTTGAGCCTGCTGTCACTTTAAACCCAAGCCACCTTATTGAGTTGTTTTTCACATTGCACTTTGATCCAGATCCCAGTAGTGCAGCCTGATCCCCTGTGTCTGTGCTGTTTCACTTAACCCGAGTGGGACACTCAGGGGGCCATTCTACCATTTTGTTCCCCCAGCCAATGGGTAGGGCAAGACAGTAAGACTACGAGAGAACCGAGAAATCAGGTAATCAGGTTGGTGCCCAATTTATTGACTCTTGTGATCTTACCAGCACCGAGTATCTGATGAGGTCAACCTTGTGTCCAATCAGCCATGGAGCCCCGTAGTAGCGAGGGACTGGTGATGGGCCATGACTGTCGGCTATAGCTGGGGGGAGACAGTGATAGGCCTGCACATGCACAATTGCGCACTCTGCTGCTATCAGCCAACTTTTGGGTAATCTAGGCCCCACCCACTTCCCCTGCTGGTGGAAACCAAGTTTTGGCTAATTTTTTGACTAAGTCAAGTAAGACTTGATTTATAAAAATCAAGTTGCCACATGCCCGCCGCGTGTGCAAGCTAACGTGTCTGTGCAGTAATGTGGCTGCAAGGGATCAGTAAGAATATAGCAACACCAATTTTAAATCCAACCGATTTATTTGATAGTAAATTTGCGAGCTTTCGACACTCTGTGTCTTCGTCAGGCAAATGCAGTGTTCTGGTCTGCAACAGCACACATATCAACACAGACAGTCACAGATTGCTGATTAGAATGCGAATCCTTACATCTAACCTGCTATTCAAGTGTTAAAGTGGCTAACAATGTGTGTGAAGGGAATCCTGAGCATTGGTTAGAGAATTGTGTATTTTCTCCAGGCAACACAGTAAGTGTTGAAAAAAAAGCATGAATTTCTCCCATTTTCTTGCTCATTCAAAACTAAGAATTTTTGGAGGTAAGATCACCCCCTCACTCTCCCAAGGCTCAATTTCAACCCAGAGTAATGGTGAGTACCTTAACGCCCCAATGGACGCACAGAGGAGAGTGAAGTCCAGAACGCGAGGGATGGGCACGTGAGGAAGATTACACATGGTGCAGGAAGCAAAAACCTTTCTTATAGAATCTTTGAGGAGCACTTGAGCCTTCCCAATGTTGAGTGTGGGGCTAGCTGGTCTGTACCTCAACTCCATCCTATCCACCTTAGATCCATATCTCTTGCTACACTCACCCAAGGTAAATTTATCAATCTCTGTCTCGAATGGACTCAGCATCCTCAGCCACTTCAGGGAGAACATTCAATATTTCTGCTTAACTTTCCTCTCAGCAGTTTGCGAATGTGTTGCTCATAATCATTATCCTGATCATTTCCTTGGTGATAGTATTTGGGGAATATCTTTCACAATCCAAACCATAACTGCAATAATCTTTTCAATTGAATTGGTAGAGCTAAGTTTGGTTACAATATCACAGAAGGTGCCAGTTATTTTAAAAAAATTATAAATATCAACCAATGATTATTTTTATTGCCTGGAGAACCTTGTAGTTGCAAAGCACTATCTGAGAAGGAATTAGATGCAAATTCAGTGGAAATTTCAATGGGTGGCACGGTCGCACAGAGGTTCACACTGTTGCCCCACAGCACCAAGGATCCAGGTTCAATTTACACATTCTCCGAGTGTCAGCGTGGGTTTCCTCCAGCTGCTCCAGTTTCCTCCCACAGTCCAAAGATGTGAAAGTTAGGTTGATTGGCCATGCTAAATTGCCCCTTAGTATCAAAGGAATCAGCACAGTAAATATCTGGGGTTACAGGGATAGGCCTGGTGAGGATGGCCACTGGTGCAGGCTCAATGGGCCAAATGGCCTCCTTTTACACTGTAGGGATTCTATGATATACTGAAAGGAACAACTTGCAAAGATATGCAGACAGAGCGGAGATTACAAGATCGCTCTCTCAAAGGGCTGGCATATACACAATGGGTGGAGCGGTCACTCTCTGTGGTGTTTGATTTTATTCAGCACCAGTTGGGCAAATGAGGAACTAACATGGCTCCTGGAAAGAACTTCCAATTTCTCTTTTAAGTAGGTGATTATGAAACCTGTTTTAGCTGGGAAGCAATGTGTACTTTGTCGTCACAACCTCTATTCAATGAAAGCAAACTAATTAACATGTGTCGTGTACCAACGAGACACTGGCATCCCTTGCAGCCATGATGTAGAGATGCCGGCGTTGGACTGGGGTAGTAAGAACTCAGTAAGAATCTAGCAACACTAATTTTAAATCCAACAATCACCAGGCAAAACAGTTCCCTTCCTGTGGGCGAACACTTCAGCAGTCACGGGCATTCGGCCTCCGACCTACAGTTCTTCGTGACACACGACAGCGCAGAGTCGCTGAGCAGAGACTGATAGCCAAGTTCCGCACACATGAGGACGGTCTTAATAGGGATCTTGGCTTCATGACACACTATCTGTAACACCCGTAACTTGCCTGGGTTAGCAAAAAACCTCACTTACTGTGTTGCCTGGAGAAAATACACAATTCTCTAACCAATGCTCAGGATTCCCTCCACACACATTGTTAGCCACTTTAACACTTGAATAGCAGGTTAGATGTAAGGATTCGCATTCTAATCAGCAATCTGTGACTGTCTGTGTTGATATGTGTGCGATTGCAGACCAGAACACTGCATTTGCCTGACGAAGACACAGAGTGTCAAAAGCTCGCAAATTTACTATCAAATAAATCGGTTGGATTTAAAATTGGTGTTGCTATATTCTTACTAATCCCTTGCAGCCACATTACTGCACAGACACGTTAGCTTGCACATGCGGCGGGCATGTGGCAGCGACACAACCTGTAATTAAATACATTGATAACTTTAGATAGATGTTTTACTGCTACAAACTGAGCTTAGTAAATGAGCTTAACAACACTAGACTGAAAAAGAGGCATTTTAGTGGAGACAGTGAGGAGTTAGATTGAGGTACCAGAGTCATTTTGTTTGGTCACTCATGAGATTTGTATGTTTAACTGTGGGTGCCCTTCACTTTAGTCTGGAGCACGTTTTTAACGATAAAATTGAACATAGAACATTACAGCGCAGAACAGGCCCTTCGGCCCTCGATGTTGCGCCGACCAATTAGGAAAAAGTAATGACCCTCTAACCTAAACCATTCCCTTTTCATCCATAAACTTATCTACTAACCTCTTAAACGCCACCAAACTTGGCGCATCTACAACTGACGCAGGCAGGGCATTCCATACCCTTACCACCCTCTGGGTAAAGAACCTACCTCTGACATCCGTCCTATAACCACCACCCCTTAATTTAAAGCTATGTCCCCTCGTGCTAGCTTTCTCCATCCTAGGAAAAAGGCTATCACTGTCCACCCTATCTAAACCTCTAATCATCTTATATGTTTCAATAAGGTCTCCTCTTAGCCGCCTTCTTTCTAACGAAAACAACCTCAAATCCCTCAGCCTCTCTTCATAAGACCTGCCCTCCATACCAGGCAACATCCTGGTAAACCTCCTCTGTACCCTCTCCAATGCCTCCACATCTTTCTTATAATGCAGGGACCAGAACTGTACACAATACTCCAAGTGCGGCCGCACTAGAGTTTTGTACAGTTGCAACATGACGTTGCGGCTCCGAAATTCAATCCCTCTACCAATAAAAGCCAAGACTCCATATGCCTTCTTAACAACCTTCTCGACTTGACTGCCTACTTTCAGGGATCTATGCACATACACACCAAGATCCCTCTGTTCATCAAGACTACTAAGAATCCTACCATTAGCCCTATACTCTACACATTTATTATTTCTGCCATAGTGCATTACCTCACACTTTTCCACATTAATCTCCATTTGCCACCTCTCGGCCCAGCTCTGCAACTTGTCCAAGTCCCTCTGCAAACTATAACACCCTCTTCACTATCTACCACTCCACCGACTTTAGTGTCATCTGCAAATTTACTAATCCATCCTTCAATACCCTCATCCAGATCATTTATAAAAATTACAAACAGCAGGGGCCCAAAAACAGACCCCTGAGGTACACCACTTGTCACCGAACTCCACGATGAATATCTCCCATCAACCACCACCCTCTGTCTTCTATCTGCTAGCCAATTCCTAACCCAATTAGCTAAAATCA
Source organism: Sphyrna mokarran (assembly GCA_024679065.1). NCBI lineage: Eukaryota > Metazoa > Chordata > Chondrichthyes > Carcharhiniformes > Carcharhinidae > Sphyrna > Sphyrna mokarran. Next base: position 29,126,816 of record JAGIQG010000006.1, on the reverse strand, counting down.
CCCTCTATCCCATACATCTGCATTTTCTGCAGAAGTCTTCCATGGGCCACCTTATCAAACGCCTTACTAAAGTCCATATATACCACATCAACCGCCTTACCCCCATCCACCTCTTTGGTCACTTTCAAAAAACTCAATGAGGTTAGTAAGGCATGACCTACCCTTCACAAAACCATGCTGACTATCCCCAATCAATTCATTTCTCTCTAAATAACTATAAATCCTATCCCTAATAATTCTCTCCAATACTTTGCCACAACAGAAGTAAGACTCACTGGCCTATAATTCCCTGGAAAGTCTCTCTTCCCCTTCTTGAACAATGGGACCACATTCGCTATCCTCCAGTCTTCCGGCACTATACCCGTAACCAACGACGACCTGAAGATCAGAGCCAGAGGCTCTGCAATCTCCTCTCTCGCCTTCCAGAGAATCCTAGGGTAAATCCCGTCCGGCCCAGGGGACTTATCTAACTTCAAACCCTCAAGAATATCTAGCACATCCTCCTTATCTACTTCAATACTTTCCAGTTTGCAACCCGTATGCCAGTGTTCTCCACAACTACATTTACATCTCCCTGTGTAAATATCCACTTTCTTGCTCTACTACCCTAATCCTATTGTGCCAACCTGCCTCTCTGACATAAAGCTATGATACAGATGAGAAAGGAATTATTTTCAGTTCAACGCAGTGGCAAGATTGAGGCTAACCTGTTCAGTCTTTACACCTTTCTCCTCGGTCCCACTCCATTTTCTCAATGTTCACTCAAACTCAATCTCAATGGGTCAGAATTTGCTGTGAGTGGTGAACAATCTATTTGACACACCTGCACTTGTCCATGTGCTTTGGGCCAGATTGCTGTGAAATCAGAAGGACTCTGAAGTCATTTGAAAATGGTGCTTGAAGCCCAATTCCAGGATTCCCATCTCCATTCCTGATGCCCCTGATTTTTAAGTTGCAAGCATCCTGAGCTCTTGACCCGGCCAGTTCCATTACAGTGATTAACATCTTCTGTGCCCCAAAGCTTCCATTGCTGTTTGGAGTGTCTCCATGACTCGTGATTCAAGGATCTCCAAGGAGTCATGAACCATCGTTTGGCTTCAGGAACCTTTTGAAAAGTTCTTACACATACTTCACCATGCCAACTCTATATCAACTCCATTCCTTCCACCCACCCCCACCCCTCCATGGCCTCACATATCCTCCACGCCAAATCATGGCTCTTTGCTGCCCAAGGATCCAGCATGCACAATGTTCAGAATCTATAAATGACAATGGCACGTGTGAAAGTGCTTAGAAAAAAAGCAGATCCATAATTTTTTTGAAAATTGATCTGTAGTTCCCTCAACCCTATGTATCTTTCAATCAAACAGCCACTGAAGTATCAATTACATGAGCTTTAACACGTATACCTCTTAATCTCCTGCAAGCAAACATTGAGACATTGGCAAAAGAAATCACGGAGAGAAAAGTACTTCTAATCTCTCAGAAATGTCAGTGAAGAAAAGTCAATGCTTCTTTTCACCTATGCAAACATACTCACTGAATAAACCCTTCATAAGAGACTAGCTCTTAGTCAAGCAATATCAGGCATATTATTACTGTTGCTGTTATTGTTAATCTCCAACCCTGAAGCACATTGGAGCACTTCATTATATTAAAGACAAAGTATGAGTGTACATTATCATTGCACAAACACAGTGACGCAGTAGTTCATACCTGCTGTCACACAGGGTTCAATTCTCGCCTTGGTGACTAACTGTATGGAGTTTACACATGGGTGCAACCCTTTTGGAGAAGAAGTTCCTCCTCTATTCAATCCTAAATCTGCACTCCCTTAGTTTGAGTCAATGCCTCTTGTTCCAGTTTCACTTGCCAGTGGATACATCCTCCCTGCTTCTACCTTATCTGTTCCCTTCATAATCTTATATATTTCTATATATAAGACACACATATATATATGTTTATGTGGGTTTCCTCCGAGTGCTCCAGTTTCCTTCCATAATCCAAAAATATGCAGACTAGATTGGTTAGCCATGCTAAAGTTGCCCCTTGATGTCAGGGGGATTAACAGGGTAAATGTGAGGTTACGAGGCTAAAACCCGGGTGGGATTGTTGTCAATGCAGACTTGATGGGTTGAATGGCCTCTTTCTGCACTTTAGGGATTGTATGATTTGGACTGTCACTCACACCTGTAACATTAACAGCTTTTGTGTGCAGGTTAGAAGATTCAAAGCATGTTTTGGTAATTCTATTTCTTCCTTTAGCACTTAAAAATATTTACCCAAGCAACAATGGAGACGTGATAAAGTAAGGGTAAACACTGGCTCCTGCTGCTGTCCTGAATCGATCCTTATAGATTTCCCCTTGCTCTTCGGAAACTTACTACTCTCTCCCAATTTTCCAGAATTCACAGACTCTCTAGTGTACAGATAATGTTAGATAAAGCTGAGATATTAGGACTGTTTATAATGAGACCTGATTGAAAATAGGGGGCAGGAATTTCCTTCCAAGAAATGAGGGGTCTTAATGGAGCAATCCGCACCAGTTTCTCAGGCATGTATCACACTGCAATCATTCCAAACTCAGTCACTTTTTTGGAGTGTTTGGAGCTATAGGAGATCGGGCTTAAACATGCTGGTGAGCCTGATTTCAGAGCACTCAGGTGCTGTTTTACAATCACACATTGCTCCCAGAAACTTACTTACTCTCTCCCAGTTTTGCAGAATTCAAGAACAGTCCAGTGTGCAGATAGTGGGAGAATTCAGAATGGAGGATCAGTACCTCCAACTACAAAACACATCTTAATCAATCAATCCAACACAACCCATTTCTGATCATTTCTTCCCCTTCTTATCTGAGAGAAAAATAAATGGAGAGAAGGTGTAAATAAGATGAATTTAGGCATGATCAAGGACTGTACATTCTTGTCACATGTATTGAAAATCTATACTAAACTAATGCTGTAAATTTATAACGTGTTATCAAATTCCAGATTATTTGGATGTGTGAATTATAGAGCCACGATGTGAATGAAAACTGCTGCTGGTTTTCCCCCATTATCACTTCATTGTACAGGCTGGTGTCAGCTCCGTCCAGCTGAACATATGAACCATAGTGATACAGTGAGCTCTGGTTTCCTCCCACAGTCTGAAAGATGTATTAGTTTGGTGCATTGGCAAAATTCTCCCTCAATGTACCTGCACAGGTGCTGCCACTAGGGGACTGTCATAATAACTTCACTGCAGTGTTAATGTAAGCCCACTCGTGACACTAATAAATAAACTTAAATGATAAAGCAAACCCAGCATTGTCAGTATAGATTCCTTTCACATATATAATTGTGTTAAAATCTAAAATCTTCAAAGCAATTGATTTCATTTTCATATTGAAATGAAGCTTATTATTATTAATAAACTTAGAACATAGAATCCCTAAAATGCAAAAGGAGGCCATTTGGTCCATCGAATTAACACAGACTACATTCTCACCCAGACCCTACCCTCATAACCCCAGACATTTACTCTCTTGGTTCCCCTGACACTAAGGGCTTATTAGGCATGGCCAATCCACCTAACACACATTTTTTGGACTGTGGGAAGAAACCAGGAGAACACGAGGAGAATGTGCAAACTCCATGTAGACAGTGACCCAAGCTGGGAATCGAACCCGGATTCCTGGTGCTGTGAGGCAGCAGTGCTAACCACTTCTATCTTCTAGACTTCTACCTTTTATTATTTTTATTATTATTTTATTATTATTTTTATTTTAGTGTCACAAGTAGACTTACATTAACAGCACAACAAAGTTACTGTGAAAATCCCCTGTCTTAAAAGCCTTGAAAATAGTTCAGCCCTAAATTCAGGATTTAAACTTGTTCTTTGCTCATAACCTTCATTCAGGCAGTAATGGTCAGAATGGGGATGTGATCTTCATGATGTGTTCTTCACCCTGCCCACGATGAACTCCCCCTTTCAGATTGGACACAATGAGGAGTTACTGAGTGAGCATCGCTCAACATTGTAACATCTGTGTCATGTGTTTGTGATGGGGATCAGCTTCTACAAGCTGTATTTTGATTTGGTTTGAGAGACACTTGAGTGCTTCATACCAAGTGCAGAGGTTTGATCTGACACACACTCATTTATCTCATTTACCACAATACTCTGAGCTTTTTGAGACATTTCATTCTGAATGACAATGAAGTCAGATAAATCTTTGCTCTCAAGAGCCATCCTGTCCTCCCCGTTCACTCCTGCCTCACCAAAGAATCTTATTTAGATTTTGACAAGAGTTCTTTGTGCTGATTTTCTAAAGTGGAATATTTATACATCACTCAAACATCAGAAAGACTTGTGTCAACCAGTTAGCAAGCACTGAAGATGGCAACATTAGCTTTCAGCTGTAATTATCAACTTAACTCTTAAGATTTATGTTTCAGCAAAATGGGTAACTTGGACCTTTTGGATTTGAACAAGCTGCTGTTATACATGCAAGATCATGCAAGCCTTTTCTGGCATTTAATGTGTCCCACAAAAGCATCTCATAGAATCCCTACAATACAGAAAGGCCATTCAGCCCATCAAGACTGCATCAATAACAGTCCCAACCAGACCTTATTCCCATAACCCCATGTATTTACCCTGATAATCCACATATTTACCTTGCAAATCCCCCTGACACTAAGAGGCAATCCACCTAACCTGCACATCTTTGGAGTGTGGGAGGAAACTGGAGTACCTGGAGGAAACCCACATAGACACTATAAGAATGTGCAAACTCCACACAAAGAGTCACCCAAGGCCAGAATCGAACCCAAGCCCTTGGCGCTGTGAGGCAGCAGAGCTAACCACTATGCCACCCTGTATCGACAGGTTCAGTAAACTAGGAAGTTGAGAGAAATGATTCCAATTGAATTATCAGGAGGCAAGATAGTGGAAGGTGCTTAAGTTAGAAGAAAACATTCTGTGTGACTGGGGCTTAAAGTCGCTAATGAAAAAAGTATAAAGAAGCTCAAATATATTGGCCTCAGCAAGAATTATCATCTTGTTTTTTTTATTCATTCGTCAGCACTTACTCCCCATCCCTAGTTGCCCGTGAGAAAGTGGTGGTGAGCTACCTTCTTGAATCGCTGCAGTCCACGTGCTATGGGTTGACATCTATGTTCAATACAATTACATATTTGTTAGTTTACGGCTACATTAAATAAATCTTCTACCTATTTATTGTATGTTGGGCTAAGGCAGAATAAATCAGAGTCACATCCACATTGTACCTGTGAAAATATCATTTTAAGAAATGGTACAGATGAAATCTGAATGGAATTATTGGTTTTCAGCCTCAATTATCTTCTCCTGTTCTACCCTGTCAGACTGTGAGTTACTTGTTGTTCTTAACTCTTGTTTCCATTTTTCTCGGACTAATTATTGTGAAATAGCAACAGAAGAAACATGGTTTTGACAACCCAATTCTCATGAATGAGTGCTGGAAATCACGGATTGAATTTTATCAGCCCTGGGTGAAGGGATTGGAAGCTGGGGAGGTCTGTAAAATAGGAAGTGAAGATGGGGGTTGACATGTCCATTATCTTTCTGTTACATTGCCATCTTTCCAGCTGGCAGGATAGTAATGGATAGGGTGCTGGAGTCTCACTGAGAGAGTAAGTCAAATGGCTGTTCACCACAAGCCAGCCATTCTGTGATTATAATTATGGATTAACTGATCATTCCAGATGTCCTTTAGGGAAGGGAATGTGCTGTCCTTACCTGGCCTACATGTGACTGCAGAGCCACAGCAATGTGGTCAACTCTCAACTGTCCTCAGGCAATCGGGGATGGGTAATAAATGCTGGCCGGCCAGTGATCCCCATGTCCCATGAATAAAAACAAATGTAACTAACTGAATTGAAATTCCCCAGCTACCGTGGTGGGTTTTGAATTCAAGGCCCTAGGTCGTTACACCAAGCTACCAGATTACTAGATTGGCAACATAACTGTCATTCTACTTTACTTCTCTAAGTGCGACACCACTATTAATGGGGATATAGACTGGGGATAGGAGGCTACTCCAAAATTAACCTGGATAAAAGCAAATTAGTGCAGATGTTGGAATCTGAAACCAAAAGCTAAACTGCTGGAAAATCTCAGCAGGTCTGGCAGCATCTGTAAGGAGAGAAAAGAGCTGATGTTTTGAGTCCAGGTGACCCTTTGTCAAAGCTAAAAGATACAGGAAGTGGGAGATATTTATACTGTATTATACTTCCTTCATTTTACTTCTCTCCCACCCACCTTCACCACCACCACCCCCCCCCCCCACCCCCGCCACTTCTTCATCTGTCACAGTTTACCCTCTGATTTCAGCATCTTTGCCACTTGGCCATTCACGCTTTCTATTCTGTCTATGGACTGCCATTAGCAGCCTTTCCCTTAGTTCTTGTGCTTATGACTCATCTTTCATTCGCCCTCTCCCGCAGTTTAAATATCACCCATATTCTCTGCCTTTTAGATTTGACAAAGGGTCACCTGGACTCGAAACGTCAGCTCTTTTCTCTCCTTACAGATGCTGCCAGACCTGCTGGGATTTTCCAGCGTTTTCTCTTTTGGTTCCAGGATTAATCTGGCAGCTCCAAGAGGTGGTCCCAAGCTCTAAATGTGAGGCCAGCCCATGGAGTGGTTTGAGAGTAGGCAGACCTGAAACTCTGTAGCTATCAGTCTGTTAAGTGGGTAGAGGAGATCCCAGGTGTCTAAAAAAAAAACTGATGGAAACCCAAGGCTGAAGTGACAGCAGGCCAGGAAGGAGATGTGAATTTGACATTTGGACAGCAGAGCAAAGTGAGAGCATATCAGCACAAATGGCAAAGTGAGATGGGCAGAGAGCAATAGGAACATAGGAAGCTAGGAATTAGGAACAGAAATAGGCAAGTCAGCCCTTCGAGGCTGCTCCACCATTCAATCAGATCATGGCTGAACTCTCCCTGGTTTCAAATCCACCTCCCCACCTGCTCCCCATATCCAGTTAACAAAAATATAACTATTTCATTCTTGATACCATTTGTTTATTCAGACCCCATCACACTATGGGAGTCAATTTACTGTCACCCAATCAACATTAAGCCCCATGAAGTTTAAAAACATTAAGAAGTCTCACAACACTAGGCTAAAGTCCAACATGTCTATTCGGTATCATGAGCTTTCGGAGCACTACTCCTTCGTCAGGTGAATGGAGAGGTAAGTTTCACAAACACAGCATATATAGATACAGACACAACTGCAAGACAATGGTTGGAATGCGAGTCTTTACAGGTAATCAAGTTTTTGCTGGTACAGGCAGTGCGAGTGGGGAGAGGGATAATCAAAGGTTAATTGTCATTATCCTTCATAATCATGAAGGATTTGTCTCAAGCCAGGACAGTTAGTAAGATTTTGCAAGCCCGGATAAAATGATGGGGGTTACACATAGGGTCTGATTTTACCATTGCGTCGTGCCCGTTTTCAGGTGCAAAAACATGGTAAAGTCGGGTGTGAGGCCATTACTGCAATCTGCCCCCACCTTGCGCAGATGACCACTTTACCGAAACCTGGGAATGGCAGCGATTCAATTTGTGCCCAAAATTTGCAATTTGCATGCATTTAAATTGAATTAATGATCTGCCCGCCCAACTTTATCAGCATTTCCCGCTTTACCACTGTGTTTGCCAATCCGAAACTGCGCCATAATGGACCTACTGAATAAAAGTCTGAATCAGGCGCTCCAACAGCTGAAGTGCAAGTCAAGAGCTTCCAACAGCGCTCTGACTCAGATCATTGGTGGGGTGGGGGGGAGGAGGGAGGAAAGAGGCAGGTCAGATCATTCTCTGGTTGGGTGGAGGGAGGGAGGGGAGGAGGAGGCGGGTCAGATGTATCTCTGGCAGTGGGGGAGGGGGGAGGAGAAGGCCGATCGTTGTCTAATGGTAGGGGGGAGCGCTGATCGTTGTCTAGTCTTGTGGAGGGAGGAGGAGACAGGTCAGATGTTCCTCTGGAGAGTGGAGGAGTGTGAGGCTAAATTGTTGTCAGGGGAGGAGGGAGGTGAGTGAGGCCAGACCATCTCTGTGGTGGGGAGGGGGGGGGTAATGAGGCCAGATCGTTGTCTGAGGGATAGCAGCGAGGTAAAATGGATGTCTGGTGAGGTGGGGCAGATGATCTCTGGTGGGGGCACGGAGAGACAGCAGGAGCCGCTGCCACTCTGCAGGCAATTTGTGGAGAGGGAGGCAGAAGGGGCGGTCTGTCTGTGTAGTGGGGTGGGTGGATAAGGGAGAGAGTGATGTGTGTGGGTAGTCGGGTGGTGGGGTAGATAAGGGGGACAGTGATGTTGTAGGGGTGGGGGTGATGTCTGTGGGGGCTATTGCTCCTGCTTGTCACCCCGGGCCACTTTCTGTGGCTCAGGAGCGACCTGACATATACCCAGTTAGAAATTGTTTTTCTCACTGCGCACATGCAGTTCAGAGCTCCGACCATTTCGGCCATGCTCAACCCTGCTCCTGCAGCGCAAATGGGACCTGAGATTCTTTTTCAGGCTGAGTGTACGAGGGCACCTAAAAGCAGATTTCTAAATCAGATCTGCATTATGTCCGGATTCAGCACTTAAAATGAAAATGGTAAAATCGGGTCCATAGTGTGACATAAAAGCATTTAAAAACCTCGCAATAGGAGATCTTGTAGGCAGCATGAGAATTAACATTAAGACACCCCAAATTGTGTTTTTGTTCCCTGGACTTACAGCTAACTGTTTGACTAAACACAAAGCAGACTTGTCCGACATGACGGGGTGATGCATATTGACAGATCAGTGTAACAGTGATGTTAGGTGAACATAGTGCTGGGTGCTCCAAAATAAATGCCAAAATTGAAAGGGTGACATTCCCAGCAAGCTTATTTTTTAAAAAAATGTTTTCTCTAATTGGTTCTAATTCTTCCTACCTCCCCCAGAGAGCTTCAGTGACAGCTGTGAGACTGATGCTCTCTGTCACTGTGCCATGAAGCTATTTGGAGAATTGGGATCAGGATTCAAGTGGACAAGAACACACAACTGCTGAGCCCGCTCTTCCCACCCCCACTGAACATGGCCCTGTTGAAGTTATATTGAAACTTTCAGTTTTGCCCTATACACTGAATCAGCAGATTGTTGGCTGTAGAATCCCCACATTTACAGCTTTGTTGTCTAGCAATGCTTAGACAACCAATTCTACTTTATTGCACAGGGGTTGCCTGAAGCTGACACCTAATATCCTAACTAATGGTCCCTCTAGCCTGGAGCCAGTTTGCCCCAGACATTTCAAACTGTAAGTAAAAGAAATTCTATAAACAACATATACACCATCAGAGAAATGGGCTTTCTCCTTAAAGTCACTTGAAATATAGAGGATGAAACTTGAGAGAGAGGATTTTACAACACATATTCATGTGGGACACATTAGAAATTCAATAAAGAATAGAAAAGACAGTAAAACAGCAGGAGCTTGCAGTCATTTCTAATAAAGAGCAGTTTTGTCTCCCTCTCCGTTATTCTCCTCAGACCTCCTCTCATGGACATGTTAACTCCTTCCTAGCCAATAGTTCCAGGGTGTCAATGAACCATTGTTGGTGAGATTTTTATCTGGAGATGTTGGACAAAGTGCAAGGACCTAAATGCCTGAGCTAATTCATTCTGAAATTGACACACAACAAATGGAAATTGTTCAGCTTTTCCTAACTTGAGGTGCAGAGGTTGATTGTGGCAGAAATTTCAGTTCATCGTGAAAATAAATTAAAGGGAGTGGTTAGAAAGAGAGTGGTTCTGAAGTATTGACCCACTCTTGAAACAATTTCCATCAATTCCTATCAAAGTTTCTTGAAGGAAGAAGCACTGAAAATCAAGGGGATTATGCAGGAAAGTAGAATCAGTGGCTGCAAGTTGATGTGCAGAATGACATGGGTGCAGTTTTGTCCTCTGGACCTCCTGATCCCTCACGAATGAGATTGAAAGTGCAGAAAGTAACTTCACCTTCGATCTGGCCTTTCATGCCATCGGTCACAGCTGGATTTGAGTTCCAACGCTAAGGGCAGAATCTCTGCAGCCGCTAGCAGTGGGAAACCTGGTGCACTTAATTTGGCGTGGGTCAAAAAAATTACTTTCCTATCGGAGGGAATACAGTTTAGAATTTTGTTCTCCTGACTTTTGAAACTGGTGAGACATAAGGAGATATGTAGTTTAGAAGGAGTATTGCAGAAAAGGTGGGATTATGTGAAATTACTGGCGAAGAGAGTAGCGTTCCATTATGTAAGGTCAAAAAGTTCGGTGAAAAGAGATGAAGTGGTGGTAGGAGCAGGAGAGGAATTCCCATTTCAGGAATATAGCTTATCCTGAGTAACAATATAGCTGCAGCACTGGTGGAATGGATGCCTAGGGTGGTTGAAAAGCCAGTGGGAAATCAAACAATTGAAGTGTTGCAAGAAACAGCTCCTGGTATTTTCCCGACTGTGTGGTAACAAGAATACAAAGCCAGGAGAAATCAAAGAGTAAAGATAAGGAGACTAGAATTCAATTAGCAGAAACCATTTTTGATCAGGTGGTTAATAAAGAGCAAGAACACGTGGAGGATGAAGCCGATATCTTTAGTTCAGGAAAGTTGGAATTACAAAGGAATGATGTAGGGATAAAACATTCTATCTGAAAGTATACACAGAAGAAGAATCTGAGTGTATACTGGAGTGTTATTACATTTAAAATCATGTTTTACTGAGGAAGTGGAGACTTTTACCTATCCAGGTGGATGAAAAATGGACAGAAGTTCATGATTTGGTATTACCTGTTGCTTATAGAAAGGAAATGTTGCGGGTAGTGTATAAGGTGATAAATAATGAAAGCTGGACCAATAACGTTGCATGAAATTCTCACAAATAATGGGGTCAAAGGGATAGTAATTGGTTTAGTTAAAGGGGATGCACGAAGACCCCAAAGGCAATAGGTAGATGTCCACATGGGGCATGGATGCCTCATAGAGATGATGTAAAGTTGCCGGCATTGGACTTGGGTAGGAACAATAAGTAGTCTCACAACACCATGTTAAACTCCAACAAGATTATTTGGTAGCATGAGCTTTCAGAGTGTTGCCCTTTCATCAGGTGAATTGCCTCTTCATTACTCATACGTGATGGGTTCAGGGGCAAGGTGGGAATGTTCACTGTAACAGTGATTTGATCAGAATGTCTGCAGGGCTGAATGCTGGGGGATAAGGGCAACCCATTCAAACACTGGCTTATGACTCCAGTGTGTTGCAGTCAGACACATGCTGAAGACAGATACAACACGGCCCACAGCTCCGATCCCTCCCTCATAGAACAGACCATCAGACTTCTGAAGATGTGACTCAGGTGCCTGGACCACTCAGGTGGCTGTGGGCAATACTCACCGAAGGGAATCTCTTGCATGATCACAGCTTGCTGTGCCCTTCACAATCTGGCAATGTGGAGAGGTGAGCCCTCCCCAGAAAAACCAGGGGATAGGGTGTGAGCAACATAACAAATGGGCTGGTATTGATGTGAAAGTATTTGAGAGTATGAGCATTGACATGTGTGTCAATGATCTTAAAAACTCGGTGGAAGGAAAAGCTCTAGCACTTGAGGAGCTTTCTCAGGCGTGGAGAGTGAATGTGTCCAGTAGCAAGGGAGCTTTAAAACATGAATTGAGCCGATGTTAACAAGCAGTTCATGTGAGGAGTGATTGAAACAGTGATTGCATTTTTCAGTTGGACGTTACCACAGGATAATGGTCCTTCAGGGTCTTGCTGTTCCGTGATTCATTGTTAAATATCTGATCTTTGATCTGCTTTTGGGTGTAAAACCTTCAATTGGCACTTATTGCAAGGGCAATGGAATACACAAGACAGGAACTATTGTTGCAGCTGTGCAAGGGGCTCGATGAGAGCACATCTGGAACACTATGTAACAGTGTGGTCTCCTGATTTGAAAAATGATGTCATTGCAATAGAAGCAGTTCAGAGAAGGTTCACGCGACTCATTCATGGAATGATGGGTTTACTTTATGAAGACAATCCAAAGATGTGCAGATTAGATGGATTGACCAATGGTAAGTTGCTCCTTAGTATCCAAGGATATGTAGGTCAGATGGATTAGCCATGGTAAGTATGTGGGAGTACAGGAATAGGGCAGGGGTGAGGGCCTGAGTTGGATTTTCAGAGAGTCGGTACAAATTCAATGGGCCAAATGGCTCCTGCTGTACTATAAGTTGCTATGAATCTACGACGTTAGGTTGACAGGTTGGCCTCGGAGCTCAGAAGAATGCAAAATGATCTTCATAGAATCCCTACAATGCATAGAAGACCATTCAGCCCATTGAACCTACACCGACAATAATCCCACCCAGGCCCTATCCCCGTAACCCCACATATTTACCCTGCTATTCCACCTGACACTAAGGTCCCGTTCAACAAATTATTCTTAGCATAAGAGGAAACCTTGCACTTACATAGAATCTTTCTCTATCTCCAGATGTCCCAAAGAATCTTCACAGCTCCTGAAATAGTTTGAAAGTGCTGCAATGTGAGAAGGTGTGGCAGCTGAGTGAGTTAAGTGATCTGAATGAATTTTTTTTTTCACGCATTAACACTGGTGAGGACATCAGAAGAACTCCCTTGCACTCTGTTGAGTTATGCTAAGGAATCTTTAATGTCCATCTAAGTGGGCCAGTAGATGCATCGATTTAACGTGAGCATTTTGAGTCTCCTCTTGATAAATGTAGCTAAATAACACAGCAGATTCTGAGGGAAGTGAGGTTCAGCATTCTCTCCATTGCCAATGCTGTTTTCAAACATATCTTAAGTATCATTTGATGCTCAAATTGATAAAACCAATGGCACACATGTAAGGAACGTAACAATTTTTAATTATGAAACATGCTGCCCGACATTTTGTCACCAAATTGGGATAGAGGTTAGCCGTGGCACACTTGCCTCTGATTAGGAAGCTTATAGTTTCATGCCTCACCACGACTTGAGCACAATGTGGCTTATACCACAGTACCGATTTGTGTAGTGTTGAAATTGAAGTTGAAGTTTATTTATTAATGTCACAAGTAGCCTTACATTAACACTGCAATGAAGTTACTGTGAAAATCCCCCAGTCACCACTCTCGCATGTCTGTTCGGATACACTGAGGGAGAATTTTGCATGGCCAATGCATCTGACCAGCATCTCTTTCAGACTGTGGGAGGGAACTGGAGCACCCAGAGGAAACCCATGCAGACATGAGGAGAATGTGTAGACTCTGCATAGATAGTGACCCAAGCTGGGAATCAAGCCCGGTCCCTGGTGCTGTGAGTGTATCTCTAACAGTGCAATATCTAATGAGATGTTAAAGTATCTGTCCTCTGTGGTGGATGCAAAAGAATCCCTGGATTATCTGGTTGTTATGAGGTTGCTATCCATGGGATCTTGCTGAGCACAAATTGGCTGCTGTGCTTCCCACATCACAACACTTCAAAAGCATTTCATGGGCTGCAAAGAATTCTGGGAAGGCCTGCAGTTGTAAAAGGTGCTATACAAATAGAAAACTTCCTTCATTTGTGAGGGAGTTGTGATCACTGACGGCAGATTCTATCTTATACTGTCCAATCGTAATATTGCACATAAACAGATCTGGACCAATTTGCCTCTTAGCCTGTGCTCCTGCCAACTCCAGTACCCTGACAGAGGAATATGCCTCAAATTTCCTGGTGTTGGTCCAGAATCTTCTTCTGGAAATGAGGCAATGGAATGAAGAACTTACCTGGAAGCCAGCAACTATGGACCTAGAGTGTACCATCATTCCAGCTACAAGGCCAAGAGCAGCAAGCTGAGGACAGCAAGGTGCTGGAGAAGATGCAAATCAAATCAAACTCTTGATTTCCTCTTCACTTTGACTGAAACTGCTGAGAGTTAAAAAGGGGCCGAAATAATGTAAGGTGAGGGCTATTTGCCCAAAGATGAATCACTGCAATTCCTGGCAAGCGCTGAATATAGTACAAGGGAGACAATAATTATAAGTGCTGTAGGTGCTTGACACACAATAATGTAAGGTTCAAACTTGACAGTCCTGGGCAAGGCCACTAAATTAAATGAGGCATTTCTTCTATGTGCAGGGAAGGGTGAAGGTGGCATTAACCCCAGTGGCACTGCTTTCCTCCCAGCTCCCATTAAGGGAATGTGTTTACAGCCTTGTAATAGAATCATAGAATCCCCAGATTGCAGCAAGAGGCCATCCAGCTCATTCAGTCTGCACCAACAACAATCCCACCCAGTCCCTATTCACACATAACCCCACACATTTATCCTGCAAATTCCCTGTCACTAAGGGGCAATTTAGCATGGCCAACCAACCTAACTCACACATTTTTGGATTGTAGGAGGAAACCCATACAGACACAGGGAGAATGTGCAAACTTCACATAAACAGTGACCCAAGCTGGGAATTGAACTTGGGTTCCTGGTGCTGTGAGGCTGCAGAGTTAACCACTTTGTAATTCTTAGATACCTTTGACCTACCATCTTCCCCCCAATCTAGAGTATGAAAATCACACAGACCATCACTTTAAGGTTGTTATACCATTGCAATCCTACTCATTCTCTACAACAGGTGACAGCCTACGTAACTGACGCTGGAAAAACACCCACGGTTGGTGCAGCAAGATGTTCATCTCATACAACTATATATCTCATTGGAACGCTGAGACTATCCTCTAACTGCACAAGTTTCCAATGAAACAGCCTCGAGGTTAGAAAGCACAACATCAAATTCACAGATGAAAGAAAAAAACTTGCATTTAAATAGTAATTTCCCCAGCCACCGCATGTCTGAAAGCAGTTTACATCCAGTTAAGTACTTTTCAAGCGCATTCCCACTTGGAGTACTGTGCGCAGTTCTAGTCACCTCACTATAGGAAGGATGTAGAGGCTATTGAAAGAGTGCAGAGGAGATTTACAAGGATGTTGCCTGGATTGGGAGGCAGGCCTTATGAAGATAGGCTGGGGGAGCTGGGACTCTTCTCACTGGAGAGACATAGGTTGAGAGACATAGGTTGAGAAATTTTATATAGAGAAAATTTCTCTATATAAATTTTATAGAGGTTTATAAAATGTTGAGAGGAATAGATAGGGTGGATTCTCAGAGGCTATTTCCCCGAGTTGAAATGGTCACTACAAGAGGACACAGATCTAAGGTGCAGGGAAGCAAATACAGAGGAGATATTGGGGGTACGTTTTTCACTCAGAGGGTGGTGAGTGAATGGAATCGGCTGTCGTCGGAGGTGGTAGAGGCGAACTCGCTGGAGTCTTTTAAAAGACTTCTGGATGAGTACATGGGAACTAATGGGATAAGGCATTATAGATAGATCTGTGGCTTGGTAGGTATAGATGTGATCGGCGCAACTCGTGGGCCGAAGGACCTGTTTGTGCTGCAGTGTTCTATGTTCTATGTTCACTTTGGCAGGATTAACAAATGTGTAGAGTATAAGGCTAATGGTAGAACTCTTAATAGTGTTGATGAACAGAGGGATCTTAGTGTATATGTGCATAGATCCCTGAAAGTTGGCAATCAAGTCGATAAGGTTGTTAAGAAGGCATATGGAGTCTTGGCTTTTATCGGTAGGGGGATTGAATTTCGGAGCCACAACGTCATGTTGCAACTGTACAAAACTCTAGTGCGGCCGCACTTGGAGTATTGTGTACAGTTCTGGTCCCCGCATTATAAAAAAGATGTGGAGGCATTGGAGAGGGTACAGAGGAGGTTTACCAGGATGTTGCCTGGTATGGAGGGCAGGTCTTATGAAGAGAGGCTGAGGGATTTGAGGTTGTTTTCGTTAGAAAGGAGGCGGCTAAGAGGAGACCTTATTGAAACCTATAAGATGATTAGAGGTTTAGATAGGGTGGACAGTGATAGCCTTTTTCCTAGGATGGAGAAAGTTAGCACGAGGGGACACAGCTTTAAATTAAGGGGTGGTAGTTATAGGACGGATGTCAGAGGTAGGTTCTTTACCCAGAGGTGGTAAGGGTATGGAATGCCCTGCCTGCTGCAGTTGTAGATGCGCCAAGTTTGGTGGCGTTTAAGAGGTTAGTAGATAAGTTTATGGATGAAAAGGGAATGGTTTAGGTTAGGGGGTCATTGCTTTTTCTTAATTGGTCGGCGCAACATCGAAGGCCGAAGGGCCTGTTCTGCGCTGTAATGTTCTATGTTCTAATGTAGGGATCATGGCAGCCAATTTACACACAGTCAGCTCCTACACACTACAATGTGATAATGACCAGACGATCTATGTTTTTTACTGAGACGAGGAGAAATTTCTTCAGCCAGAGGGTGGTGAATCTGTGGAACTCTTTGCCACAGAGGGCTGTGGAAGCCAGTTCATTAAGTGTCTTTAAGACAGAGATAGGTAGATTCTTGATCAATAAGGGGATCAAGAGTTAAGGGGAGAAGGCAGGAGAATGGGGATGAGAATCACATCAGCCATGATTGAATGGCAGAGCCGCTCAATGGGCTGAATAGCCTAATTTTGTTCTTATGTCTTATTGTCTTATGGTTTTTTAAAGCGATAAACACTGACTTGGATACTGGAGCTAACTCTTTTGCCATTCTTTGAAATAGTGCCATAGGATTTTTTTACATCCATCCAAGCTGGCAAATATGGGAATCTCAAAGACAGGACCTCCAACAGTGCAGTGCACCCTCAGCGCTGCACTGAAATGTCAGGGTAGATTTTTTGTACTCAAGCCCTGGAATGAGTCTTAAACCAAAACCTTATGATTCAGAGAGCTACAACTGAGCCACAGCTGACATTCCAGAAGCTAGATTTCTCTTTCCAGAATCAGTGTAGAATGAAGGTTGGACTAAAGAAAATGGTGCCAGCAGCCTGCATGCCAACGTGCCATCTCCATTCCCCACACTGCTAACATACAGTAGGGTGAGGGTAGAGAGCACTGAAGTTAACTTTAGTAACGAGGTATGTTGAGGCCATTAGGAAGCTTGTTAAGAGTTTGTCTTCTCGCTACTCACAGTTTACATGGGGGTGGGTAGGTATTAGAAGCTCTGTGAAGCCTATCAGTGTTGTAGGGATGCCAGCATTGGACTGGGGTGGGCACAGTAAGAAGTCTTACCACACCAGGTTAAAGTCCAACAGGTTTATTTGGCAGCACGAGACACTCAGAATTTCTGGTCAAAGATAAAAACACAGATTATCTGGTCACAGCTTGTGCTACCAAACAAACCTGTAAACCTATCAGTGCCAGCCTGGTGGAAAGTTTGGTGGGGTGGGTGGGCGGACAGCAGTTAAACAGTTTTACTCGATGGAAGACTATTGTGTAACAATGAAATGGTATTGACCAGCCTTTTCCAGTCCTATCGCACAACCCAATTCTCCGTTTGAAGATCAAAATGTCCTCAATTTTAAAAGTATTGCTGCAACAATACAAGCATTGGTGAGGCCCACCTGGAGTATTGTGCACAGTTTTGATCCCTTTATTTGAGGAAAGATGTAGTGGCATTAGAAGCAGTTCAGAGGAGGTTTGATAGATTCATTCCAGAGATGAGGGGTTTGTCATCTGAAGAGAGATTGAATAGTTTAGGCCTATACCCTCTGGAATTTAGAGCAACAAGGAGAGATCAAATTGAGGCATACAGGATGATAAAAAGTATGGATAAAGTAGATGTGAAGCGTTTGCTTTCTCTTGATCAGCGTTCTACGATGAGAGGCTATAGTCTTAGGATAAGGAGTAGCACCTTTAAAATTGAGTTGAGGAGAAACTATTTCTCCCAAAGGGTTGTGAATCTGTGGAATTCATTACCCCAAAGCGCGGTGGATGCTGGGGCAGTGAATTTAAGGAGTTAGTAATTGGTTGAAGGGGAGAAGGCAGGAAAATGGGGATGAGAAGCATATCAGCCATGATTGAATGGCAGAGCAGACTCAATGAACCAAATAGCCTAATTATGCTCCTACATCTTATGAACTTATAAAACCACACACAGCAGCCTCAGCAATGGCTGCCATTTCAAGCTATAGCTCAACGCATTATCCTGATGTCCCACCGCCATTCCTAACACCCACCCCCAGGCAGCTGATTGGACAGGAGACCTGTCTCTCTTTCTCATGAAGACCCTGTGAAAATGGCGCTCGGGGGAAGGCAGGCCCCAGGTTCGGTCCCAGTTCTTGATTCCCGTTCCGATGGGAAAATCAGGCCCTAGGTGTCAAACGCATTAATTATGTGTATAATATGTTAATTGTGAGGCAGGTTAAATTAGTGAGAATGAGAAACGGACCAGAGCTGGGAAAAAAGATTGTCAAACTAAACCAAGAAAAATAAATAGACTATATCTATTTGCTAAAATGGGAAGGTCATACAGTGTCTACATATTGAGTAGGCCCAGAATGGGCAAGAACAAAGAAACAATTCATTCTGGTTCTGACATGAGACAGTTTGATTGTTCTAAAGTTCGGAGCTGCAATAGTTATTAATAGTGTGAGCCCACCAGCATATTGCCTCATAGTTAAAAGATCTCTCAGATTAAAAGCATCGGTTGAAAACTTGTCCTAGATGATGAAAAATCTCTTGTCAAAAAATGGCAAGTTAGTGACAGCAATATTTCAAGTTGCCCTTTTCACCAGATGTGCTGGCAGAGAGAAAAGGTTTTGACCCAATTACGGCTGGCTTGCAACAGATAAAGGGTGTTGTATTCAGTCACCTTTCAGCCGACAAAGTTCACAGCCATCTTTTTAAACCACAAGTGAGCAAACAGAGCTGAAGGTGGAATAGCACCTTGCAGAGTCAGTCACTCTTACTGAACGTGTGATACAGAAGATCCAAGTTGGTCAATAAAAGAGGAAATGCATTTAAAAAGGGTGAATGAGAGAATCAATGGCAGATAACACGCATGGAGCCATTATGGGCGGCACGGTGGCACAGTGGTTACTCTGCTGCCTCACAGCGCCAGGTTCAATTCCCAGCCTCAGGTCACTGCCTGTGCGGAATTTGCACCTACTCCCCGTGTCTGCGTGAGTTTCCTCCAGATGCTCCGGTTTCCTCCCACAGTCCAGAGATGTGCATGTTGGCTTGATTGGTCATGATATTGATTGCTCTTGGTTTCAGAGGGACGAGCAGAGTAAATACACGGGGTTACAGGGAGAGGGCCTGGGTGGGATTGCTGTAAGTACGGGCTTGAGAGGCCAAATGGCTTCCCTCTGCACTGTCGGGATTCTTTTAGGAAGAAAATTGCTGTGCTGGGAATTAGCAATGATTGGAGAAGTTTTCCAACACAAATATTTGTGTTGAAGGGATGAGTGTACCTTGGATGAGGTTATTCCATCCTGCACCTGGCTGCTGAGTCGTTTGCAGTTTCACATTTCGCTAATGGAACAAAGTTCACCCAGAGGCAGGTGCTATCAGAAATTCTATTCCACATTGCTGCAAGGTTTGCTTTTTAAATCCTGCCTCAGGCTGATCTGATATTTCTGAAGCAGCTGAGAGCCTGATGATTCCCACACTACTTAGAATTGAATGGCTACCTTTAAAATCACCATTTTAAAAATTCCCAATTCAGATTTATCTTTTTGTAAATCGTTGACAAATCCATACACAGGCTTACAAGAGGAAAGAGATCCAATCCTGCCACCTGCTGACTGGAAGATCAGATTGCAGCCTCAGAAAAGATTTCTCGATGGATCCTCCGGGCTCATAGAATCCGACATTCGTGGAAGCCATTGCCCCCTTGTGCCTACAGTGGCTGTGAAAGAAATCCAATTAAATTCCTGCCCTATTCTTTCCCCTTAAGCCCTGCAAAGTCTCCCCTTCAAGTATTTATCAAATTACGAATGCAACTATCAAAACTACTTGTTTCATCCTTAAAGGAATCAACTTTAAGGGTGCAGAAAAGATTTACTAGGTTGCTCCCAGGACTTGATGGTTTGAGTTATAAGGAGAGGCAAGATAGACTGGGATTTTTTTCCTGGAACATCAGAGAATCACAGAATCCTACGTTGCAGAAGGAGGTCATTCAGCCCATCAAGTCTACACCAACCACAAAGACATCCTATCCCCATAACCCCATGCATTTACCCTAGCTAATCCCCCAGACATTAAGGGACAATTTAGTATGGCCAATCCACTTAACCTACATATCTTTGGACTGTCAGGGGAAACCAGAGCATCTGGAGGAAACCCACGCAGACACAGGGAGAATGTACAAACTCCACATAAACAGTGACCAAAGCTGGAAATTGAACCCAGGTCCTTGGCGCTGTGAGGTAACAGTGCTAACCACTGTGCCACCTTACCAAACCTAGAGGTGATCTTATAGAGGTCTACAAAATTGTGAGGAGCACAAATCAGTTGGATAATCAGTATCTTTTCCCAAAGGTAGGGGAGTCTAAACCCAGAGATTTAAGGGGAGAGGTACAAAAGGGTCCAGAAGGGCAATTGTTTCACACAGAGAATGGTGAGGGTCTGGAACAAGCTACCAGAGGTAGTAGTAAAGGCAGGTACAATTGTATCTTTTAAGAAGTATTTAGACAGTTACATGGGTAATGGGTATAGAGGGATTTGGGCCAAATGTGGGGAATTGGGACTAGCTTAGTGGTTTAAAAAAATGGAATGGACAAGTTGGGCCGAAGGGCTTGTTTCCATGCTGAAAACCTCTATGACAATGACTTAAAACATAACAACACAATGCATAAATTATTTCTTATCTCCCCTTTGATGCTTTTGTCAACTTGCATTGTCTGGTTTCTGACTCTCCCGCCAATGGCAACATTTCTCCCTGTTTATCAAAATTAAATATTGAAAGGCTGTACGTTTCCTTTTGACTTCTACTTGAAGAGACAATCTCAATTCCTCTGGCCTCTAACATAAATGAAGTCTTTCAACCCTAGTCCCGTTCTAATAACCTTCCTCCATGCCCCTCCCCAAGATCTTGGCATCCTTCCACAATTGTAATCAGAATTGCACATGATATTACAGCTGAGGCCTACACAGTAGCTTATAAAGATTTAGTATGACTCAGAGTATTGCTGGGTAAAGGAAGAGACTATCTGTCAAAGCTTTCTATTTTGCACTCATTAGGACAGATGCAAGAATGCCAAATTTCAAAGAGAGCAACTTCTTTGCATTTGTACTCAATGCATTATCAAAACTAGAATCCGAAGTCACAGTCTCAGAGTAAAGGGATAACCTTTTAGAACAGAGATGAGGAGGAATTTCTTCCACCAGAGGATGGTGGAATTCATTGCCCCAGAAGGCTGTGTAGGCCAGGCCATTGAGTATATTTAAAATAGAGAGAGATAGATTCTTGATTGGTAAGGGAGTCAAAGGTAATGGGGAAAAGGTGGGAGAATGAGGTATTGAGACCTAAAAGCCAAGATTGAATGGTGGAGCAGATTCAATGGGCTGAATGGCCTAATTCTGTTCCTATATCTTATAATCTAAAAACATCTTTTCAGCCATATCAATTTGCCCTGCTACCTTAATGTGTGCATAAATTTCTAGATTTCTCTATTGCTGCACTCACCCTGTTTTAAATTACACAATTTAGTTCACACTATCTTTCTTCATTCTTTCTTCATTCTTTCTTCCAATGCTATGCCTTTAAGAAACATATTCAATCATATTTCTTGTAAGGGATATGTTTAAAATTCAGCTCTGTTTTACATAATGCCAATTTGTCTGCAAAACAAAAAGCTCACATGCTGAGAATGCAGGCAAATGATTGATTTTAACTAGGGACATATTTGTTTTAATCTGAATTAATACATTTTTGCTTATTTGGTTTTCCCCTTGTGTTTCAGAGCAGCGTTTTGGTTAAGTTGACTGATAGAGTCATGTGCATAAGGGGAGAAGTTGAGCTTACAGGAAAAAGCAGGTGGTTACTGCTGGCTTCTGAAAGAACATGAAGTGTCGCTCTCCCTTTCTCTTTGCGGGCTGCTGTTTGGGACCTGCTAAGAGAAATGGATCTCTCTCTCTCTCTCTCAAGTGATACGGTGGCACAGTAGTTAGCACAGCTGTCTCATAGTGGCAGGATCGGGATTTGATTCCAGCTTTGGGTAATTGTCTGTGCGGAGTTTGCATGTTCTCTCTGTATCTGCATGGGTTTCTTCTGGGTGCTCTGGTTTCCTCTCACAGTCTGAAAGACATGCAGGTTAACTGCATTGACCATGCTACATTCTCCCTCAGTGTACCCAAACAGGTCCCACAGTGTGGCAACTATTGGATTTTCACAGTAACTTCATTGCAGTGTTAATGTAAGCCTATTTGTGACACTAATAAATAAACTTTAAACTCTAGAAGTGTTCTGGAGGCTTGAGGACTGGCAACCCAAGTATGAGTAAGTCTGTGTGTTGCTAACTAATTTTGAAGGGGAGCTTGAGCCTAGATGAGGAATATTGCTTGAATTGGAACTAAAAGAGATAGATTAGCAGCAAAGAATTGTATCTTGTTATGCTTCAGTGTTTCAATTGATTAAAATCCCAATGGTGCAAAAGCCACTCTGGGATGCCCCCGGATTCTCCACCACCAATGGCTTTACCACTGGCCAAAAATGGAGGCAGAAAATCTCAACCAATGAGTTTATTCACCTTTTGTTGAATGTGCAATTGTGTTGACTTTTAACAACCCCAAAGAGCACTTAACCTGTCCCAACGTGTCCCCGGATCTATCCAAAAGGATACTGTATCTTTTCAAAGGACTCTGGTAAATCCAGACCTGAGAAGTATAAAGCCCACAAGTATATTTTGGACATCCCATTAATGAAAATGGGATCAGTTTGAAAGCAGCAGGATTTCTACATATATAGCTGGCTCTGTGTAATATAGATTTACAACCTGCAGCCTGTAACTCTTCCCTACGCCAATATTAAAAATAACGAGTGCTGGAATTGGGGCTGGTACTTTCAGAATCCGATCTCTGCCTCCATTTCAGTTCTGCTGGAAACCATTTCCGTTGTTACGAAAATTCAGGTCTGAGTGTCTCTTTGCTCATGGTAAAACTCACATACTCTGCACGTGATCTGAGCAATAGGAACTCAAATGGTTGTTGATTTTTTTTAAGTTTTATTTTATTTGTATCACAAATAGGCTAACATTAACACCGCAATGAATGTCTGTGAAAATCCTCCTATCACCACACTCCGGTGTCTGTTCGGGTACACTGAGGGAGAATTTAACATGGCCAATGCACCTAATCTGCATGTCTTTCAGAATGTGGGAGAAAACAGGAGCACCTGGAGGAAACCCACGCAGAGATGGGGAGAACATGCAGACTCCACACAGACAGTGACCCAAATCAGGTCCCTGGCACCGTGAGGCAGCACTGCTTATCATAAAGAAGATGACAATTAGAACTAGACTTTAAATCGTATGGATGCGTATTGACATACCCAAGATTCTATACACCCTCTTGAGGCTGACGTCATGAAACGAAACATTTCTCAGTTGGGATGTAACGTATTTCTCCTCAATTACTCAAAGGTCCTTGTTACGACCCATTTGCATTCTGATTTGCACAATACCATAACCATGGTTTGCAGAACCATCACAAGGTTAGAAATATAATTTTATATTTTTTGAACTAATCAAGATAAGGAAGAAGAAACAAATATCATATCTTCTCATTTAAGAAAGATAGAAAAGTTAGATGCTCCCGTATCTTTGAGGCGATGGTTGCGCCCAAAGTCGAACAACATAAACGCAAGCTACAGTGGTTAGCACAGCTGCCTCTGAGCGCTAGGGACCTCGGCTCAATTCCAACCTCGGGCCATTACGTGGAGTTTGCCCATTTCCCTCATGTGGGTTCCCTCTGAGTGCTCCAGTTTCTTCCCACAATCCAAAGATGTTAAGTGGATTGGTCATGGCAAATTGCACCCTAGAGGTCCAAAATGGCTGGTAAATACTTTGTGTTATAGGGATAGGGTGAGCTTGGGTAAGATGCTGTGTCAGTGGGTCAGTGCAGATTCGATGGGTCACCTTCTGCACTGTAGGAATTCGACGATTCCATCAACACAGCCACCCCACCACATTTCTCTGAACTATTCCACAGTCTATTTGTCAGCAGTACGTCAGCTCAAAATTGATCCAAAACAAGAATAAAGGGCCATTCTGTCACTGAATTAGCTCCGCAGTGAAATACAAGGCAATTGAATATCAGAATGAAGGTTGTGGTAGATACAACAACCTGATACCTAAGGTGAGCAAGATTGTAATACATGAGGGCACTGTTGATAATTATAGCAATCGTTCTGAATGAATAATGGGGTCTTGTGACCCTGTGTGAAATGGTTATTCCCCCATTCAGTTCCAGATAACCCTACATGTTAATGTCAAAACCAGTAAGGTGTTGGAGGAGCAGCTCTGACAATTAATGAGTTACCTACCTCAGTAAGCTGCTTTAGTTGATGAAACTGCAGCAATATCCTGTGCGCACAGATTTTCTGCTGAACAGAAGCTGTTGACAACTCACACGTCTGTTTTCTGCATGCAGAGAAGTGTGAAGTGTTTCTACAGAAAGAAAAGTGTGCAGACAACAGAAATTCCCCCCAGCAGCTTGATAGTTAAGACTCTGGAGCCACATTTCACACACTGGCTGTTGAAAACTATTATCTGCCAAATCAGGCCAGCAGTAGCAGATGTGCACTCGCAGCACAGCTCTGAGGGAATCAGCAGGCCAGGCAAGATAGCAGCAAGGGCTAAAATGCTGAAGGGTGGCATTTCTTCGGGCTTAACATTGCTGCTTCACCATGCCTGGGACGTGGGTTCGATCCTGGGTTTGGGTCACTTTCTATATGGAGTCTGCACATTCTCCTTGTGTCTGCATGGGTTTCCTCCAGATGCTCTCGTTTCCTCCCACAATCCAAAGATGTGCGGGGTAGGTGAATTGGCTATGCTAAATTGTGTCAGGGGAACTATCAGGGTAAATATGTGGGTTAAGGAATGGGTCTAGGTGGGATTGGGGTCACTGCAGATTTGATGGGCTGAATGACCTCCTTCTGCAGTGTGGGATTCTATGATGAGATCAATGCTGACCCCAAGCTACGCAGGAACGCCAACCATTAGGGCCATTGTACTTGGTGCTGGTTTCAGTTTGGGTTATTGAGTATAAACTTTCTGGTGGCATTGTTCACAGAGCGTTCAGGGACAGATTTTAATCAATACTGCACCACTCTTAACAGTGGAACTGGATATGTCCAAAAGCAGCAGCTGTGCTCCATAAGAATGTCAGTTCCCGTTGAACTGCGCTCGCCAGTCCCATTGCTCAAACCTACCTTCTCTAAGTTCTAATTTAAACTTTCTTTATTAACGTCACAGGAGGCTGACATTAATACTGCAATGAAGTTACGGTGAAAATACCCTCATCGCTACATTCCAGCATCTGTTGGGTCCATTCACTTAACCAGCATGTCTTTCAGATGTGGAGGAAACAACAGCACACAAAGGAAATCAATGTAGACACGGGTAGAATGTGCAGACTCTGCATAGTGACCCAAGCTGAGACTCAAACCTGAGTCCCTGGTGCTGTGAGGCAGCAGTGCTAACCACTGTGCCACCCAGGGGTAGATGTTTGAGCCACCAGCATCACCTGGAGCTGGCAAGCTGCAACAGGATATCTACCTGGGGCCTGCAGAATGGTAATTGAATCAAACCTGCTCCGTTCTACTGCTGCTCTAATTATTAAAAAAAGAGCTTAGATTTATGTCATGCCAAAAGTGGCAATTAAGGACATCTTTCTGCCTCCGCTGGTGTTTTACGCACTGAGTGACTGACTGTCCACTGTGTAGGGCGTTAGGAACAAAGCCTCCTTTTTATTTTTAGGCACTTTTGACCGATAGCGGGGGCTGCCTCGTGGCAACATCCACCCCCGTGACAACATTACCTATTATCACCAACATTCCCTCGCCACAGCCTGCCTGACTGGCCTCGGTGCCTGCAGACCACACTTAACCTGTCTTTGAAGGTGCACCGCCATCAATGTGTCCCTCTGCAACCCCAGCAATCACCACCACCCTTCAATGGCGCTGATGAGCTGTCGGCTTTGTGACTCAGCTGGCAGCTCTTGGGCCATCCTTCACCTCATCTTTGATTGCCTGACTTTGCCCGTAGCTGGGATTCTCCAGTGGATGGACAGGCAAGAATCATGGCCAACAGGTTACAAGAACTTCTAAAAGTTTATAAAATGGAGAAGAGTAGCTAAAATAAACATCAGTCCCAGGGTACTAGAAACAGGAGAATTCATCACAGAGACTGTGACAATTCCAGATTTGAGGATGTGGCAATTCCGGAGTTGAGAAGATTGGCTTACGAGGAGAGACAGAGTAAATTGGGGCTATGCTCGTTGGAATTCAGAAGAATGAGGGGAAATTTTACAGAATCATATAAGATTATGAAATGAATAGATAAGACAGAAAGCAGGGAAGTTGTTTCCACTGGCAGGTAAAATTAGAACTAGGGGGCATGGCCTCAAAATAAGAAGGAGCAGATTTAGGACTGAGTTGAGAAGAAATTTCTTCACACAGAGTTGTGAATCTATGGAATTCCCTGTCCAGTTGAGGCAACCTCATTGAATGTTTTTAAGGTAAATTAGATTTTTGAACAGTAAAGAAATTAAAGATGAACGAGCAGGTAAGTGGTTCTGAGTTCACAAAAAGATTAGTCATGATCTTATTAAGTGGCAGAGCAGGCTCGAGGTGCCAGATGATCTATTCCTGCTCTTATGTCCAATGTCAGAGATATTGGAAATACTTATTTTTTAAAAAAATCAGCATTCATACTAGAAGACACAAATAGAGGGGAACCAAGGGATTAAAAGAGTGAGCAACGTGAGAAAGTGAGTAGGGCATAGATCAGCTAGATAGTTAACATCATTTCCCAAAGATAGGAGAGTCTAAAACTAAATGGCATAGGTTTAAGGAGAGGGAAGAGATACAAAAAGTTCCAGAGGGGCAACTGTTTCATTCAGATGGTGCTGAATGTCTGGAACAAATTGTCAGAGGTAGTTGTAGAGATAGGTACAATTTTGTCTTTTAAAATCATTTTGATAGTTACATGGATAAGATGGGTGTAGAGGGATATGGACCAAATGTGGACAATTGGGACTAGCATAATGGTTAAATAAAAGGGCAGCTTGGATAAGTTGGGCTGAGGGGCCTGTTTCCGTGCTGTAAATCTCTATGACTGCATAACTGGAGATAATTAATATCAGAAGAGAAGTCTTATTGGAAAACCCAAGATACTAAAGTTGAAACGTTGATGGCCGATAGACTCATATTCTGAAAGAGGCAACTGCAGATAAAGTGGATGTGCTGGCTACAATTTTCCAAAATTTCTTTGCTTTTAGAATGATCCCAGCAGATTTTAATTTAACAAATGTATAGCTGCTATTCAAAAGAGATGGAAAACAGAACTACAGTCCAGTGATCCTGACATCAATCACTGGGACATGCTGCAATCTGTTCTTAAGGAAGTCTTCACTATGCATTTAGAAAAGTTTTGCACGATCAGAGAAATCAACATGGTTTTACAAAAGGGAGATAGTGTTTGGCAAATTCATTAACATGTAACTAATAGGGGAAACCAGTAGATGTGATATACTTGGATTTCTAAAAGACAACTGGATAAGGTGCACACAAAAGGCTAATATACAAGAAAGGCTCTCACAGAATTGGGCGTAACCTCTGAGAATGGACAGAAGATTTGTTAAGACAGGAAGCTGACAAAAATGAAAAATGAACATTTTCAGGTTGGGAGGCTGTAACCAGCAGGCTCAGAAAAGATTTACCAGGTGTTACCTGGTATGGTGGGCATTAGCTATGAGGAGAGGTTGGAGAAATTTGGTTTGTTCCCACTGGAACGACAGAGGTTGAGGAGAGACCTGATAGAAGTCTACAAAGTTATGAGGGGCATGGACAGAGTGGATAGTCAGAAGCTTTTTCCCAGGGTGGAAGAGTCAGTTACAATGGGCACAGGTTTAGAGTGCAAGGGCCAAAGTTTAAAGAAGATTTTTTACACAGAGGGTGATGGGTGTCTGGAGCTCACTGCCAGGTGAGATACTGGAAACATATATGACAGTGACTTTTAAGGGGCATCTTGACAAATACACAAATAGAATGGGAAAGGAGGGATATGCTCCCTGGAAGGATAGGAGTTTTAATTCAATCAGGCAGCAAAGTTGGTGCAGGCTTGGATGGCCAAAGGGCCTGTTGCTGTGCTGTAATTTTCTTTGTTTTTCGGTCACTACAGTGGGCTCAGCTTCTTTACAATCTATATTAATGATTTAGACAAAAAAAAATTCCCCGACAGTATCCAAGTTTGCTGAAGACAAAATGCTTGTGGGAAAGTAAGCTGTGCAGAAGACACAAAGTGATGCCAAAGAGACATAGATTGTCAAGTAAACAAGATGGCAAATGCTATATAATGTGGGGAAGTGTGAGACTATTTGCTTTGGTAGCAAGAATGGAAAAATTGAATAATTTTCAAACAGAATGTAACATCTACATTGACATTCAGAAACAAGGGTGTACTTGTGCAGGTAATTTAAAAGTTAGCATGCAGATATAGGAACCAATTGAAAAGGCAGTGGCATGTTGGCTTTTAGCACAAAAGGATTGGAGTGCAAGAGTTAGGAGGTCTTGCTATAATTGTACAGGGTAGAGTTTTAGTCTCCATATTTAACAACATACTTACATTGGAAGTAGTACAACAAAGATTCACTAGATTAATTCCTGGGATTGTCTTCTCAAGAAAGGCTGAATAAACTGGGCCTAGAGTTAAGAGGAATTCATTGAAAATACAAGAACAGGGTAAACACAGAAGCTGTTTTTCTGCCTGGGAAATGCAAAACATAAGAGTAAGGCCAATCATTTAACTCTTGCCTCAGAAAAAATTTCTTCACGGGAAGGATTGTGAATTTGGAACTGTTTTTTCCACTGGGATGTTGATACTCCATTATTTGGTCTAATAAAGATGGATAGAGACAAGATTGGTAGAGTGGGATTTTCTAGCTGTGCTTGTCCCAAGGCTGAAAAATCCCAACAAGGTCAATGGATCTTGAATGGTCCGCAACCTATCTGCTACGATTCCCATGGTGGGCATACCAGGAAAATTCTTCTCTTAGTCTCTCAGCAAATAAAGGAATATGGGGAGTGGGATTGAGGTAGAAGCTAAGTGAATGATCAGATCGAAAGGCAGCCTAAGGGTCATATGGTCAATGCCTGCTCCCATTTCTTATGTTCTTTCATTTTTAAACTAAAGGATGCATGTACAATTGTGAAAGCTCAAGAGAGACAATATATATTAAGCCAACTTCTCACCCAAACAACATCAAACTAAAATAACATTTATAGAATGCCAATTAATTTCTTTAAAAATTTGAATAAATACCTGATCAACAATGGCAATGAAAACTGCAAAGGTGAGCATATGGGAATAGCACAATGACATGGTGGCTAGTACTGCTGCCTCACAGCATCAGGGACCTGGATTCAATTCCTGGCTTGGGCCACTGAGTGGTTTCCTTCAGGTGCTCCAGCTTCCTCCTACAGTCCAAAGATCATAGAGTCCCTACAGTGCAGGAGGCCGCCATTTGGCCCATCGAGTCTACACAAACATAGTCCCACCCAGGTCCTATTTCTACAACTCCACATATTTACCCCGCCGATCCCCTGACACTAGGGTCAATTTAATATGGCCGATTAACCTAACCAGCACATCTTTGGACTGTGGAAGGAAACCAGAGCACCCAGAGGAAACCCGGCAGACATGGGAAGAATGTGCAAAGATGTGCTGGTTAGGTGAATTGGCCATGCTTAATTCTCACTCCACAGGTGCAGGAGTGTGGAAACTAGGAGATTTTTCACAGTAGCTTCATTGCAGTGTTAATGTAAGCTTGCTTATGATACTAATAAATTAACTTTAAAATATTATGCATTTTCTGCAACTTTGTGGTTTCAAAAACACTGGTCAGGATTAGGCATTGTAGATGTAAAGTGCAGTTTTACTGTCCCACCTGCCACATTGAAGTAGGAGAAGGACCACGCAAAGGTCAGTTGATCATGGGCAAGATTTTCCGGCTTTCGGGGAGCGCAGTTGGAAAATCGCACCTGTGATTCGATATTGAATTGTTTTCTTGCATTTGGGGCCTGCATGGGAGCACAGTGGTTAGCACTGCTGCCTCACAGCTCCAGGGACCTGGGTTTGATTCCCAACTTGGGTCACTGTGTGGAGTTTACACATTGTTCTCGTGTCTGC
Source organism: Sphyrna mokarran (assembly GCA_024679065.1). Lineage (NCBI taxonomy): Eukaryota > Metazoa > Chordata > Chondrichthyes > Carcharhiniformes > Carcharhinidae > Sphyrna > Sphyrna mokarran. The sequence continues at coordinate 29,096,538 of JAGIQG010000006.1, read as the reverse complement.
ATAGGTTTCCTCCCACAGTTCAAAGATGTGCTGGTTAGGTTGATTGCCTATGCTAAAAAATTGCTCCTTAGAGTTATGATGTATTTAGGTGAAGGGATTAGTAGGTGAATATGAGGATCGAACCTGGTGGGATTGTGATCAGTGCAGACTTGATGGGCTGAATGGCCTCCTCCTGCACTGTACGATTTCTATAATTTCAGATTGAACATTTCTGAAGATCAGGGAGGCAAAAAAAAACCACAAGATTTTTACTTGTCAGAGAAGCTCCTGACAGTTACCCCTTACAGATAAGCCACTAAGAAGTGTGTAACTACACAAAACTGTCCATGAAGCAGATTGCATGAGCTGATTGTTTATAGTTTCTGTCAAGCAAAGCAGTCCCGCCAAATATTCTTTAAAAGTACTGCATGAATTTTTAAAATTCTGATGCCGAAGCTTTAATGATACTCATTCCAAAATATGGCTGCAATTTAGCTTTAAAAAAATGCTGAAATCATTACAATTTTAAAATAGGCTCCCAGCCCTACAACACAAAGGCAGTATGATTAGTGCTGATGCACAGGTTCTGCAGAGGGGACAGCAATCTTGCCAGGATCCAGTTCCTTATGTGTGCTATCTGGACTATCAGGAAGGCTCACCTCCCCAGTGAATATTCGAGCAAGGAGTAGCTGTCTACAATTTCTGATAGAGTCATAGAGGTTTACAGTTTAGAAACAGGCCCTTCAGCCCAACTTGCCTATGCCGTCCTATTTTTTTGAAACCCCTAAGCTAATCCCAATTGCCTGCATTTGGCCCATATCCCTCTATACCCACTTACCCATGTAACTAAATGCTTTTTAAAAGACAGCATTGTACCCGTCTCTACTACCACCTTTGGCAGCTTGTTCCACTCACCACCCTCTGTATTAAAAAATTGTCCCTCTGGATACTTTTGTATCTCTCTCACCTTAAACCTACACTCTAAGACTACCCTACTGTTGGGAAAAGATATTGACTTTCTAGCTGATTGTGCCTCTAATTATTTTACAGACATCTACAAGATCACCCCTCAGCCTCCTAGCTCCAGAGAAAAAAATCCCAGTCTATCCAGCTCTCCTTATAATCCAAACCATCAAGTCCCAGTAGCATCCTTGTAAATCTTTTCTGCACTCTTTCTAGTTTAATAATATCTTTCTATAATAGAATAACCAGAACAGCATACAGTAATCCAAGTGTGACCTTACCAATGTCTTGTCCAACTTCAACAAAGTGCCCCAATTCCTGTATTCAATGTTCTTCACCACTGTCTACCTGACTTCACTTACAAACTGCCTATTGTTGGGGCTATCGTAAGGTAATGTGGGGGACAAGGAAGAAATTTCTATTTATTTATAGTGGACAGAAATTGGCCTGATAAGCACATGAAAATAGATTTGACATAAACTGTCAAAAGATAATTAGGCAAGGAGTTGTAGGTAAGGGGGCAGAAAAGACATGGTGGTGAATGGCTTCTAATTGTTCTATATTATCCAATGATAAAGTTAGCTTAATATCTGTCATTGGAGAAAATATTAAGAGTCCATTATAAAGGATGTAACAGCAGAGCATATAGAAATGCATAACAATCAAGCAGAATCAGCATGGAGGCTTCATGAAGAGAAAATCATGCCTGACAAATTTATTAGAATTCTTTGAATGATAATGTAGGCTAGTAAGTTTGACGTTGGTGGTGGCCAAGTTATTGGAAGGTGTGATAAGGGATAGACGAGGATTTACTAGGGAGAGTCAACTTGGCTTTGTGTGTAGTAGGTCATGTTTGACCAATCTATTAGAGTTTTTCAAGGAGGTTACCAGGAAAATGGATGAAGGTGGTGGGTATTGTCTACCTGGATTTCAGCAAGGCTTTTGACAAGGTCCCTCAAGGGACGTTAGTAGGAAGGTTCAGTTGCTAGGTATACATTGAGGGGTAGTAAATTGGATTAGATACTGGCTTAATGGAAGAAGCCAGAGAGTGGTTGTGGAGGATTGCTTCTCTGAGTGGAGGCCTAAGACAAGTGGTGTGCTTCTTGAATTGGTGTTGGGTCCTTTGTTGTTTGTCATCTATATCAATGATCTGGATGATAATGTGGAAATTTGCTGATGATACAAAGATTGGAGGTGTAGTGGACAGTGAGGAAGGTTTTCAAAGTTTGCAGAGGTGTTTGGACCAACTAGAAAAATGGGCTAAAAAAATGGCAAATGGAATTTAACGCAGACGAGTGTGAGGTATTGCACTTTGGAAGGACAAACCAAGGTACAACACACAAGGTAAATAGTAGGACACTGAAGAGTGCAGTAGAACAGAGGGATCTGGGAATGTAGATACATAATTCCCTAAAAGTGGCATCACAAATAGATAGGATCGGAAGGAGTGATTTTGGTACATAGGCCTTTATAAATCGGAGTATCAAATACAAAAGTTGGAGCATTATAGTAAGGTTGTACAAGGCATTGGTGAAGCTGAATTTGGAGTATTGTGTATAGTTTTGGTCACCTAGTTACAGTAAGGATGTAAATAAGATTGAAAGAGTGCAGAGAAGGTTCATGAGGATTTGCCTGGACTTGAGAAACTGAGTTACAGAAAGATTGAATAGGTTAGGACTTTATTCCCTGAAGCAGCGCTTATAGGGGACTCCTTAGTGAGGGGGGCGGACAGGCCTTTTTGTGGACGCAGACAGGAGTCGCGGATGGTGGTATGTCTCGCTGGAGCTGGGATTCGGGATGTCTCTGAACGCGTCCCTGACATCCTGAAAGGGGAGGGTGAGGAACTGGAAGTTGTAGTACATATAGGTACTACTGACATAGGCAGGAAGAGGGAAGTGGACATGAAAAGGGATTATAGGGAACTGGGTAGGCAGCTGAGAAAGAGGAAAGTGAAGGTAGTAATCTCAGGATTGCTGCCTGCGCCTCAGGAGAGTGAGAGCAGGAATAGTATGAGGTGGAGGTTGAATATGTGGCTGAGGGACTGGAGCAGGGGGCAGGGATTCCGGTTCCTGGATCATTGGGACCTCTTTAGGGGCAGGTGTGACCTGTACAGCAAAGACGGGTGGCACCTGAATCCCAGGGGGACTAATATCTTGGCGGGAAGACTGGCTAGGGCTACTGGGGGGACTTTAAACTAGAAAGGTTAGGGGGAGGGAATAGTGATGTGGAGACTGGGAGCAAGGAAGTTAGCTCCCAGGTAGGGAAGGTCTCTAGGCAGGATGAGAGGCAGGTTAGATGAGTGGGGGAGAAGGGAAATGTCCAGTCTGAGGGGCTGAGGTGTGTCTATTTTAATGCCAGGAGTGTAGTAAATAAGGTGGATGAACTTAGGGCGTGGATTGCTGCTTGGGATTGTGATGTGGTGGCCATTACAGAGACTTGGATGTCTCAGGGACAGGACTGGGTACTACAGGTCCCGGGATTCAGATCCTTCAGGAAGGACAGGGAGGGAGGCAAAAGAGGTGGTGGAGTGGCACTGTTGATCAGGGACAGTGTCATGGTTGCAGAGAAGGTGGATACCGAGGAGGGAATGTCTACGGAGTCTCTGTGGGTGGAAGTTAGGAATAGCAAAGGGTCGGTGACGTTGCTGGGTGTATTCTATAGGCCGCTCAATAGTGACAGGGAAGTTGAGGTGCAGATAGGGAAACAGATACTGAAGAGATGTAGAAATAACAGAGTTGTTGTGATGGGATTCTTCAATTTCCCAAACATCGACTGGAATGTCCCAAGGGTAAGGGGTTTGGATGGGGAGGAGTTTGTTAGGTGTGTTCAGGAGGGTTTCCTGACACAGCACGTGGACAAGCCTACGAGAGGAGAGGCTGTACTGGACCTGGTACTAGCTAATGAACCAGGACAGGTGATGGATCTCTTGGTAGGAGAGCATCTTGGGGATGGAGATCATAATTCTATCTCCTTCACCCTTGCATTGGAAAAGGATAGGATCAGGCAGGCTAGGAAGGTGTTTGTCTGGAATAAGGGGAAATATGAAGACATCAGGCAGATGTTGGGGTGAATAAACTGGAAGAGGTGTTCTTGGGGAAAAGCACAGAAGGAAGGTGGCAGATATTCAAGGAATGCTTGTCTGGAGCTCTGCACGACAACGTTCCGGTGAGACAAGGAGGTTTTGGTAGGTCGAGGGAACCGTGGTGCACGAAGGCTGTGGTGAACCTAGTCAGGAAGAAAAGAAAGGCGTATAAAAGGTTCAAAGAGCTAGGAGATGTTGGGGATCTAGAGAAGTATAAGGCTTATAGAAGAGAGCTTAAAAAGGCCTTGGCTGGTAGGATTAAGGAGAATCCCAAGGCCTTCTACAAATACGTGAAAAGTAAAAGGATGAGGAGAAGGGATAGGACCTATAAAAGGTGAAGGGGGAAAAGTCTGTATGGAACCGGAAGAAATGGCAGAGGTGCTTAATGAGTACTTTGCCTCAGTATTCACGGTGGAAAGTGATCTGGGAGGATGCACTACAAGTTTGCGGCAGACTGAAAAGATTGAGTATGTAGATATTAAGGAAGCGGATGTGTTAGAACTTTTAAATGCTATCAAGATAGACAAGTCTCCGGGACCAGATGGGCTGTACCCCAGGTTATTGTGGGAGGTGAGGGATGTCATTGCAGAGCACCTGGCGATGATCTTTGAGTCGTCGATGGAGACGGGAGAGGTTCCGGAGGATTGCGGATGTGGTCCCTATTTTCAAGAAAGGGAACAGGGATAGTCCTGGAAATTACCGACCGGTGAGTCTGACCTCAGTGGTTGGTAAGCTGATGGAGAGGCTTCTGAGGGACAAGATTTACGAGCATTTGGAGAAGTTTAGGTTGATTAGAAATAGTCAGCATGGTTTTGTAAAAGGCAGGTCGTGCCTTACGAGCTTAATTGAGTTCTTCAAAATGTGACTGAACACATTGACGAAGGAAGAGCAGTGGACGTGGTGTACATGGACTTCAGCAAGGCATTTGACAAGGTCCCCCATGCAAGACTTCTCGAGAAGGTGAGAGGGCATGGGATCCAAGGGGCTTTGGCCTTGTGGATCCAGAACTGGCTTGCCTGCAGAAGGCAGAGGGTGGTTGTGGATGGCTCTTTTTCTGCATGGAGGTCGGTCACCAGTGGAGTGCCCCAGGGATCTGTTCTAGGACCCTTGCTGTTTGTCATTTTCATAAATGACCTGGATGAGGAAGTGGAGGGATGGGTGAGTAAGTTCGCCGATGACACGAAGGTCGGTGGTGTTGTGGATGGTCTGGAGGGATGTCAGAAGTTGCAGCATGACATCGACAGGATGCAAGACTGGGCGGAGAAGTGGCAGATGGACTTCAACGCGGATAAATGTGTTGTGGTCCATTTTGGCAGATCCAACGGGATGAACGAGTACACTATCCAAGGTAGGAGTCTTAACTGTGTGGAAGAGCAGAGGGATCTTGGGGTCCGGGTCCATAAGACTCTCAAATTGGCCTCCCAGGTGGAGGATGTGGTTAAGAAAGCTTACGGTGTACTGGCCTTCATTCATCGAGGGATTGAGTTCAGGAGTCAGGAGGTAATGCTGCAGCTTTATAGGACCCTTGTCAGACCACACTTGGAGTACTGTGCGCAGTTCTGGTCGCCTCACTATAGGAAGGACGTGGAAGCTATTGAAAGGGTGCAGAGGAGATTTACAAGGATGTTGCCTGGATTGGGAGGCATGCCTTATGAAGACAGGTTGAGGGAGCTGGGACTGTTCTCCCTGGAGAGACGAAGGTTGAGAGGCGACCTGATAGAGGTTTACAAGATGTTGAGAGGAATAGATAGGGTGGACTCTCAGAGACTATTTCCCAGGGCTGAAATGGTCGCGACGAGAGGGCACAGATTTAAGGTGCAGGGAAGCAAGTACAGAGGGGATGCTAGGGGAGAGTTTTTCACTCAGAGGGTGGTGAGTGAATGGAATCGGCTGCCGTCGGTGGTGGTCGAGGCGAACTCGCTGGGGTCTTTTAAAAGACTTCTGGATGAGTATATGGGATCCAATGGGATTGGGGGTTATAGATAGGTCTATGGCTGGATAGGTTTTGATGTGTTCGGCACAACTTGTGGGCCAAAGGGCCTGTTTGTGCTGTAGTGTTCTATGTTCATAGAAGAATGAGGGGAGATTCAATAGAGGTGTATAAGATTTTGATGGGTATAGATAGAGTGAATGCCAGCAGACTTTTTCTACTGAGGCTAGGGGAGAAAAAAAAAGAGTGCATGGGTTAAGGGTGAAAGGAGAAAAGTTTAAAGGGGATATTGGGCAGGATTCTTCCAGAGAGTGGTGGGAGTGTGGAATGAGTTGCCAGATAAAGTGGTAAATGCAGGGTCACTTTTAACAATTAAGAAAAACTTAGATGGGTTCATGGGTGAGAGGGATGTGGAGGGATCTGGTCCAAATGCATGTCAGTGGGACTAGGCAAAAATGGTTCGGCACAGACAAGAAGGGTGAAAAAGCCTCGTTCTGAGTTGTAATTTTCTTTAGTTTCTAATGAGCAGTATACATAAAGAATAACCAATAGATACAACATCCTTGGATTTCCACTTAGTAACAGCCTCTGGTATTGGGATAGTATATTAGATGGATAGAGTATTGGTCAACTAATAGAACAGAGAGTCACGATGAGGGGCATTTTCAGGATGGCAACCTGAAACTAGTGGAGTGCCACAGAAATCAGTGCTGGGGCCACAATTACTTACAATAGACATTAATGATTTAGATGAGGGAAGTGAATGTAGCATTGCCAAGTTTGTGAATGACACAAAAATGGGTGGGGAGTGAAATGGTGATGACACAGAGTCTACAGAGGGATATAGGCAGGTTAGATGAGTAGGCAAAAATTTGGCAGATGGATTATAGTGTAGGAAAACGTGAAGTTTTGCACTATAATAGGAAAAATAAAGGAGCTGAATGTTATCTAAATGGAGAAAGACTGCAGAAAGGATTTGAGAGTCCTTGTGCATAAAACACAAAGCTGGCATATAAGTTCAGCAGATAATAGGGAAGATAAATGGAATGCTGGCTTTTATTGCTAAAACTATACTAGTTAGACCACACTTGGAAAACTGTGAACAGTTTTGGTTTCCTTATCTGAAGAAAGATATTCTGGCATTGGAGGCGGTTCGGAGAAGGTTCACTAGGTTGATCCCAGATATGGAGGGATTTTCTTATGAGGTGAAGTTTAGTAAGTTGAGCTTGTAATCAAGTTTAGAAGAATGAGAGGCGACTTATTGAGACATAAGATTCTCGGGGAGCTCGGAGGGTAGTTGCTGCTAGATTGTTTCCTCCTTTTGGAAAGTCTAGCACCAGAAAGCAAAGTCTCAGAGTAAAGGGTCACCCATTTAGAATTGGGATGAGGAGGAATTTCTTCTGAGAGGATAGTGAAGCTGTGGAATTCTTTACCGCAGAGGGCTGTAGAGGCTGGGTTATTAGGTATGTTCAAGTTGAGATAGACAGGTTTTTAATCAGTAAGGAAATCAAGGATTAATAATGGAGATTATTTCAGATCAGTCGTCATCTCATTGACAGCAGAGCATACCCGATGGGCTCAATGCCCTACTTCTGCTTCTATATTTTATGGTCTAGATTTTCCTCGGCAGACAATAACTGGAATATTAACAGGGCATTCCTCACTGTGTTGAGTAAACAGATTCAACCGCAGATTAAACCAACACTTTGCCTACACAAAGCACCTGGAAATTGCATTTAGTTAGAGCTCCAGAAATTAAAGTGGCAGTGTGAATACAGTCTCCAAGTCAACCAGACTGGGGGACATGTTTGGAGTCTATCAGCAGGAGGATGAATGCATCCTTGAAGTTGCACTCTCATACAATTTTGTGAATAGTTTGGCAATTTCTTAAATGTCACAGGATGATGAAATAAAAATAAAGGGTACCCCAACAAATTTGTGAAAAGACAGTCACATTGTGGTAACATCACTAGACTAATAATTCAGTGGCCTAGACTGATGTTTTGGTGGGGACAAGAATTCAATTCCCACCAAGACAGTTGGGGGAATTTAAATTTAAGTTGAATTAATGAACCTAGAATTATAAAGCCAGTCTCGGTACTGGCAACCATGATAACTATTACCAATTGTTGTAAAAACCCCAGCAGGTTCACTAATATCCTGGAGGGAAGGAAATGCCACTCTTTCCCGCTCTGGCCGATATGCGACTCCAGACCCACAGCAATGTGTTTGGCGCTTGTCTGTCCTTTAATGTGGCTAAGTGAGCTTCAAGGGTAACGAAGAATGGGCGACAAAGATGGCACCCACATCCCACGAAAGAATAAAAAGAAAGAAAGCCCATTTAGACACGTTTTTCCCAGATGTTACACTCTCACATTCAAAGACTAGAGATTATAACACAGGAACTGAGTGAAGCTGGTACCGCTGACTTTCATCTATGCAGTTCTTTTATCTCCATTGGAAGAGCAGTGAGGCTGCTGCAATGAACAGACATCTTTTCATGCTGAAAAACATTTATTTTTTTGTGATATGCAAATGCATAAGTATAAATATTTCTTTTCCATTTCAACACAACAGTTAGAACATTCACAAAGCTCTGTGGGAGGATGAAACAAAACACAGAAGCTGCAAACATTTTTTTTTATTGCACAGTAGTTCTGACAGCATATTTCAAATCATTGCTTTAAGCATTAATCCAACTATAGCGAGTACGCCAAGCCAACAGGTACAGTACACACCTAACTTCACCTGCGCCACAACAGAACACAACAACCCAGATTCCACACAACCCAACATTCTTCACATCTTCAATGATTGGTTGGTACATTATTACCAAGACATAAAATCGGTACATATACAAACAAAATACCTGTGAGGTTTCCAAAATGCCACACATAGATTTGGCAAACATAACATTGCCGTATAGTTATTTACATCTCTGATACATTTGTAAACAAGTGTTTAATATGCTTCATAACGAGCTAAAAAGCACAGACATTTTGTCTGAAGGCTGCAGAATAAAAGGTGACATCTTTACTGAGATTTTTTTCCTCAGTTGAGTTAATATGTGCCCAAGTCTTCTCAGCACTGATGTGTTTCTATCTGTGCATTTTCATTCATTTCAACCAAAACAAACACTAAATCCTGTTTTCTACACTGAGACAGATAAATAAAGGCTTAGCAAAATCAATATAGAGAAAAAAAAACTATTCCATTCAGCACCGAGTGACTCCAATGGGATCCCCATTTCTTTTGAAATGAAAAGAAAAACTCAAAAAAATTCCTTTCTGTGGATAATATGTACATTTTTTTACTCACAAATGAAATGACACTGTTTGAAATGTACAGAGTTACTCAATGCATTCAAACGGAATGTAAATTTTAGCGTTTACCTGCTAAAAACAGCAAGCTTTTCCATAGCCACACAAATGTTCCATTTATACAGCAACTTCTACTGAATGCCACTAAGGGTGTTTTTCATGTGAAAATTTATTACAGATAAAATAACACCACTACTTTTTAACCACACAATGAACATTTATTCATGTCACCACAGAGAGCAGGGAGTGTGTTACTGTCTTCATGGTTAAATTTAGCCCGCAGTGTTCTTCCCCCTAGCTGCAAGAGCTGTTTGTTGCATTATATCTACATAAAAAAAGGTCTTTCTACACCAAATATTTTGGACATTCAAGTGATCTCATATAAATACCAGGATATTTCTACTGGTCATTATAAACAAAACAGTTGGGGCTGGCAGGGGTGGGGGGTGGGTGCAGAAAACAGTATTTAACCTTTTAAAAAGGTATTAAGCCAAAGACTTTAGTTACTGAGAAACAGGATTCGGCCATGCTTACGAATGAGGGAAAGAATGGTTTTCAGTTTATTTATGCCATTTGCAATTTTGCCCTCAGTTTCACTGCACTAAAACTCTCCATCTTAACTTGCTATGAATTCTTAGGTTGCCTGTCCTGTAATGCTTCCTTTGGGCATTGTTTTTGGTTGCTTGTGTCCACTTCTGGATGTGTGCCAGAAGGAGAATGGTGCTGAGGCGGGGCCAACTTTGATGGATCTTTCCCACTGTTCCCTTTCTTCACAGTACACGACTGTGAATGACAACCTTGCTTACTTCCCTTAGAGTTCATCATGTCTTTTCTCTCAGCAGGTGCACACATTTCTGAACTCACGCTTTGAGGTGCGGGCCCAAGGCTGCATTTGGTCTCACAGGACTTATCCTTCACTGAACAGGGTAAACTGCTTTCCTTTGTCTCAGGCATTCCAGCTACTGACACAGCCTCAACAGATAAATGACTAAGAAGTAAGCTTTGAGAGGCATTCTTTGTCTCATCTGCCCTGCCACAGGAAGCAGCAGGCACGTTGCTTCTAGAAAGAGATGGTTGTGCATTATTATTAGGGTTGGGCTTGTGGCATAATGTGTCCTTTACTGAAGAGCTCTGCTGGTCATGTCTTGCAGATGAATACGTCTCTGCCTTTGATGTGCTCGGACCCGACAAGAAAGCAATATCAAGTGTGCCTTCCAGTGGCTTTAGACTCAAGATAGATCGACCGTCCATTTTGCAGTCAGTCATTTGCCTGGTGCCATTCTCAGTTATTAAACTTAATTGTGGTTTGTCTAGAGCAACTTGACCCATTCCAGTGACTACCTTGGAACAGTCGGATGAGTTTGTCCTTAAATGACTGTGCGCAGTGCATGCAGTGCTTACTGGTGTACTGGGTTTCTTCAGAACTGAAGATTCCTCTTTATTCAGAGAGGTTAGTGTTTTTGGCTGAGTGTTGTGGGCAGGCGAGATCATTTCACTTTTGAACGTTTCTGATAGAGCCATACCATTATTAGTATCTCTGTAACATTTTTTGCTTCCTACGGGTTCCACATTTGACACCTTGGTTTCCGACTTTTCACAAACATTTGGTTCTTTAGTGCGTTTGCCGGTCCACTCGGCCTCACCCTCCCCACCGAATTTCTTCATCTCTGAGGAAGCTGGGGGCGACTGGTCAACTTTCTTGGCATTGAGTGCGCCAGAAGTTAGTGTGGAACTTTCAACGTCGGAATCAGGGTGTGCAGTCTGTGACACTGATGGGGCGTCACTGTGGACACTGGAGCTGGTGTCCGGCTTTTTGCAAGGAGATAACAGTGAGCTACCAGTAGGCACTCGCAGTTCATCGGAACATTGCATTTTAACATCATTGCACTTCTCATCTTCAGCAACGTCCAAATTAAACTCACCCACATCTACGCCCTTTTCATGTCCAGAGTTTGGCTCTTGTATTGCATTTTGTTTTTGGAGAGACTCTCGTCTCACATTCCAGTTTTTCTTCTTTATAACTATTGCCTTTAGTTTCTCTTTGTCAGCCTCATCAAGCGACTCCTGTCTTCCCACCTTCCTGGCTACAGGACGCTTGAGACAGCCTTGCTCCACAGGCCGAACTTTGGTGATGGACGATATTTCAAATGCGTTCTCCTCTAAACTATGTAGACACAAATCTCTCTGTAAGGACTCTTTCCTTCCGTCTGCCTGTGATGTTTCAAGGCTATGCTTACGAGCACACAGTTGTTTCTTGTCAGAGGTATAAGATGGAGAAAGCTTTTCAGCAGATTGCACTCTCTTTAATAAAGGTGATCGTGGTGGCTCTGCACTTTTAGGCCGAACCATGTGCCTTAAAATAGTTGGTGGTGAGTGCATCTTGGCAGGAAACGTCTGTGCCATTTTGGAACTTCCAATTGAGTGGCCAAGCAAGGGGGATGGAGATCTCTGAGGCGAGGTTGGTTGGGGTGTAGGAGAAGGGGTTCGTGCCAAAGGGGATAGTGGGATACTACCGGCTGATTTACGTCTGCCTGATCTATATTTTGGTCCACCTAGCTTTGAGCTCAATCCGTGAAGCGTACTTGGTCTAACGTGACCAGAGCCGGCAGGAGAATTTGGAGCACTAGAGCTGGGGGAACTGCTTTGTGAAGAATTTGTACCTGTTAAAACAAAACATTATATAAATAGTTAGCTTGCTCAAGCTTTGAACCAAGTTTGTATATTTTACCTTTTAGTGCAAGAGTCACTGCATAACCTTGCTAAACTCACCACTATACTTTCATCAGACGAGATTTGAGTGTTGCAATACAATATTCTGATAATGACAAGACTTTGTAGTAATTTATGACAGATAATTAAATGGTAAATTGGAAAATTTGACTGTGAAAACTCAGCAATTCGAATCTGATAATAACCTGAGTATGATTGAAGCTATTAAGTAACACAACGGATTCATTCTGAAGCTCCATTGAAGTTCAGTAAGGAACAGTAATGTGTTCCAGAAGATCGCAAAGGTCCCAGACTCAGTCCTTTGTCACAAGTTGTCTCAAAATCAATGAGGCAAGGAAGATGAAAATATTGCTAGGGTCCCTTTACTGGCAACCTCTACAGGAAAGTGCAGGGTGAATGAGGAGGCAATGTCAGAAACACTGAAGACAACAGCATGAGTCTAAACTTTCATGAAGTTAGGGGAAAGGAACAGCGACTAACTTAGGATAGTCAGTCTATTGCATCCCTTTCCTGGGTAGATTCTACATTTATAGAACACCAAGTGATAGTCCAATTCTATTATTGAGAGCAGGAGTAACATAATCAATTAATGGCTAGCATTAAAGGTCAGGATGAAGGCTTCACATTGTGTGGTCATTATACTTGACAGTAGCTCTTAGCTTTATTCATTCTACTAAATGGAGGTTTTGAGTTCAGGAGAAAAAGTGATAGCAACAATTGTCTTCTGTAATGAAATTTGACAGTGCGACTTATCTTGGGACAATCCTGTGCATAATTGACAAAATGTATTCAAAATTTTTTTTTGAAAAAATGTGAGTGAGCATTTGTTTTCTAGATTTTTTTTTGACAGAATATACTGAGATTTAAAGAGAAATATATTTATCCAGTGCTTTTCACAACCACAGCATGTCTGTCCCAAAGCTCTTCAAGGTTAGGGGAGGAGTTTTAAATTGTAGTCATCATTGTATTGTAAGAAACACAGCAGCCAATTTGTGCACAGCAAGCTCCCACAAACAGAAATGTGATAATTAAATTTACTGTGGATTTTTAAAATTTAAATTTAAAAGTGTTTCTGATTGAGGGGTAGTACAGGACACTGGGGATAGAGCCCCTGCTCTCCATTCAAATAGTGCCGTTGGATCTTTAATTTCCTCTCGAGTGTGTGGATGTGGCCTCAGTTTAAGCCAAAGGAAATCTCACCTCTGACAGTGCAATATTGCACTGGACTGTCTGTTGAAATCTATCTGCTCACATTCGTGGGATGGGGCTTGAATCCACAATCTTCTGACACAGATGGGATAAGGCGCAACTGACTGACCCATGCCTGACATAAGTGTGGGATCTTCCAGCTGTGATCCTGCCCAAGATCAACAGACCTTGGCATGGTCCTTATCCTGCCTACTACAATTCCCATGGCAGGTATGCCCTCGATGTTTATCAAGTTAACAGCATCTCTCAGGAGTTTAAATTTATCCAGTAATTCTAACTGAGAGATTATCAGAACACTCAACCTCGTCACAGACAATGAAATGTTCTAGTCTCCCCAGGGAAAAAGAAATGCCAAAAAACCCCCCCAAAACGAACGAAGGCAATCTCTCAAACCAGCTGAAAACTCACCAGAGGGAAAGTCAGGGGCCGAGCGAAAGTTTTGTGTTGGTGACCTAGGAGATAGACTGTGAGTTGGTGAGCCAGGCATGCTGTCACTGGACGAGAGTGAACGATTCAACGAGGTGAAACTCCGGCTAGTGTGAAGTATAACGGGCTGCTTCGCAAACTTCTTAAAGAGCGATCTCCTCCTGTTAAAATATAATACTCGAGATGTCACTGGTTATGTTTAGTTTTTACTCAAGATCAATCATTTTATTTGAAGAATGTAACAAGGTGATCTAGGACACACAATGTTACTAAAGGATGTGCTGTGCCAAAAGAGGAAGTCATCGGATCATTAAGAAGTGGGAGCAGTGCAAGGCCATTTGGCTCCTTGAGGCTCCTCTGCCATTTAATAAGATCTCAGCCTAGACTCTCATTCTCTTAGCTGCTCCGCATAACTGTTCACTTCCCTGCAGATCAACCTCAGTCTAATTCAGCTTTAAATATATTCAATGGCCGGCAATCTCTGGCTGCAGATTCCGGCAAGATCTTCCGGTCTCGTTGATGGTGCACTCCCCTGTTGCGGGTTTCCCAGTGGCATGAGGTGCCATCAATGGGAAATCCCAACCAAGTTAATTCATTAGTGTCCTAAGTAGGATTGCATTAACACTGCAATTAAGTAACTCTGAAAATACCCTAGTCGTCAACACTCAGGCGCCTGTTCGGATACACCAAGGGAGAATTTAGCATGGCCAATACACATAACCAGCCTGTTTTTTTTAGATTGTGGGAGAAAACCGGAGCACACAGAGGAAACCCACAAAGACATGGGGAGAATGTGCAAACACCACACAGACATAATCACCCGAGGCCAGAATCGAACACAGGTCCCTGGTGCTGTGAGGCAGCTGTGCTAGCCAATGTGCCATTCCTGCACGAGAAACACACTGCAGGGAGGTCAGTGAATTCCCCCCACATACCCAGCCTCCACTGCTCTGCAAGGAAAGAGAATCCCAAAGTTAATGAAACTCCTCCTCATTTCCATCATAAATGGAAGATCTCTTATTTTCTGAACAATGCCTCCTTGTTCTGGACGTTTTATAACTCAATGGGTAGCATCCTGGGTTCAGATCCCACTTCAGGTCTCAATGGTCACTGAAGGAAGTGCATTATAATGGGGCCAAACAGCTAATCATCAGCCTGTAAAATCCTTCCAAAATGCCTGCTGACAGGAGGTAAAAAGTGAGAATTTCCTGATCAGCCATACTGCAGAGGGTAGAGGCAAACCATTAAAATACTTCAGTCATGCGCCAATCCAACAGAAGCCCATGCTGGCCAAAGGTCTCTCAGGACCTGGCACTCAAAGGAAGCGGAGACCCCATCGTTCTATGTTCAACAACAGCCCTATCAAGATATTGTGTGTTTCTATAAGGTCTCTTCTCATTCTTCTAAATTCCAATGAGTATAGGTCTAACCTGCTCAACCTTACCTCATAAGACAACCCTTTCTTTCCCAGAATCAGCGGACTGAACTTTCTCTGGGCTGTTTCCCATACCAGTTTATGAAATATATCCATCGTGATGGGAAGTATTGGGCTGGATTTAATGCAGACCATTACAGTGGGAACCATGGTAGCAGAGGCCTCACGTCAGTCTCCAAGCTTCTGAGAAGCAGAAGAGGTTGGCGCGGGATTCCTGGCCACAAGCAGTGGGATGTCAATTAGGCTAGTTAGTGAGCGAATTGTCACTCATCATCTCTGAACCCAGCACAGTAAGTGGAGGCTGTATAAATTTCTCTCGGAAGGTCACACAACAAACTCTGTGGGGTTTGCCAGCAGCCTTCCAATCTGGATCCCGTGAGGATGTGGTGCATTCACCATGCCTGCTTGCAGCATGAGGAGCTTACAGGATATGGGTGTCACTGACTAGGCCAGAATTTATTGCCCAACCCTAATTGCCCTTGAGAAGGTGGTAGTAAGCTGCCTTATTGAACTGCTGGAGTCCATATGGTATTGATGAACCCACAGTGCTGATAGGGGGAGGATGGAGTTCCAGGATTTTGACTCAAATTGCTACTGGTATCCGAGTGCCCATCAGTTCTGGGTTCACAGGGTTACCACTGCTGGGGATCTCAAACGTGGCAAAGATCTGACAGTGGTCAGTTAAGTGCCTGATGATTCCATTGGGCCCGTCATGGAATTGTTAGGGGTTCCAAGGTGGCTGATGGGCAAGACTGCTGTCAGCCTAACAAAATCTTGGCTAATGCTTATTAAAAGACTTTAAGGATTTCACACAATTTGCAGGATGTTACCATTGGCTTTGTGACCCCAATGACAGGATTAAATGGAGATGTAGGGTCTGTATTTACCAGCAATGGGACCCACTCAGCAACATTCCTGGAGAGAACTTCCGAATCATCACCTGATTAGGGACAGAAGGGCCCTCAACGTTTTGGGATCAGAGGGCCAGTAATGCGATTACCTCCCCCATACTGGGAAAGGTGGGTGTTGCTGAGGCAGGTGAAAAAAACAGTGGATATTTTGGTAAAATTAATGTGATGTGAGGAGGGCTGGAGTGTGACGCACAAGGAAATGGTAAATGCAGCAACTAAGCAGAGAACTAGGATGGGCTGTGAGAGAGTACGGGGCGAATGGGATGGGAGTGAAGAGAGAGTAGGATGGAACCAGTGAGATGAGAGAATGCAAGGAAAGCAATGGCCTTTGTAAGGTACATATAGCAACACGGGTACCTGTAAATAAAGAGGCTGTTCACACGTTGTTCAGTAACTTTTAAAATGTTCGCTGCCCATGAATAGAAATACAATGCTCAGGCTCATTCCGAGCGCAGCCAGTCCAAGGAAAATTGAGGAGAAACACTGGCTGGAGTTCTTGTTTGATTTGCTTTCTTCTCCCAGAATAGGAAAAGCGAAAGGTGGGCAAAGACAATCTATGACAAAATAATCATTCCTGATCTCTGGAAGGAATGGGCTCAACGAGATGAATATTTTTCTTGCTCCAGGCTTTAGATAGAGTTTTATAAAAATAGGGTGTAGCCGGTACCTTTCTTGACCATCCTTCTTTTTGGATTTCTTGCTCCGTCTCATCATTCTGCTTCTGTAGCTGTGTCTTCTTGCTGGACCGGTTCTTATCGACGTGTTCTCAAATGGGGTGGTCGTGATAGCGACCTTATTTCCACTCTAGTCACAATAAATAAGAAAACGGTTACTCTTACAAGGGCTGTACTTTCAAGAATTGAAAATATTTATCTAGCTAACTGCTTTAAAAAGTTAGATTAATATTAATCTAGGGCTGCATTTCAATGCCAGAATCAAAACTCATATTTATGTGCTGAATATATGCTGTTACTGAAATATTAAAAGTGTTTTTTTAACCAAACTGGTGGGATACATAAACAGAAGGATTCAATTCATTGGAAGCAAAGCACCTGTGAACCTATATATGAAAATGTATGAAAAAAGAAAGATATGTGAGGTTTGGAGGAGGGATGTGAATACTATATTTCTGGCATCCTGAGTATTTAATACATCCCTTTACCATTTTACTCAAATTGCAGGTTCAACCTTATTCTTTCCCTTGCATTCTGGCTCAAGTTCTGCCACAATATGAAGAGGAATGAAGAGGATGCTTCTTTTCATTCATTTGTAGGACATGGATGTTGCTGGCTAACATTTATTACCCATCCTTAGTTGCCCTTGAGAAGTTGGTGGTGAGCTGCCTTCTTGAAACACTGCAGTTTTTGTTGAGACTTTGTGATTGATACAACTGAGTGGCAGAGGGCAGCTGAGAGTCAACCACAATGCTGTAGCCCTTGAGTCACATGTCAGCCAGACCAGGTAAGGGCAGCAGATTTTCTTCCCTAAAAGGCATTAGTGAACCAGATGGGTTTTTTCCAATAATTGATAATGGTTTCATCGTCATCAGTAGATTCTTAATTCCAAATTTTTTTCTTATTGAACTCAAAGCCCATCAGATGTCATGACAAGATTCGAACCCAGGTCCCCAGAACATTAACTGAGCTTCTGAATTAAGTATCTAGAGAGAATGATTTTTCTTTTGAAGGTGACATGGTGGCACAGTGGTTAGCACTGTTGCCTCATAGCACCGGGAACATAGGTTCAATTCTGGCCTTGGATGACTGTGTGAAGTCTGCATGCTCTCCCTGTATCTGCATGGGTTTCCTCTGGGTGCTTTGGTTTCTTCCCACAGTCTAAGGATGTGCGGGTTAGGTTGATTGGCCATGCTAAATTATCCCGTAAGTCTCAGGGATAGCAGATAAATGTACAGAATTACAGACATAGAGCCTGGTGGGGACTGTTATCAGTGCAGGCTCGATGGGTCGAATGGCCTCCTGTACTGTAGGGATTCTATGATAACACCACTAGGCTTCCTCATAGTGGCAAGGTTATTGGAATATTAATCCACAGTCTAAGATTAATGTTTTGGGAATGCAGATTCAAATCCCATCATGACCTCACTCCCCTCCCCCACCCAGACAATGATCTGACCTCACTCCCCTCCCCCACCCAGAGGATGATCTGACCTCACTCCCCTCCCCCACCCAGAGAATGATCTGACCTCACTCCCCACCCCCACCCAGAGAATGATCTGTCCTCACTTCCCTCCCCCCAGACAATGATCGACCTCACTCCCTTGCCCACCCAGGAATGATCTCTCCTCACTCCCCCCCACCCAAAAAGTGATCTGACTTCACTCCCCTCCCCCACCCAGAGAATGATCTGACCTCACTCCCCTCCCCACCAGAGAATGATCAGACGTCACTCCCTCCCCCACCCAGAGAATGATCTGACCTCACTCCTCTCCCCCACCCAGAGAATGATCTGACCTCACTCCCCTCCCCCACTCCACCCAGAGAATGTTTATGGAAGGAGATACAGGAGGGATGTCCAAGGTAGATTCTTTACTCAGAGAGTGGTTGGGGTGTGGAATACACTGCCTATGATAGTTGTATTCGATACATTAGGAACTTTCAAACGGTTATTGGATAGGCACGTGGAGCACCCCGGAATGATAGGGAATGGTGGTTTAGTTTGGAGGGTCATTGCTTTTTATATTGGTCGGCGCAACATCGAAGGCCAAAGGGCCTGTTCTGTGCTGTTATGTTCTATGACAGCTGCTGGAATTTAAATTCAATTGCTTCATAAAAATCTTGAACTAAAACTTAGTGATAATGTGTGATGAAACTATTAATGATTGTCCTAAAAATCCTCTTTAATGATGATCTTTAGGGAAGAAAATCTGCCATCCTTATCTGATTAAGCCTACTCCAGAGCCACAGCAATGTGGTTGACTCTTAACTGTCCTCCAAAGTGACCTAGCAAACCACTATAGAAAAGTCAAAAAGGAACAAAACCAAACAGACCACCTGGCATCAATTTAAGCACTGGAAATAACTATAACCCAACTCTAAATCCTCCTTCATAACATCTGAGAGTTTGTGCCAAAATTAAGAAGGTGTTCTACAGATGAGATAAGCAATTGCCAACACAGTGATATCCACAGAATCATCTCTTACAGCCAACGTCCCAGACATCACTGTCCCCATGCACATCCTGTCCCACTGTCAGGATTGACCCAGCAGAGGTAGTGGTGGCACAGTCCTGAATGAATTGCTATTGGAGTCCTCAACATCGACTTCGGTCCCCATGAGGTCTGATGGTATCAGGTTAAACATGGGCAAAAAACCATTTACCAGCTTCCCTCCATTGATGGAGGGAGTACTTCTCCACATTGAACACCACTTCGAAGGAACACCAAGGTTAGTAAGGGAGCAGAATGTACTCAAGTTGAGGAACTTTAATGTTCGTCACCAACAATGGCTTGATAGCCTCATTACCGACTGGTAGTTGAGACCTAGAAGACATATCTGCTAGACTAAAATAGTGCCATAGTGAGGGAACCAACATAATGGAAAAATCAACATGACTTTGTCCTTGCCAATCAACCGGCTGCGGATTTTTACTTTTCCTGCCTGTTCTAACCAGCAAATGTATAACATCTATGCCAAAACATTTTTTGGATAATTTATCCACAGTAGTGCTCATGTTTATGTATATCAATGTAGATAAAAGAGAAAGTATCATAGAGAAGAATCATATAAATATAGATTCTCTACAGTGCAAAAGAAGGCCATTTGGCCCATCGAGTCTGTACCAATCACAATCTCACCTGGGCTCTATCCCCATAATCCCATAGTTATTTTAGTTAGTCTGATCCTACCCTGACACTAAGGGTAAATTTAGTATGGCCAATCAACCTAACCCGCAGGTCTTTGGAAACGTAGAAACAAAGAAGATAGGAGCAGGAGGAGACTATATGGCCCTTTGAGCTTGCTTCACCATTCATTACAATCTTGGCTGATCATCCAACTCAATAGCCTAATCCTGCTTTCTTCCCATAACCTTTGATCCCATTTGCCTGAGCTAATATATCCAGCCGCCTCTTGAATACATTCAATGTTTTAGCATCAACTACCTCTTGTGATATTGAATTCCACAGGCACACCACTCTTTGGGTGAAAAGATGTCTCCTCGTTCCCATCCTAAATAGTCTATCCTGAATCCTCAGACTGTGACCTTTGGTTCTTAAGTGTGGGAGGAAACCCTCATTGATAGCAGGGGGATGACGTGCAGACTCCACATAGACAGTGACCCAAGCTGGGAATTGAACCCAGGTCCCTGGCACTATGAAGCTGCAGTGCTAATCACTGTGCTGCCCCAGTCACAGACTCTCCTAGGAAAGGGAGAGAAGGCAGAGACTAGGTTCTGCCGACAAAGCACATTCACTAGCACGGGTACAAAGCTACATTTCAGCCCACTGTGGTATGTGGAATACAAAAGATCAGTGTGATGAAACTTGGTGTCAACAATAAGGGTGGGATGATACTTATCTGTATGTTGTGGTGGGAGGTGTTTGGGACTGTAGAGTGCTGTTAGTCAACATTAAGCAACTGTGTAAGCAGTAAATTAAAGCTGGTTCTCCACTGAATGGATCTTATATTGAAAAATAACACTTCACCAGTTCACCAGGGGAAATGGGGTTAAGAACAAGTGTGTCATTATAAAAGATGAACAGATTCCTTCATCAAGAATTGGAAGAGAAAAAGCTACTATAAAGCAATGGTACAATGTGACACTGAAAAAGATGACATGCAATTTCTCAGCACAGACACAATATTTCTGAGGATACATCATGCTCAGTTTGGTTAGCAAAACAATATATGGAATAAGGTGGCAACAGCAAAGACAAGGATTAGCAGAAAACAGATTTGATGGAGTAAATAAGGTGAAACTTATTTACAGTTGCAAAACAATCGGTTATCACAGAATTTGGATTTAAACTGAATGGTGAAATAAACGAAAATGTCACGATGACTGGGTGGAACAAGATTTAATAGTAACTTTCAAAAAGGAATTGATTAAATACTTAAAGGGAAGGTGTGTACGAGGCTATGGCACAGATAAGGCAAATGGAACTAACTGGATAACTTAACCAAGAACTGACACAGACATGCTGGGTGGAATGGCCTCCACCAATGCTGTACAAGGCAGCACAGTGGCACGCACTGCTGCCTCACAGCTCCAGGAACCCGGGTTCAATTCCTGGTTTGAGTCACTGTTTGTACAGAGTTTGCACATTGTCCCTGTGTCTGCATGTGTTTCCTCTGGGTGCTCCTGTTTCCTCCCACAGTCCAAAGATGTGCTGGTTAGATGGATTGGCCATGATACATTACCCCTTAATATCTTAAGATGTGTAAATTAGGGGATTAGTGGAGTACATGTGGGGGATTACAGGGATAGAGTGGGGAGAAGATACTCTTTTAGAGAGTAAATGCAGACTTGATGGGCTGAATGGCCTCTTGTATTTTATAATCATTCAATGACCCTGAGAAACAGAATCTTAAAATAATGAGCGAAAAGTGTTTAATTAAGATCTGTATTTATTGGAAAAGAATTGTTTGAATATAAAACAACAATCAAGGTCTGAACTGGGGATAAAAGCAAAATGCTGTGGATGCTGGAATCTGAAAGAAAAACAGAAAATGCTGGAAAACCTCAGCAGATCTGACAACAACTGTGAACAGACAGTCATCCAGACTCAAAATGTTGGCTCTATTCTCTCTCCATAAATGCTGTCAGATCTGTTGAGATTTTCCAGCATTTTCAGAAGCGGGGTTATTCACCAATGACTGCATAATGTTCAGCACTATTCACTCCTTCTCAGATACTGAAACAGTTTATATCCAGATGTAGCAAGACATGAACAATATCCAGGCTTGGGCTGACAAGTGGCAAATAACATGCACACACAAAAGTGTCAGCAATGTCCATCTTCAACAAAATAGAAGCTAACAATCATCCCTTAACATCAATGACATTACCATAGCTGAATCCTCCACTATTTACACACTGGGGATTACCACTGATCAGACGCATAATTGGACTTGTCATATTAAACAGAATGGCTACATGAGCAGGTCAGAACTAGGAATCATGCGACAAGTAACTTATCTCCTGACTTCCCAAAGCCTGTCCACCAACTACAAGGCACAAGTCAGGAATATGATGGGATACTCCCCACTTGCCTGGATGAGTGTACTCATGAAGCCTGACACCATCTAGGACACAGCAGCCCATTTGACTGGTACCCTATCCACAAACATTCACTCTCTCCACTACTGACACACAATAGTAGCAATATATACATTTCAGTAACTTAACAGGTTTCTTAGGTAACACCTTCCAAACAACTTCCATCTAGAAGGACAAGAACAGCAGAAACCTGGGAACACCATCATCTGGAAGTTCTCCTCCAAGCCACTCACATCATGACTTGGAAATATATTTTGTTCCTTCAGTCACTAGGTCAAAATGCTGGAACTCCTTCCCTAATAGCACTGTGGTTGTTCTTACACCTCAGGGACTGCGGCAATTCAAGAAGGCAGCTCACCACCACCTTCTCAAAGACAAATAGGGATGGGCAATAAATGTTGGCCTGGCCAGCGACACACACATCCCATGAATGAATAAAAAAATCTATAATATTTGTTTTTCAGAAATAAACTAGCAAGACAATTCTAATTATTAGGAAAATAAGTTGCCTTTACTCTGCACTTTCAACCAATATATGGGAGCTCATGCTTTATAAAAAACACCATAAATATTGGACAGAAGGAGAGGCTTTTTTATTATTTTCCAAACAGATATAAAAAAAATCAGTGCAACAATTCCATTTTTCAACTTTATAGGACCAAAAGACATATATCAACTCAGTTTTAGGCATTCCATTTTCATAAAAGAATAATACTGTAAATTTATTAAAAATTAAAGCTACAGCTGCAGCCCAAGACTTTACAGACGTGTATGCTGTTTGAGTGTACCTTGACAAGCAGTTCTACCACCTCCGTGTGAACAAGGCCGAGTACTGGTTCACTATTTACATGCGTTATCAAATCGCCAGCCTTTAATCCAGCAGTGTGTGCTGCGCTCCCTTCTTCCACATTCTAGTGGCCAAAAATAATAGAAACAATGACTTACTCGATAGTTAACAATCAAACATTCAATTGGACACAGCACTGTCTCCCATGCACTTACCCAAACAATATGATGGACTGTATAAACATCAGTGTCACCCATGTAGACTCGAATTGCTCGCAGTGTGAAACCATACTTCTTTCCTGAACTGTAGATGATGATAGGAGGCTTTGGGCTTCCGGAGCTGGTGGAGGAGTCCCGACTTGGCGACGAATCTCTTGACGAAGGGTCAGAAGAAAGAGAATGGGGGGAGATTGGACTAGCCAATGGTGAAGAACCAAAAACATCTGAAACATAAAGACACAAATAAAAATAAACCTCATAGATCCGTGGCTAAGTACTGGCTGAACACATAGGAAAACATGGTTATAATAGCTGGGAGCTGTTATCAGAAACACTTCTGGGCTAGATTTTAATCACTGCCAGGTTTGGGGAGACAAATCTTGCCAGAAGCCGACAGACAAATTGGCAAGCCCAGTTTATTTTGTGGGAAAGGCCTGAGTAACATAGGGTTAGTCGGCTACAGGCTAATAGGGAATGGGCCAGGTGGAAGGATAGGTAAGGCAGGAACTCTTGGGTGGGGCAATCTTCCAATTCTCATTTCTGGGGGAGGAGGAGAAGAGGATGAGTTTGATAAATAAGTGTCCCTAATACAAGAACTTCATCAGAATGTCAGAAACATTGGATGGATGTCAGCAAACTTTATATGATGGAAAATCATATGGAATCTGTTCACCACCTTGTCTCAGCCAAAGGGAGACAAAAATCTGCACCTCAAAGAGCTCCATATTTCTCCAAGAGCGTGTGAGTTATTTGGATCAGATAATATTTTATTATGCTTTTAACAGAATAAAAGTATCTTAATTAAATAATCAAGAGTCAAAAAGAAATTAAACTACATGATCCATATGTACTTGAAAGGCTCACCTTCAGATTTGCATTGTAGTTTTCCATGGTGTAAAGAAACATTAAATTGAGTTTACAGTGGGTTTTATATTCCCTTTTTATATGGGCAGGACCAGGCACTATTGCTACAAGGCACAACAGAGGCTTCACAAAACCGACCAGAAAGCTTGAAGGGGAAGCTGCCATTAACCGGCAGCAAGGCAAGTTCATTGGAATTGATTTCATCCTCAGAACATAGAACATTACAGCGCAGAACAGGCCCTTCGGCCCTCGATGTTGCACCGACCAATTAAGAAAAAGCAATGACCGTCTAACCTAAACCATTCCCTTTTCATCCATAAACCTATCCACGGACCTTTTTAACACCCCCAAACTTGGCGCATCTACAACTGCAGCAGGCAGGACATTCCGTACCCTTACCACCCTCTGGGTAAAGAACCTACCTCTGACATCCATCCTATAACTACCACCCCTTAATTTAAAGCTATGTCCCCTCGTGATAGCTTCCTCCATCCGAGGAAAAAGTCTATCACTGTCCACCCTATCTAAACCTCTAATCATCTTGTATGTTTCAATGAGGTCTCCTCTTAGCCACCTTCTTTCTAATGAAAACAACCTCAAATCCCTCAGCCTCTCCTCATAAAACCTTCCCTCCATACCAGGCAACATCCTGGTAAACCTCCTCTGCACTCTCTTCAATGCCTCCACATCTTTCTTATAATGTGGCGACCAGAACTGTACACAATGCTCCAAGTGCGGCCACACCAGAGTTTTGTACAGTTGCAAGATGACGTTGTGGCTCCGAAATTCAATCCCCCTACCAATAAAAGCCAAGACTCCATATGCCTTCTTAACAACCTTATCGACTTGATTGCCAACTTTCAGGGATCTAAGCACATATACACCTAGATCACTCTGTTCATCAACACTATTAAGAGTCCTACCATTAGCCCTGTACTCTACACATTTGTTATTCCTGCCAAAGTGAATTACCTCACACTTTTCCACATTAAACTCCATTTGCCACCTTTCGGCCCAACTCTGCAACTTGTCCAAGTCTCTGTGCAAACTATAACACCCCTCTTCACTATCTACTACTCCTCCAACTTTGGTGTCATCCGCAAATTTAGTAATCCATCCTTCTATACCCTCATCCAGATCATTTATAAAAATTACAAACATCAGTGGCCCCAAAACAGATCCCTGAGGTACACCACTTGTAACCAAACTCCATGATGAATAATTTCCATCAACCACCACCCTCTGTCTTCTATCAGCCAGCCAATTCCTGATCCAATTAGCTAAATCACCCTCAATCCCATACATCTGCATTTTCTGCATAAGCCTTACTGGACCAATGTGTGAAAATGACTGAAAATATGTGAATGCCTCAATAGGCTAGTTCCGCAGGATGAATCTCCTCCCACTCCACTAAAAACAACTGCAACTTCCAATGGGATATCCAGTCTAAACAAATGACACTGAACAAAGCATGGCTGGAGTTGATTGATTGGCACAGTGGCACAATAATTAGCACTGCTGCCTTTCAGCACCAGGGACCTGAGTTCAATTCTGGCCTTGGGTGGCTGTGAAGAGTTTGCATGTTCTCCTTGTGTCTGCGTGGGTTTCCTCTGGGAACTCTGGTTTCCTCCCATATTCCAAAGATGTACAGTTTAGGTGGATTTGCCATGCTAAATTGCCCCTCATTGTCCAAAATGTATAGATTCAGTGGGTTAGCCATGCTAAAATTGCCCCTTAGTGTCCAAAGATGTGTCAGTTAGGTCAATCAGCTGTCGTAAATGTGTAGGGTATAGGGATAGGGCTGAGATGCTCTTTCAGAGTCATTGCAAAATCAATGGGCCGATGGCCTCTTTCTGCACTGTAGGGATTTTTTGC
Organism: Sphyrna mokarran; assembly: GCA_024679065.1. Lineage (NCBI taxonomy): Eukaryota > Metazoa > Chordata > Chondrichthyes > Carcharhiniformes > Carcharhinidae > Sphyrna > Sphyrna mokarran. The sequence goes on along the minus strand of JAGIQG010000006.1, from coordinate 29,070,572 downwards.
AGTGCTTCTCCTTGTAACAATTCCAAAGTAAGAATGAATTTCATCATCTTTATTCTCACCATCTTCATTAACAAGGAATACAAGGACAGGTATCTAGATGGATAAGTAACTGGCTTGGTAATAGGAGACAGGGAGTAGTAGTGGAAGGGTGGTTTTCTAGCTGGAGGTCAGTCACTAGTGGTATGCCGCAGGGCTCAGTACTGGGACCTCTTCTATTTGTAATGTATATAAATGACTTGGAAGAGGGAGTAAGTGGTGTGATCAGCAAGTTTGCAGATGACACAAAGATGGCTGGACTTGGGGATGGTGAGGAGCAGTGTTGGGCGATACAGCAGGACAAATATTAAGCTGGTAGATTGAGCAGGTATATGTCAGTTGGAATTCAATCCTGATAAATGCGAGGTGATACATTTCAGGAGAAAGAATGTAGGGGGGAGTTGTATGATAAAGGGTAGACCTATTAAGAGTATAGAAATGCAGAGGGACCTGGGGGTGCAGGTGAACACGTCTTTGAAGATGGCAGAACAGGTGGAGAAGGTTGTGAAGAAAGCTTATGGTATGCTAGCCTTTATAGGAAGGGGTATAGAGTACAAGAGCTGGCCTTTAATGTTGCAGTTGTATAAAACGTTGGTTAGATCTCATTTGGAATACTGCGTCCAGTTCTGGTCACCTTACTACCAGAAGGACATGGATACCCTGGACAGAGTGCAGAGTAGGTTTACCAGGATGCTGCCTGGTATGGCAGTACTGGGTTACGAAGAAAGGTTAGGCAAATTGGGGCTGTTTTCTTTAAAAAGACGGAGACTGAGAGGAGATCTAATAGAGGTGTACAAGATTATGAAGGGTATAGATAGAGTAAACAGTGGTAAGCTTTTTCCTAAGTTGGAATTAAATATCACGAGGGGCCACAGGCTCAGGGTGAGGGGGGGCAAGGTATAATTTGGATGTTAGAGGGAGGTTTTTCACACAGAAGGTTGTGGGGGTATGGAACACATTGCCAAGTAAAGTGGTGGAGGCAGGCATGCTGGAGTTATTTAAGAGATACTTAGATAGGCATATAAACGGAATAGAGATGGAGGGATATAGAAGACTGATTTAAATAGGGATCATAAGCCTTGGGACATTCCTGGGAATTGCATAAGTTGTGCATGTTATTGATGTATTTCTCTTTTATCCTACAGGTACTTTGGTCCACCATGTTGTCCAACAAGGGGCATACACACGATGGGTCATGAGAGGGCTGCTCTTGGATTTTTCGAGAGTAGCCTATTGCCTCACGTTGTTAGTGTACGCTTAAACTGGACCAGTTGATGGGCAACACGACAGCTCAGTGACTATCACTGTTGCTGTGCAGATACAGGGATTTGGGCTGGTATCTGTGGAAGTTTGCGCATTCTCCCCGCGCTTGTGTGGGTTTTCTTCGAGTGCTCCGGTTTCCTCCCACACCCCAAAGATGTGCTCTTAGGCTGATTGGTGAAACAAATTGTCCCTAAATTATCTCTCCAACTTGGTTCCAATGCAGATTTTCATGAACATAGACAAGGGTCATGTGTGGAAGTGGGAACATTAAAACGGCAGCGCAGGCTTGTTGGGCCGAAGAGCATGTTTCCTATGCTGTGTTGTTCTTTTAACACAGCTTTATTTATAGTTATTTCAATACACCTTGAAACATAGTAACCAGGCAAAAAACTTCAGTCTTGCTTACTAGTTACACTGTGCACAGTTTTCTATAATATGCAACAATTCTTTTTAAAAAAATGCACACATCATCAAATCTTAAATTCTCATTACCAGCTTGTTACTGTGACAAATTTTTCTTTGGTTCCTAATGAAGCTGTGCTACAAATTAAAAGAGACCAAAGCTTGACAAAATGACTAATTTTAGCCTCCCATCTACATGTGCCTTATTCCTTTGAATATGCAGAATTATTGTCCATACATTGTAAGAATAAATCCTAACAATGCTTCTGGGTAAATAATAGCTTTACATAAACAAGCATCAGACTGTCACTGCTGTACGTGATCTCCTAAAACCCTAGGTTACTGTGACAATAAGATAAAAGATGCTAACTGCCAATATCCATAAGCTCATTAAAACCGATATCCAAGGAAGAGCTGAGCATCATCATGGCGCATGAAATAAGTAAATATAGCTTCTGCCTTTTCTGACTGTGTCTTTGATAATATGATCAAGGGAAGTTTTAGAACCTAGGCCAGGTATATATGGTAAATAATGATAATGTGCATTACATGTGTCCAGTGTGCCTGCATTTTTTTTTTGCATTTTTCAGTGCTTGGAACAGTCCTGCTGAGTCCACATTATCTGCATGGAGCATAATATTTGAATTAAAGTTTATTTATTAGTGTCCCATGTAGGCTTACATTAACACTGCAATGAAGTTACTGTGAAAATCCCCTAGTCGCTATTCTCCAGCGCCTGCTTGGGCACACCGAGGGAGAATTCAGCATGGACAATGCACTTAACCAGCACTTCTTTTGGACTGAGGGGGGAAACTGGAGTACCCAGAGGAAACCCACCTAGACACAGGGAAAACATGCAGACTACACACAAAGAGTGATCAAAGCCAGGAATGAAACCCAGGTCTCTGGTGCTGTGAGGCAACAGTGCTAACCACCTTAGTTCCTTTGTGTTTGGGTGAATTGCTTTTTGAAATGGCCACATGAAGAGCATGTGATTAGTCAATGATTATTACCATATGATTTGGGCATAATAATTTTCAATGTTGGGCCTGTGGATGGGCAAATAGGCTCCATTTAATTCAATATTCTCTTGTTTCATTCATTTCTTTCATAATGTCAGCAATCCTTATTGTTTTAGGAACTTATTGCCGCTGTCATTTTTTTTTGCCTTTACTAATTCTCAAAGTGTGAGCACTGTAGCCAAGGCCAACGTTTATCAGCAATCCCTAAATGCCCTTGAGTAGTGCAGCCTTCTTGAACTGCTGCCGTTCATGTGGTGTTAAGGAGTGTTCCAGGATTTTGACCCAGGGACAGTGAAGTATTGATAATATAGATCCAAGTCAGAATGGCAAGTGATTTGGAAGGAAACTCGGAGATGGTATTCCCATGTGTCAGCCGCCCTGGTCTTTTTAGGGGTTGCGGGTTTGGAAGGGCTGTTGAAGGAGACTTACTGCATTGCATTTTGCAGATGGTACACGTTGTGGCCACTGAGCGCTGCTGGTGAACATAATGAATGCTTAGGTGGCAAATGGGGGCCAATCAAGTGGGTACTTTGTCTTGGCTGGTGATAAACTTTTTGAGTGTTGTTGGAGCTGCACTCATTCAGGCCAGTGGAGAGTATGCCATTGTAAGAAGTCTCATAACACTAGGTTAAAGTCCAAATAATTTATTTGATAGTAAACCAACAAGCTTTCGGGGTTTGAGAGACGCTTTACTGTGTTTATCCCAGTCCAACGCTGGCATCTCCACATCATGAATATGCTATTGGATAGGCTTTGGCGAGTCAGGACGTGAATTATTTGTTGAATACTCAGCCTCTGACCTGCCCTTGTAGCCACAGCATTTATAGGCTGTTCTAGTTCAGTTTGTGGTCAATGTCAATCATTAGGATGTTGGTGGCAGCCTTCCATCTCCTAAGATGATGGTTTGCTCCGTGATGGTCAACTGTCAAACATTGGTGTGCCAGGCTCTGTGGTATTTGCTGCATAGGAAGAGAGGGCTGAGAAGGAACACAATTCACTGGTCTCTGCTTTCTCAGGGCCCTCTTCCTGGCCAGTTGAGCTTCTTGTTTTTGCTCAACACTTCCAATGTCCTTTCCAATCAGTCAATCTCCAGAGGTCACAGCTGTCTGAAATTGTCTCCCAATTGTAAATCGATGTCTGCCATAGAACCCTACGGTGCAGAAAGAGACCCTTCATCCCATCGAGTCTGCATTGACCACAATCCCACCCAGGCTCTACCCTCATATCCCTACATATTTTATCCACTAATCCCTCTAACCTATGCATCCCGGGACATTAAGGGGCAATTTTAACATGGTCAATCAACCTAACCCGCAATCTTTGGACTGTGGGAGGAAATCGGAGCACCTGGAGGAAACCACACAGACACAAGGAGAATGTGCAAACTCCACACAGACAGTGACCCGAGCTGGGAATCGAACACAGGTCCCTGGAGTTGTGAAGCAGCAGTGCTAACCACTGTGCTACAGTGCCACCCATTAATCTTGCAGGCACCTTATTCGCAGAGGTAGGAATGCCCAGGAAGTTGTAATCTAGTGGCCAATTCACTGTGTAGATCATTGCCTATACAACAGTCATCTCATTGATGAACATGGTTGGGCTTGCACACTTACATGGCATAAATATCACTTGCCACTTGCTAGCCCAAGCTTGTATGTGGGCACAGATGTGTTCAGTATCTCACGAATTGTGAATGGTACTAAACACAGTGCGATCATCAGTAAACTTCCAAGATGGAGGGAAGATTACTGATGAAGCAGCTGAAGGTGGCCGGATCCCAGACACTAACCTGAGCGACTCCTGTAGCAAATCTCCGTTATGACGATAAAGCTAAAAGTGTGAACACGGCAGTTTAGAATGAGAAAAAAATGTCTGAAAACAATAAAATCCAACCTAACCTACTTTGTGGACAAAATGAATGCTTATCCTAATAAGATAATAAAGGTGCAACGTTAGGAGCGGAGAATGCAATCCTCTCGTGCACTGAAGCACAAGTGGCTCATTGAGGCTCTGTAATAATATTGGAAAAACATTGTTATCCCAGAGCCACTATATAGGATGTCAAGAAAATGAGGCGACAACTACAGCACCCTTGCCAGTAAGATCATCTCAGAAGTGTCTGCGAAACATTAAACAGTTATGTATTCAATAAATTAGATCTCATTCATGGAAACCGCTCAGATTTAACGTTAAGATGCATTTTGTTGAAACATGAGCTGTTTGTGAAATCTTAAGAAAATTTATAGGTACCAATTATAGTTGTCTGCTGCAAGGCCTGCGTTGTGTTTTGTAAGTGCGATTATTGATATCTATACCTGCAGGGATCATGAGGGAAAGTGCAGTGGCGGAAGCCGATTTCATCACTTTGCCAGTTCTTTCTTTCTCTGTACTTTCTAATCGCTGTCGGGCCAGCTGAGGAACGTTGTCGCTGGCAGTCTTTGAAGAAATATCTGTACTTTCCACACTGTCGCTTCTGGTGTTAATCTGATCCAGATGTTCTGAAAAACTGCCAACTGTTCACAAATAAATGCATTCAATCACCTTTTTTCCCCCCATTTCATTATGCATTCTTTAAGTGCACGCTCTTATAAATATGAAAATGAAAATATTACACTAATCCGAACATCTAAATGAAAAGCAGGAAGCCTCAGTGGCCTGCAAAAATCTAAATAGCAATACATCAAAATGAATTGGAAATCAGCTTATATTGCATCGACATTCATCCTTCCATTATTTTAGTTATCTCCCTTTTCTCCAGATGGAATATAACAATCTCAGGAAGCACGAGAGGAGCAGCTGGTGTGGAAATTTAATGTATATGGGACAAGAGAAGACAATTGAAGTAATGCTTATGAAAAACATAATTCAGTCATGCTGCCTTCCACATTGAAATGTTTCGCTGATTGGAATCTGAATCGAACATTATTTTGACTTCCTAACTCAAAGAATTTACATTTTGCAGAAGCGAGCAAGCTCGGGGGAGTCTCAGGTTACACTGGGGAATCTAATCTGAATATTTAGATAACATCGCAAAATGCAACTAACCTCAAACCGCAAACTACAAAATTGAACATTTTCAATACCACGCTCTTTCCAGTTATTGGTCACTATGTGCGATTAATCCCATGCATAATGACAAAATATACTTTTAGGCTTTCGACAGCAAGGATATATGAATAATTGAATCGTAAGGTGAATAGGATGCAATTATTTGGGCTTCTTGAGATATACAGATAGGCCTCTCAGAATGATCAGAAATGTGAACTGTAATGTTGACTCACATTCAAGGATTTTGAGAGATTTAAACAACCTGAGGTTGAAACTGAACTCTCAAATACCCATTCTGTGGCTGGAGAAAGGACGATGATGAGGAACCTTCTGGGGAGAGCTGATGGATTTCACTGACTAGTAGAATTATCGGATGGTTCAACATGGAGCAAAATACATGAAAGTTTTTATTATCATTTAGTCAGCATGGTGACATAGTAGTTAGCACTGCTGCCCCACAGCATCAGAGGTCTGGGGTCAATTCTGGCTTTGGGAGTCTGCACGTTCTCTCGGTGTCTGCGTGGGTTTCCTCCAAGTGCTCTGGTTTCGTCCTGGAGTCCAAATGACGTACAGGATAGATGGTTTGGCCATGCTAAATTGCCACTTAGTGTCCCAAGATGTGTAGGTTGGGGGTTAGTGAGGTAAATAAGTGGAGATACTGGGATAGGGACTGATTAAGATGCTCTGTCAGATAGTTGATGCAGACTTGATGGGCTGAATGACCTCCTACTGCACTGCAGGGATTTTATGATTATGATTACGATTAGAAAAAAGCTAAAGTTTAGTGTTACAAGTAGACTTATATTAACACTGCAGTGAAGTTACTGTGTAAATCCCCTAGTCACCACACTCCGGTGCCTGTTCGGGTACACTGAGGGAGAATTTAGCATGGTAGTGCACTTTAGCAGCATGTCTTTCGAACTATGGGAGGAAACCGGAGCACCTGGAGGAAACCCACGCGGGCACAAGAAGAATGTGTGGATTGCGCAGACAATGACCCTAGCTGGGAATTGAACCCGGCTCCTTAACACTGTGAGGCAGCAGCGCTAACCACTGTGTCACCATGCTGCTCACGGTGGGACACCCAGGAAGTTGACATCCCATGAAAGAATTGAATAGAAAAAGAAAAAAAAAAGACAGCATAGCACATCAATTTCAAGAGAATAGGAGCCTTGAGGGCATTTTGGGATGGGCAACAAATGTTGGCCTTACCCACAAAGTCCACTTTCAATGAAAGAATAAAAAATGTTTCAGTCAGACTGGCAGCACATTCTTTCCACGCCCACCCAAGTACAGTATCAAAGGGTAATGGACTAGCTGAGGTGCCTTGGATTCTAGTCTTAGGTGTCTTAAATGGCCACCTCATTAACTTGAGACAACAATCCTTTGGTTCTAGTCTCTCCAGAAGAAATAGCCTCTACCCGGGTCAGTGAGATCACCTCATTCTTCTAAACTCCAGACTGTGTAGGCCTACTTCACTAAATCCTTCCTCATAGAATAACCTCTTAGCTTTGGAATCATAGAAACTAGAAGTAGAAGTAGGCCATTTGACACTTTGAGTCTGCTCTGTCATTCATCTCGATCATGGCTCATCATCGAATTCAATATCCTGATACTCCCTTTCCTCCCATATCCCTTGGTCCCTTTAGGCCACAGGCCTATCTTTAATTTCTTCTTGAAATCAGACAATGTTTTGACCTTAACTACATTCGGCAGTAGTGAATTCCACACTTACACCATTCTCTGGGTGAAGAAATTTCTCCTCACTTCAGTTCTGAAAGGTTTATCTCTTATCCTCAAACTATGATCCCTAGATTCTTTCTGAATCTATCTGGTCTAACTCTAACCAACAAAGGCACCTTAGTTACACCTCCTGTAAGGCAAATGCATCCTTTCTTAAGGAAAGAAATCAAAACTGTGTACAGTAGCCCAAGTGTGTCCTCACCAAAGTCTTGCACAAATCAGAGAATCCCTACAGTGACAAAGAGGCCATTCAGCATCTGCACCGAATCTCTGGCAGGGTACCTTGTCACCCCACTCTCCCCATCCTTGTAACCCATAGCTAATCCCCTAACCCACATAAGTGTCGCAAGATCTCCTTAATCTTGCCTTCTTATTAAAGACTGGATTATACTTGTCTTGTAAGTAGTATAACAATGATTCATTATACTGGTTCGCGGAATGAGAGGTTGAATAAATTGGATTTATAGGCCAGAATTAGGGCAGATGAGGCTCACAGAAGAGATTCTCTGTTGGCCTTGGGCAGGAGAGTTAGTAAAATTCCAACAATATTCTCTGGGGGCTGATCTTCACTATGATGCGTGTTAGAACCATGTTGAATTGTATCAGAAGCAGAATAGTTTTGGCACTGGAAATATCAGTGCAGGGTGAGAGAGTTCAAATCTGACCATGGCAAGCTGTGAAACTAAAGTTAATCTGCAGCTGGTACCAGGAAAACGATCAGGAAATTTGCCAAATTGCTGTGAAGCTACCTCATATCTGTCAGAGATGACATTCTACCTGGTCTAGTTTGGTCTGCATATGACTTGTGCCTCACACCATGTGTGGTTCCTTACATTAAAATACAAATATTTTTCTTTAGCCAGGTACCTGAAAGGGTAGAACTACTGATGGTGCTGGGGGTAGTTGCATCAATCTCATCCTGAGATGTCCCTATGGAAAACATGATCTTCTCCTGATCCCTGTGAGAGTCCTCCTGAGATAAAGATTCGTCGTCCTCGGCAGAAATAGCGAAGCTTGGCAACATCCCAGAACGCTGGTAACAGTTGTTGTTCTCACCACTCGGTGTGTGAGACAGAGATAGGTGTTGCCTGAAGGCAGCAAAAAGACAACAGATTATGGTTTACCACTCAATTTCTGCATTTCTACAATCCCAATATATTTACAGTTAAAAGGTGAACTGTAAGAAACTGCATTCTTACGCCCGCTCTTTCGAACTGCATTTAAATCTGCTCAAATAATTAGGATTGGATGAAAGAAAGAGTTTTCCTGAAATGGTGAAATACTTTACATTAGGCAACACTTTATCACAATCAACCTTACAAGGAATTTGTTCCTTTAGGTACTTCCCCACTTTCTTGAAACATCAGTGTAAACTTCTGTTTGGAGAACATTCAGCAGGTGCTTTTTCAGGCCAATCACTGCTTTTCTGTTCTTTTCTCCCAAGTGGTCAAGCTCACATTGTACTCCTCCTGCCAAATCTTTGCCCACTCACTTAACCTATCCATATACCATCAGACTTTAAATGGTCCTTCATATATTAAGCTAACTTTCCGTTTCACCCAACCTGTAACTGCAACACTACGTTTTATCCTTTCCTTTTTGCCTATGTACTTTATGAATGATATGTTTTTGTCTGCACAGCGCACAAGAAACAAAACTTCTCACAGCAACCCAATATATGTGACAATAATAATTCAAATCAAATCGTTTGCCTTTGCTGATTCTGTGTCCTCCTTGCAACTCACTTTGCCATCTTTCTTTCAACAACAAATTTGGCTATAATACACTTGGTCCTTTTGTACAAATATAGATTATAAATGGTGAGACTCTATGGCACTTCACCAGTTAGTTTGGCAACCTGGATGTGACCCATTCACCCTGACTCTGTTTCCTGTTAGTTAGTCAATACTCTATCTATATTATGTTATAATCTTTTATGTGGTCCCTTACTATATCTGATTCCTCTTCATCAACCCACGCTTGTCACATCTTCAAAGACCTATGAATAATCTGTCCATCACACTTTCCCTTCTATAAAACGGTATTGACTCAGTGATTATATTATGATTTTCTAAATGTTTGGCTACTACTTCCATAATAATAGATACAAGCATTTTCCCAATATTAGGCTAACTGCCTAAAACATCCTGCTTTCTGTCTCCTTACTTCCCTACATATAGATTTGTCCAATCTTTATGAAGATTAAAAGCACCCACAATTACTGTAGTATCTTTAGTACAAGCCTCCCATTATTTATGTATTTATCCTGTCTTTAGATGTTGTTGGTGTTAAGGGATCTATAAATTATTCCCTTCAATGCATAGAGTTATAGAATCCCTATAGTGAATTACGAGGCCATTTGGCCCATCAAGTCTGCATTGACAACAATCCCACCCTAGGCCCTATCAACACAACCTCACACATTTGCCCCGCTAATCTGTGTAACCTAAACATCCCAGGAAAACCATGGACAATTTAGCATGGCCAATCCACCTAACCCCCAAAACTTTGGACTGTGGGAGGAAATTAGAGCACCCAGAGGAAACCCACACAGACATGAAGAGAATTTGCAAACTCTGCACAGACAGTGATCCAAGCCAGGAATTGAAGCCAGGTCCCTGGAGCTTCGAGGCAGCAATGCTAACCACTGTGCCACCTTCTTGCTATTTCGTAACTCCACCTAATGTCTGAGCCAAGATCATTTCTCACTGCTGTGCTGATTTTATCCTTTATCGACAGAGCTACTCCACCTCCTTCTTTTATCCTATCCTGCTAAAATGTCAAATACCCTTGAATATTCTGCTCCAAGCTCTGCCCATTTTGCAACCAGGTCTGCATTAGGTTTGAAAAACACTTTGCATTTAGTTAACCGATGTTGGCGGACAAAATGTACAGTTAAAGGACTACTTGAAACATGATGAAAACCTAAAGAGGATAGATTTCACTCAAATTAACGATACTTACATTTCAGAATCAGGAATCCAGGTAATGGAGTCAACATGCAGTGTATTAGCCTTTTTTAATTTGCTGCCTGTACTGTCGTGCTCCACTCGATTCCCCTCAGTACATCTTTTCTCATCAACAAGAGTGATGCGGTCCATGCTTTTGTAAACCTGGAGAGAAAAAATTTTGACTGGTATATTTTATGGACTATTTTAACATTTTAGAAAGCCACACAGGATAAAGGGGATTTAAAACATGGTGAGAAGGGGTTCTCCCCTAGGAGCTTTTGATGAAAACAAATCCTAAAAATGTCAATTCAAGTAAACTGAATTTCGAAGCAGATTCCAAAATTATCCACCAAATAGAGAATTTTAGCTGAACTGACACACTGGTCAATGGGCACGGTTTACACTGTTTCAAGTCATTGCGTGATGATATACTTGTTAACCCAACAAGGTCAAGAATTTTATGTTGTTCAGGCAGGCACGCATCCTAGTTGGAAGTGGGCAGAATCTCAAGACGACGTTGGACATGCATCCCAAAATCACCAGGATATTTCAGTCAACAGCCATACATTAGAGACAGAAACACACCTGCTAACAATCAAGCCCCAATAAGGGGCCATGCTAAATTTCCCCTGTCCTTTCTGCTTTACAGTTGGTGGATGGGCCAGGTAGCCTTCACCTTTCTGCGACTGGATCCAAGGCAGATTGAGAAGTTGGGGCCGAAATCAAACTTTTTCAAGCGTCTGAGGTTTGTGTTGGAATGTCCTGCCTGGACATTCTTTGCAGCGTTTCTCCATTGCAATTGATAGGTCAGCTGCCCGCTGAGTCAGCCCCGCACCGGCTGTCCCCTGAGGGAGCATATTAGAGGAGCCAGGCCACACCCTCCCCTTTCTCAGCACCTGTCAGCATTGCTCCCTTTCCCTAGAGCCCAGTGCTTTTCCCAGTGCCCATTTCATGCTAACAGCACATTAATTGCTAACCGGCGTGAAATTGTGTACTGGGGCCAATTGCAGTAGGAAGTGCACTTAGCACTCGCTTCTGAGCTCACTGAGTGTGGCCTGCCAGGTGAAACATTCAAGCCACAGTTAGTTCTTGAAAACAGTAGATGTGCAATTTGATTACTTATAATGGAAACAAAAATGATGGTTTGTAAGAGACCAGGAACTTAGAGATCCTTCAGATGTAATGCCATCATCTTGCTTGAACTGGGCACAAAAAGCAGTTGAACAACACAGAAGCAGCATAGTCTGGGTTCCACAGACGTTTATAGGGGTGGAAACATAGGTGACACTTGTAGCAGCAGGTGAAATTCAATGCACAGAAATGGGAAGTGATACATCTTGGTAGGAAAAATGAGCAAAGACAACATAAAACTAAGGATACAAGTCTAAAAGGATTGCAGAAGAAAGAAAGTGTGACCTGGGGGCTGTATACACACAAATCATCGATAATGGCAGGATAGGCTGAGAAAGTGGCTAGTAAGGCGTATGGTGTCCTGAGTTTTCTAAATAGAGGCATAGGTCAAAATTTTACCTTCCCACCCACCATGGGAATTGGTGTGGATGAGGGGATGGACCATGGGAGAGTCAGTCTCAGGATGAGCCAGACTGTAAAATCTTACTTGTAGGGTGCAGAACCAAAGAGGCTACCATGAACTTTTAAAAACACTGGTTCGTGCTCAAGTGGAATACTGTGTACAGTTCTGGGGATTGCATTTTAGGAAGGATGTAAGAGGATATAGAAAAGATTTATAAACATGGTTCCAGGGATGAAAAACTTCAGTGAGAGAATCAGCTGGAGACATCGATGCTGTTCTCTTCAGAGCTTAAGTGGACGTAGAATGGAGATGCCCAAAATCATGAGGGGATTGGACTGAGTAAACAAACTGAAACTGTTCTCATTGGGGGGAAGGCTAAAAACCAGAGGACACAAATTTGAAGTGACTGACCGAAGAACCAGAGGCAACATGAGGGAAAACTTAAATGTTTTTCAAGAGGGAATGACCCAAATAAGAAAAACACGTAAGCTATAGGAAAAGGAAGGGAATGGGCCTCACTGAATAGATCTTACGGAAAGATGACCTGGATGGCTTCCTTCTGAGCCATATCTATTCTCTGATTCTCAACACATAGTATATGGGTTAAGATGGGCAATGCTCAGAGATGGAAGCAGGTGGTCTTTGTAATGGAGAGAATGTGATCCTGAGAAACTAAAGGTCAAACAGCTTCCAAACAGTCTGGCTAAACATAGCCAATGGGAGAAATGGAGTCAGTGATGAAGTTGCAGAATTTGAGATAGGGTTTAAAAATAAGAGCTGCGGGTCTGCTTGAAGTGTAACTGGAGAATTTACAGCTCATCCAATTGTTGGATGCCAGTGGTCTGATTGCAACAGTGGGTTCAAGGTAGATGGAGCTATGTGCCACGTGCACACAAGCGAATAGGAAATCTGTCTAAAAATGATGTTATCAAAATCAGCATGCAGATTCAGAATAGAGTCAGTTGTCTTAAGACCAGAATCTAAAGATACAGATTGCTGTAGGAATATGCCATCTAACTGTACTTACTTTGCTAAATCGATGGGAGCATGATGAAAACTGTCCTATTTCCAAATTAAAATTCTCCTCGTTTGTCTCATCCTCTTCCTCAGTTTCCATGTGATGGTATCTTTCAGATCGAGCTAAATGAAGTTCGAGGAAAGAAAATCAAATGTGGCACGAATTAAAAGACAAAATCAAAAACCACATTCTTGTATTTACACAACATTAAATCATAAAACAGGGATATCACAGAAAGCCATTCAGCCCATTGTGTTGTGCTGGCTCCAAGTAAGAGTTACTTGACTAATCCCACACCCTTTTTCTTTGTATCTCTGCAAATTATTTTATCTTCAGATAATGAAGCAATTTCTTGTGGAAAGCTGCAATTGAACCTGCCTCCACCACAATCCCAGGCAGTGCATTCCAGACACTAACGAGAAACGATGTTAGAAAATCTCAGCAGCAACTGTAAGGACAGAAAGAGCTGACATTTTAAGTTCAGATGACCCTTTGGCAAAGGTGACTTGAAACATCAGCTCTTTTCCGTCCTGAGCTGCTGAGATTTTCCAACATTTTTTCTTTTGGTTTCAAATTCCAGTATCCAATCATTTGCTTTTATCCAGATACTAACCACTTGCTCCATTAAAAACAATTTCCTCATATTGCCTCTGGTTCTTTTGCCTTAGTCACCTTAAATTATAGTGTCCTCTGGTTCCACAACTGGGAGCAGTTTTGAATGATCTTTTCTGTCAAGACCCCTCATGATTTTGAGCACCTCTGTCAAATCTCTCCTCTGAAGACCATAACCCCGCTTCTCCTATCTATGTTCATAACTGATCCATGGAATTATTCCTGCAAATCTTCTCTGCATCCCTTCTAATGGTTATACAGCCTCCCTGAAAAGTGGTGCCAGGGCTGATCAGAATACTGGATTTGAGTGTCTTATGAAGGTCCCACAACCTTGCTGCTTTTGTACTTTACACCTTCACTTAAAGACTAAAATTCCAGGTGTCATAGCAACTGTGCTCTACACACCCAAGTCTATTTAACTACCCATCCCTCAGTAACCTTATTATTTATCTTCCTCTGGACTGAAAAACAGCCATTCACATCTACTCCGCTTCCTGTCATTCAGCCAACTTGGCTTCTTTCTACCACTGTCCCTTCTATACCAAAGGCTTCAACTTGCTGACAAACATTTTTATGTGACACTTTATCAAAGGGCATCAGAAGTTCATGTCCATCACATCAACTACATTACCTTCATCAAAAAAAACTTAATCAAGTTACTCAAAACACTTATCTTGAACAAACTGGGGCTGACTTTGCCTAACTAATCCGTATTTGTCCAAGTGATGATTAATTGTGTCTCGGATTATTGTTTCCAAAAGCTTTCCCATCACAGCACAGTGGTTAGCGCTGCTGCTTCACAGCCAGGAATCTGAGTTTGATTCCTGACCAAAGTCTGCACAATCTCGCTGTGTCTGCGCGTGTTTCCTCCAGGCACTCTGGTTTTCCTCCCACAATCTGAAAAACGTGTTCAGGTCCATTGGCCACGCTAAATTCTCCCTCAGGTGCCGAAGTGTGGCAAGGGGAGTTTTACAGTAACTTCGTTGCAGTGTTAATGTAAGCCTACTTGTGACACTAATAAATAAACTTACCTACTGCCTTCCAAACTGCTTCACATACAATCATCTATGGGACTAAAAATCCTGCCTCTGGAAAAGGCTGGGAAATTTTAGCAATAGGCAAGATTCGACACATTGAGTGGAATCTTCCGGGGTGTCACATGGGTGGCCCACAAGGCTGGAAAGTGAAGACGTTGAGGGAAAGTCGTGTCAGGTCAGCAGACAGATGTATTCCTACCAGATTCAATCTTCCTGGAGGCAGGTCAACATCTGAGAAATGACCTGCTTGGTAGCAGTGGGTATTCAAACCAGATGAGTTAACTCATGTGGATGTTGCAACCCCCACCACAACCACCTTCACCTACAGGCCACCCTGTGGAGGAATGGGCTTCCCTTCTACTGGGGTGCCTTTACAACAACAGCCACTGCTTGTTTCAATAAATTGTGACCTCTACAAACACCACCTCCTTCCCAACAATGGCAGTGCCCAGATGGGGCTGCTGTCCTTCCAAGGCTGCAGGCACGCTGGGCAGAAAACAGGAAAACAACCAGCGATAGAAGAGTGTAAAAGAGGCTTTTCTGCTTTCTAAAAAGAAATTGGCAGTAAAAGTTTAGGCCTCAACTACTCCCCCACCTCTCAAACAGCCGATTCTCCACCTATCCCACTTCCCTTTGATTTATCTAAGTGCTAGGGACCATACCTTTCACCCTAGCAGGCAACCTCCTGTTCCCATCTGCCAGCCACTAGTTTCAGGGAGACATCTGATGGGGATGGCATTTGGGCAAACTCTGGCAAAATCTCCTGCTGTTGCTGGGGTCAGTGTAGGACTTGGCCTCTTCCCGCTCTTCCACCTACTTGATTCCCTCTGGGAATCTGAACCTGATCTAAAAGTAATTTCCATTTCTTTCATATCCACATTGGATTTCTAGCAGCATCCCTCATTGTGCAGTGCATCACTTCAGAAATGCGGATTGCAGGAATAGACCATATTAATGGTACTAAGCAGGGGAAGTCTATCATAATGTATAAATGAAACCAGATTCCCCGATCACTGCATGATTTCATACAATCCCTACAGTGCAGAAGGAGGCCATTCAGCCCAACAAGTCTCCACTGACCACAATCTCGTAACCCTATTTATTTACCCTACTGCCTACTTAAGACTAGGGTCAATTAAGCATGGCCGATCAACCTAACTTGCATATATCTGGACTGTGGGAGGAAACTGGAGTACCTGGAGGAAACCCCATGCAGACATGGGGAGAATGTGCAAACTCCACACAGACAGTCACCCAAGCCAGGAATCGAACCAGGGTCCCTGGCGCTGTGAGGCAGCAGTGCTAAAGTTTGATAATGAAACAGAAATCTTTAAAAATATGAGAATTAGGCAATATCTACAGAAAGTTGGCACAAATGAAGATTTTGGTGCTTTTCACACACTTACTGTCAAAATAGCTTGTGTCATCCTCTGACTCCAGCTGAGGAATAAATTCTGCTTTCTGCCTCAGAAGTCCATTCCAGTCTAAGCCACGGAAGAAATTGTGCTGCTTTACCTCATAGGCACCACCTGATGGAGCAAGAGAGCAAAAAAGAAGAAAAAAGTCAAAGCTAGGGTTCGAGTTAAAATACGTCATACAGAAAAACCAAGAACGTGATCAGGAGTACTGATGTACTACATTTAAGTTTAAATTTACCATGTTCAGGTTTATCCCATGAACATGGAATCATAGAATTGCTACACTGCCAAAGAGATAATTCAGTCTATCGAGTCTGCACCGACTCTCTGACCCAGTCCCTCTTCCCTGCCCTACTGCCAAAACCCCACACATTTCCTATGGCTAATCCATCCAACCTACACATCCTGGACCACTAAGGGGCAATTTGACGTGGTCAATCTATCTGACCTGCACATTGTTGGATTGAGAGGGGAAACCGAAGCACCCGGAGCAAACTTTTGCAGACTCGGGGAGAACGTGCAAACCCCACATGGACCATCACCCAATGCCAGAATTGAACCCACATCTCTGAAGTTGTGTGGTAATGAACCACTGTGTCACTGTGCCACCACCAAACTGCTAAGGTAGGACAAGAACAGCCTGTATTTATATATAATGTCTTTAACATAGAAAGCTCTATGTCCCAAATTGTTTTAAGAAGTCTCACAACACCAGGTTAAAGTCCAACAGGTTGGTACCAAACGCCACTATTTTTCAGAGTGCTGATCCTTTGTCAGCAAAGTGGGAGATCTGTTCACAAACAGAGCATATAAAGACACAAACTCAATTTATAAAATAATGATTGGAATGTGAGTCTTTACAGCTAATCAAATATTAAAATTACAGACAATGTGAGTAGAGAGAGCATTAAGCACAGGTTAAAGAGATGTGTGTTGTCTCCAGATAGGACAGTTAGTGAGATTTGCACATCCAGGCAAGTCGTGGGGATTACAGATTGTGTGACATGAACCCAGGATCCCGGTTGAGGCCATCCTCGTGTATGCAGGACTTGGCTATCAGTCTCTGCTCAGCTAGTGGTGTTTGCTACCAAATTAATCTGTTGGACTTTAACCTGGTGTTGTGAGACTTCTTACGGTGTTTACCCCAGTTAAACGCCAGCATCTCCACATCGTCCCAAAATGCTTCACGGAATCACTTCAGATGCAATGGGCGAGGAGACAAAGGAACGGACATTCAAGTGACCACAAAGCTTGGTCCAACAGGTAGGTTTGAAGAAGAGTCTTAAAGAGGAGTGAGAAGAGGGCAGAAGGCAGAGGGTCAGGGAGTGGGAATTCCAGAGCACAAAGTCCAAATAGCTGCACACCAAGCTGCCAGTAATGGGGCGATGAGAAGGTTATACCAGAGGAAGATCCTCGGGACACAGGAACCACAGGGAAAGAGAGAAGGGCAGTGGCATTTGTTTTGAAATGCTGTCACAAAGTGCTAACACATCTAAAATGGGCTGACCGGCCTTCTCTTCTGTACAAGACTCTATAATGCTGAAGTACTTTGGCTATACAGAAATAAGACTATTTTCTGAAGCTTGGCTACCTATTCAACGGCCTAAAAGCTGATGCCGAATAGGAGTAAGCATACTGAAAATGTAAACATTTTTGCTTGTCCTCGTCCATGGTTCAGGTGCATGCATAATCAGGCTGCAATCATACTCTGTCCGTATGCCTTTGGAATAAATGACTTTTGCTCCTCAATTTCAGTAAGAAAGTTATCTAAATTCAATCATATAATGCTTACTCACACGTACAGCACTCATTAAATGGAAAATCTGTCTACTAAGGGAACAACTTTGGATCAATAATTTTTTTCCTTCACTCAACTGTCTGCTGCAGTGTTTGGTATGCTGTTTATTAGTTATGTTAAACTAACTTGTGCAATTCTGGAGAAACTCATCGAAAAATACCTCGGCGCGGTATTCTGCATTTTTGATAATAAATTGCTCATTTCAAACTTTAATCAAAATAACGTATGGCCCTTGTTGGCATAAGATCCAATTTCCGAGTTAGTAAAATAAGTGGACTAGTTTGCTACAAAGGCAGAAACTTCCCAGATTTCACGATCACAAACTCCCCTGGACTGAACAGCATCATCTGAGCGCATAACCAAATTAGTTCCGTAGCAGAGTTGCAACTTTTTGTCATTGCAACCGTTCAAGATGTGACATCTACGTATTGCTGGCTGTACTATCACAGAATTATAGAATCTCTACAGTGCAGGAGGCAGCCATTCGGCCCATCAAGCGTGCACCAACAACAATTCTACCCAGGTTCTTTCCCTGTGATCCCAGGTGTTTATCCTACTGGTCACCTTGACACTGAGAAGGAATTTAGCATATAAATAGGGAGGCAGGGCAGTTGTATTATGTAGGTAATTGTATTATCACTGGACTAGTAATCCAGAAACCCAAGATAATGCTCTGGGGGACCTGGGTTTGAATCCCACCACAGCAGATGGTGAAACCAGAATTTAATAAAAATCTGGATTTAAAAGTCTAATGATGATCATCATGAAATCATTATTGAGCGTCATAAAAAGCCATCCAATTCATCAACATCTTTTAGGGAAGGAAATTTGCCATCCTTAATGGTTCTCGCCTATATGTGACTCCAGAGCCACAACAATTTGAGTACTCTCAACTGCTCTTGGGGGCAATTAGGGATGGGCAATAAATGCTAGTCTTATCAGTGACACCACATCTCACAAAAGAATAAAGAGAAAAAAGTTAATAATTTAGAGTAACAGACTAATTTAGGTTAATAATAATTTAGATTGAGTAAATAATTTTATGGCAACAATGCTGCACTTGAGAAAACAAAACTTCTTTAAGAAATAATTCAGCTTTGACCTTGTACGCTGAACAAGTTAAGCCCAATCCAAGCAGTCAGGAGACGTTCCATGGTTTAGTCCAATGTAATGTCACCTGGCCGCCACACTCCGTGGTCATGAAGAATTTAAAAGCCAATATTTGGTTTACATGACAAAGAACACCAATCCGTTAAACAGAATTGATTACCAATAGAAGGATGATCACAGTTTTAAGAGCTTTCAGATTCAGCAATTTTCAGAGCAACGTGCTAATTGCAGAGTATTAATAATGCAAATGGCTTCACGGTACCTGTCCCCAGTCTCTCCAGAGGGTTCTGCCTGAGCAGCATGGTGATGAGGTCTTGAGCATCAGAGGCAGGAGCTTCATCCCCTTCTGGCCAATTTATCTCATCTAGGAAAGCAGAAAGACACAAAAAGAACTTAGCTGGAATTAAAGAACTATCTTCAGCAAACTAAATTTCACCATAAACTTACTGACCAAGCCAACGAGCCTTAGCAGTGCAGTCCACAAAAGTGGCTCATTGCATTTCCATTTCTTCATGGCTGGTTTATTTGAATATGACCTTAAAGGTTTAAAAATGGCTGCTGCTTGTGGAATTGTGTCATTGGTGGATAAGTCCCTTGTCAGAGTATCAAGACCTGTTTGTACCAACTGCTTCTTGGCAACGTGCAAATCCACGGAATGTTCATTTCACACTCGCACTTGGCTTCCACATCACACAATAACACTAACAATGCAAACAAACGTCTTGAGAGAACTCTGCAATATAGGCTGGATGTCAGGCTCTGAAGTACATCACAAGCTCCTTAGGCTACCTTCCCAAGAGAGGCCATTAAGGACAGTAAGTGTGAGGAAAAAGAAAAAAATTACTAAATGGTAGCTTTAAAACAAGTAATTGGAGCCCAGTAGTTGAGCTTACCTTTTATTTGTGGTTTTTATTTTTCCTACCCTAAAGGAACTGGGGACATATATTGAAAGGGCACTGACATCCTTCACTTTCATGAGCACACTGGTTAACTTGACAACCGAGCTCTGTGGAAGTAGTTTCAATGCAACAGACTTTGCACTTTGTACAACTTTGTACAGTGGTTAGCAATGCTGCCTTACAACGCCAGAGATCCGGGTTCGATTCCCAGCTTGGGTCACTGTGTGTGTGGAGTCTGCACGTTCTCCCCGTGTCTGCATGGGTTTTGCCATCATTAACGGCATTTAAATGGTCATTGGATAAACATAAGGATGATATTGAAATAGTGTAGGTTAGATGGGTTTTAGGTTGGTTTCACAGGTCAGCGCAACAGAGGGCCGAAGGGCCTGTACTGCTCTGTAATGTTCTATGTTCCTCTGGGTGCTCCTGTTTCCTCCCACAGTCTGAAAGACATGCTGGTTAGGTGCACTGGCCATGCTAAATTCTCCCTCAGTGTACCCGAACAGATGCCAGTGTATGACGACTTGGGGACTTTCACAGTAACTTCATTGCAATGTTAATGTAAGCCTACTTGACACTAATAAATAAACTTTAAACTTGAGAGCAAGATAGCAATGCTGAAACAAAGCCAGGTGCTATCACACAAAGAGTGATAGTACTTATTTGTATTATTTGTTCCGAATCTTGCACCTCCAGCTGTCGGCACGATACTAAACAATACTGGGTTCTGTGCAATGAATCATTTAAACAAATATTAACACTAGTTACAAAATAGCTGGCAGACGCACCCAATTACAGTGCCATAGTAAATGGTACCGAGCAAGGGCAAAGATATATTTTCTAAATACAAATGAACCATGAATCAGAGGTTATAATTTAATTGGATTCCAGTAACAAAAAAAAATGAAATTAGTGATCACTAAATTTATTTTTTGCAGGCGTAATTTGCAATTCTATTAACAACTGCTCAAGGCCATGGGACAAGCCACACAATCTAGAAATAAATTTATTCTGGTTTGTTTAGCCAGCAGGTTGCTCCATAAATGTAATTACATCATGTGGAAATGATACATGAATATGCAAATGAGCAATCGCGCACCAACGGCCATTCACAGTGCTCTTAATTAATCACTCAATTCCCGCAGCCTCTCTCACTCTGCAGCACACGACAAACAAGATGGAATGGAATTGAGTTGCGTCTCTCTGGACCACTGCAGTATTACAGTAGCTGCAATTGTTTGGCTTAAAACCAGACGCCTGTGAGCTCAGAATCCCTAAACAAAGAACAACACTTACCAGACACAAACAAGATTCAATTCAGTGCTAGAAATCTGAGATTAAAACCAAAGATGCTGGAAATACTCAGCAGGTCAGACAGCATCCACGGAGTAGGGGGAGGGCAGGGGGAGACACAGAATTAACATTGCAGCTCGATGACCTTTCGCCATTTTTCTTTGAGTATTTGCAATATTTTCTATTTTATTCTCAGACAGTACAGTGTCTCTTGCTGAGGAATTGTTCAGAGAAACCATTCTCCCTCAAAATAGACTGTCATCTTTCTAACAAAAAAATGCTGCATTTTGAAATTAATGGGGAAAGGAGGCCAATGTAACAGGATGCATTCCAAAGAACGGAAGAAGATATGTTTGGCTGAAGTGATTCTTTCCAAAAGTTCTGGAATTTCAAACAAACAGTTTTCAAGTTGGATTAAATTCCAAAATCCACGTCAGTTCCCAGTTCAGCCAGCTGGGTGTGTAGATGCTCCATAAATGTCGAAGTGTTTCTGCAGAGCACATCAGTCATTTTACCAAGGACAAAAAAAATAGTTTTGCAAAAGACTGCTGATTGATAACTGTGTGTAAAAAAAAGTGTATAATAAGCCAACTAATCTTCTGTAGCACAGCGGTTGGCACAGCTGCCTCATAGCACCAGGGACCTGGGTTCAATTCCAGTCTCATATTACTGTCTATGTGGAGTCTGCACTTTTTCCCCATATCTATGTGGGTTTCCTCTGGGAGCTCTGGTTTCCTCCCACAGTCCAAAGATGTGCAGGTTAGGTAGAGACTGGCCGTGCTAAATTGCCCATTAGTGTCCCAAACTTTGCAAGTTAGATGGACTGGCCTTACTAAATTATCCTTTAGTGTCCCAAAAGTGTAGAATAGATGAATTAGCCATGGTAAATGTTTGGGGTTACAGGGATAGGGCTGGTAAGATACTCTGTTAGAGAGCCAGTGCAGACTTGATAGGTCAAATAGCCTCCTCCTACACTGAAGGGATTCTATGATTCAAATTCAGAGTCAAGTGATTAAGATGAAGCAGTTAATTTTAGATGCAAAGTGGCTAAATTAGCATGGTCTCCAATGATAATCTCTGCTGCATATCTCTGGATTACAGAGTAACAACTGCCAGTTTAAACAGCTTAGCTAAACATGCTGAAAATACTATCAATAACACAGGGACTAATATATCCTGTCTTCAAGCCACACAGTATATTCTTGCTGCCATTAATTTTTCTCCGTTCGTGTCAAGCTTCGTATATTAGGAGATTTCTTGATGCTCACCACTAATCACTTGTCCAAAGAGCTCCTCAGGCGTGTCTCCAAAGAAAGGCACACATCCAACAACAAATTCATAAAGAATGATCCCCATGGCCCACCAGTCCACTGGTTTGCCATACCCTTGCCGCAGGATTACTTCCGGGGCTATGTATTCTGGAGTTCCACAAACCTGCAGTACGACAACAGAAGCCAGCACATACGAGTTGTAAATGTGGCGTTAGCAAACAGTGAAGCAGTTCACACCATTTGTGACAAAGTTTAATGAACTTTAAAAGCTTGGTATTCCTACAATAGGGACATGCAGCAGAAAGTGTTAACCTAACTTGATACTTCATGGTGTTGGGCAATTTCCTGTCTGGTTCTTCCATTTGGTATTTTTATTTCAATTGTGAGCAGGTGAAATCTTTCCTCTTTTGTGCCCATGATCAGCTGAGTCAGCAGACAGGAGTCAATGAGCACAAGCCAAAAGGTAGCTGACCAATAGGTAAGCATGAAGCATTCCTCCCTAGCGATCCAATCAAACAGCTCCCAGCAGTTGATTAAATGATTAAGATTTGGCGTGGGCAGTAAATTAAGTTCACTTATGACATTTTCTCACCTTGTTTGTCACTAGGCTGACTGGAAAGGCGAGGCAAGATCTTCATTTTTAAAGAGGAACTGGTTTGTTTTCTGATAGGTGCCCCACAAAAACATCAGGTTCAAACTGGGAAGTGTATAGTGCTGTTCTGATTTTAATCTTTTTTTTCTTTATTCTTTCATAAAATGTGGGCATCACTGGCCAGCATTTGTTGCCCATCCCTGATTGTTCTTGAACTGAGCACAGTGAAGAGTTAACCACATTACTGTGGGCCTGGAGTCACTTATAGGCCAGACCAGATAAGGATGACAGATTTCCTTCCCGAAAGAATATGAGTGAACCACATGGGCTTTTGAAACAATCAATGATTGTATCATGCACTAACCTTTTATTTCTGATTAATTGAATTTAAATTTCTGCCATTGTGGGAACTGAGCCCGTAGCCCTAGAATTAACTACCTCTATACCACCATTTCATAAGAATAGAATAAGGAGCAGGAGTAAGCAATTCAGCCTACTGAGATCCTGGTTGATCTCATCTCAGCCTCAACTTCACTTTCCTGTCCGTTCTCCATAACCCTTTAACCCATCACTAATTAAAAATCTATCTCCTCTTTATGTTTACTCAATGTCTCGGCACGACCACACTCTCGGGTAGTGAATTCCACAGATTAGCAACCTTTTGAGAGAAGTAGTTTCTCCCCCTCTCTGTTTTAAATCTGCTACCCCTTATTCTAATATTATGACCTCCCGTTATCGGTTGCCACATAAGAGAAAACATCTTCTTAAGTCTATCCTGTCAATCCCCTACATCATCTGATATATCACAATTAGCTCCATTCATTCTTCTAAATTCTTGAGTATCAGCCAAAAGTGCTTAATCTCTCTTCATAAATCAAACCCCTGATCTTCGAAATCAAGCTAGTGAACCTCCTCTGAACTGCCTCCAATGCAGCTATATCCTTCGTCAAATAAGGGGAACAAAAACCGCAACAGTTCTCCAAGTGTAGTCTAACTAATTCCTTGCACAGTTGCAGCAAACATCCCTATGTTTGCATCCTATCCTTTTGGAATAAATGTCAAAATTCCATTTATTTTCCTTATTATCTACAGTATCTATAGACCAGTTTTCTGTGATTCATGCTCGAGGACAGCCAGTTCCCTCTGCACTGACGCACTAAGTTTCTTTCCATTTAGATAATGAGTTGTCCTTCTATTTTTCCGACTTAAAATGGATAACCTTGCACTTATCCATGTTAAATTCCAGCCCGCTCACCTAACTTGTCCATGTCCATTTGTAAATTCCTGAATTAATTTTGATTTACGATCCCTATAATTTAGTATCATCTGCATATTTGGCTATAGTGCCTTCTAACCCTGCATCCAAGTGATTAATATAAATTGTGAAGAGTTGGGGCCTGAGGACTGAATCCCGTGGCACCTACTAGTTACACCTTACCAACCGAAAAAGATTCCTTTATCCCAACTCTTTGCTTTCTGTTGATTAGCCAATCCTCTATCCAAGCCCACTAATTTACTCTAACCCCACGAGGTCTTACCTTGTGTATTAACCTTTTATGTGGCACCTTATCAAATGTCTTCTTGAAGTCCAGATATACTACATCTACAAAATCACCATTGGCTACTTCGCTTGTTACATCTTCGAAGAACTCTAGTCAAACATATTTTACTCTTCACAAAACCACGCTGACTCTGATGAATTGGTTTTCACTTTACAAATATCCTGATATTACTTCTACAATAATGGATTCGAACAATTTTCCAACAACAAATGTTAAATTGCTGGTCTATATTTTCCTATATTTTGCCTCCCTCCCTTTTTGAATGAGGGCGTTATGTTCACATTTTTCCAATCTACTGGAACCTTCCCTACATCAAAGAAATTTTGGAATATTATAACAATGGATCCACTATATCCGCTGCCACTTTCTTCAAAATCCTAGGACATAGACCGTCAAATCCTGGGGATCTGTCTGCCATTAATCCCAAGATTTGGTTAGGACTTTTTTGCTAGTGAAGATGATAGTTCTAAGTACTTCTCTTTCCATAACTCTGCATTATCCATTACTCCCCAGTGAACTGTTCACTAGTCCTGTTTGCAAAGAATAAGCAGGGTGAAACTATTCAAATCCTGACATACCATGATGTTAGGACTTTAAGTTTGTTTGTATTTTTGTCAAATTAACCAGCACTGTATTGAAGAAATATCCTTTTCTTCATTTGCTTGGATGAGCACAGCTCCAATAAACTCAAGAAGTTTGACACCATCCAAGGCAAAACAGCCATTTGATTGGGACTCCATTCACAAACATTCACTCCCTACTACTGATGGGTGTTGGCTGCAGTGTGTACCATCTACAAGATGTGTAGCAGGAACTTAGCGAGGTTCCTTAGACAGCACCTTCCAAATTCACAACTGCTACCATCTAGAAGGGCAAAGGCAGCAGATACAAGGGAACGCTACCATCTGGAGGTTCCCTTCAAAGCCATTCGCCATCCTGATTTGGAAATATACCGCCATTCCTTCACTGTCACTGGGTCAAAATCCTGGAACTCCCTTCCAAGCAGCACCATGGGTGAATACATCACAGACTGCAGCAGTTCAAGAAGACAACACACCATCACTTTCTACCTTCTTGAGGGCAATTGGAGATGGGCAATAAATGTTGTCTTAGCCAGCAATATCCACAGTCCATGAATGAATTTTTTAAAATTAATGTGAAAGTAATGTGAAAGAAGTTGTGAGAGGCAGCTCAGATTATTTGCAAATAGTTTTGCAGCAAATTTAAAATCTCATGACATTCGTGGAGTTTTTCCATAAAGGTGACCATCAATCAATGATCAAATAGTGTTCAGCCATCAACTACAAGCAACTTCTTTATACATATAGAAATTCGCCTTATAGTTCAGGCTAATTTAATAAAAGGACTATAAATCTTACGCAAAGATCTAAAAAGCACGAGCGGAGCAATCATCGAGATTGGGCAGTACAGTGGCACAGTGGTTAGTACTGCTGCCGCACAGTGCCGGAGTCCCAGGTTCGATTCCAGCCTTGGATAACTGCGTGCGTTTCCTCCAAGTGCTCCAGTTTCCACCCACGCTCCAAAGATGTTAGGTTAGATGAATTGGCCATGCTAAATTGTCCCTTGGTGTCCCATAGTACGTGTGGGTTCGGTGGATTAGCCATGGTAAAATGTGTGGGTTACGAGGTTGGGGCCTAGCTGAGATGATTTTTTTGTTGGTGTATCGGGGCAGATTTGATGGGCTGATTGGTCTCTTTCTGCACAGTAAAGATTCTATGGTACTATGACATGCTCAATCAAATGATCTATTGCTCATATTAATTATCTGATATCAGTTTGGTGTTTAACATTGAGGTATAAATGTCTTGCCTGCTTCTAAATTATGGAGGTTTATTTGTGTGGCACGTCCAACAAAAAGAAGTTGCATCTTATTTGTTTTAATCCCGACAATCAGGTATATGGAGCAGGTGAGATAACGTGGATGCTCTTTAGCATAATTACTACGTTGCACAGCCTCATGTGGCTCTCACCTGCTTGTCCAGGAATTCTCTGGCATCTTTCTCAATGTGCCCTTCATAAAGGTTAGTTGTCATGTTCATCAGTCCAACTTTTGATAATCCAAAATCCGTCAATTTGATGTGCCCCAGCGACGTTACAAGCAAACTACAGAGAAATAAAAAAATCTATATTAGTCCTTCCAAAACGCATTTGAATTCTTTATATTTAAAAAAAGACAAAGCTTTAATGGAAGCTAACTAAAAGGAAGTTCTTAATCTATTACAAGATCAAACCCAGAGGCACCTACCTAATGGAAACTGACTACATGATGGTAGCAGTTCTGAAAGCCAGTAGGTGATCTCACCTGGTGAGGGATGAACGAAACTCAATACCACAAAATGAGGTCTAGAGTTGATACAAGCACCTTAGACAGCATCTTCCAAACCACAACTGCTACCATCTAGAAATACAAGAGGTTTATTTGGTAGCACGGGTTTTCAGAGCATTGCCCCTTCATCAGCTGAGTCAAAGCAAATTGCCATTTAAAGGGCAACATTCCAAAAGCTCGTGCTATCAAATAAACCTGTTGGACTTTAACTTGGTGTTGTGACACTACTTACTGTTCCTACCCCAGTCCAACACTGGCAACTCCACATCATTAGAAATACAAGGGTGACAGATATAGGGAACAGTACCAGCTGGAGGTTCCCCTCAAAGCTGAAAAGTAAATAAATAATTTGCAACCACTGGAATAGTAGGACGTCTGCAGTTTCAAAGAGGGCCCTAGACAAGCCACAAGCTTTGAAACAATGAGAATTTCACAGTAATGATTTGCTCGTTAATAGGACTCATTTGTCCATAACATGCTTAATGGAGCCAAGAGTTACAGTTTCGGGAGACTGCAAATACAAATTAGAGTTTCTAGCAGAGTGCATCTTCTTGCATCATTTACACAAATTCCAACATCTTATTAGATCACCTTTTCCACACTGCAGGACAGAGAATTTGATTACCTTGCTCTCCACAAGTTCTTTCTGGTCAAACGTATCTTAATTATGATATGCTCGTCAATCTGATCCTCATGGATTTCAACTGTCATGCAACGCCAGTGGATTTTCTTGTTGCAGGACCTGTGGGAGCAACTGGTGGGGGTAGGGGCTTGCACTACCACTCTGCATTACCTTAAAATCCCCCACACCCAATAACGTTCCAGCATTTTACTTTCACTTGTGATCTTTGTCTGGACTGACTTGTGTGAGCACGCTTGAGACTTCTACACACTTTTCTTCAAATTCCCTGGGGATGATTCTCCCATCCCATTGCACTGCTTCTGTAGCGCACAGGACTGGGAGACGCGAGCAGAGGCCATTTTAAGAGCTCCCCACTGGGCATCGTGGCCTCCTCTCAAGTCTCCGGCACTGTCAGGTCTGCACTGGAAACTAGTGTGGAGGTGCATATATTATGATAATCTTCATTACCATATCTTTTAAATATCATTAGCAGGCCTGGGACTGAAACCTCCACGCCCACAAGCGTTTCCCTGTCGCCGCTGGTGTGTTTCACTCCAATGGGGTTTAGTATACGTCCCCACTTGTGGGAAGCTGGTGGCCTAGCCCTGCTGGAGTGAAGGCGGGGGGGGAGGGGCGCAATCGATGTCCCCCAGAAGGTCGGGCACAGGGGGCAACCCTGAGCATTGCCAGCCGGGTCCACCAGCACTGTCCAAAGGACAAAGTGCCAATCCCCTGGTGGCCCTATGGCACTGTCCACTGGGAGGCAGGGCCTCTGGTGGGCAATTGGTAATACCACTCTGAATTCATGCTGAGTGACCAAGGGACAGAGGGCAGTGATGAGGGCTGGGCATTGGTTGGGGCTGTCAGTGAGGGGGGTGAAAGTTGGAAGATTGAGGCAGGCTGGGGAGGCAAAGGTCGAGACACATCTAGGAGGTCAGCGATTGGGCCATGGTGGGATTGCATGGCTGGAGGGTTGGCTAGTGATCGAGAAATCTGAAATTAAGAATCTACTGATGACTATGAAATCATTGTCGTAAAATCTCATCTAGTTCACTAATGTCCTTTAGGGAAGGAAATCTGCCATCCTTACCTCGTCTGGCTTACACATGACTCGACAGCCATCGCAATGTGGTTGACTTTTGAAACGGCCTAGCAAGCTACTTAGTTCAAAGGTAACACAAGATGGGCAATAAATGTTGGTCAGTCCCACCAATGAATACAAATAAATAAATTTGTGTTCTCAAGTTATTGTCCCTCCGGATAGTTTCTCCCCAAATATTCTACCTAAACCCTTTGCAATTTTGAAACCTCCATTAAATCTTCCCTTAACCATAACAATCCCAGAAGTTCCGTCTCTTTGGTAAACCTCTTCTGTACTCTCTCAAAAGCCTTGCCAATTATTCCTGATGATTTGTTTAATTGTCTAAACAAAATAAAAAGGCACAATTTAAAAAGAAATTGCTAGTTTTCATTACTTGCAAGTTTAATTGAACTGCTACTGAAAAAAAAGTTGTCCAACTTCCTTCATTTTTTTGATACCTTAAGTTTTAAATGGTGTTTCTTAGCTCCTGAACCCTATGAACAACAAAAGAACTATGGTAGCTTTAAATTTTCCATACTTATAAAAACCATACTGACATCTGTCAGTAGTACAGATGCAATTCAGAAAGCATTCTTTCTGGTTGTTATGGCTTTTGCTCTGTCCAAGAATGCAAGAAACTATAAAAGGATACGAATGAAGCCTCAAACCAGCCTCCCATCCGTTAACACTGTCTACACTTGTTACTGCCTTGGCAAAGTAGCCAGCATAATCAAGGACCCCATCCACCACAGACATACTCTCTTATACCTTCTTCCATCAGGAAAAAGATACAAAAGTCTGAGGTCACATACCAACCGACTCGAAAACAGTTTCTTCTCTGCTGCCATCAGACTTCTGAATGGACCATCCTCACATGTAATCTTTCTCTACACCCTAGCTATGACTGCAACGCTACATACTGCACCCTCTCCTTTTCTTCTCTATGTACAGTATAGCATGCAAGAAACAATACTTTTCACTGCAGTCTGACACATTTCTCTCTCTCTCTCCACCCCCCACCCCCCCCGCCCCCAAACCCCAGCCCGCAACTATATTCAGTTCTGCACCAGACTGTAAAAGCCCAGGTCAACAAATTTTCCTCATTGCCTTTAGGTTCAGCAATCCGCTTCATAGCATTCTCCAGATTTCCACCAAGGATGTGGAGGCTTTGGAGAAGGTACAGAAAAAACTTACCAGGATGTTGCCTGGTATGGGGGGCATTAACTATGAGGAGAGGTTGGTTTATTCTCACTGAAGCGATGGAGGTTGAGGGGAGACCTGAGAGGAAATCTACAAGATTATGCAATGCATGGACAGAGTGGATAGTCAGAAGCTTTTTCCCAGGGTGGAAGAGTCAATTACTAAAGGACACAGGTTTAAAGGGCAAGGTTTAAAGGAGATATACGAGATTATTTAGTGGATGCCTGGAACTTGTTGCCGGGGGCGATAGTGGAAGTGGATACGGTAGTGACTTTTAAGGGGCATCTTGACAAGTACACGAATAGGACGGGGAGTAGAGGAATATGATCCCTGTAAGGGTAGGGAGTTTTAGTTAAGTCGAGGAACATGATCAGTGCAGGCTTAGAGGGCTGAAGATCCTGTTCCTGTGCTGTAATTTTCTTTGTCCTTTGTTATTAATTCTACATTCCTCATTCAATAATTCTACATCCTTCCTATCCCTGAAAATCCCCGGAAATGAGGCAAAACTTTTTTGCAGCATTAAAATAAAAAGACTCTTGCTCAAAATGCTCCCTTGTATTAACGTACTAATTAGTTAGCTCCCAAAAGTTGCACACTACAAGAATTGTCAGGGAAATGTTTGCAAAGGGGTATTACAAGTTTTCACAAAAGTAAGAGGATGCACACCCATTATAAATACGATTATCTCAAACTGCCTTCCCAAGATGTCAATTTGTTCAACAGGCCCTCAAGTCTTGTGTGGGAAATACTAAGTTATGTATCAGGTTGTGGAATCCACCAGGGTGTCCCAGAATCAATGAAGGCTTTGAACCAATGTCATTTAAGATATTTGAAAGAAAGAGGATCTACCACAAAGTCTTTAAAAGGAAAATCAATCAAAGTGTACCACATTAAAAGCCAATAACATAAGGAGATTTTTTTACTCTGCAGTACTGAGGGTACATATGTCTTCATCAAATCTCAAAATGTTCAAGCTAATATCCTGAAATATGCTCTTTACCATTTGTTTTATCACACATAAAATTGTACCACTTTTGCAGCTTTATGGAAGATACACGTGCAACAACATAGGGCAGCACGTTTACAGAAGTTAGGCTCTGCATGTGCAATCCAACAGTAGAGCTCTCGATTGCAAATTTTAACCGATGGAAAAATAATTGAAATCTAAAGCCAACATGTTTTACATATACATACTTATCTGGTTTCAAATCTCGGTGTACAATCCCATAATTGTGCAGGTACTCCAAAGCAAGGACGGTCTCTGCAAAATACATCCTTGCCATATCTACTGGTAAGGGGCCCATATTTTTCAACAGCGTTGCACAATCTCCGCCTAGAAGGCAACAAGAAATAACTTTTCACCTACCAAAGACAATCTAACATTATCTGTTTGCTTAGAGCGTGACGCTGAGCAAGAATGGGTATGAAAAATATAATTTTATTTAAAAGCGAGTCCAGTACCTTCCACATACTCCATCACCATACACAAATGACGCTTGGTTTCAAAGGAACAGTACATGCTCACGACAAAGGGATTTTCTGCGAATGTCAGGATGTCCCTTTCTACAAACGCCTGTTGGATCTGATTTCGAAGGATCAAGTTCTGTTTGTTGATCTTCTTCATCGCAAATCTCTGCTTGGTCTCTTTGTGGCGAACCAAATACACAGCTCTGGAGAAACGGAGGGCATAGTCAGTGCACAAGTGTGCTCAGCAGTGATACCATTATTAGTTTTAGGGCAGCCTGATGATTCAACCTGGTATGGGAAACTATTATCAAAGAACGAGTGATTGTGGCCCATTACACTTGCTTTTTCATCCGAATAGTTCAGATCTCAATCAAAAATAATGACACGTTGCATCGAATTAAACCCTGCACTGCAGATGGTAAGCTTTTACAAAAAAAAACAAAACTCCCATTATTTTCAACTAAAGATGGAAATTGAGCGATATTTTAACTATTAACAGTGACACTGATGTGGTTAATTATACTGTGCAGTGTTAACTCACAGTAATCATTAGGGAATCATAAGATGAACACACTCTTTCTTCTGGCTAATAGCTCACTGCTGCTGGCAGGGTACATTAATGACTGTTTTTATACTCATACAACACTCACCCATAGGCTCCATTACTGATCAACTTCATCGTTTCAAAGTCAATTTCACGTGGCTTACGTTTACCTTGAACCGAAGGACTAAAGCTCTGAGGAGGAGGAAAGAATTAATGTTTAAACTTCACTGTATAGGAACTATGGAATCAAATTCCGAGAAACATTGCAGTTGCCTCTGCTCCTGCCAAGTTATTACATGATATTTAGCGGTCACAGCTTTTCACTCATTACTTCAACTCAACTTCATCTAACTTCAACTGGCTTCTTGTTCAAAAATCAGTGCATTCAAAATAAGTTAGTGTTAAATAAGAAGTTACTACGTTCATCGAACAAAAGTAGCGATCATTTTCAGAATAGGGCAGCACAGTGGCACAAAGGTTAGCACTGTTGCCTCACAGTGCCAAGGACCCAGATTCAATTCCGGTCTTGGGTGACTGTGCAAATTCAGCACATTCTTCCCGTGTCTGCATGTGTTTCCTCCGAGTGCTCCAGTTTCTTCCCACAGTCCAAAGACGTGCAGATTAGGTTGATCGGCTGTGCTAAATTCACCCTGGTGTCAGGGGGATTAGCAGAGTAAATGTGTGGGGTTATGGGAATAAAGCCTAGATGGAATTGTGGTCCCTGGTGCTGTGAGGCAGTGGTGCTAACCACTGTGCCACTATGCCACCCTATTCTGAAAACGATCGCTACTTTTGTTCGATGAATGTAATAACTTCTTATTTAATACTAACTTATTGCATTGATTTTTGAAGAAAAAAACCAGTTGAACTCAATGGGCCAAATGGCCTCCTTCTGCACTGTAGGGATTCTATGATTCTATGACTACTTTCCAATTTTTTTCTGTGCGCTCATCAAGACAAGGGATATCAGTCCTGTGGAAAGGAGAGAACATACTCGAGTCTACATGCAAATTGATCAATCAGACCTTAGAAACTGTAAGAAGTGTAATTCTTATTCAGTTTGCACTTCCCTTTTGGAAGCCCTGATGCCTTAGAAGGGGTTGTTTTAAACCTTGTTGGCAAAAGCCCAATCAAAATAGCAATTTCATGGCAAAGTGGATATAAATTTTATATGTGGCACCAGAGACACTGAGATAGGCATCAACATGGAAAAAAAATTGCTTGTGCATCTCTTTGGCTGGAGCTCATTTGACACAGAGGCTGAATTTTCCCGGCCTTTTGGGGATGGGCAGGCAGGTGGGAGAGTTGATAATGTGGTGTGGTTGGTGTTCTGAGCTAAGTCCAATGTCCTTTCCGGCAATTACATGTTATCAATGGCACATTACTGGTAGTGGAAACCAAAGCAAAGACCCACTAGGCAGCAGCCAGTAGGGTGGCACAGTGACACGGTGGCTAGCACTGCTATTTCACAATGCCAGGGACCCGGGTTCGATTCCCGGTTTGGGTCACTGTCTGTGCGGAGTTTGCTCCTTCTCCCCATGTCTGCGTGGCTTTCCTCCGGGTGCTCCGGTTTTCTCACACAATCCAACGACTGCTGGTTAGTGCATTGGCCCTGCTAAATTCTCCCTCGGTATACCGATCAACTTAACAATAGCCCTGCGGGGAACTGCAGACTTATCTGATTCAGGTATCAAATTTATCAAGCCTGCCACAAGAGAGTCGATTGATTTCCAACCAGCAGTGCCACGTACACATTCTTGGAATAGTTTTAACTTTAAAGACCTTGTTTACCCGCTCAGTAAATTAGTCACTAAAATCTTCGTAATGAGTAACACTTGGGTAAACCTTTCTTTGTATGTTTTGTTGAAAATAAAACTGTATATGTGTCCTCAACTCCCCTCAATCTGATAATGGTGAGGAATTGATGTTTAAAAATTGATTGTCTTCTTGTGGCGTTGGGGAGAGGGGGGGCTGCTGGGGAGATGAGAGACACCCTAACCTTAATTAGACCCTTATGTGACTCAACTAAGTTTATTTATTAGTGGCACAAGTTGGCTTATATTAACACCGCAGTGAGGTTACTGTGAAAATCCCCTAGTCGCCACACTCACAGTAACCTCACTGCGGTGTTAATATAAGCCAACTTGTGCCACTAATAAATAAACTTAGTTGAGTCACATAAGGGTCTAATTAAGGTTAGGGTGTCTCTCATCTCCCCAGCAGCCCCCCCTCTCCCCAACGCCACAAGAAGACAATCAATTTTTAAACATCAATTCCTCACCATTATCAGATTGAGGGGAGTTGAGGACACGTATACAGTTTTATTTTCAACAAAACATACAAAGAAAGGTTTACCCAAGTGTTACTCATTACGAAGATTTTAGTGACTAATTTACTGAGCGGGTAAACAAGGTCTTTAAAGTTAAAACTATTCCAAGAATGTGTACGTGGCACTGCTGGTTGGAAATCAATCGACTCTCTTGTGGCAGGCTTGATAAATTTGATACCTGAATCAGATAAGTCTGCAGTTCCCCGCAGGGCTATTGTTAAGTTGATCAGCCAACCTGATTCATTATTATTATAATGGGCATAAATCCTCACCGCTTGGCTCTAGAACTCAGCAACCCAACAGATTTGACAACAATCCAACAGGCTTAAAATGCAAAATACTGTGGACGCTGGAACCTGAAATAAAAACGGAGAATGCCAGAGAATCTCAGCAGGTCTGACAGCATCTGTGAAGACAGCGTGGAGCCAACGTTTCGAGTCTGGGTGATCCTTTGTCAGACTTAACATGACCTGACTTATGGGTCTTTGTCCTGGACAAACCACATGGATTTGGATGGTTGAACAGAGGAACATCCCTGTGCACATTTTGGCTTCTCTAGATTACAGCTATTACCAATCAGCATCTAATCTCTTTGGGAAAGGGCTACTGGGATGTCTGCCAATGTGGGAAGGAACAGATACCAGAAATTCGATCTGTGTGGATACCTCAACAGTATAATTTTTGGGACTAAAACTGGTGCTGAAGTTTTCAAGGATTTGATTATACAATCCTTCTGAGGATTGGAAAATGAAACTAGCACAGCCAACTTGTGCCTCTCCCTGTGCCAGCCCACGCCTGGCCATTTTTAAGGAGATGGGTTAGACAACACAATTTGTTTGAGGATTACATTAGGTCAATCAAAGGAATCCATCTGAGATTTTCTTTGTCTTTCTGGGTGCTGCAGCAGCTGCAGGCAGTTCTGTTGAGATTTACAACTGAATGTTTGCCATACAGACTGCATCCCTGATCCTTATTCAAATTGATTAAATTGATAAATTTGATACCTGAATCAGACAAGTCTGCAGTTCCCCGCAGGGCTATTGTTAAGTTGATCAGCCAACCTGATTCATTATTATTATAATGGGCATAAATCCTCACCGCTTGGCTCTAGAACTCAGCAACCCAACAGATTTGACAACAACCCAACAGGCTTAAAATGCAAAATACTGTGGACGCCGGAAAGATGTTGAGGCATTGGAGAGGGTACAGAGGAGGTTTACCAGGATGTTGCCTGGTATGGAGGGCAGGTCTTATGAAGAGAGGCTGAGGGATTTGAGGTTCTTTTCGTTAGAAAGGAGGCGGCTAAGAGGGGACCTAATCGAAACATATAAGATGATTAGAGGTTTAGATAGGGTGGACAGTGATAGCCTTTTTCCTAGGATGGAGAAAGCTAGCACGAGGGGACATAGCTTTAAATTAAGGGGTGGTGGTTTTAGGACGGATGTCAGAGGTAGGTTCTTTACCCAGAGGGTGGTAAGGGTATGGAATGCCCTGCCTGCATCAGTTGTAGATGCGCCAAGTTTGGTGGCGTTTAAGAGGTTAGTAGATAAGTTTATGGATGAAAAGAGAATGGTTTAGGTTAGAGAGACAGTGCTTTTTCCTAATTGGTCGGCGCAACATCGAAGGCCGAAGGGCCTGTTCTGCGCTGTAACGTTCTATGTTCTATTCCAACCCAGCAACAGGGTTCTAATCCCACAGGGAAAATCCTGCTACACGTATCTGACACCTTGCTGCCCAAAAGCAGAGATGGGTTTCTGCACCATGGATTCTGGTTTTGAAGTTTCCAGCCACTCATAGCTTTGGTAGTAGTAACAACCTAACACCCATGGACAGAGCGCACATGGAGAACATGTTTCCGTTAGTAGGACAGTCTAGGATCTGAGGGCACAGCCTCAGAGTAAAGGGACCCTTTAAAACTGAAATTAGTCACAAGAGGGGTTACATCAACACTGCAATGAAGTTACTATGAAAATCCCCTAGTCACCACACCTGGGCACCTGTTCAGATACACTAAGGGAGAATTTAGCATGGCCAATGCACCCAACCAGCACGTCTTTCAGACAATGGGAAGAAACAGGACCACCTGGAGAGAACCGACACAGACACGGGGAGAACGCACAGACTCTGAACAGACAGTGAACCAAGCCAGGAATTGAACCCGGCTCCCTAGCACTGTGATGGAGCAGTGCTAACCACTGTGCCACCCCAAGGAGGAGGAATTTCTTCAGCCAAAGGGTGGTGAATCTTTGAAATTTATTGTCATAAAAGCCTATGGAGGCCAAGTCACTGAGCGTATTTAAGACAGAAATAGATTCTTGATCGGTAAGGGGATCTAAGGTTACGGGGAAAAAGGCAGGAGAATGGGGCTGAGAAATACATCAGCTACGATTGAATGGCGGAACAGATGCAATATTCTGAAAGGTTCAAGTAATGTTGCATCCTAATCTCACCCGGTGCTGCAAAACTGTAGCCAAGTTGCAAAGACTCACCACTTCAAAACTTGAATAACTTCACAAGTTATGTGGACAGGGATTTTCAATGGACAATCTCCATTAAGAGATATGGAGGTATTAAAGATAAATGAGGTAGAAATGACACCAAACATTTATACGTGAAGAGCAGTATAAGAATACTTACACCCACTGAGTCATCCGTCTCAGGAGTCTCAGCTGTTCCACTGTCATAGTTAGCCAGCTGGGCCATCTCTTTTGAGGGTGAAAGAAGTTTTTGATTAGGGACAAGATGATTGTTGATTGAAAGGGGAAAGGTTACTCGTTAAAATTAACAGAAAGTTATACATATTGTAAAACTGGCTGCTACATATCGTCATTCCCCTTGAACGCTAGACTGTGGTTACACAGACACTTCATGCTCTTTATTTCACTTTGGCTAATCTCTCTGTCGCATTCATTCCAGATATAGCACCTTTCATATTTCCCAGTGTTGAGTAACATTTCAAAGGGGCTTCTAAACTTCCACTTGGGGTCTGGCGCTGCAATCTGGATTTTCTCTGCTCTGTCTGGGATCATTTTATCCCATTACACTAATTATCCTAGACCTTTAAATTGTATCACAACTCAAGAGCAATTGTTGAGAATTAATACAATCCTCAGACTGAACAGTGGGTAAATGAAGTAGCTAACAATGCCTGTTGAGATTTTTAACGCATTTGTGAACCAGCAGAGCATCTGTCCTTTATGCCCAAGTAAACCATTTCTCAAGGCCCATGATACAAAGACTGCTGATACTAACAAAATGTGAAAACTTCCTCCTGGAGAACCCATCTGCGACGCAGCCATTGGTGCCTAATAGGTTACAAATCTATGTTTTTTTTTAATTGTCATAATTGTTATCAGAGAAAAAAGTTGAATTTGTTCGGCACCATCTCCCAGCAGTAGTTCAGACTACAATGTGAGAAAATGTGTGACATGTAAGAGCAAGTGATGTTTAAAAAGAAAATCTGTAGACTATTCAAATGGCTAAAGCACCTTAAGGAATTTTACGTACTTCGGATCGCACAATTTGCGAGAGATGCAAGAGAACCAGAAACAGAAACATTTGTTTAATTATATTGGTTCCAATTAGATGCTCAAATGCCTTTTTAATGGCTGTTTATAATGTGCAACTGCTGCTGCATTTGGGGTTTAATAGAGCAGCAAGGCAAGGAAGAATGAGTGCTACTGATGGTCATACTGTGCCAAATGAGCAGGGGCAAGAACACAAATTATGTAGAGCAGATGCATGCTACCTGAGCCAGCATAAGGAGGCTTTAAATAACACGTACAGTTTCCTAATGCATAATCCATGTCAGAAGAGTGCTTCAGTTATTAATTATATGCTAATTTTTCCATATCTCAATAGGAAGGTGACTAAATAACGCTTCCTCAGCTTTTTTTTTTAAAATACATTCGCACTTGGATACATCAACTGCAAAATTAACGCATTCGGTTCAATGGCACTTTCAGCAAATATTTTATAGTGGGTACTGGCTATGGCAGATGCACAATTAAGATTTTTTTTTATATCCAAGACATACAGAGGCGGAAATTCTCTGATTCCGATATCCCTCTGCTGCCGCAAAAATGGAGAATATGCGCTCAGTCAAATCTCCATTCACAGCAACAAGACTGGAGAATCCCAGCCATATAATTATTGGAAGAGCGTCCCAAAAATCTCACTGTGCTTTTAAAGAAATCTTCTAGGATAGCAAGATCCCAAAGCACTAAAATAAAAGTATTTTTGACTAGAAGATCAATGATTTCTATATCAAAACTTTCAAGAACGACTATAAGCAACATATAACAAAATTTCAATAATGTTCATGAAGATCATGTTAAAAACTTAATCATTTCAATGGAAGGTATTTTACCATCATCAAATTTAAGTCACTATTAAGATGTGCTAGAAACAAGTTTTACCGAGATGTAACAGGAGCATAATGCTCTCGCTACCTATTCTTTTAATATTCATTCCACACTTGACTAAGTGCCTGAGAAGGTAAAACATATTTTGCACAGACCACAGTTAACAATGGCACTCACCCTCTAAGGGATCCCTAGTAAGGCCCAGCTGACTGATGATATAACGGGGAATATCCGACTTAATGCCTTCTCCTTCTTTAGCATGTCCTTCTGCTGCTTCTAACAAGTGATAGAACTCTTCAGGATCAAATTCCTGGAACGACGTTTAGAAAAAAAAACCTCAGTCAACATTTTAATTGTTTTGAATATTGCAAGTTTACTCTTCAGTGTAAAGTTTATTGGGAAAAGATCCCAAAAATGTCACTGCATCTCAAAACGAAATCCTCCAGGGCAATAAATATATTAAATCATAAACTCAAAGCATTTCTCTTGCGTATCAATGTTGAACGAACACAGCATTGCAAATCAGCTGTCTCTAATGTGTGTCTGCAGCCCCCTCCCCACACAATGTTTTTAAATGCTCCACATGCTCACATGACAGCGTATTAACTTGGTTTAGAGTGTGAAACATCGCTTCAGCTTATGTACATTCTGCATATATATCTTTTCCTCGTTGCAGAAAGAGACTTACGAGGCATTCCAGCAGTCGGGCTGGCCGAGCAATGATGATCAGTAATTTCCTGACCAGCTGATCGATGACCGTCAATTCATTACTTTCCGAACGTTTGTGAGCCTGGACGTGGGAAAACAGTAAGGAGTACAACGCGTTAATAATCAGTGCATGTGGACCATCACTGAAACAAAACTACTTAAAATAAAATATTTTCTAAATTCAACCAAGCATATGAACCATTTTCAGTGTTTAATCCATCCATTTAAAAGACTTCCAAAGCAATTTCCCTGCATTAAAGGTAAATTACAACTGTTTGCATTGACATTCATTCCACTATAAAGATCATTAAAGACATGAGGCTCAGAAACCTGATTAGCATTACATTTGAACACTATTAAATACAATATCTAGCAGATGGGGCTGATGGCATTATGGTATAAGTCAGTTATAAAAACAGAGGTAAAACACTTCGCCCCTTGAACCTATTCCAATATTCAGTAAATTGGTGGCTGATCTGATGACCTAGCTCCATGCATGTCTGTCCCATTTTGCTTAACGCATGTATCAATCTTAGATTTTAAACGAGGGAATGATCTCGCCCGAATCAGCTGCTTTCCCTCTCTCTCTCCCCCACTTTTTCCCATGCTCCATGAAGTCACCACAATGTCCTTCACATCAATCATCATCTTTTGGATTTGATAGATGGTATTTGCAGATGGATACCTCCCCCACGCTCCTTCTTGCCTTTAACACTTGTCATTTGTCCAGACTGGAGACCCGCACTGATACAGGCCAAATCTTCCCTATACCAGTGGCTGGGGGTTCTTCTGTCGGACTGGTGTGGGATTCGAACCCTGGTCCTCCTGGCTCACAGACAGAAGCACCACCAATCACGCCACATAGGTTCCAATTCAGATTCGACTGCTCTTTGTGGAGCAGAGCTCCAATCTGTTATCAACCCTTTGCATATTGAGGCATTTCCTAAATTCACTCCTAAAAGATCTGATTCCAATTGTTATGCAACGGGCAGAACTTTGTCCTTGCTCGGGTGAGACCAGGAATTCCTATACGAGGTCAACAGAGATTTCCATTGTCAAACCCTCACCCGCTACAAAGTAGAATTCCAGCGCATGGCTCCCAAGTTCCAGACTTCCTAATCAGAGGGAATATGCTTGTTCTATCTATCCAATCAGTTCCCTACAATCTCATTGGATCATTCCTAAACCTAAATTCCAGGGAACCCTCAAGAGCCCAGTTATCATCCTGCTGAATCTATGCTTCCATGTTAGTACAAATAAACCAAGAAACAATAGAACAGATAGCCTTTTTTTCACCCCTGACTAGGGTAGCACCTTATTTCAGTAAAAAGTTACTGGAACAGCTACTCGTAATAATATTTCATTATTTTCAGTTGTCACATAATGGCCACTGCTTAAAAATAAGGGATGGCCCATTTAACACAAGATGGAAAAATATTTTCTCCAAGGGTTGTGAGTTTTTGCAACTCTCTTCTTTAAAAGATGATAGAAGTAGAGTTTTTGAATATTTTTAAGGCAGAGCTTGATAGATTCTTGATAATCAAAGGGGTGAAAAATTATCAGAGAGATGGGGTCAGCAAGAATGTGCAATTGAGAATACAATACTATTAGCCATGATCTTATTGAATGGTGAAGCAGGCTCGAGGGGCCTGCTCCGCTCCTATATTGTACATTTACACATTGTTGGGTACTAAAATACCAACTTACTAATTAGCAGGAGCAGTAATACAAAAATTTCACAGCAGACTTACAGTCACAATAATCATTGTTCCATTTTTAAATATGTATAATACATGACAGGAAGTCTTCACGACAATATCACTGATGTTGACAAAAAGTAACAAGAAGTGGGAAAGGGCAAAAGTTAGATTTACCAGTTTGAGCAAAATTGGTTTTAGTTGCAAATGAACAATTTCAAGCTCCCTTTGTGACTCTGATAGCACTTTCTCAACAATCAAGATTTTAAGACCGTAACAAGTTGTGACTTGGACAAGTTGCAGAGCTGGGCCGAGAGGTGGCAAATGGAGTTTAATGTGGAAAAGTGTGAGGTAATGCACTTTGGCAGGAACAATAAATGTGTAGAGTATAGGGCTAATGGTAGGGCTCTTAATAGTGTTGAGGAACAGAAGGATCTTGGTGTATGTGTCAATAGATCCCTGAAAGTAGGCAGTCAAGTGGATAAAGTTGTTAAGAAGGCATATGGAGTCTTAGCTTTTATTGATAGGGGGATTGAATTTAGGAGCCGCAGCATCATGTTGCAACTGTACAAAACTCTAGTGCGGCCGCACTTGGAGTATTGTGTGCAGTTCTGGTCGCCACATTATAAGAAAGATGTGGAGGCATTGGAGAGGGTACAGAGGAGGTTTACCAGGATGTTGCCTGGTATGGAGGGCAGGTCCTATGAAGAGAGGTTGAAGGATTTGAAGTTGTTTTCGTTAGAAAGGAGGCGGCTAAGAGGGGATCTTATTGAAGCATATAAGATGATTAGAGGTTTAGATAGGGTGGACAGTGATAGCCTTTTTCCTAGGATGGAGAAAGCTAGCACGAGGGGACACAACTTTAAATTAAGGGGTATGAGTTATAGGACGGATATCAGAGGTAGGTTCTTTACTCAAAGAGTGATTAGGGAGTGGAATGCCCTGCCTGCAGCTGTTGTAGATGCGCCAAGTTTGGTGGCGTTTAAGAGGTTAGTTAATAAGTATATGGAAGAGAAGGGAATGGTTTAGTTTGGAGGGGCATTGCTTTTTATTTTGGTCGGCACAACATCGAAGGCCGAAGGGCCTGTTCTGTGCTGTATTGTTCTATGTAAGACGTAAGAGCAAAATTAAACCATTTGGCCCATCGAGTCTACTCCACCATTCAATCATGGCTGATATGATTCTTATCTCCATTCTCCTGCCTTCTCCCCATAACCCTTGATCCCCTTATCAAGAACCTATCTACTTCTGTCTTAAAGAGGCTCAACGATCTTGTCTCGTAGCCTTCTGTGACAATATGTTCCACAGATTCACCACACTCTGGCTGAAGAAATTCCTCCTCATCTCAGTTTTCAAGGAGCTTAACTCTGAAGTTGTGCCCTCGAGTTTCAGTCTCTCTCTTGTGGAAACGTCCTCTCCATGTCCTCTCTGATAGGCCTCTCAGTATTCGAAGTTTTAATTAGATCCTCCCTCATCTTCTGAAACTCCATCAAATATAGACCTAGATTTCTCAACTGCTTCTCATATGACAAATCTTTCACTTCTGGATTGTAAGAGGTCAATACTACATCTCACAATGTCATTATTTTTGTCAGCTCCTCCATTTTCCATTCATTCTAACACTTTTGTCAAGATGTACAAAAATACTTCGAAGGAAAAAATAAATTGAGAGGTACATTACTCTGTATTTCACCTTGCAAAACACAACTGTTCAAATATAACACAAAATCACCTTGTCACATGGTTTCTGATTTTTAAACATCCTCTTCAATGTTCTCTTCACAGTGGCACTAAGTGGTAGAGCAAACTTTCAAATGATTTGGCCAGAGCCACTGGGGATCATCTTTCTCCCTCTCACTTGCAGAATATGTACCTCCATACATCAGTCTTTGGGATGAGAACATTATTTCAATGATTTAGAACAAAAAACAGCACAGCACAGGAACAGGCCCTTCGGCCCTCCAAACCTGTGCTGATCATGATACCTGCCTAAACTCAAACCGCGTGCACCATATCTTTCCATTCCCATCTTATTCATGTATTCACCTGGTTGCCCGTTAAATGATGCTATTATACCTGCTCCCACCATATCCCCAACCGTGTGTTCCAGGCGTTCACCACTCTGTGCAAAAACAACTTGCCTCGCACATCTCCTCTAAATTTTTGATCAAATCAGAACAAACTCTTGAGTTTAATGTCACAACAGTACAACTTAGAGTTTCTTCAAGTTATTTAACCAGTGTAACTTTTATCTCTGTGGCAGAGTTTTAGTGTAGCAAAGTCACAACACGCAGCCTAGATGAATCTTAGTCTTCATGCAGACTTAAGAAAAGAAGCAATGTGGAGTTTTTATAAGCATCAAGAGGACAGTATCAAAAGGGGTTGTTTTTCACTTCAACAATGGTAGTATTGGGCAATGAAATGTAGGGAAAATGGGAAGATAAATTGAAACCAGACCATAAAGCCTGGAGCCATTTAAAAATAGTTGGCACGATTGTGTTCTGCAATTACTGCTCTCATTCCCAGTTCCAACACTTGCTGCCATTGCAGGTTAAGGACGTGGCTAGTGAGCACATACCCTGCACTCCTGACCTGACCAGCTCCATTGTGTGGGTGGGCATCTCCTAACATCTCTTAATTTTCGTGGTGTCAGATCAGTTTATCCACCTCTTGTGCTTCACAGCCTCTCAGTGGAGTCATGAGCCATAGTCAGAATTCAGAAACCTTTTGAATGAAAGGCAAATTCAAAAGGTCTTACCCATGCTTCTTGCTTCTCA
Organism: Sphyrna mokarran; assembly: GCA_024679065.1. Classification (NCBI taxonomy): domain Eukaryota; kingdom Metazoa; phylum Chordata; class Chondrichthyes; order Carcharhiniformes; family Carcharhinidae; genus Sphyrna; species Sphyrna mokarran. The sequence goes on along the minus strand of JAGIQG010000006.1, from coordinate 29,026,827 downwards.
AGTCATTCCCAGTCATACCCATGGTTCCCTATATTCTCCATGAAACTCAATTGAGCTAATGCATCCAGACACTCCCGCAATATTGCCCACTCCAACTCAATAAAACTCATGCCCCTTTCATGTTCATTTACCCAATATGCACTACGTATATAACTAATGAGTCATATAATGGCAATGGCAAGAGTGGGACTGCTAAGGTAAAAAACACCCATTAAAATTTTTTTTCGGAAAAAAACTGATATTCTTACAGTGCAATATCAATTAGATAGACTATTAAAATGTCAGTAACACAGGCTTCAAACCCCCACCAACCGCCCTCCCCCCACACACACAGAAACTCTCCCCCCCCACCCATCCCATCCCTCACTTTACTGCTGTTGGGTTAATGCTTTTTTCTCTTTGGGTTCACAGGTAAGCTTCATTATGCATTGTTGTGGGCTTTGATGCCAATATTTTAATTGATCACAACTTTACCCTTTAAGTAACCAGACCAAATCACACAGTTCTCTTAAACAGTTGTTTTAATCAAGTAACATAGCAAGATTCCTGGCAAATCACAGGCAGTATCGATAAGTCACCAGAGCCCAAAATTCAAGAATGCACAAGCAGTCATAGTTTCAAATTCAATTACTAGTTAGCATATATGAATCACAATATAAGAGTTATTGCCATCCACTCTGAGTTATTGATTAAGTTTATGTTATCCAATTAATAAAAACAATCACAATCACCTTATGCTTGCTTAATTATAATACCCAATCAGCATGAGATTTTTAATTGCATCAATTGGATAGTCTCTCAACTATCTTTCAACATCCCAGCTGTGTCTGAGTGTTAGAAAACAAATCAACCCAATGTCTGCCTTAATGATGTTTCCCCAGACTAAGACTTCTTTATCTTCCCCTCTTCCAATCAAGAAGAACAATTGTAAACACAAATCATCCTAACATCTGTCTTAATGGCCTTTCCCCAGGCTTCTCTCTGGCTCCTTATCTGAATGAACTGTCTTTATGAAACAACTTGTTAGCCAACTGTGTACAAGATAATAGATTTTTTTTTACTCTTACATTGGCCACTGTTATGTAATATGACATGGCCATTGTTAGCTTCCATAATTATTAGTCTGATTATTATTCCCCCTCATGCATCATAATCTGAAAAGGGAAGATTTTGAAAACTAGATGGAAAAGGCAGCAGAGCAAGGTGAATTGGTCCTTCAGAGGATCAGTGCAGACATGATGGGCCAAGTGGCCACTCTCTTTGCTATAACTGTCCTATCAATCCATTGCAATTTCTCAATTAACTGATTAAGAATTAGTGGAAGTAGGCACTCCTGGAGTGCAGGCTGCAGTACAGTACTCATATCGACAAATATCATGGTCAAAAGTCATCAGTATGCAAACTGCTGCTCTTTAATTTGTTAAAGGTGCTACATAAATACAAGTTGCGTCTGCTTAGAAATTCTTCAAATGGATACACAGCATACTGCAGACAAAGCAGTTACTATTTAGCTCTCTCAGGACAAATCAAAAAATCTCAAGACTTCACTCTTTGAAGTCAAAAATAAGAACAAATAAATGAAATTTTAAAACATCAATTCAATCTGCACAAGCAGGCAAATGCTCAGATTTTAAAAACCAAAAGTAGAAACTCTTTTGCGTCTGATTTTTATGTTCAGTGTTGATTCCGCATACAAAGACAAAAGCCCAAGTCCACGTTGATAAATTAGTACTTCAAGAATTGGTATTTGAACCCATTATTTATTTGGGATGCACAATTTGATGTTCTTCTTTATTTCCTAATATCTGTTGTCATTACTTAACGAGGTAAATAGTTAAGTTACTCGAAAAGTATTAAATGAGTTTCATCACGGGCAGTCCCTGATTGGTCAGGTTTCTGCTGTTAAGGTATCAAGTAGAAAACTGAAGTCATTCACATTTCTACTTCTTGCACTAGAACAGTGAAGAAAAAGGGACAATAAAAAAAGTAAAGTAAAATTATCTATTATTGTCACAAGTAAGCTCACATTCACACTGCAACAAAATTACTGTGAAAATCCTCTAGCGCCACACTCCGGTACCTGTTCGGATATGCTGAAGGAGAACTTAGCATGGCTAAAACATCCCTGGTTCCTCAAAACAAAAAAAAGTGCCCCATAAATTGCAACTTAAAAATCCACAATCATCTTAAAAGCTGCCGAACAAAAAAGCTTAATAAAAATAAAAACCATTGTAAGCTATTCATTCTCTTCCCTTCCTTAAAAGGAAGGAAGGACCTTGTATTTATCTAGCGCCTTTCACTATCTAGGGATGAAGTAAAATGTCACAGGCAATAAATTAATTTTGTAGCAGTTTACTTGTGCACACAGCAAGATGTTTTAATGATGTTAATTAAAGGATAAACATTGGTCAAGAAGTCAAAAGAACATCTCACAGCCTTTGAACAATGCCATCTTTTGCATCCAGCTGAGGGGGTAGAAGTAGTCTTGGCATCCTCTGAAAGATGACATTTCCAACTGCATCACCGCCTCAGTACTGTGATTGATGGACCAAAACAAAATTATGGAACCCTTGACTACAGAGCGCTACCACTGAGCCAAGTTGTCATTTCAATTAATTTACCCTCACCTTTTTCCCTGTCAGGAAAGACAACATTGCTATTGTACATCCATTTATGACTGAGGAAAACGTTAAGTTCTCAAACAAACATCTAAGCCTCTCTGTGATCACATGCTCATGGCTCAATCCCCTTCTGGAATTAACAATTCTATGAAAGTACTGATCGGGATTCAGTGGACTTTTGGCTTTGGCTGAGTCTCCAAATGTCCACCTTGCCTGTGATATTTCTCACTATGGGCAAGACTAGAAATTCTGGCCCATGCTTTCAAATGTAACTTTCAACAATAAACTGTATCAAACTCAATTCAGTTAATACAAAGCTTCCCTTAAATCTCAGCATTGCATTTCATCCTAGGTCAAATTTTATTATACCAAATGCTATCCGGAGAGGAGGGAGTGGGGGCACTTCTGCCCATGAGGCAGGTAGCCTGAGGGGGGTGGGGGGGGTTATGGAATGAGACGGGTGGCAGGGCATGTTTTGAATGTAAGGCGGGAAGGAACAAAGTGGGAGAGGCAGGTGGAATGCCCCAAAGCATAAAGGACATCTCCTCAAACGATGTGCCCTCCCTCCCTTCCTTCACTGAACTTTTAAAGAAGAACCTGCCTATGTCTGCCCAAGCTGGCCCCATTATGGCATATTCAGCGTATTGTACAGATCAATTGCTTTGCTGTTAACAAGCTCCATCAACCTTTATTTAAAATCTATGGGGGTGAGCTGCTGATTTTGGTGCTTGTCAACCTAATATGTTATCGGGCTAGCTCAGGAGTTTGACGGGAAGGGCTTGCCATCCATTGAATTCCAACCCTCCTCCCACCATTGAAAGCTTGCACTGGGGAGGGGATGGGGAGGGGATAGGGAGGGGATTTGTAAAATCCAACCCCTAATAGAGGTTCTTAAAAGCATGAGAGGTTTTGATAGAACATAGAGTGAAGAAATTATTCAGTTTAGAAACACAGAAACAGGAATAGGCCATTTAGCCCTTCGAGCCTACTCCACCATTCATTATAATCATGGCTGATCAGCGAATTCAATATCCTGATCCCATTTTCCTCCCATATCCCTTGATTCCTTTAGTCCCAACAGCAATGTCTAATTTCTTCTTGAAATCAGAGGCTACATGTTCTAAAGATCATATCTAGAGGCGGGAGAAGGAGAAGTATTCAGACTCAGTTGCCAGAATATGGAATGCCTTACCTGAAAAGTTGGTAGAAGCTGATCCCATCAACAATTTTAAAAGGCAATTAGACAGGTGATCTTATTAAATGGCGGTATGGCTGCTAGGGGCAGAATGGCCTACTCTTATTGCCATGTTCCTCTGGTACTTGAGGATGCAACACGTACTCGGCTACAGAGAGTAGGAAAGCAGAGCGAAGCACGTCTGCTTTTTCAAATAGCCTGCACCAGCACAACTGGCCTAATGGCCTCCTTTTGTGCACTAAGTCTCTGATTCTATTCTGCTACTGGGATGACAAACAATTGTCCAGTACTGAAGCGAATTAACAATGGCAAAAACATATCCCTTAGATTCTGTAACATATTGGGAGGTAATGGGGAGTGAAAAGAAAGCTTTGAATTTAAATAAATTGGCAGTTCCAGCATCAACCTTATCCCCACTTTGAGGAAGGAATTCTGCCCTTTCCAGCTATTACTACAGAAGAGCTCCACAGAGACTAATGTTTTGCATTTAAGCTTTTGCTAATGGCATAGCGATACTATAAAAGTGTGGGGATTAGTGCAGATGTAGCTGTTTACTTCAGCCTTTTAATTGCTCTGTTTTGTTCAGCAGTGGAGACAACGGGAACGATATTGTAAAAATGACACTATTATTCAAATTTGCCAGAATCTGAGAATTAAAATGCTTAAAAAAAATTGATCGCAACAGCCTTGGATTGCTTAAATCAGTTTTTGTCAGAAGCCAGAATGTCCAGCAACATTATTTGGAATTCCGCAGCTCTGTGCTGTGAGAGAATGTAAGGAAGTCTCAGTATAATAATCTGTTCCTCGCTATTGTCACGAGCGTGCTAGCTGCTGATGGGATTGATGAGTTTTGAGCAATTACACAAGCATGTTTACACTTGTCCTGAAACTCGGAGTGCCACCATATATACATACTTACTACAGATGCGCAATGGCATTGTGTAGTTGCTTTCTGCATTGGTATCCAGTCACTGACTCTGCAATCTTCAGTTTAGCGTTGCCAACGTAAACATGATAAACCTGACACTTTTAAAGCTAACTTTTGAACTGTTGCCTCTCCTTTTAGAATCAGTAAATAAAACTGTTAGGGTGTTACCAGCACATTTTTGGCAGTGACATCACATTATATCATTATAACGTCGCATACCTTTGCAGATATTTGATCAGCAATGATATTGCAACAACTTCTGCGGCTAAAATGTTGCGGTGAGTCTGCAAAGATACGCAATGGCAGACCCTTGGAAGCTACCCACTGCATGTAATTAAATTACGTTCAATTCCGGTCACCACATTACAGGATGGATGTGAAGACTGTGGAGAGGGTGCAGAAGAGATTTATCAGGATGCTGCCTGGATTAGAGTCTATGAGCTATAAGAAGAGGTTGGACAAACTAGGATTGCTTTCTCTGGAGCAGCACAAGCTGAATAGAGACCCGATTGAAGTCTATAAAATTGAGAGAGGCACAGTTAGGGTTAACAGTCAGAATCTTACCCACAGTTGGAATGTCTAATATGAGGGGACACACACTTAAGGTGAGATGGAGAAAGTTCAAAGGAGATGTGAGGGGTGAGTGTTTCTCATAGAGAGAAAGTGGTAGGTAACTGAAACATGCTACCGGGGTGGTGTGCATGCGGATACAATAGGTATGTTAAAGGGACTTTTAGATAAGCACGTGAATATGCAAGGAATACAGGGATATGAACCAACGGCAGGCAGAGGGATTACTTTAATTTGGCATCATGTTCGGTGCATTGTGGGCTAAGACTAAAGGGCCCGTTCCTGTGCTGTACTGTTCTATGTTCTAAAAGCAGAATAGCAGTGGAGTTAATCTCCTGTCCCTGGGCCTAAGCTACAACGTAAAAGCAACTTCAGCTTCAGTGAAAAACAGAACACACATTGTGTGCTGAGTGGTTACTTACTGATGTGAATCTGCTGAACTTACACAGGATCTTTGGACATTCACGAGTAGATAGTTTTTATGGATACTATGACACCAGGATCTGATTTGACTGCCAAGTCCATTAGCTCGATCAGCTTTATTAAACTGGGTGCTACTTCAGAGGCAGATCATTTATTCAGGCTTGTCTTGCTACAGAGGGCACGTTAATTTTGTATCCAACTGTAATTTAAATTTGGTGCCATATTTAGGGAAAAAGCAGAATGAATTTGGAACCTATTGTGTAAAAGTAGCATTAGACATTGTTAATGTCATTAGTCTCATCTTCCTGATTGTGGAACACAAAATGGTATTCAAAGAGGTTCAATATTAAAGCTAGTTTACAGAACACTGTGCTTTTAAACTATTCAGCAACGAAACAAGTTCAAGGTGACTAAAGGTGATCACATTTAGGTCTACATTATGATGTCAGGCAATGATCAGGAATAGTGACCAGTGAAGGATTTCTGAGGCTTTATCTGAACGTAGTCAAGAAGGCGTGCGATATGCTTGCCTTCATCGGCCAAGGCACTGAGTTTAAAAATTGACAAGTCATGTTGTAGCTTTTATAGAACCTTAATTAGGCTGCACTAATTATATTGAATATAGTGTTCAATTCTGGTCGCCACACTACCAGGAGGATGTGGAGATTTTGGAGAGGGTACAGAAAAGATTTACCAGGGTATTCCCTGATATGGAGGGTGTACGCTATGAGGAGAGATTGGAGAAACTTGGTTTGTTCTCACTGGAATGACAGAGCTTGAAGGACAACCTGATAAAAGTCCATAAGATTATGAAGGGCATGGACAGAGTGGATAGTCAGAAGCTTTTTCCCAGGGTGGAAGAGTCAATTACCAAGGGGCATTGGTTTAAGGTGTGAAGGAAAAAGTTTAAAAGTTTTTTTTTTTTACAGAGAGTGGTGGGTGCCTGAAATTCACTGCTGGGGGAAGTAGTGGAAGCATATACGATAGTGATTTTTAAAGGGATATTTTAAAGGGATACATGAATAGCGTGGGAATACAGGGACGTGGTCCCCAAAGGACTGGGGGATTTAGTTCAGATGGCATGGTCAGTGCAGGCTTGGAGGGCCAAAGGGCCTGTTCCTGTGCTAATTTTCTTAGTTCTTTGAAATACTTACCAACTTATACTGGTACCCTGAAAAATAGGTACACGGTGACACAGTGATTAACACTCACAGCAACAGGGACCTGGGTTCAATTCTGGCCTCGGGTCACTGTCTGTTCTCCCCGTGACTGCGTGGATTTCCTTTGGGTGCTCCAGTTTCCTCCCATACTCCAAAGATGAGTGGGTTAGATAGTTTAACCATACTAAATTGCCCCTCGGTGTGAGGAGGATTAGCAGAGTAAATATATTTGGTTATGGAGATAGGGCCTGGGTGGTATTGTTGTCAGTACAGACTCAATTGGCCAAGAGGCCTCCTTCGGCATCTTAAGGATTCTATGATTTCTGTTGGGATGTGCAAAAGCAATTTACAAAACTAAGATCAAGTATATTTCAGATAGATTTAAACCAGTTACACCTGGTATTGAACAAGAAATCTCTTACTCAAGTTGAAGATTTAAACATTAAAATCGAGTGTTTTGGAAAATGATTACATCAGCAAGAGATTGAAAACAAACTCCATTGGAGATGAAACATTTCTTTGAATTGCAAATTCAAATTTTGGTCTGTCTGGGGCTCAGCAAATTTTTGGAAGGACTACACAGCACTTTGGAGTCAAGATGTTTTGGGACCAATTTTAGTCATGGGTGAGCTATTGCCAGAGGGAGGAGCGCGTGTTTGCAATTGCCCTAGAGCAATTGGACAAAGGAAGGGTGAAATCAACCAGTAGCTTCCAAGGGATATTGGCAATTATGTAAGGCCAGAATTGGCCCCAATTGTACTGCAAAGTTTAAAGTTTTTTAAAGTTTAAAACTTTAAGAAAGCAATATGATGTAACCTGCAATTATTTTCTAGATGGATTCATGATTTATGCCATGCAGATATAGCAGGCAGTAAAGAGGGCAAATGGTATATTGGCCTTCATAGCAAGAGGATCTGAATATGGGGATGTTTTGAAATTGTACAGCGCATTGCTGAGGCCACACCTTGTGTATCGTGTGCAGTTTTGGTGTCCTTATCTGAGGAAGGATGCTCTTGCTATAGAGTGAATGCAGCAAAGATTTACCAGGCTGATTCCTGGGATGGCAGATCCAATGTAGGAGGAGAGACTAAGTTGGTTATGATTGTAATCATTGAAATTTAGAAAACTGAGAGGGGATCTCATAAAAACTTATAAAATTCTAGACTCATTAAGAAAGTCCTCGATGGTGGGAGAGTTCAGACTAAAAAGTTTACTAGTCACAAGTAAGGCTTATATTAACACTGCAATGAAGTTACAGTGAAATTCCCCTCTCTGCACACCCTGCGCCTGTTCAGGTTACTGAGGGAAAATTCAGCATGACCAATGCACCTAACTAGCATTGGTCATGCTGAAGCACCCGAAGGAAACCCATGCAGACACAGGGAGAACATGCAGGCTCCACACAGACAGTGACCCATGCTGTGAATCAAATCCCGATCCCTGGCGCTGTGAAGCAGCAATGCTAATCACTGTCACCATGCCGCCCAGGTCATAGTTTGAGGATAACCTTTTAGGACTGAGGTGAAATTTATTCAGGTAGAGAGTGATGAACCTGTGCAATTTATTACCAGAGAAAGTAGTTGATGCCAAAATGTTGTGTGATTTCAACAAGATATTAGACATAGCTTTTGGAGCTAAAAGGGCCAACATATCTGGGGGAATCTGATGATCAGCCATGATCAAAATGATTGGCGGAACAGGTTCAAAGGGCTGAATGGCCTACTATTGCTTGGAGTTTCTATTTCTACTAGGATGAGGAACTGGAGAACCCATAAAGAACTATTGTTCTGCTAGCTGTCAGTGACCTTAGTGAATGAGGGAAGAAAACTGGCGTGAAAGAGAAATTAATTATCTTAATTAAAAGGGAAAGTTTAGGTTAGCTATGGTAAAAGTGCAAGGAGCAATCTAGAATAAAAATATTGAATTGGAGGGGGGCCCAATTTCAATAGTGATAATAGATCTGGTTCAAGTAAATTGGAATCAAAGATTGACTGGTTAGGTTGATTAACAATGCTAAAATTGCCCCTTAAGTGTCCCAAAATTTGTAGGCTAGGTGGATTAGCTTTGGTATATGTATCAGGTGCAGGGATAGGGCATGGGAGAGGGCCTGAGTAAGTTACTCTGTCAACGAGTCTGTGCAGACACGATGGGCCGAATGGCCTCCTTCTGCACTGTAGAGATTCAGTAGTGGGCAGGCAAAATGTAACAGAACAAAGGACTGCCTTTAAAGAGAAATGATTTGGACGCAGTTAAGGTCCATTTGGATGAGGGGAGAAGATACAGCAGTGAAACCCAGGGCTCCCTGAATGATGAAAAAGATGGAGCACAAGATGAAGTAGACAAAATGCATATGACAGATGCCAGGTTAATAACACCTGAGAGAATCAGGCTTACTGCAGGAAGTTCACAGGTAAAGTGCCAAGAGAATTGAGAGAGGCAACAACACCTCCTTCAGGCAGGGAACCTGCTATCCTTACCTAGTCTGAAAATCATTCCATTGCATCAAGTCCATGACAGTAAAGTTAAAGAGAATAAAACCAGACAGATGACTCAGCAGCAAGGTAGCCAGCAGAAATGACAAGAGCACACCCCACCCAGTCACCCCTCCAAACTCTTCACTAATTCTAGAAATTTGTGCCAGACTTGGGAGATCTGTACAATTGACTAATCTCACAACAGACTGACAGACATATCTTACAGCCAATGGGCCAGACATTTCCATTACCGTGTCTAGGTCATCAATAAAGATAGGAAAAAGGAGTGACCCAAATGCAGACCCCTAGGCAACTCCATTGTATACCTTTGTCCAGTCTTGTTATTGTGTTTCTTATCACTTAGTGGGCTTCATATCCATGCAGTTATTGTCCCTGGTATTTCATGAGTCTTTAACTGTGCTGACAAGCCACTGTGTGGCACTCCATCAAATAGAGTCATAGAGGTTTACAGCATGGAAACAGGCCCTTTGGTCCAACTTGTCTATGTCGCCTTTATTTTTTGTTTAAAACACCTAAGCTAATCCCAATTGCTGCATTTGGTCCACATCTCTCTATACCCATCGTACTCATATAACTATCTAAATGCTTTTTAAAAGATAAAATTGTACCCGCCTCTACTACTACCTCTGGCAGCTTGTTCCAGACACTCACTACCCTCCCTGTGAAAAAATTGCCCCTCTGGACACTTCTGTATCTCTTCCCTCTCATCTTAAACCTATGCCCTCTAGTTTTAGACTCCTCTACCTTTAGGGAAAGAAATTGACAATCTACCTTGTCTATGCCTCTCATTATTTTACAGACCTCTATAAGATCACCTCTCAGCCTCCTACACTCCAGAGGAAAAGTCCAGTCTATTTAGCCTCTTCTTATAACTCAATTCATCAAGTCCCAGTAGCATCCTAGTAAATCTTTTCTGCAATCTTTCTAGTTTAATCATATCATTTCCAAAATAGAATTGCACACAGTATTCCAATGTTTTGTACAACTTCAACAAGATGTTCCAACTTGTGTATTCAATGTTCTGACCGATGAAACCAAACATGTCGAATGCTTTCTTCACCACTCTATCCACTTGTGACTCCAGTTTAAGGAGCTAAATTTCTTTGTTCTATAACTCTCCCCATTAACTGAGTAAGTCCTGCCCTTGTTCAATCAACCAAAATACATCACCTTGCATTTGTCTAAGTTAAACTCTATCTGCCATTCATCAGCCCACTGGCCCAATTAATCAAGATCCCGTTGCACTTGGAGATAACTTTCTTCACTGTTCACTATGCTACCAACCTTAGTGTCATCTGCAAACTTATTAACCACGGCCTCTCTATTCTCATCCAAATCATTAATATAAATGACAAATAACAGTGGGTCCAGCACTGATGCCTGAGGCACTCCGCTGGTCACAGGCTTCCAACTTGAAAAAACTACTCTCTTCAACCACACTTTGGCTTCTATCAAGAAGCCAATTTTGTATCCACTTAGATAGTTCACCCTGGATCCCATGAGATTTAACTTCATGCAACAACCTACTCTGCAGTACTTTGTCAATGCCTTTTGAAAGTTTATGTACATCACATCAACAGTATTACCTTCATTAATCCTTTGTTGTCTCACCAAAAAACTCAAATCATATTAGTTGCATCAAATCTATTCTGGCTTTGATCAATTAATCCACACTTGTTCATTTTGTTCCAGATTGTATTTTTCTGAAAACTTTCCCACTGGTGACCTTTAGTTGCAACAAGGATGTAACATTTGCAATTCTGTTATCTTCTAGCATCACTTTTGCGTCGAAGAAGAACTGAAAAACTATAGCAAGTACCTCTGCCATTCCATCCTTCCTTCCATCAATATCCTCAAATGCAACTCATCTAATCCCAGAGGCTTATCTAATATTTACTCTTAATCAATTTGTAAACTGTTGGTTAAGACACACAAAATCCAGGGCTTTATAAATGGAGACATATATTACTAAAGCAAGGAAGTTTCAGTCTCAACGTGAGTATTGTAATACAATTTTGGACACAGCACTGAAAGAAGGATGTATCATCCTCAGAGAGGGCACAGAAAAGAATTACAAGAATGGTTCCCAGGAACGAAGGACTCTGGTTTCATAGCGAGATTGGAAAATTTGGGGTTGGTGCCCACAAAAAAATGCAGATCTTTAAATCTGTGTTCAAAATTATGAGATGAAGACCATGTAAATGGATGGAAACTATCCTCATTAGAGGAAGGATCAAGAACCAGAGGACACCAATTAAAGGTGATCGGCAAAACAACAACTATGGGAAAAATCTGTTTCATGCAGTGAGTGTAGGATATGGAACACACTGCCCGAGAATGTGGTGGAGCAGGGGACTGGATAAATAGCCGATGAGAAAAAATTTGCAGGATGATGGAGAAAAGAGCAGGGCAATACATTAGCTGAACTGATCTTGCAGAAAACCAGCACAGACACTATTGGCCAAACGGCCCTCTTCTTTGCTGTAACTGCTCTATAATTGGTAATGATTACACAGTTTTAATTCAATGCAAAATTCCTTACTTTGAAATAACAAAATCTATTTGCAACTTGACCAGTGGTAAGACTCATTGTTCATTCATCTCATTCTGATGAGTTTATCTCATGGCTATATTCCTACCTGATACAGCCACATGGGTTTCCACATCAGAGAAAATCATATCTGTCCTAACCCAATTACTGTAACAAAAAGAACACATATATTTGGAAACACCTACTTCTTGCAACAATTTTTCCAATTTTTCCTGCAATTCGAAGAAGTATCTTGAGGTGATGTGACCCTGTCGGGATTTATCCAGGCAATCTCGTGCTAGCTCAATGATCTGATGATGTGCAAAACTAAGGACTCCATCTGCCAGTGGAAGAACATTATCAGGAGAATAGCTCGTGATAATGTCCTGCAGCCTTTCTTCCATCTGGGCTGTGGCCTAAAGATTGAAACAACTCAGTTAATGTGCTAAGTAGCAAACAAAGGTCAAAAATATTAACATCTCTGCAAAACCACTGTCTTATCAAGCGTATGATTCAGAAACACGGATTCTCAGTTTTTATAGTACATAACTAAATGGTTGAAATGGTGGCACAATGATTAGCACTGCTGTCTCCAGGGTCCCAAGTTCAGTTCTAGCTTCAAGGGACTGCCTGTGTGAAGTCTGCACATTCTCTCCATGTCTCCATGAGTTTTTTCCCCATAGTCCAAAGATGTGGGGGACAGGTTAATTGGCCATGCTAAATTGGCTCCAGTTTCTGGGGCACGTACAAGATTATGAGGAGTATAGATAGAGTAACAGTGTTAAGCTTTTTCCTAGGATGGACTCAAATAGCACGAGGGATCACGGGCTTAGGGTGAGAGGGGTAAGGTATAATTTGGATGCTAGAGGGAGTTTTTTCACACAGGGGTGGTGGGGGTATGGAACGCGCTGCCAAGTAAAGTGGTGGAGGCAGGCACTCTGGAGTTATTTAAGAGATACTTAGATGGGCACATGAACAGAATGGGAATGGAGGGGTATAGAAAACTGATTTAAAATAGGGATCATGAGCCTTGGGAGTCCCTGGGAAGTGTGTAAATTGTCGATGATATTGATGTATTTGTTTTTATCCTACAGGTGCTTTGGTCCACCTTGTTGTCTAACAAGGGGCATACACGCAATGGGTCGTGAGAGAGCTGCTCTTGCATTTTTCCAGAGTATCCTAGTGCTTCATGTCGTTAGTGAATGCTTGACCTGACCATTTGATGGGCAACACGACAGCTCAGTGACTATTGCTGTGCTGTGCAGATACATGGATTTGGGCCTGTGTCTGTGCGAGTTTGCACATTCTCCCCATGCTTGCGTGGGTTTTCTCCGGGTGCTCTGGTTTCCTCCCTCACCCCAAAGATGTGCTCTTAGGCTAACTGGCAGAGCAAATTCTCCCTAAATTGTCTCAAATTTGGTTTCAATCCATAGGTCTATAAACATAGACAGGGATCACACATAGAAGTGGGAACATCAAGGTGGTGGCACGGGCTCGTTGGGCCGAAGGGCCTGTTTCCCGTGCTGTTTTGTTCTTTGTTAAATATGTGGCATTATGGGAATAGGGTGTGATTACAGTCAGTATAAACTTGATGGACTGAATGATCTCCTTCTGTAGTGCAGAGATTCTATGGATTCTAACTATTTTAGGACTTTCATTTGAAATTGCATCACTAAACTTACTTTACAATAATTATACTTATTTGAAAGGAAATAAATGAACTCAAGTTAGCTATCATAATTTTTGCGCATTGGGTTAGGTAGACACTGCAACCAAAATTTATTGGCACTCAGTAGATTGTTAAATATTTCATCAGGTCAGCCAGTTATGGGACATAAATCATCAAGAATGGCTCTTATAATGTACCCTCTTCGTAAGATGCGTTATAGCTTTGAGTTATATGTCACCAGACATATTTACACTCTGTAAACTGTTGAAAAAGACATCAATCATACGTATTTCAGAAACGTACAAAAGATTGCGCTCAGCAGCTTTTGAAAAGTTGACCAAAAGGGCATTTCTTTTACCTTGGGTTGAGCTTTATTTCGATCTAATGTCCTGATTTGTTAGATTACAAAAATTACAGGGATAAGGCTCCTTGAAGGCCAGGATTACCCACTTCAATTCACTGGCTGTGATCATTTTTAAAAAACATACGAACTGTACGTACTCCTCCATTCCTTAGATTCCAACCTGTGCCTCAACTTCATTTTTTAAACTATAATTTTATTTCTGCTTTAAACAATCAAGTCCATCTGTTTTTCACGTGATGTTTTTCCATCAAACTAATTTTTTGAATCTTTAACTTGCGGACCTTCTTTAGTTTCTCACTGTACATTTTGAACAGGGATTAAGTTTAGTAAATTGGCACAGTAGCATAATGGTTAGCACTGGTGCTTCACAGCGCCAGAGATCTGGATTCAATTCCAGCTTGGTTAACTGTGGAGTTTGCACATCCTTCCCAAATTTATCAGGATTTCCTCCCACAGTCCAAAGATGTGCGGGTTAGGTGAATTGGCCGTGCTAAACTGGCCCTTAGTGTCAGGGAGTTTAACAGGGTTATTGGTGGGACAGGATTGTTGTCGGTGCAGACTTAACAGGCTGAGTGACCTCCTTCTGCACTGTAGGGATTCTATCATTCTATGAGATGTCCAGATTGGTTAATTTACCTGGCCAAGGCTTTCATGCATGCTGCGCAGAAAACCAAGGTGGCAGCTGCTGCAATAACCCACCCCACAACCTTCCAAACATCTGGAAGACTTTTGTCCAGTGCAAAATAAAAGTCTGAAAACTGCGCAAGTTTCTACTGCAGAAGTGTGTGCCACATCCAGATGTTGATCGTTCTATGACAGTTTGAAATGCATCATTCGCAAACAATCTTGCCTTTGGAAATCGTTCCTTGTAGACATGGTTCATCATGATAATCTCATTATCGCAGCAGGCTGGAGAGCGCCCAGGGCTACAAACAAGACAAATAACACTTTGTAAGAAACAGCCACTTTATTCAGTGCAAGCTTTAATAATTGTCCTTGAGATTCCTCTGTGATAGCCAACTAAAGGTAGCAACGCTGGCATGAACCGAAACTTTTTCTTCCAAATTGTTGAAGACCAAACAAGTATAAGTTCTAAATCAGATCAGACTGCAAATGGTCTTGAATGCAGCAACAATATTCTTACAACACAACCTGGCCTGCATAGAAGTATATGTCCTAGAGCTTTTAAGGTTAATATGCCATGTCTGCACAACTTTTGAAAAGTGAAAACAATTTTCAGAAACCATTTGAAATGAATTTATTAGCCATGATTTAATTATCTACATAATTCAAAGCATGAAAGAACTCTTTATATAAATCTAGCACTTAAAGCAATCTTTTCTGCAACTGTACTTCAGCTGTACAAATATATTTTGCTCAAAATGCTTTCTTACTAGCTTTTATTTAATGACAAATAATTGGCATTTATCTCAGACAGCACACTTTGAATTTGTTTGCTAAAAGGTATTATGGTTAAGTAAATTACAGAATATCAGAAATACAAATATTACAGTAAGTAGTTACTTTTCAAAAAGGACTTCGCAACACATTCATGATTGTATTTATTCCAAAGTCATTAATACTATGCTGAAAACAAAACAAGATTTATTTGCATTAAGATTCACATAATCTTCAAGTTCAAACACATTGAAAAAGCTCTATCTGTTCTCCAAATGTATTTCCATTTTTGGAAAATATCTTCAGGTGCAGTCTAGATAAGGTCTAAGGATAGCCTGCTCTGGGTGATAAGCAAATTATGACAGGTTTGGTACGAAGCTCATTTGACTGAAGCGAAGTACAGGAAGAGGGGCTGTCTAACTTTTATTAGGGTCTGGAGTTCCGTTCATTTGAATTTGCTTTATCCATACAATTCACCAATATTGACATAACCAGCTCAAAGGATCATAGAAATTTTAAGCACAAAGTGCGTCCCGTACAACTGGAGCTTTGTGCACATTTGTGAGGTGGCACAGTGGTTAGCACTGCTACCTCACAATGCCAACGACCCAGATTCAATTCATGGCTTGGGTCATTGTCTGTGTGGAGTTTGCACGTTCTCCCCGTGTCTGCACGGGTTTCCTCCAGGTGCTCTGGTTTCCTCCTACAGTCTGAAAGACATGCTGGTTAGGTGCACTAACCCAAATAGGCAACGGAGAGTGGCGACTCAAGGAATTCCACAGTAACTTTATTGCAGTGTTAATGTAAGCCTTACTTGTAATTAATAAATACTTTTAACTTTAACATTTTAAAATCAACACTCTGGAACCTGGTCTCATCCACTAAACTGGACATGGACCCAATTTGAACTCATCTCCAGTGGCCATTGATGCTCATTATGTCCCTTGCAAACCTAGAGGAGATTTCAAACACTAAGCTAGCACTTTTGGGCACAAGACACTAATAAGTACCTTTTGAAACATAATGATGAAACATTCCGAATGAAATACATCTTTTCAACTGACTGAAAAACTGACCACTGTACCTCAATATAACCAAAGGCTAGTTCAGAATAATTTTAGAAAAATAATTTTCAGCAAATTGATTTTTCGTGATAAGGCCATTTTCAGGTGAATTCTTTAAATTTTTATGAAGTTAGCACGCCTAAACATATGAAGGAACCTATTTTAAAGCAAGATTTTATTTTATAAAACGTATGTTTTAAAATGCATCATATTTTGTGTACGGCAATAAGCAGCTGAGTTTGAGCAGAAACCAGCAGGCTGGGTGAGCGAGGGGAGGAACACTTTTCAAAACCAGGCTCAATTCACCCTAGAATCACCAACTGCTCTCGAAGTAGAACTTCAAGCCTGTCATATATTCTTTTGGGAATCTTGCCACCAATTAGCGTTCTGCTGTAGATGGGGCGGAACTAAGGAATTGCAACAAAAACAGATAATGCAGATAAACGAATTATCTCTGCGGAGAGAAATGTTCTGAGATAGTGTTCCAAGTCCCGGGGGGGTGGCGGAGGATTCGGGGGTGGGGGGGGGAGCATGATAGGTTTTAACTGTTCAAGACGGAACTGAGCAAAATAGAAGATCAGGGATAGATGGGAGTTCAGGAGAGATTTAGCAAAGGTTATACGGACAAAAGGCAAAGAAAGCATTAATGGTAGTGTTTAACACTAAAGGAAATGCTAATAGTGGCATCGAGGTAAATTGGCGAATGTGTTAATGGCAGAACAAGGGGCAGCCAAAGTGAAATATAAGATGGCCCTGTGAGAGCTGGGAGTCAGGGAAAACAATAAGATTTAAATAAAAGATCAAAATGTAGGAGAGGGTTCACAATCTAAAGTAGTTGAACTCAATGTTAAGTCTGGACGGCTATAAGGTGCCGAAATGGAAAATGAGGTGCTGTTTCTCCACTAGGCCATTGCAGCAGACCAAAGATGGAAATGTGAGCATGACAGCAAGATAACTTGGAATGACAGGCGTCATGAATGTCAGGATCATGTTGGCTGACTGAACGAAACTGTTCCAAAGGATGGAGCGATTCTGGGTAACTGCTTTGTGTAACACACCCACTCAGGCATAAAAAATAAATGGTGTCAGTGTTGAGATGGCTGCAAGTCACAAAGCCCAGAACTAAGCTTCACACCACACTGAAGTCAATAATATCAGTTAAGATTAATCACTTAACAATCGCCGACACAAAGACAAACCTTTTATGGAAATGCATTCCTAATTGGAGTTGACAGAAGACATTTTTGTCCAAAGATTTTCCAGAGCTAATTACAGCTCGTGTGTAGTCTGGGAGTTTCTGCCAACACTTTTCTCGACAGAAGATCTGAAACGATGCCAGCAATCTCAGATTCTGTTGCCAGCCAACATGTGCCAGTTAGAGTAAAGGTGATGACCTACAATTCCCAGACGTGTTTGGAATCATTAGTTTCAACTGCAATCCTGGGTCAAAAGTTTTCTGTGTCAGCAGTAAGACACTGACGAAACTGCCTGTTCAGATCTTGAGGTAATTCCACATTGCCAATTGCCCTGGGAAAACCCAGAAGCTTGCCCCGTAAAGGAGCAGTGGGGAACATTCCAGACTCCAGACACTCGGAAACTGACCAGTGAGGGAGCAGTGGGATACAGGGGAACATTTTACAATCCAGACACTCGGCAGCTGAGCTGTGAAGGAGCAGAGGGACAGAGCAGAATGTTCCAGACTCCAGACATTCAGGAACTGACCTGTGAGAGAGGAGTGCAGAACATCTCAGATTCCTGACACTCGGGAGCTGATCTATGAGGGAGCAGTGGGGTGGCACAGAATGTTCCAGACTGCTAACATTCGAGAGTTGACCTGAGAGGGAGCTGTGGGACAGAGCAGAACGTTCCAGACCCCTGACACCTGGGAGCTGACCTGAGTGGGAGCAGTGGGGCGGCACAGAACGTTCCAGATTCCTGAAACTCAGGAACTGAGCTCCAATGGAGCAGTGGGACAGAGTGCCATAATTCAAAATCCTGACGTCAATTTTTGAATAGTGCAAGAGAACTGATTGATTGGTAGGGAGGGGTTAAGCTGCTTTCTCCATTTTAAAGCTTCATTGAGGTAGAACATAGAACATTACAGCACAGAACAGGCCCTTCGGCCCTTGATGTTGCGCTGACCAATATAAAAAGCAATGCCCCTCCAAACTAAACCATTCCCTTCTCTTCCATATACTTATCAACTAACCTCTTAAACGCCACCAAACTTGGCGCATCTACAACAGCTGCAGGCAGGGTATTCCACTCCCTAATCACTCTTTGAGTAAAGAACCTACCTCTCATATCCGTCCTATAACTCATACCCCTTAATTTAAAGCTGTGTCCCCTCGTGCTAGCTTTCTCCATCCTAGGAAAAAGGCTATCACTGTCCACCCTATCTAAACCTCTAATCATATTATATGTTTCAATAAGGTCTCCTCTTAGCCGCCTTCTTTCTAACGAAAACAACCTCAAAATCCCTCAGCCTCTCTTCATAAGACCTGCCCTCCATACCAGGCAACATCCTGGTAAACCTCCTCTGTACCCTCTCCAATGCCTCCACATCTTTCTTATAATGTGGGGACCAGAACTGCACACCATACTCCAAGTGCGGCCGCACTAGCGTTTTGTACAGTTGCAACATGACGTTGCGGCTCCGAAATTCAATCCCCCTACCAATAAAAGCTAAGACTCCATATGCCTTCTTAACAACCTTCTCGACTTGACTGCCTACTTTCAGGGATCTATGCACATACACAACAAGATCCCTCTGTTCATCAAGACTACTAAGAATCCTACCATTAGCCCTATACTCTACACATTTATTATTCCTGCCATAGTGCATTACCTCACACTTTTCCACATTAAACTCCATTTGCCACCTCTCAGCCCAGCTCTGCAACTTGTCCAAGTCTCTCTGCAAAGTATAACACCCCTTACCTTAGCTTACCTTAGGTAAGCTAAGGGTTCTAGCTTTTATAAATAACGAATAATTTCCTACTTGGCATAAGTAAAGCCAGGCTAAAAGTGTGCCTGGAGAACTCAGTCCCACATTTTGTTTGGTCTGTAGCATGTGGGAATTTCTGTACTTTCTGCGCCATTTGAGGGCCACATCTGTAGGAAGTGTGGCTGATTTGACCAGTTCGAGTGCCGGTTGAGCGAGGGTTGACTGGGGGCACGTTGGTGAATCTCAGAAGCTGACAGGTTCATGGATAGCATGTTTTTAAACATGGTCACCTCACAGCTTAAGGTAAGGCGGTCAGAGAGGTAATAGGTGACCAGTCAGAAGGGGAGCAGGAAGGTAGGCAAAAAAACTCCAGAGTACATCTCACTCACGTATCGCATTTCTGCGTTGGAAAACAGAGGGTGTGACAGTTCCTCTGGGAAATGCAGTGAGAACCAACTTCAGGGCAGTGCGGGTGACTCGGCTACACAAGGGTGAAGGAATAAACATGGAAGAGAAATAATGATAGGCTCAACAGTGAGGGTGCAGATAGGTGTTTCTGAGGCAGCAGACATTTCTCCAGGATGTTGTGTTGTCTCCCTGATGTCAGGGTCAAGGGTGTCACTGAATGACTGCAGGGTATTCTGAAAGGGAAGGGTGAACAGTCATAGGTCACAGTTTGCATTGGCACTCAATTCTACCAATAGATAGAAAAAGGCAACAGGAATTTAGGGAGTTAGGTAGCAGATTGCAAAGCAAGACCTCAAAGCTTGTAATCTCTGGATTATTCCCAGTGTGTATAGGAATAAGAGGATAGGACAGATGAATATGTAGCTGAAAACAATGTGAGAAGAGAGAGAGAGACCTCTAGTTTCCTGCATGACTGGGTTCCGCACAAGTTGAGACCTGCTTAAGTCGGACAGGTTGCACCTAAATGATCATCCTTGCGGGCAGGTTTGCTGGTACCGCTGCGGGAGTGGGGTTTAAATTAATTTGGCAAAGAGAGAGATTACAGAAAGGAAGTACAGTGAGGGATGATGCACACCTGAATACAGAAGAGAAACCAAATCAGTCGGGAAGGTAAAGCAAATAAAAACATGTTAAGGCACAAGGGAATATGGTGAGACGGCATTTATTTTAATGCAAGGAATCTTACAAGTAGATGATGTAAGGGCGTTGATTAACGTACAGGAGTATCACAGAGACATAGTTGAGTGAGAGTCAGAACTGGCAGCTCAACATCCTGGTGAATCTTCAGGTGAGACATGTTGCCAGAGGAAGAGGGTGGAAAAGAGAATTTGGTATAGTTATATTGGTCATGGAGTCAATTACTGCAGTGAATGGAGATGATATCTTAGCAGGCTCCTCAATAGAGGCTATGTGGTAACAATTAAGAGGAGTAATCACTTTGCTAGCAATGTAGACCCCAACTGGGAAAGATAGAAAAGCAGATACATAAGCAAATCTCAGAGAAGTGTAAAAACAATAGTAGGAGATATCAACTTCTCCAATATTAATTGGGATAGGCAAAGTGTAAAAGGTTTAGAGAGGATGGAATTCTTAAAAGTACATCCGAAAGAGCTTTTTGAGTCAACATGTAGGAAGTTCTCAAGAGAGGGGCACACTTGACCTAGTTTTAGGGAATGAGGTCAGGCAGGTGGTAAAAATAATAGTGGGGAAGTATTTTAGTGACAATAATGCAGTAAGGTTTAGGGTAGTTATGGAACAGTTCAAAGAAGAACTGGATATAAAGGTACTAGTGTGTGTGTGTGTGTGTGTGTGTGTGTGTGTGTGTGTGTGTGTGTGTGTGTGTGTGTGCGCGCGCGTGTGTGCGCGTGTGTGAGTGTGAGAGAGAGGAGGCTTATTTTAATAGGATAAGACAGGATCAGGCCAAAGCGGACTGGAAGCAACTACTTGCAGAAAAATCCACATCAGAAAAGTGGGAGTCTTTCAAAAAGGAAATAGAGAAAGCACAGGGCCAACATGTTCCTGCAAACGTAAAGGGTGGGACCAATGATTCCAGAGATGTCAAGGGATCTACAGGATCGGATAAGAAGAAAAAAGAGAAGCTTATGGCAGATACTGAGAGCTCAACCAGTAGATGCCCTAGAGCAGTATAGAAAGTACAGGGGATGCTTAAAAAAGAGAGAGAGAGGGGGCATGAAAAAATAACAGAGGGCAAAATAAAGGAAAATCCCAAGATGCTTCATAATTATACTGAGGGGAGAACTTCATTCGGGACCAAAGTGAGAATGTGTGTGTGGATCCAGAAGACGTAGGTGAAGTTTTAAATGTGTTTTTGGTGTCTGTGTTTACTCTGGAGAAGGCCGAGATAGGGATAGAAAGCAGGGAAGGGAATTGTGATATAATTGAACATATATAATTGTACATTGTGAGGGAGTCGGATATTAGGCATTTTAAAGTGCCTAGAAGTGGATAAATCCCTGGGCCCAAATGAGATGCATCTGGGGCTGCTATATGAAGCAAAGGAGGACATTACATCTGACACCGGATTTCAAATACTCTCTAGCCACAGGAGAGGTGCCAGAGTACTGGAAGACAGCTAATGCTACAATTATTCAAGGAGAGAAACAAAGGTACTTGCTGGCCAGTGAGTCGAACATCAGTGGTAGGGAAAATATTTTGAGGGACAGAATTAATCTCAACTTGGAGGGGCAAGGTTTAGCAAAAAGACAGTGTGGTTAGCACTGTTGCCTCACAGCACCAAGGACCTGGGTTCAGTTCTGGTTTTGGGTTTCAGTCTGTATGGAATTTGCACATTCTCCACATGTCTGCATGGGTTTCCTTCCATAGTCCAAAAATGTGCAGTTTAGGTGAATTGGCCATGCTAAATAGCCCTTTAGTGTCCAAAGGTGTGTAGGTTAGGGAGATTGGCCAAGGTAAATGAGTGGTGTTACTTGGAAAGGGCAGGGGGGACACTCTTTAAGAGAGTCAGTGCAAGCCCAATCGGCCAAACGGCCTTCTTCTGCGCTTAGAACCTAGGATCTGTTCCTTGTCGATACTTATCACACCCCAAATTTGTGCATTAAGCAAAAACTGAAAATGGTGCTAAATTATCAGAAGTCAATACATTCTCAGTCTTCTCCCTTTTAAAAAGATACTGATGAGTTCTGAAATTCATCCAGTTCCACAAAATCTATCTGAAGGGTAGTGGTGCGACCAGAGGACAGGTATTAGGGCAGTTAATGTTAATCATATAACCAGGTCAGGGCACCAGAATTAAGCCAATATCAACAACTTATCTAAAGTTGCCAATTAAAACAACATTTGTTCAATTTCAGTCAAATCCAAAAAGGAGCTATCATTGATTTGAAAATCAATGTTAAAAAATGAATAATCGCAGAAAATAGCTTTCAGCATATTTACCATATGAACAGATGAGTTGTTTTGACCAGAAAGGTCAATTGACAATTTTGGTTAATTGCATTCTATTAGAATTCCATAACACAGAATTAGATTTGGTGTTTATGTCTTTGAGTACTCTGGGACACCATCGTGTATCACAGACCTTCATACTGGTACCTCGAATAAGATATCAGGAGAATATCTGGCATATCGACAACCATACTTCAAGGTTAGTGGTGGGGGAGCAAAAATATGCTTGTGAAAAAACACCTAAATCTAGAAATATTTCACCACTGGGATCAGGATTACTCCCCTTTAAGCCAGTGGTTGGAAACAGTTCAACAGACTTGAAATAGTTATTTTAAAAACTCTGAAATTGGCATTTTTGTTGAATGGATTAAATCCCCTGAGTGCATCTTGCATTATTAAGAGCTAGCATTAGTTTTTTTTTTAAAAAAAGGGCCCAAAATTCTAGCCATTTCTAATTTTAAGCAAAAAATAATTACTTTTCCTCACAATGATTTTTTTTTTACTAACATTAAGGAGAAAAGATTTCAGTCCTTAAGTTGCAAACTAAACATAGAAAATAGAAGCAGGATTAGGCATTCGGCCCTTTGATCCTGCTCTTCCCTTCATTTTGATCACAGCTGATCATTGAATTCCACATTCTGATCCCTTCTCCCCCATCTTCCCCCACAATATCTGTTGATTCCTTTGGTCCCAGAACTATATCTGATTTCCTCTTGAGATGAGACAATGTTTTGGCCTCAAATACTTTGATGTAGTAAATTTCACATATTCACGACCCTCCGGATGAAGAAGTTTATCCTCACTTCAGTTCTGGAAGGTTTACTCTTATCTTCAAACTATGCTCGCTACTTCTGGACCCCCCTACAATTGGGAACATTCTTTCTGAATCTACCCTGTCCAGCACTGTTAGAATTTTAAAAGTTTCTACGAGATTCCCTCTCACTCTTCTAAACTCCAGGGAATATAATCTTAACTGACGTAGTCTCTCCTCATATGACAGACCTGTCATCCCTTGGTAAACCTTTGTTGTACTTACTCTATAGCATGAGCCACCTTTCTCAGATAAGGACACCAAAACTGCACACAATATTCCACATACTACAAACCTGAGACTCCGGGAGCGTGGTCGCATTGAAGGAGGCCTGCGCTTCTCATCATTGGCAATGGTATCGGTACTGCAGAAATGCTTGGAAAGAAAGTGCAACTCATCTGGAGTTGGCTGGTATGGCAACTGGTGCAGCTTTTCCTGAGATGAACATGACGACTAGAAAAAAAACAGAGAACATCACAATTCAATTTATAGATTCCCTTCGCTACCAAAGGATACTGGGTATGAGGGAAGGTACCAGGAATTATGGTGTAAACACTACAGACACGGTGGCACAGTGGTCAGCACTGCTGCTTCATAGGGACCCAGGTTTGTTTCCCAGTTTGGGTCATTATCTGTATAGAATCCGCATGTTCTCCCCACGTCTGCATGGGTTTCCTCTCATTGTCCGAAAGACACACTGGTTAGATGCATCGGCCATGCTAAATTCTCCCTTAGTGCATCTGAAGAGATGCCAGAGTGTGGTGACTAGGGAATTTTCACAAACTTCATTGCAATGTTAATGTAAGCCTACTAGTGACACTAATAAAGAAACTTAAAATTATACAGGACCAGAAAAGATTAAAGGACAGTATCTTCAATTAACAGAACATCAAATTAAAAGGAAATATAAAATAACACTAATTTTAGATATTTAATAACATAACATTTGAGTATTCCTGAAAAAGAGACAAGCGTTCAAAACTTTACATTTTGCACTCAGAGCAGATGGTAAGATTAGCAAAGGTAAAGGGAACAACAATTTGTACTGTACGAGAAGGCCTGAATGAGCGTGCTGATTGAATGTTGAGGGTTCACTTGCCAACCAATCAGCACTCATTTTAATTTCTGAAGCTAGTTTTCTTTTAAATCATAAGCTATTACAGTTGCTTTGCAAAATAATTTCAGAGCAGAGAGGGAGGCAACAAATAACATTTCCCAGATTAACATGAGAACTTCCAAGGAGTAAGGGAAAAGCTTTTTGTTTGAGAACATTCCATCTAACTAGTACCATAATTATACATGATTAGCTTACAGTCACCAGCTCCTTGCTCAGAATAAATGAGAATTACTTCACTATTCAAATGAGTGGACCGGGCAATTATCCTAACAGGCTTGGAAGCATAAGCCGCAGTTTATATGTTTTTGATACATTTCCAATAACTCAAGAACGAGCTTCTCAACATCTAATCTCTTCACTCCAGCTTGAACCTCGCCAACATTTCCAGTCTCATTTCCCTATCCAATCCAAATTAATTTTCAGGATGGTTCTGCTGTAGAAACAGATAGAAATTAGAAAACGATTTCAAAAATAAGTCACTTTATTCACTGTGTGGGATTTTGAACACCTAAAAATTGCTAAATCCTTTATCTGATTGAATCCCTGATTTACTTGGCGTCTTAAAGCATTGAAAGTGGCAAATATGGAAGCGCACATCATCCAGCGTATCTGAGAAACATATTGCCAAGCACTTGGAAGACTCATTGCTACTTTAGATTGTGTGCAATAAGTAGGTTCAGCTTTTGGCAAATTAAGGCATGAAATCATTGTTGGTCGCCGTCTGTTCACAATTGTGCTTGTAGCTGCCGCTGTCAGAGATAAGGCAGCTCACATAGACAAGGTGAAAAGGAACTTACGGACACTGTGGAACTGGGAGTATTTGTGCCATAGCCAGATGATGGGAGAGAAGCCAAAGACCATCGACGCCCATCACTCCTGAAAAAATTTTAAAACGTTACTTCATTATCAGCCCTTAAGACAACTTAACCTGAAGCATCCACAATGACAAAGGTTTCAATTTGTCCTTGTCATTTTTTTTTTTTACTTACACACGAGGTGCACATATTTATACTACAACCATTGTGGAGGTGAAAAGTTGTTCCCCTTCACACTGACAATGTAGCTACAGCATAAGCTTGGAGTCTAAATTAACCCATAAGGGAGGGAGGTTAGTAATGTCATACATCAAAATCTAGAATACATTATTTTCTGAGCTGGAATCGCCTACATAAAAGTTATGCAACACCAATGGCGATAAAGCCAAAAGCATTTTATGATACAACATAGAACATTAGGAAATGTAAAGAAAAAAACTTCTAAGAATGATTTCCTCAGAGAATACAGCCTAGATTTTGCTGCAAAAGGTCTTGTTTAAAGTTTTACACATTCATATGGCAGGTTGCTGAAAGCGGGAGCTGATAATGCTGCAGCAAAAGAAACTAACCATCTGGGATTTGATGGAAAAGGGCAAGCAACCACTGTGAACTTCCTTAAGTAATCAGACTGAAAGACTGAAAAATGAACAGTTGCAGGGATTGAGAATGGGTGATCTCAATGTCAAATCAGGTTCAGAGAAAAAAATAGAGAGGGAGGAGAAAGATTGGATTGAGAGAGAGAAATGTTCTTAAAACTTCATTTGAATATTTCAGATTTTTAAAATCTTGAATGACAATTAAGATCTGAAGGAATGAGACTTCACAAGTGTCACAGTTAATTTTGACTGGCAGTGATTAACATCTATCACTTGGATAAAAAAAAATTAAACCTTAAACTTAATTGAAAAGGGCAGCGCAGTGACAAGCACTGCTGCCTCACAGTGCCAGGGGCCCGGATTCGATTCCTGGCTGGGTCACTGTCTCTGTAGAGTTTGCACATTTTCCCCCAGTTGCTCCGTGGGTTTCCCCCGGTTGCTCCGGTTTCCTCCCACAGTCAAGGGTGTGTGGATTAAACGGACTGGCCATGCTAAATTATCCCTTGTTGTCATGGGGACTAGCTAGGATAAATGCATGGGGATAGGGCCTGGGTGGGATTGTGGTCGGTGCAGACTCAATGGGCCAAATGGCCTCCTTCTGCACTGTCGGAATTCAATGATTCTATGAAATGATTCTACTTTTGTTTCATGTTTACTGAACAAGCACATCAACCTCACATTATTTCACACATATCAATGGAAAGACACACACCAAAGCTAATGATGGAGTGGCACAACACTGACAGCAACTTCTGCTTATTTACAATTTACATTTAACAGCGGACCTACTCCTTGCCTAAAGCTGCTGAATTCCTTTGTACATAAATAACAACAAGCAGTGTTAGCCTCATTGCCAAGATTTTGAGAGCAGAATCTGGCCGTGTCTGAAGCTGCTTTTAAAACTGAATGGTCTGAAAGCAAAGGCAGAACACCACCTAGCTCACAAGCAGATGGTGATGGGTTCACATCTCAGAACTCCTCATCACTCATCCAACAGCTACTGTCAGAAGGTATTACAGTCAGGCCTGGGCTAGGTGAATGGCAGAGTACGAGAAGACTAAGCTTAAGAGAAGCAGCGTGACTGATGCACAGAATGGCAAGAAGAATAAAAGGCGAAGAATGGACAAAGACTACAAAGCTGTTGAAAAACATTCATGGCTTTAAGAACTAGGCCAGCATTTTCCCCCCACATCTAAAAGTCTTGACTTTTTCTCTTTATGCAATCTATTCTCAGATTTACTTCTGACTTCCTCCCCAAACAGAAGATTCAGAGAGCTTTTAATAACTTTTCTCAAATGAATAAACATCTGCTTCATAAATGAAAAGCAAACATTCTCAGAGGAGAGAAAATGAAGACAAACACACAGAAAAATTAAAGTTTATTTATGAAATATATGTAGCTTCTAACTTCAGTGGCAAAATCTCAAGTTATGTGGGTTCATTTTGGAAAACAAAAATGAAATACTGAGTACATAAAACAAGTGCTTTACCCCTCACTGTTCCCTCCCTCTGCAGGGCCAAAACGGATCCGTGCAGGATTCTGGTACCCTCTGCCCCCATCTCCGTGCAGGAAACAGGAAACTCTCCGTGCAGTGCAGGATTCTGTCTATTTCTGCCCCCCCCTCCTGCAGGAGTATGATAAAGGACCCCTGCCGTCTCCTCCGATCAGGATTCTCATCTCGGAGGAGGATCTCTGCTCCCCCTCCTCTCTCCTCTCCTGCTGGATCTGCTCTGATTTCTCTCTCTGCCCCCCTCTCCCGATTTCTCTCTGCCCCCCCTCTCTCCCAGGATTTCTCTCTCTGCCCCCCTCTCTCCCTGTAGGATTTCTCTGCCTGCCCCCCTCTCTCCCTGTAGGATTTCTCTCTCTGCCCCCTCTCTCCCCTCTCCCCTCTCCTGTAGGATTCTCTCTCTGCCCCCTCTCTCCCTGTAGGATTCTCTCTGCCCCCTCTCTCCCTGTAGGATTTCTCTCTCTGTCTGTAGGATTTCTCTCTCTGCCCCCCTCTCCCTGTAGGAGCCCTCTCTCTGCTGTAGGATTCTCTCTCTGCCCCCTCTCCCGTAGGATTCTCTCTGCCCCTCTCTCTCTCTCCCTGTAGGATTTCTCCTCTGCCCCCCCTCTCCCTGTAGGATTTCTCTCTGCCCCCCCCTCTCTCCCTGTAGGATTTCTCTCTCCCCCTCTCCCTGTCTCTCTCTCTCTCTGCCCCCCTCTCTCCCTGTAGGATTCTCTCTCTGCCCCCCCTCTCTCCCTGTAGGATTTCTCTCTCTAGGATTTCCCTCTCTCTCCCTGTAGGATTTCTCTCTCTGCCCCCTCTCTCCCTGTAGGACTCTGTAGGATTTCTCTCTCTGCCCCCCCTCTCTCCTGTAGGATTTCTCTCTCTGCCCTCTCTCCCTGTAGGATTTCTCTCTCTGCCCCCCTCTCCCTGTAGGATTTCTCTCTCTGCACCCTCTCCCTGTAGGATTTTCTCTCTCTGCCCTCTCCCTGTAGGATTCTCTCTCTGCCCCCTCTCTCCCTGTAGGATTTCTCTCTCTGCCCCTCTCTCCCTGTAGGATTTCTCTCTCTGCCCCCTCCTGTAGGATCTCTCGATCTCTTCTCTAGGATTTCTCTCTCTGCCCCCCTCTCCCTGTAGGATTTCTCTCTCTCTCTCTGTAGGATTTCTCCTGCCCCCTCTTCCCTGTAGGATTTCTCTCTCTGCCCTCTCTCCTGTAGGATTCTCTCTGCCCCCTCCTCTCCCTGTAGGATTTCTCTCTCTGCCCCTCTCTCTCCTGTAGGATTTCTCTCTCTGCCCCCCTCTCTCCAGGATTTCTGCCTGCCCCCCTCTGTAGGACTCTGCCCCCTCTCTATTTCTCTCTCTCTCTCCCTGTAGGATCCTCTCTCTCTCTGTGGCCCCCTCTCTCCCTGTAGGATCTCTCTCTCTCTGCTCCCCTCCTCTCCCCTGTAGGATTTCTCTCTCTGCCCTCTCTCCCTGTAGGATTTCTCTCTGCCCCCTCTCTCCTGTAGGATTTCTCTCTCTGCTCTCCCTGTAGGATT
The DNA here is from genome assembly GCA_024679065.1 of Sphyrna mokarran. NCBI lineage: Eukaryota > Metazoa > Chordata > Chondrichthyes > Carcharhiniformes > Carcharhinidae > Sphyrna > Sphyrna mokarran. The sequence continues at coordinate 28,997,706 of JAGIQG010000006.1, read as the reverse complement.
TCTCTCTCTGCCCCCCTCTCTCCCGTGCAGGATTTCTGCCTCTGCCCCTCTCCCTCCCTCTGCCCCTCTCTCCCTGTAGGATTTCCCTCTCTGCCCCTCTCTCTCCTGTAGGATTTCTCTCTCTGCCCCTCTCTCCCTGTAGGATTTCTCTCTCTGCCCCCCTCTCCCTGTAGGATTTCTCTCTCTCTCCCTCTCTGCCCCCCCCCCTCTCCCTGTTGGATTTCTCTCTCTGCCCCCCTCTTCCCGGTAGGATTTCTCTCTCTGCCCCCTCTCTCCCTGTAGGATTTCTCTCTCTGCCCCCTCTCTCCCTGTAGGATTCTACTCTCTCCCTGGGAGGCCCTCTGTTAGGATTTCTCTCTCTGCCCCCCCTCTCTCCCTGTAGGATTTCTCTCTCTGCCCCCTCTCCCTGTAGGATTTCTCTTCTGCCCCTCTTCCCTTAGGATTCTCTCTGCCCCCCTCTCTCCCTGTAGGATTTCTCTCTCTGCCCCCTCTCTCCCTGTGTAGATTTCTCTCTCTGCCCCCTCTCTCCTGTAGGATTTCTCTCTCTGCCCCCTCTCTCCCTGTAGGATTCTCTTCTCTCTCTCCCTGTAGGATTTCTCTCTCTGCCCTCCCTCTCCCTGTAGGATTCTCTCTCTGTAGGATTTCTCTATCCCCTCTCTCCCTGTAGGATTTCTCTCTCTGCCTCCTCTCTCCCTGTAGGATTTCTCTCTCTGCCCCCCTTCTCCCTGTAGGATTTCTCTTCTGCCCTCTCTCCTGTAGGATTTCTCTCCCCCCTCTCCCTGTAGGATTCTCTCTCTCTGCCCCCTCTCCCGTAGGATTTCTCTCTCTGCCCTCCCCTCTCTCCCTGTAGGATTTCTCTCTCTGCCCCCTCTCCCTGTAGGATTTCTCTCTCTGCCCCCCTCTCCCTGTAGGATTTCTTCTCTGCCCCCCTCTCCGTGCAGGATTTCTGCCTCTGCCCCCTCTCTCCCTGTAGGATTTCTCTCTCTGCCTCCTCTCTCCCTGTAGGATTTCTCCCTCGCTCCACCCTCCACCCCCACTCCCTGCAGGACATCTCCCTTTCAAATAAAAGTGAATACACAGATGTTAAGTTCTACAGCAAAAACAGAAACAGGACAAATACAAAGGTTATGGAAAAGCAGACAGAACTTGCTTGTGTGTGTGAGTAGCATGTTGCGAGCAGTATCATGCCCATGCTAATTACCTGTCAGTTCTGTGGCCATGACTGAAGGGTATCACAGGATAGTTTAGAGGCAGAAAAACAAAGGTGAAAAAAAATTGTACACTTTTAAGACGTTCGATCTTGATATAATGAGTGGCAAAATCAGAATAACTTGAGGCAGTAAATACTCTTCCTGCAGAACTTCAAATGGGCTCCTGAATCCAATATACTGACAGGCTCAAGTTGTTCAAATTTTGAGTTCCATATAGATCAGTTAATCTCTTGTAAAATGGCATCACAGTATAATGAAAATCAATCAAACTCCAACAATGACAAGGCCAACCCTTCATTATTTTAATGACTTTTGTTACAAGTAAACTTAAAACATCCTTTCATAAACTGGGGCTGATCCGTGCATGGAATATGAAATGTGAAATGCCAGTGCTGGTGTAGGTGTTGGTCATTACGAAATGTGAAAAACACGGTAATTCAAATTAAATGAGTGTCACATCTTTTATTTAATGAACGAGTTCTACAAGGATACCTTTAACCACATCAAATTCTTTGGGCCATGGCTTGCTCCAAGTGATAATCTGCGGCAGATACATGTACCGACTTACCCTTGCTCAGATTCCAAAAAGTGCCTGCCTTGCACAACCTGCCTGACTCAGGTCGAGTGAACCATAAGAAGTGAATTGCACCCCCCCCACCCCGGTTCCAGTGGGGAAGTGTAAAACAAGCGGCCAAAGACGTGAAAGTTAGGTGGATTGGTTACATTAAATTGCCCCTTAGTGTCCCATGACACGTACATTAGATGGATGAACCATGATAAAGGTATGGGGTTACAGGGTTAGGGCAGGGGTGGGGGCCTGGGTAGGATACCCTATCAGAGCCAGTGCAGACTTGATGGGCCAAATGGCCTCTTCTGCACCTTTGGGGTCCTATGATCTACAAGACGCACTGCAGAAACTCAGCAAGGCTCCTTAGGCAACACCTTGCACACCCATGACTCTGACCATCTGGAGGAAAAGGGGAGCAGACACATGGGAACACCACAATGTGGAAGATTCCCCTCCAAGCTGCACACCAGCCAGAATTTTACCATCCTGCCCAATGCTGGAATTGGAGCAAGCTAGGGTTGGACTAGGAAAAATCCACAGACCTCAGGTGGGATTTTACAGTTTCGGGATGAGCAATGCTGTAAAATCCCGCCCTTTATCTGGACTTTGGAATTATATTGCTGTTCCCGTCACTGGTTCAAAATCATGGGGCTCAAGAGCAATTAGAGATGGACAATAAATGCTGGCTTAGCCAGGGAAGCCGACATTCCATAAGATGCATTTTAAAAAAAACACATAGTTTGCTGTTTGGATGTGTCTTAAATCTTCTTGGTAACGTGGCTAATATTACCTCCTTGATCCTACGCACCAATTCACAAGGTGTTGAAAATATACACAGGACGTGAAAAACAGAGGTTGCTTACTACTGAGAGTATAGCATTCTTAGTGGAAAAGAGACATTGAGTATCAACCTAAATGATTTTGCAATGGAAAAATGGAGTCACCTTATTCTCCGGGTGGCTTCTATGCCACAGTTCGTGGTGAAAGAAAACTCTACTGTGCTTTTAGATATCAATTACAAATCTAATCACCTGTGGTGACCAAAATGGATTTTTATAATTAGAGTAAAAGTTATCCAAAAATGTGTGTGTAATAGCCTTCTTTAAGATATTAAAATGTTTTGACAGCACTCAGCATTGACTTCTAAGGTATCACTTGTTTGCTAAGATTTTATATCTACTCACCTTCGAGCGAAGGAAAAATGAGCTGAGGCACTCGGAGAGAAATTTCTTGGGCTGTCTTGAGGGCTGTTTCCTGCTAAAGAGATGAATGTCTTTTGATCAGCGTATATAGCCATTAGAAATGCTCTTAAAATAGCAACTGCTTTTCATTGTAAATTTAAGATTCTAAGCAGACCCCACACACCCCAGACATTCTCTCTTTCACCTTTTTCTGTTGGGAAAAAAGATACAAAAGTCTGAGGTCATGTACCAACCAACAAAAGAACAGCTTCTTCCCTGCTGCCATTAGACTTTTGAATGGATCAACCTCACATTAAGTTGATCTTTTTTTGCATCCTAGCCATGAGTGCAACACAACACTTGGCACCCTCTCCTTTCCTTCTCTATGAACGATATGCTTTGTCTGTAAAGTGTGCAAGAAATGATATATAAGTATACTGTGAAAAGTATGCGACAATAATAAATCAAATCAAATAGCATTTTAATCTTGGACACAGCTTTTTAAAGGTTTCATTCAGAAAAAGGTACATATTTTCTGATGCCATCATATAATTTTATCACAATACTTATCAGAGAAAGTGCTAGCTCTTTGGCCACTTTGGAGTAGTTAGTTTCTTGTCCAGTTACACAAATATTATATAGTTTGATGGTAATGAGGGTGGCCTGCCAGGAAGATGTATAAATAATACCTGCTGTTCAGTTGGATCAGGCTGATACAAGTGTCTGTTTCTTTATCTTGTCTCATTTATTATTTTTCTCCTCCCACTGTCAAAGTATCGATAGATGTTTCCTACATTAAATGTAAGCACATTGCAAACTATCCTCAACGGATCCTTTCCACTGCACTGAGTACGTGCCAGCCTTCTGATGTGGAAAGACAGAGGCTGATGAAGACAGCTGCTGGGAAGTACTATCTAGAGGCTGGTTATGTGAGAATGCACTCAGGTATCCAGACATTGCTGCCGACCTTGATTAGCTTACGGCAAGGTAAGTTATCATTGCTGAAGCTTCACATCTCCAACTGTATCACCAGTGCCCAAAGCGGATCATTTTGAACCCTCATCTGGCGAGCAGGAAAATGAGTTCAATACAATCCCACACGTTTTGGTGAATCGTGCCATTTATTAGCTTTCAGCATCTTGACATCATAGAATCCCACAGTGCAGAAGGGGGCCATTCAGCCCATCACATCTACACCAACAATAATCCCATCCAAGGCATATCTCCGCAACTCTGCCTATCTGCTAATTTCCCTGACATTAAGGGTCAATTTAGCCCAATCAATCTAACTTGCACGCACATCTGAGTGTGGGAGGAGATGGAAACCGAAGCACCTGGAGGAAACCCACGCAGACACAGAAGACATAAAAACTCCACACAGTCACCCAAATTTGAAATTGAACCTGGGTTCCTGGCGTTGTCAGGCAGCATTGCTAACCACTGTGCCACCATACTGCCCCCTAATCTACATCAGTAAGAGCTCAAACCTGTGTGTTTGGGGAAATGCCATTGTGGATTCTGTGTACTGTGGTTTGCCATAATCATGTCACCCGAATCATTAGATCTCTGACACAAGACTTTGCGAGTAAAGTGATCAAAGGCAGAAACCATTTTACCCACCAAGTAGAACACAGTACCAGGGGGGTGTAGCTAGTATTCTAATCCTCTAGGATTAGACCGGAGCTTCCAGGAATGAATTGCCTGGACACTGCTGTCTGCGGCCCTGGAGAAAATTTATCGGGACTTTTCTTTTCCTTCCTTTTCTTTACCAGATAGAAATAACGTTAGTTGCAGGTGAGATAAAGGCATTTCATTTGACTGCTATTCCATCTTCCATAGTTTTTTTGCTTTCCAGTTAGCATATAAGAAGGCAGTGCAGCACAAGGATGGATATGTTGGCCAGCTAGTGGCTGGAGCATGGGGCAAGCCATGTACTGAAACCTTCAGGAACATACTTAATTACAGTTGGCAACTAATGTGTTGCTGAAATTGAGTGGATTTTGACAGCTGGAAGAGAGCCAGCTGCTGTAAGATACAGCAGAGATTAATAAAAACATCAGTCTGCAACTTTGTACAGGACTGGGTGAGTCAGGATGACTTATAATATTCCAGTATCAGCTCTTACAGAGATGAAAGCAGATATAAAAAATTGGAAATTCTTCTATTTTCAATTGCAGAATTATGAAATTGTCACCAAGTTAGAAAAAAACTTGAATAAATAAGAGTAGCATTTACATCGCTAGTCCTGGGGTAACAGTGCTACAAGCTGCATTGTATCCTGGACCTTGCTGAGGAACAGGAAAATCAACCTTGTAAAATTTTGGCAGTCTTGAAGACCTGCTTTGAACCCTCCACTGATGTTATTTATGAACTCTATGTGTTCAACACTAGAGTTTAGCCAGACGGGAAAAAAAAAACGATACACGTGACTACACTGAATCTTTTGAGTTTAAGCAATTAAAGGATGATCTGGTCAGAAATGACGTGGAGATGCCAACATTGGACAGGGGGGTGAGCACAGTAGGAAGTCTCACATCACCAGATTAAAATCCAACAGATTTATTTGGAATTATGAGCTTTCAGAGCATTGCTCCTTCATGAAGGAGCAGTGCTTTGAAAGCTCATGATTCCAAATAGGCCAGTTGGACTTTAATCTGATGTTGAGTAATTTATTGATCAGAAACAGAATTATCTCAGGAACAAGAGATCCCACTGTGACACAATCCACTCTCTGAGTGAGAAGAAACCTATTCTTAAGAAAGCTATTGAAATCTGTACAGTCTCTGAAGTGTTTAATCATCAGTGGAACAGTATGGTTGGGAGAACTAATTAGACTTTATACCCTATTGTTCAGACCTTGCAAGCACAAGACAATAAAGGAAAGGAAGAAAAAATTACTCTAGATGCTCCAGTTTCCTTCCACTGTCCAAAGATGTGCAGGTTAGGTGAACTGGCCATCTAAATTGCTCCTTAGCGTCAGGGAGACCAACAGGGTAAATATGTCAAGTTACTGGGATAGTGGGACTATCGTCAGTGCAGGCTTGATGGGCCAAATGATCTCCTTCTGCATTGTAGGGATTCTATAATTCTATGATAGAACCATAGAAAATTACAGCTCAGAAACAGGCCTTTTGGCCCTTCTTTCTGTGCTGAACCATTTTTCATCTAGTCCCACTGACCTGCACTTGGACCATATCCCTCCATACCCCTCACATCCATGAGTTTTTCTTAAATATTAAAAGTGGGCCTGTAATTCTATCCTATCTGAGCCATTTAACATTTTTAAAACTTTAATCAGATTATGCAACTTTCTATACCTAAGAAGTACAAGCCAAATTTATGTAATCTGTTCTGATGGAAGTCATGGTGGAACAGTGATTAGCACTGTTGCTTCAGTGCCAGGGGCCTGGGTTCAATTCCTGGCTTAAGTCACCATCTGTGAGGAGTCTCCACATTCTCTCCACGTGTCTGCGTGGGTTTCCTCTGGGTGCTTCGGTTTCCTCCCACAGTTCGAAAGACATGCTGGTTAGGTGCGTAAGCCAAGCTAAATTTCCACCTCAGCATACCCAAACAGGCACCAGAGTGTGGTGATTAGGAGGTTTTCGCAATAAGTTCATTGCAGTGTTAATGTAACCCTACTTGTGACACCAATAAAATAAACTTCAACTGGTGCCTTCGCCTGTCTCTGCCCCAGTATCATTCCGGTGAATCTGAAAAGCACCCCCTCCAAAGCCAATACATCCTTCTGACACACCAGCCAGGGAGAGGGGTGGGGGTACGGAACTGGTGATGAGTGAACATAGTAATAATAATAATTACAGCAACATTAAATTGTTGGTTTGGTGTGTACGTATCTTCAATTGTGAAGTATTTGAGAGCTGACTTAACCACTATAATAAGCAGAGATGAAAACAGCAATTACCTCAGAGATCGATAAACATGCTGAGCAACTGCTGTTTCTGTTGGCAATAGTTACGCAATTAAACAGACTTTTATTGCGGCTTCAAGTCTAATTAAAAGATGAGATGCTGCTCGCAAAGAAAATATTTTCTTTCTCCAAAGTTTGGTTTGCTTTGTTACCTTAGCAGTTTTAAAAGCAAGCCAACATATGCAAAATGAAACAAACCAACTCAAATTGGTTGAAATGTTCAAATAAACGTATCTTGTATCCCGATAGTCAGTATGTCCTACACGCTGAACATGTCCACCCTTCCTCTGTTAATAATTCCTCTTGTAATTCTTGAAAAGGTCCACATGGAATCCTTTGAATTTTGACTAATTTCTGAGGACTGAGGTCAGAACTAGAGACGTGAAATTTAATTTTCTAGAAGCTCCCTTGCAATACATGTTGATGGTTCTTTTTGCCACCACCAATTGCATTTCAAGCATCCTGGATTCTTCTATAATCCTGTCAAGAAATAGAATTATCCTGCAAGTTTTTGTAGCTATTTTAAATATGAAAATAAAACAGTTTTTATGAGTGAATTTTGGAAGTTGTGCAGTGAGCAGTGGATTAAAGGATGGTCCATTGGAACAGCATGTATCATAAAATCATAAAATTCCTACAGTGCAGAAGGAAGGCAGTTCAACCTATCAAGTCTCCGACACAGCATCCCACCTAGGCCCTATCCCCATAGCCCCATTTGTTCACCCCATTAATCTCTCTAACCAGACACATTAGGTCACAAAGGGCAACCTAGCATGACTAATCCACCTAACCTGCACATTTTTGGACAATGGGAGGAAACCAGAGCACTTGGAGAAAACTCACACAGACACAGAGAGAATGTGCAGATTCCGTACAGATAATCACCCAAGGTCAGAATCGAACCTGGGTCCCTGGTGCTGAGAGGCAGCAGTGCTAACCACTGTGCCACTATGCCATTCAGCAATAAAGGGATGAAGCAAAACAAGAAAAATAAACCTCCAGAACGATGTCTGGGTTGAATAAATCAGACAATATTCCTCGGATTTATTTAGTACATGTGCTGAGTGTACAATCTTGGGAAATGTTTCTGTGCATGCAATAAAAATTTATTACAAATGGAAGGCCATTTGTTTCAAATTCAGTCAAATGAAGGGAAGGTGGTTAGATTATAAGTGCAAAGAATAAAGCTGCAGTTACTAAAACAACATTCTACATTTAAATCGATCATGAACAGGTACCAACATAAAATTTCATCGACTTTCATAAATTGAGTGAAAACATTCAGTTTTCATTCTGTCTGACTAGCACTATAACTGGCAGTAGTTTAAATAATATAGTACCCAAGGGATGCTCTCTGTTCTCACTCTCAGAGGTACAAGAAACTGCTGAACAGTAGTCTCCATATCTCGAAGAATTATATATATACACATATATATATAATATAGACTAATCCAATTTGATCAGATTTATTATGGTCAAGTGTATTAACATACAGTGAAAAGTATTGTTTCTTGTGTGCTATACAGACAAAACAACCCGTTCACAAAGAAGGAAATGAGAAAGCGCAGAATGCAATATTAGTCATAGCCAAGGTGTAGAGGAAGATCAACTTAATGCAGGGTAAGTCCATTCAAAAGTCTGACAGCAGCAAGGAAGAAGCTATTTTGAGTTGGTTGGTACCTGACATCAGACTTTTGTATCCTTTGCCCGACAGAAGAAGGTGGAAGAGAGGACGTCCAGGGCGCATGGGGTCCTTAATTATGCTGGCTGCTTTGCCGAGGCAGCGGAAAGTTAGACAGAGTCAATGGATGGGAGGCTGGCTTGTGTGATGGATTGGGCTATATTCATGGTCTTAGATAATTCATTGCAGTCTTAAGCTGAGCAGGCGCCATACCAAGCTGTGATACAACCAGAAAGAATGCTTTCTATGACGTATCTGTACAAGTTGCTGAGAGTCGTAGCTGACATGCCAAATTTCCTTAGTCTTGAGAAAGTAGAGGCGTTGGTGGGCTTTCTTAACTAATGTGTCAGCATGGAGGGACCAAGACAGGTTGTTGATGATCTGGACACCCAAAAACTTGAAGCTCAGAATTGGGGATGATCGTTGATGCTTATACAATGTTTAGCTCCAGCCACAACTATTAATGAAGAGTCTGAGCCCACAAGCAGAAAGACGTAGGCCAGGATTTTATGGTCCCATTGTAGCGTGTTTCCCTGGCAGATACTGCACACCATACAAGTCTCCATTCAGTTCGGCAGGATCGTAATATTTCACCAGGTGGGAGGGGCCACAAAATCCTGGCCCTGGACAACATTTAGGCTTAGGCTGACAAGGTGGTGAGTAACCTTCGTACCACAGAAGTACCTTTCTACTTGGTCTTCATTGATCTAGATAAGGGCATGTTCTCTTTTACGCTTCCTGAAGTCAATGTCAATCTCCTTTGTTTTGTTGACATTGAGGGAGAGATTATTGTTGCCATACCAGTTCACCAGATTCTCTATCTCATCATACTTTGAGATCCAACCCACTAAGGTAGTGTTGTCAGCAAACCCGAAAATCGCATTGGAGGGGAATTTGGCCACACAGTGTTTGGTGTATAAGGAGTAGAGTACGGAGGCAAAGAACACAGCCTTGTGGGGCACTGGAATTGAGGATGATCATTGAATTCATCCGAGTATCTTAGTGGCTCAATACACCCTAGGCTTACTAAGATGATACATTGAGAATTCCCACCACTTAAACATAAACCACCACAAATCTATAAAACAAAGAACAGGAGAGGCAGACTGCAAAATCCTATCATCAATGTTATTTTTTGCCATACATCAGTCTGTTGAATCATATTTTTAGTTTAAAAGAAATGGGATTCGATGGAAAGTTATTAAAGATTAGCTTGGAGAATGAGGGAAAATTTTATTTGTAATTGTACTGTTTAAATTAGGCTTACTGTTCAAACACAAAGTTTAAAAGAAGAACATTGAACACTTGTGGTTAACTAATTTTTAAGCTATATAACTTGATAATGAATGAGAAGGATATTAGAATAAATCCATAAAACTGCAGCACTTGCTTCAAAGTACATCAACATGTTACTGTCCAGCATCTCTATAATAGCACACAATGGCCCATTTTAACAGCTGCTAGGAGTGTAGCAATACCAGTCCCCATAGTTTGGATTGAAATTTCTTACTTACTCAAACATAAATATTCGGCTTTTATGTGCTTCAAGTTTAAGGACTACTTGTCTTTGGGAGGTGGAAGCCACTAAAATTCAGTGCACATTGCATAATGACTTAACAGTGGTAAGATGCCTTGCAATGACCATCTCTGACAAGAGAAAATTCTAAACACATCCCACTGATATTCAATGGCATGATAATCACCACATGGGAATCCTGGGGGGTTCCCATTTCCCAGAAACTGAAAACAATGATAATGAGTTAGCAATAAGAAAAACCTGGTGAAATTGAGACTTTTCACTGGGGTTGAAAAGTTTAGGTCCGTTTTGAATGAAAATGTCAAGATTATGAAGGATTGTAATGTGGTAAATAAACGGTAATGGATGTTTCCATTGGTCACTACATCTACTCTTTGTGGTCATTTGTGGTCATCTCTCAGGCTTATGTAAACATAAAAACATAAGAATTAGGAGCAGGAGTTGGTCATCTGGCCCTTCAAGTCTGCTCCGCCATTCAATAAGATCATAGGTAATCTTTTCATAGACTCAGCTTCACTTATCTGCTTGCTTGTCATAACTGTTAATTCCTTTACTGTTCAAAAATCTTTCTTTGCCTTAAAAACATTCAATGAGGTAGCCTCAACTGCTTTACCGAGCAGGGAATTTCACAGATTCTCAACTCCTTGGGTGAAGATGTTTCTCCTCAACTCAATCCTAAATCTGCTTCCCCTTATTTTGAGGCTATACCTCATAGTTCTAGTTTCACCTGCCAGTGGAAACATCTTTACTGCTTCTATCTTATCTATTCCCTTCATAATTTTCTATGTTTCTACAAGATCTCCCTTGATTCTTCCAAATTCCAAATAGTACAGCTGAAAATCATTCTCTGCAGAAGTCAACACACTAATGTGCAAGCAAAAATAATGCCAAATGATTTTACTGATATGAGTATTTTCCTCAATGTTCATAGCAGTTGTGCACTCCTGGTGTGGGACGATAGTCTTAAGGGACTTACACTTGAGTTCATATTGAGCATCCATCAATAAATATGGAAATGGATATTTAAACGGAAGATTCTTTCCAGATAATTTTCAGTCCATATGGGCAGGCTTCACTTCATGCCAAAGCCCCACTGTTACTGGATATCACTGGCTGCTATGTAGTTTAGTCTCAGAATGGGTTAGCATGCAGTAATTAGCTTGGATGTTCCTGCTGTGATTGAGTAGGTTGATGTGCCAGTCATGCATTTAGCAGGTAATGAACTATGGTAGCAGGTAATGAACTATGCGACCTCAAGGGAGAGATAATACAGCAAACACTTAACTCGCTTCTTTAAATTTTTAAAAATTAAACAGTCTTTGTGATTTCAAACTGAGTTCCCAAATTAAAGACAGGATATCACATTTCAATACTATTACAGAATTTTGATAGATTGAAAGTCATTTTATTTCAGTGCAACTGACAATAGCAGACTGCATGCCAGATAAATGTTTACTTATTAGAGTCACAAGTAGACTTACAGTAATAATGCAATGAAATTTCTGTGAAAATAAGTTATGTAACAGTATTTTAAAACTTCACTTTAAGGAATCCTTAATCCATAACAAACAAGGAAATTGACGAAGGGAGTCAAAGGGTTTATGGGAGTAGACAAGAAAACGGCTTCGAGGCCCCAATCAGATCAACCACCATCTTATCAAATGGCAGAGCAGGCTTGAGGGGCCAAATGCCTTGGTCCTGCTCCTGATTTGAATGTTCAGATGAAACACAGATCGAGTTACTTGTACACCTTACTCATTACTCACCCTGGACATTACCTCTTCCACCTTTTTCCACCAGGAAAATGATACAAATGTCTGAGGTCAGGCACCATCCGATTCAAGAACAGCTTCTTCCCTAATGCCATTAGACTTTTGAATGGACCTATCTCACACTAAGTTAATCTTTCTCTGCACCCTAGCTATGACTGTAACACTATTTTCTACCTTCTTTCTCTATGTACAGTATGCCTTGTCTGTATAAAAAACAATACTTTTTGCTGTATACCAATACATATGACAATGTCAAATCAAATAGAATCATCTCTGTAAATGTATAATCTGAATTGTCAAATAAACAGCATAAACTGCACAATTTGTATTAGGTACACAAGCATCAACTTTGCCTCAAAGCATCATTAATTTCATTATTCACCTTTCAATCTCTCTTAAATTGGTGCCATTAAGATATCTTTCATTAATGGTTATGTATCCTGTGATGGGAAACATTAATCCACCTGCGCACTGATGAAAAACTATTAGGAAAATGTTTTTTTTAAATGAAAAATATACATAACCTTCAAATTTATCCGTGTGTTCAGCAGATTTAATAGGTCCTGTTACCATTAACTGATAGTTGCACTGGAGCTCCAGCTCCAAAACCAGTAGGTGCTGACAGCATTAATCAATCAACATACTGTCCTGGAGTTAGCCACAGTGTTGAACTGTTGCAGATCATTAGTGTTGCTACTCAGACACAAAGCCCACCCACCTACCACCACCAAAGCATATCTGATGGCTTTTTTTTGGTTGAGGATACTAAAACAAAAGCAAAGTATTTAAAGGTGGAATAGCTGTTCGTATAGAATTGTAGGTGCTGCAATTCTACCTCCATCAACAAATCAAATACTATCACTTCAGTTCTCCATGCCACTCCCACTTTGGCCCCTTGGTTAACCAAGGCCCAGTTGGTATCACTGTTGCCAAAGTCACGCAATTGTTGGTTGAAGCTTCACCCTCCAGTGCAGCTGCTGCATTGTTTTTTAGATGAGGCATTATCTGGTGACCATGACAACCATCACTGATTGCTGGAAGAAAATCTGTCCTCCTTACCCAGTCTGGCCTGTGTGTGACTTTAGGACCACAGCAACACAATTTGCTCTTTCTTAACTGCCCTCTGAAATGGTCTAGCAATCCACTCAAGTTCAGTTAGGAATGGACAACAAAATGCTGGCCTTGCCAGCGATACCCATGTCACAAGAAAAAAAATTTTAAAAAATGTAAGAAAAGAAAAAGTAGGAACAGTTGATTCAGCCCTTCAGCCTAGTATGCTGTCCTTACATAACCGTTGACTCCCTAGTAAATTAAAAATGCAATTCAGCCTTGAATACATTTAATGACTCAATCCCCAGAGTGTTACAGATCAGCTGAGAGAAGAACCTCTTCACCTCTATCTTAAATGAGAGATCTATTTTTTTTAAACTTTGCCCCCTGTTCTAGATTCCTCCACAAGGGGAAACATTCTTTCAACAGCTACACTGTCAAACCTCCCCCCTCAGGATCTAATGTGTTTCGATAAGATGACCTCTCATTGTTCGACACAAAAACAGAAACTGCTGAAAACTTCAGCAGGTCTGACAGCATCTCTGGAGAGGGAATAGAGCCAATATTTCGAGTCACAGCTAAGTGCAAAGAAAATCAGGTGAGATTTATACTATGAGGGTGGGGTGGGAGACTGTATTTGGACAAAGAAAATGTAAATGAAATTGAAGACAGCTGAGACATTTTTTTCCTCCCACTGAATTACTTGGGGTGCATATTCCTACTTAAATAAACGCAACAAAGCTTTTCACATGACTCCAATGCAATTTCACCAAGGCCCCGTACAGTTGTGGTGAGTCTTCCTTCTCTTTAACTCTATCACTCTTGCAATAAAGGCCAACATTCCAAATGCCTTCTTAAATTACTTTCTGTCCCTGCATGTTACTGTTTTGTGATTCAATTCAAGGCGATACATTGACACAGTGGTCAACACTGCTGCCTCACAGTGCCAGGGATCTGGGTTCAATTCCAATCTCAGGTCACTGTCTGTGTGGAGTTTGCACATTCTCCCCATATCTGTGAGAGTTTCCTCCAGTGCTCTGGTTTCCTCCCAGAGTCCAAAGATGTGCAGATTAGGTCACTGGCCTTACTAAATTGACTCTGTCAGAGGGACTAGTAGGGTAAATGTATGGGGTTAAAGGGATAGGGCCTGGGTGGGATTGTAATCAGTGCAGACTCGATGGGCCGACTTGCCTTCTACTGCACTGTTGGGATTCCATGAATTATTTGTTTCTTTCAATTTGGAGGTGGTGTGCGAATTACCTGATGCCAGTGAAAAGCAACCTAAATCACTAAAATCATCTGGCTAATTATCAACTGAACCCATTATCACAAAAGCAACCAAAAAGATTTACAGCCTTTGGTCAATGAAAGTGTAAAACATGGACAAAATCTGAGATTCAAAAATGCAGAACTTTGATTTCAAATTCAATTACGAATTGCCCATCAAACACCGTTTATCACAGTGAGGTATCCTGCAGTGTTTATGGTCCAACAAACCATCCAAGCATCATGAATGTGCTGAGTGAAAGAGAGTCATATAGGTTTACAGCATGGAAACAGGTTCTCAGGCTAAACTTGTCCATGCCGCCAGTTTACATCATTAAGCTGGTCATAATTGCCCATATTTGGCCCATATCCCTCTGTACCTATCTTACTCATATAACTGTCTAAATGCTTTTAAAAAAGACAAAATTGTACCAGCCTCTCCTATTACCTTTGGCAGCTTGTTCCAGACACTCACCACACTCTGTGTGAAAATATTGCCCCTCTGGACCATTTTGTATCTCTCACCTTAAACCTATGCCCTCTGGTTTTAGATGCCCCGGGCTTTGAGAAAAGACGTTAACTATCTAGCTAATCTGTGTCCCTCATTACCTTATAGGTGGATGGTTAATGGAAAACAAACAATCACAAAGTGTGGGAATGTTACTAAATACATTTTCTCCATCATTCTGGAAATGCCTTCCCCTCATTAGATATTCTTTCGCAGTTAATAAAGAATCACAGCAGCTCAAAGCCAAAAGGATAACCACTCAGCCCATCATTTCAGTGACGGATGTGGAAGAGCTATTATGAAGATGGTCAGCAAAATAAAAGTGAAAGGATTAAAGTAAAGCACCGGCAGCTGTGACCCTCTGGAAGAGGTCAACTGTCAAGATGTCAGCATCCTCTTCCAAGTAAGGCACATTGGTTTCCCAAGGAGAGAGCTCGTCTTAAAGTTTGTTTTATTAGTATCACAGATTGGCTTACATTAACACTGCAATAAAGTTAGTGTGAAAATCCCTAAGTTGCCACACTCCAGCATATGTTTGGGTACATTGAGGCAGAATTTAGCATTGCCACTGCACATCCTTCTGCCTGGGGGCTTTTTGGGGGGGGGGGGGGAGTGCACCAGAATACCCGGAGGAAACCGACACAGACATGGGGAGAACATGCAGACTACGCACAGAGTAACCCAAGCCAGGAATCAAACTTGGATCCCTGGTGCTAGGAGGCAGCAGTGCTAACCACTGTGTTACTATGCCACCCATAACCTTAAATGACTTTAGCAGAAAAACTACAAGAAAAAGAAAACAAATCTCTCCCTCCTTTTGATTAAGTATTATTGAGTGCAAGTTTGCATCCAGAGAGTAGTCAGCCTGTGGAATTCATTACCACAAAAAGCAGTTGAAGTTAAAACATTGTACGTTTCCAATGAGTTTGATATGGCTCTAGGGACGAAAGGGATCAAAGGATATGGTGGAGAAGGCTATTGAGTTTGATGATCAGTCACGATTATAATGACTGGCAGAGTAGGCTCAAAGGACCGAATAGTCTACTCCTGTTTCTTTTTTCAATATTTCTATACTTGTATCAAAACATTGAGGCAGTCCTTCCATGCTCATATTTCATCATTGAAACACTGGAAAGATCAAAACAGAAGGGAAGCCTAAAAGATGTGACTCTGAAAATAAGAAAGGCTTTTGCAGGACACCTTCAGAAATTTAGAAAGGAAGCGGTAACCTTACACTGTGTTCAAATTTCCTGAAGCAAACACAATGACCAGAACTTTCCGGCTACTGCAGGATATTCTTTTCCCGTCGATAACAGACTCCCGCTGTAGGTTTCCTGGCAGCATGGGGAAGTATCAATGGGAATCTCATTGACAGTGGCAGGACCAGAAGATCCCATTACCAACTAATGGCATGCCGCCTCCCACTGCAAGAAACATGCCATGGAGAGGCCAGAGAACCCCGTCCGTTGGCATTCAGCTTTTCAGGAGTGAGCCAAACAAGGCAAGAACTTGAACTGGCAAATTTACATAGCAGGGGTCTGAGGGCCTCTAATTTCAGAAGATTAGTAATCCAGCATGAAGATTTAGAAGGACAGAAGTTTACCTGGGCATTTCAACATAACTGGACTCAAACATACGATTTAAAAAAAAACAAATTGTGTTTGAAGCTTGGAATTCTTTGCCAGCCGCTTACTGTGCAACTTGAAGAGGTACGCTGTGGATGTACTTTCCGGTATAAGCAAAAAGATAAAAGCAAATTTCTGCGGATGCCGGAACCTGAAGAGTCATCTAGATTCGAAACATTAGCTCTATTCTCTCTCCACAATACCGTCAGACCTGCTGAGATTTCCCAGCATTTTTTGTTTTTGTACCCGTGTAAACATGTGTTTTCAGGCATAAACTTCATACAAGGGCAAGTTGAGAAGCTAACTGAACAATGAGAAGTTATAGTCCTGCTTGAAAACGACAAGAGTACTGGATAGAACCCGGATGAGCACTTGGCATGTCATAACATTCAGGGCTAAGTGCTAGTAAATTTGACCAAATAACACACACACATATCGGTGTTGAATGAACCTCTTCTACACTGTATGATTCTAGGATAGTCTGCAGATATCAAGTGACTGTCCCAAGAAATCCAGCAGCAGATTTCCTCTGAAGAGTTCTTTTTCATTTAAGAGTTGATAGTTAAATAGTTTGTTTTGATGTTGTAAAGTTTTTATTAACATTGTATGTTTAATTAGGAACTTAGCAAGAACTTTTAATGATCAAGTAACTATCACTAAAATGGTGCTGTATAGAATTCCACTGAATGTGTCTGTTCTCTTTTCCACTGCCATTGGTATTTGATCAACAGTGTTGCTGCTCTTACGATGTTGCGGCCTAGAACCAATTTGTTTTAAATATCTCCTTTTGCCATTAAAGTTGTAGCCCTTTATCACATCTACCTTGTAGTCCTTCTGATTTTCCTTTTCTATTTAACTTCAAATCTAAATAATTTTCTTTAACAATGATATCACTAATTCTAGAGCCTATCTCCCTTTACATTTCACATCAGTTTTCATGTCTATTTATCCAAAACACTGTATCATTCAAGGCTCTTTTTAATAAATCACAGAAATCTATTTTGTATTCCATGCATCCCTCATTTAACTAGGGTCTTCTGTCCAAGGAAAGGGGAAAAAGAACACAAAAGAATGCTTTATTTTAACGGAGAAAGACATTTTTCTGGGAGAAAGATGATCTTAACAGTTAGCTGCCACTTCCAATCACTGCTACTTGACAACACTGAAGAAAGTTATGCTTAAAATCCTCAAATCAACAAGCTGCCTTCTCATAACAGTTCAGATGACTCTTATTTAATGCTTTTTGCAGAGGAAGTCCATGATTAATGTTGTTAATTGGTTCCCAGAAAATGTGCCATTTGTCTTTTTGGAATATATACTTCCACACCAACATGGGCTTCAGCAAGGCGTTTGATAAGGTGCCCCAAGAAAGGCTTATTGAGAAAGTGAGGAGGCATGGGATCCAAGGGGACATTGCTTTGTGGATCCAAAACTGGCTCGTGCAGAGAATGCAAAGAGTGGTTATAGATAGGTCATATTCGGCATGGAGGTCAGTCACCAGTGGAGTGCTCAGGTATCTGTTCTGGGATCCTTACTATTTATGATTTTTATAAATGACCTGGATGAGGAAGTGGAGAGAGGGGTTTGTAAGTTTGCTGATGACACAAAGGTTGACGTGTTGTGGATAGTGTGGGGGAGGGCGATGTCAGAAGTTGCAGTGAGACACTGATAGGGCAGAGAAGTAGCAGATGGATTTCAACTCAGATAAGTGTGAAGTGGTTCATTTTGGCATGTCAAATAGGATGGCAAAATATAATATTAATAGTAGGACTCTTGGCAGTGTGGAATATCAGAAGGATCTTGGGATCTGAGTTCATAGGACACTCAAAGCAGCTACGCAGATTGAAGCTGTGGTTAAGGCGGCTACAGTGTACTGACCTTCATCAATCGAGGAATTGAGTTTAGGAGTTGAGAGATAATGTTGCAGTTATACAGGACCCTGGTTAGACCCCAGTTGGAGTACTGCACTCAGTTCTGGTTGCTTCATTACAAGAAGGATATGGAAGCCACAGAAAAGGTGCAGAGAAGATTTACAAGGATGTTGCCTGGATTGGGGAGCATGCCTTATGAGGATAGGTTGAGTGAGCTCCGCCTTTTCTCCTTGAGAGACGGAGGATGAGAGATGACCTGATACAGGGGTATATAAGATGTTGAGAAGTATTGATTGAGTGGATAGTCAGAAGCTTTATCTGAGGGCTGAAATGGTTGCCTCAAGAGGACACAGGTTTAAGATGCTGAGGAGTAGGTATAGAGGAGATGTCAGAGTTAAGTTTTGTACTCAGAGAGTGGTGGATGCGTGGAATGGGCTGCCAGCAACGGTTGTGGAGGCAAATTCGATAGGGTCTTTTAAGAGACTTTTAGATAACTACATGGAACTTAGTAAGATAGAAAGTTATAGGTAAACCTAGCAATCTCATGTTCGGCATAACTTTGTGGGCTGGAGGGCCTGTATTGTGCTATAGTTTTTCTATGTTTCTAACAAGCATATTAACACTTTGAAATTAAGAAAGTGTAGAAAATATAATAAATATACCCTAACATGAGAAAGCAAAGAAAGCACAGGGTAGGACTTTTCAGGTGACGGACCCACTGATAGACACAAGGAAACCCCAAATATTGTTCCGTCCCATCTGTGCCCAAGCCCATGCAGCTAAAGCCGTCAAACTACCCACTTGGCATGGACCTACCCCTGAATCAGGGAGGATAATAGTGGACGCAGGAGGAGAAACTGTAGGAGAGTAATTATAATTGTCCACTTAAGGGCCTCAATTGATGCAAGGGTGGGTGGCTCAACACCTCCACCATCCCCAAGAAATGAGAGATAGGTCAGTGCATACAGGTAGGCAGTGTGCAGACCATACGCTGCATTTTACAACCACATTCTCTACCAACGCCTTAAATGACGATTAAATTCTACCCAGTTTAGTTACTCACTAAGTTGTGAGCTCTGTCTCAGTCAAGGCAATGGATAAGTGGTGGGGGTGAGTTTTACTGGAGGTTGAATGAACTTTATGCAAGGCCAATAGAAAAATAATTCTGAAGACTTTTTGAAGAGCTATTGGGACTCTTTACCACATTCTTCGACAGGTTGTTTTGCAGTGGGGCTTTTCAAGAATTTTTCCAGTGGCGGTCTAAAGTCAATGACACTCCCCTTGTGCCAGTTGACTGCATTGTTGCTTCTGTTCATTCTTGAGCTATCCTCTGTCAGGACATTCATCAAAGATGGCCATTGCCTCTTCAAGGAATCACCTGGTGATCTTAAGCCAATTGTCTGGCTTAGTTGTTTTTCCTAATTATGCTCTCCTTTCCCTATAGCTTTCTGTTGTTCCATTTTTTTTCCAAGTTTTCTGTGGGCAGCAAACCTACACTGGAGGCAAGGAACTCTGTGCTATCCTCTGTGTTTACTTCATCCAATCCAATCTACTTACTCAATATCATAATCATCTTTTGCAATCTCTCACTGGGTTCCACATAGCCTTTAGCTCCAGCACCATCTGGCCACAACTTCCTCCACACACCATTCATATCAGATGAGGTAACCTTATCCCATGCCACAGAAATGCTTTCATAGAAATATGGAAAATGGAAGCAGGCAGAGGTCATTCGGCCCTTCAATTCTATTCCACCATTCAATATGATCATGGTTGATCTTCTATCTTGGCACCATACTTCCATGCGTCCCCTTGACACCTTTATTGATGGTTTTAAAGATGTTATAATTCTTCTAAAAATTCCTTTACAGCAGCAGTATCATAGCTTCAGTTTTTCTGACAGCCTGTCCAAAAGTTCTTCTTGGTAATGGGCTTTGAAGTTTGGAATCCCTCCTTGATCAATAGGCTAGAAAATGGAGGCAGTATTAGGCAATCACCATGACATTATCACACCTGTTGCCCACCTGTCTTGTCAACAAGAGCCACAATATTGTCCACAAGGGGCAATGCTCTGTTGGCAAGATTACTCACTGAGCAATAATTTTTCACAAATTCTCGAGTTACCCATGCCTTCTTGTTTGCCCTCCAGATAACAGGTGGTAACCCTCCATCATCCTCTTTGTTGGGAATCATTTGCTGTAATTTCATCAAGCTGTAATGTCAGACAATCCTTTGCTGATTTTGAGTCTGGCACACATTTAGAAAGAGTAAAAGATCATGTCCTGGAAGACATCAAAATAAACCAGTTTCATTAATATTAAACACTCACTGAGGAGTGAATTTGCTCTGCTCAATGACTTCACTTAAGTATTTTAATGAAGGATTCACCTGTGTTACCATCATCACAGGCAACATCCCCATTTACAACAGTGTTATGGATCTTAGCAGTTTTTTAAATATCTTGCAAACCACCACCCCAAATAGCATTAAATGGTTCTATTTCTGAACTTTCACTTTAGTATTAGGATCATTGTACAAACCCCTAGACTGGGATTTTCCAGTCCCACCCTTGACAGGAATCAGCATAGGTGGGACAGAAAATTTAGCAAGCCAACCAAAGGTTTGTTGACTTTGGGTGGCCCTCGACTTTTTTTTAAGAAATGTTAAACCAAATGTTCAATGAGTTGCTGAGATTAATGTTTAATCCAAATGGGTAGCAATCTTGCATATCTATCCTAATTCCACTCTGATTCATTTATTCTGTCATGTGATGTGAGAGTCACTGGCAAAGCTAACATCTGTTACCCATTGCAAGTTAGGCTACAAATCAGCCACGACTTATTAATGATAGAATATGCTCGTTGGGCATGAATAGTCTACTCTTGTTCCTATGTAATTGAGTGGCTTACCATTACAGAGAGAAGTTAAAGAGCAGCCATGCTGTTTGTGGGTCTGGGGTCATGGTAGCTCAGATCAGGAACGGATGCCAGATTTCCCTCCTGAAAGTACATTACTGAACCAGATGAGTTTTTATGCCAAATGATGAGAGTTTTGTGCTTTTATCATTACTGAGATTAGTTTTCAATTCCAGATTTATTAACTGAATTCAAATTCCACCAGCTGCTGAGGTGGGACTCCAGATATTGGCCTAGGCCTCTGGGTTACTGACAGTATCACTACACTACCATTTTCCATATTTGACTTAATCTAAAAGCAGCCAAAAGGATTGTTAGCTTGACAAATCTTTTTATTTTGTCAGTGTTTTTTAAATAATTATTCTCACCATTGTTGCTGACGAGTTAAAAGCTCTAGTAATATTCACCATAGATTCACCTGTTTCAGAGCACTTATAATATTTAAGTTTGCTTGTAACTTGTTTCCGCTCTCCTTTCTTAGCTGAAAGCTCAGTCTTTTGTGACTTATTATGAATTAATTATGAGATTAATGAGTAATATTGGAACAATTCCACACAACCAAGGTGGCATCTAGTATAACCTGCCGCTTTGCATGGCTCCCAAAATGGTATGGTGCACAGCCAGAAGAAATAGGAACTGGAATAGGCTGTATGGTCTTTCAGAAGGATCAGAAGAAATTCCTCTCATTTCAGTCTTAAATTGATTCCCTTTTATTCTGAAGACTCTATTCTCTGTTCTTAGACTTTCCCATGAGGGGAAATGTCCTCTCAGCATTTACCCTGCCAAGCCCTTTAAAAATCCTATCTGTCTCAATGAGATCGCCTCTTATTTTTCTGAATTTCAATAAGTAGAGTCCCAACCTGTTTAACCTTTCCTCATAAGACAATCCCTTCACAGTGGGGAACTTTCTAGTGAGCCTTCTCTGAGCTGCCTCCAATGAAGTATATCTTTCCTTAAATAAGGGGACCAGAACTGCTCTCAGAACTCCAGATGTGGTCTCATCTGCACCTTGTTCAGTATAGATGGGCAATTGTACAAGATATAGAAACATGGAACTTAGGAGCAAGAGCAGGCTATTCAACCTTTTGTTCAATATAATCATGGCTGCTCTGATTGTGGACCTTTGTCGATCAAAAATCGAACTCAGCCTTGAATAAGTTGAATGGACAACTGACAGCGACCAAGAGAAAGAACACTGACCATTTATTTTACCGTCTCCGTGGCTCAGCATTAGGTCAACACTGCCTGAGATTCATATTCAGCTACACCTGTCCATTCTCTCAAGAGCTGAACAAGCAGATCTTTGTTGAAAAGATAAGATGATTAGAGGTTTAGATAGGGTGGACAGTGATAGCCTTTTTCCTAGGATGGAGAAAGCTAGCACGAGGGGACATAGCTTTAAATTAAGGGGTGGTAGTTATAGGACGGATATCAGAGGTAGGTTCTTTACCCAGAGGGTGGTAAGGGTATGGAATGCCCTGCCTGCTGCAGTTGTAGATGCGCCAAGTTTGGTGGCGTTTAAGAGGTTAGTAGATAAGTTTATGGACGAAAAGGGAATGGTTTAGGTTGGAGGGTCATTGCTTTTTCCTAATTGGTCGGCGCAACATCGAGGGCCGAAGGGCCTGTCCTGCGCTGTAATGTTCTATGTTCTATGAAAATAAACCCTCCATGTTTTAATTTTTTTAAATGTTGTTTTAAAATACTGTTTCGCTCAAAGTCTACATGAAGCAAGCCAGCAGATTAACAGATAATCCAGTAGTTAAGCACAAGATATGATGGGGTGGGGTACAATAGTGGAAAGAGTTTGGAGAGTCTCAAAATCTTACTGATTACAGATGTCTGCAGCAGCCCAAAAACACTTCTAATTCAGCAAGAGTTGATAGTATTACTCAGAGAGGCCACAAGGTGGCTAGTATGCAAAAAAGCATCATAGCTGCTGGAATCCAGAATGTCAGTGCTAAAAGCTCTGCAGAGAGGATTTTGCTCTGATGAAAATTCTAACATACAAACTGACCTGGAACTAAAACAAAAATCTTCGGTACAACTTCCCTTATATTAACTTTCTTACAGGAAAAAAATAGAATATTCATAAACACTGAACTATTCAAACATCAGAGCAACATAATTTCATTAATTACACAAATGAATTAGAAGTTTCTCTGTAAGCTTTTCCAGCATTAACCTCTCCTAAACCCTCACCAGATTCAGGTTCTGATGCACCTCCCTGCACTGCTGCCAGCTATGCCTTCAGACCATGTCCTGGAATCCTATTCCCCAAATCCCTCTCTTCCTCCTGCAAGATCTTCCTTAAAAGGTATCTCTGACACATTTAATGCCTCCTTCAGTGACCTGGTACCAGATTACAGATGACCCTCAGATTTCCTCATGATAATAGTTCCAATTATTTTATATGGATCGCAGAAGGACTTATGGGCTCTACAATTACCCAATTCATCATTGTTATTCTTTTTAAGATACATTAACCTGTTTCCAATTTAACTTTAAATCACTAGCAGAAAATGACACTCGCCTAATAAGGCCCAGTGCCTCATAAATCTCCTCTGTAGTCTTCCATTTCAGGCATCCTTCCTATTCCTTCGTATTTGCCATATGTTAACATGGAAGCATGGCCTGCGCAAATTAATATTGTTAATATTGTTAAGCAAACTCAAGAAATTCATGTAGAAAATATATATGGCCCACCGCCTCCGAAATACTTTGGAATATTTTTCTGAGTCAAGGGCAGTATATTGACATGAATTGTTAATGGAAAGAAATGAAAAAGAACTCCTTCGATTTTCTGTTCTCCTATTTAGGAGAGTGGAAGTCAATGGCTTCATTTCACACCGTAGCCGTCAGGGTTAAACTAGCTCAGCAAACACTGACGGCTTACCTTTTGCAAGTTACTTGCAATTACTTGCTTGCAAGTAATTCAATTACTTGTTAGCTTAGAACATAGAATATTACAGCGCAGTACAGGCCCTTTAGCCCTCAATGTTGTGCCGACCAGTGGAACCAATCTAATGACCCTCTAACCTAAACTATTCCAATATTATCCATATGTCTATCCAATGAACATTTGAATGCCCTTAAAGTTGGTGAGTCTACTGTTGCAGGCAGGACATTCCACACCCTTACTATCTTCTGAGTAAAGAGCATACCTCTGACATCTGTCTATATTTATCGCCTCTCAATTTAAAGATATGTCCCCTTGTATTAGCCATTGCGGCAACCTTACACAACTTAATTGAAATATCTTCCTTGATGGTATGCAATTCTTTCTCGTAATCATCTAATGCACAAACATTAGAGCATCAGTGCCATTATGGGAGCTTTACACAACTTAATTGAAATATCTTCCTTGATGGTACGCAATTCTTTCTCGTAATCATCAATGGTGTAAAATAGATTCGTCATCACTGAAAAATTACAACCAACCTGCCCAATCCTCTGCTTAATATCGCTTTAATTAGCAACTGATAACAATGCAATATATTTTATTTTCCAAAATTTTTAACCAAAATGGAAACTGAGCTCTCAGAGTTGTGACCTATTCAGAAAAGGAGATGGAGGTTAAGGAGAGGGAGTCTCCATTCTGAAATGAGGATTAACTGATTCATAGTTCAGAGATTAGAGTGCTCTGAGTAGAAGTTTACGGGAAGCCCATTGGCAACTGAATACTCAAAGCTCATGGTTAATGAACCCAGCACCTTAGACTTGGTAACTCTGTAGGTCCTTTACAAGATTAGCCTACTTAGGGAGATAGAGGGCAAATTTTAATCTAAACAAATGGATGCGTTTAGGATGGGTTGAAGGATAAAAGGGTCCAGAGGGGCAATCTTTTCACACAAAGCGTGAGTGTCTGAAACAAGCTGCCAGAGGTAGTAGTAGATACGGATACAATTTTGTCTTTTAAAAACTGGTTAAATAGTTACTTGAGTAAGATGGGTATCGAGAGATATAAGCCAAATGGAGGCAACTGGGACTAGCTTAGTGGTTTAAAAAAGGGATGGCATGGACAAGAAGGGCCTATTTCCATGCTGTAAACCTCTACGACTCTATGACTAAAAGTCTTAAAAATTCAGACTCTTGCCCTGGATACGCCACCCACTTGCCGCTAGTTTTAACTGAGGTGGGAAGGTAGGTTGTAAAACCAAGCCATTCCAAGTAGGCAGATTAGCACACTAGATAAGATAAAGAAGTTGTTCAACTTGAACTGTGATCAGTCAACCTGGCAGCTTGCTGGATTCAGGTAATGACTGCCTTTATTCCTTTCACTTCAATCCTGCATGCCTGCTCGAGTGATCTTCACAAAAGGGCACAACCCCCCGACTTACCCCCAATTTCATGACCTTCTTCACAAGGCCTCCCACTTCCATTCTCTCAGTAGGAAGTCTCACAACACCAGATTTAAATCCAAAGATTTATTTAATATCACAAGCTTTTGGAGCACTGCTCCTTTATCAGGTGAATGGGAGTTGGGTTCACAAACAGAGCATATATAGAAACAAACTCAATTATATTCTCCCAGACCTCCAACCCTCTCCCAACCGCAAGTCTTTGATCACCTCCCATCTCTCTCCTCCCCACAACGATTGAGATTGACTCCCCTAGCATCTGCCCCATCCCCCTACAAACGCACCTGGTTCTGTGCCCATGAGTTCAGGCTAGCTGCTGTGCAGGGAACAATTGGGTGGTGTCATGCATGCTATGGAGTTAAAACCCCACAGTGTGCAAAGTAATCCCAATTTCTGAGTTCCTCGGGCCTTACAGATCCACCCAAACCCAGCAGTTCATGGAGTAAATATTCAGGCTAACATGCCTGTGGTATTTTGTTTGCAGGTTAATAATCGAGTTTAAAAATCAGATTGCCATTCTACAAGGTGTACTTAATATGCAAAAGGAACAAGGGTTTTATTCCTTAATTGGCTCAGCTGAACGCAATTTTAAAATACAACTTCTATGTTTAAAAGTATAAAGTTATGCATATAGTTTAAACCAGTTCTGAAATGCTAAACCAATTAAAAAATGTTAATTATATGACACTGTAATAAAAAAATTATGGCATCTCAAGTAGCTGCTTGTTGAAAACAGAGCTTTAAAATGTCAGTTTTAAACAGATTTCCCATACAATGCATTTGACAAACCCACAGATAAAGCTTTCCCAAAGGAAAATAAACAGCAAAATATCACACTTGGAATGATTTTTTTAAAACTTGCATTTATATCGTAACCTCAGGGCACCCTAACAATGCTGTGCAGATGAATCAGTACTTTTGAAGAGTAAGAAAGGAGGGACCCAATTTGTGCATAGTCATTCCCACAATGGTTAGTAATGGATCAGGATAGCCACTGAGGTTAAACCAAGGCTTTACCTGATGCAATTTTTTTCAAAACCTTCTCTTTAGGCTAAGAAGAAGCATTAGATCAAGCCCGAGAACAGGTGCAATGTCTCATCTTGCCAATTTGGATCTTGTTTGTCCCTCCTGAGATCCATAGAATAGAATCCCCTCCAATGTAGAAGCCCCTTTGGCCCATCAAGACAGGACCAACGACAATCCCACCTAGGCCCTAGTCCCTGCTAATCTTCCTGACACCAAGGGGCAATTTAGCATGGCCAATCCACCCAATTTACACATTTTTGGACTGTGGAAGGAAACCAGAGCACCCAGAGGAAACCCATGCAGATACGGGGAGAACATGCAGTTTCTATATAGACAATGACCCGAGGCCAGAATTGAACCCAGGTGCTTGGTGCTGTGAGGCAGCACTGTGTCACTGTGCAGCCCACATGATTAGACCTAATTTGAATTGGCTTTTTTGATTGAAAATAATGCACAAAAGGTACCAATAATAAAAAAAATGATCTAGTCATCTGTTTTTAGATGCTGATTGAGGAATCAATGTCGGCCAGGATGTTGGGAGAAATGTCTGAATCATGTCACCTTATATTTTACAGACATCTGGTGGGCAAATTTAACACTTCCCCTCTCAGAGTGCAGCTCTGTCTCGGTGGAACGCTAATATTTAGTAAAGGCTGGACCTTGGGGCAGGGAATGGAATCAGGCTACAGAGTTGAATGATCAGCCATGATCATAATGAACGGCTCAGCAGGCTCGAAGGAATGAATGCCCTAGTCCAGCTCCTATTTTTCTATGTAAACACAATATAATCAGCATCAAAGCCAGGCGTGAGTTTAGTTTTTTTTTTATAATTGTGAACGTGAAATATTCTCAATTACTGTGATATCAGTTTTTGCACATGTAATCTACACAGTAAATTCCCATGAAATATTAATGTCAACACCCTAAGTAATATTTAGCTTTGTATGCTTGCTTCAGATGCCATACTTTATTCTGGTTATCATCTGCATGAATGGACTGATTAACTGAAACAACAGCAATGTAGAATCCTGCATTATTTGCTGCAACCTATTTTTATTCACTAATGCATTGCAATTCAGCTCACTTAATGATACCAATTTTATGAAAAGATTGTCTCAAATAGTAATTTCTTACCTGAATGAGCAGGGAGAGGTGAGTGAGGTCGAGGAAGGGCTGTAGACTGACTGCTTCCTATCAGGCTTTTCCTGTTGTTAGTGCGGCAACTGAAATTAAAAGAAGAAAAAAATAAATACAACACAATTTTAAGACTTTTTAGACCTTTATTATGATTTACTCATGAAATTCAGCATAGCCCAAGAACATTTCATTTTAGAATCATAGAATCTTTACAGTGCAGGAGGAGGCCATTCAGCCCACTGATTCTGCTCTATTTTGCTAAATGTTCTGACTGATTGGCTGGCAGGGAAGTGACGGAATCTGGTGCTGGAAATAAGTAGAAGACGACAACATGAATGGAGGACAAAGCATCCTACTTGATTGACAGCCCATTCACCAGCTTAAACATTCCCCCTCTCCACCACTAGTGTGTACTGTCCACAGGATGTACTTCAGCAACTCACCAAGACTCTTTCAAATGCACCTTCCAAACTCGTAACTTTTACCACTTAGGAGGACAAAGCATCTTACCAGACCCATCCCCTTCATCCTAATTCTGTAATCCCACACACTTACCCCACTACTCCCCCTAATTTACACATTTTGGCACACTAAGAGGCCATTTGGCATGGCCAATCCACATAACCTGCACATCTTTGGATTTTAATAAACGTCATTATTATTCAGGTCTAGCTTCAGAGTTGAACATTAATCATAAGAATATTTAGGGGGAAGGGAAGCACACCTATGTGTGCTAGATAGGTGGCAGAGTGGCAAATGTGACAACCCTTCTTCAAAAAAGGGTGCAAAGATAATCCTGGCAACTATAAGTCAATTAATCTGACGTTAGTGGTGGGTAAGCCTTTGGAATCCTTAATCAGAAAAGAAAAAAAAAAATCAACAGACACATGCAGATATTTTTGTTAATTAAGAACAGCCTACATGGATTTGTAAAAGGCAGATCACACTTGACTAATCTAACAAAGAAGGTTGAAGGGAATGCAGCGGATATTGTCGACATGGGCTTTTAAGAAAGCATTTGATAACGTACCACCTAAAGACTACCTAACAAAATTGAGACTCATGGAATATGAGGTAAAGTATGTAGTTGACTTAAAGACATAACACAAGTCTTGGTAATTGGTTATTTCACAGAGCATTGGGTGGTAAACAGTGCAGTCCCCACAAGAGTCAGTGCCAGATTTTACCATATAACAGCAACTTGGATCATGGAATAAGGAGTAAAATTCAGAATTTGCCAATGATACCAAAGTTGAAGTAGCAGCAAAAAATGAGTAGGATACAAATTTCCTGCAGCAGATCTTAGGTAGGCTAGTAGAATGAGCAGCATGGGCACTACATGGAATTTAAGGTATGGAAATGTGAGATGATGCATTTTGCAAAAAGGATGTGGGGAGATGATACAGGCTTAATGGCACAGTTTTAAAAATGTAAAAAACAGAGGGACTTGGGGGGGGAGTGCACATACAGGGAAAGATGACAGGGCACATTGAGTAATTAGCAAAGCACATGGGATCTTGGGCTTCATAAATTGAGGCAGAGTACAAAAACAAAGGAGTTATGTTGAACCTATATAAAGATCTGGTTTGGTCACAACCAGAACACTGCACCC
This sequence comes from Sphyrna mokarran, assembly GCA_024679065.1. Classification (NCBI taxonomy): domain Eukaryota; kingdom Metazoa; phylum Chordata; class Chondrichthyes; order Carcharhiniformes; family Carcharhinidae; genus Sphyrna; species Sphyrna mokarran. The sequence goes on along the minus strand of JAGIQG010000006.1, from coordinate 28,968,460 downwards.
ACAACCAGAACACTGCACCCACAACCAGAACACTGCACCCACAACCAGAACACTGCACCCACAACCAGAACACTGCACCCACAACCAGAACACTACAGCACACCTGAGCAATGACAGGATACAGAGGATAATGGTTCCACGGATGGGTGTGTCTTAATTACAAGGTTCGATTGGAAAGGCTGGAGTTGTTGTCCTTGATGTGGAGATGCCGCCATTGGACTGGGATAAGCACAGTAAGTCGTCTCACAATATCAGGTGAAAATCCAAGAGGTTTATTTGGCAGCACAGGCTTTCTTTGCATCTATACCTGCTCTGTTTGTGAACACAACTCCCACTCACCTGATGAAGGGACAATGCTCTGAAAACTTGTGCTGCCAAATAAGCCTGTTGGATTTTACCCTGGTGATGTGAGAATTCTTACTACTTGATAGTGATGCACAAGATTATGATAGATTTAGATGAAAATCTCTTCCCATTAGGTGATCGTACAAGGAGAAATTGAAGACTTTGGACAAGAGATGCAGGGGAATGCGAGGAAAAACTTATTTTTTACACCATGTGCAGTAATGATCTGGAACACGCTGCCCATGAGGGTAATGCAGAAACCATTTTGATGGAAAGTAAACATGCAAGGCTATGGGGACTAAGTAGGGGTGCAGAACTGGCTGGATTGCGCAGTGAGGAGCTAACAGAGATTGGATGGACTGACTGATGTCCTTCTGTGATGTAAATGACTCACGATATACAGGCCAAGACTTTATAATACACAATTGCAATTTTTCTTCCAAGCTACGCACCATCCTGACTCAAAGCAGTATCGCACTTTCCTCACTATCATCGTGTTCAAAGCCTGGAGCTCCCTCTCTAACAGCAGCCTGGGTGTACCTACACCATATGGATTGCAACCTTTGTAAGAAGCTGGCTCATCACCACCTTCATGAAGGTGTGGAAATCAAAGCCAGTGCTGCTCACATCCCAGAAATGAATTTTTAAAAACATATACAAAAATAAATAAAACCTTTATCTTTAAAGGAATTTAAAATCCAAGTACTTTTGAATCATTTCATGACATTAACTTCAAGTAATTTTCAATATACTGAAAATGATGAGCAATCTCTGGATTCTAACGACATTATTGCCAGAGGCAGCACTGTAGATGCAACATTACTTGATTATAATGGGGCAATCGTACACCACATTTTTAATATTAATATCCAGGTAGCTCGTGAATCAAAAACTGTGCAAGGTAACCCATTAAGTAAGGGCAAGTTGAGCATTCATGCTCAAACAAAATGAAATTACGTGAAAATAAATCATAGCATTTCAAAATCTGACAACAGATCTATCGAAGGTTGTTCCTCAGCTTAGAGATACTGGAATTTGAGAAAAAGCTATGGTGAAAGCAGCAGTATGGCTGCAAATAAATAATGCTCAGGCATGAAAGAAAGTAGTAAAAATTCAAAAACAGGCATTTGAAACAAAAGGCATTTCAGAGCAGCTGAACCAGCCACAGGCGGCATGCCTTCTCTCCACTGGAAACAACCCCTGTAACCTTCCTTGAATGGAATATTCTCATGATCAAAAAGTGTCTGAAATCAAAAGTCCAACAGCTGAGATTTGGAAGATTTAGCAGGGGCCCTTATTTCTCCAATCTGCATGGATGCTGTGCACTCACTGCACCACAGTCCGAGATCTTTCCAGAAAGGATGCCCATGAATTGCTTTCAATTCAAAAAACATTCTTGCTCAAACCCTGCACATCCCATCAGCGAAAGAGGAGAAACAGAACATGCAAATACATATAATAGGAGGAGATGTAAACCATTTAACACCTCAAGCCTGCTCCACCATTTGATAAGATCGTGGCTGATCTGTTTCAAGGAGGATGTGATTGCACTGGAGGGGGCGCAGAGGAGATTCACCAGAATGCTGCCTGCGACGGAACATTTAAGTTATGAAGAGAGATTGCACAGGCTTGGGTTAGATCAACTGGAGCAGAGAAGACTGAGAGGTGGCTTGATTGAAGTGTACAAGATTGTGAGAAATATGGACAGAGTGGATAAGGAGCAGCTATTCCCCTTAGTTGAAGGGTCAGTCACAAAGGAACACCGGTTCAAGGTGAGGGGCGGTGTGTGTGTGTGTGTGTGTGTGTGTGTGTGTGTGTGTGTGTGTGTGTGTGAGAGAGAGAGAGAGAGAGAGAGAGAGAGATGTGAGGAAAAATTCTTTTACCCAGAGGATGCTGACAGCCTGGAATGCATTGCCTGGGAGGATGGTAGAGGAACTTGGCACATCATAACATTCAGGGCTTTGGGCCAAGTGCTAGTAGATAGGATTAGATGGGAGTTCAGATGTTTCTAATATGTTGCTACAGATCGAAAGGCTGAAGAGCCTATGCTGAGTTGTATGGATCTTTGATTCTAAGTTCTACATTCCCACCTGCATCCAATTTCTTTGCCTAACAACACTCTAACTACCTCCATTTTGAAATATTCAATGACCCTGCCTCCAACATGTTCTGATGCAGAGTATTCCAACATTGCACAGCCCTCTCAGTGAACCATAATGTTAAAATAGTGCCCCTTAGTTCTGCACTATTCGACAAGAAAAAATGTCCCTTCCACATTAAAACTGAAGTTCGACCTGGAACATCCTATCACCCTCATTCCACCCCATTCAGAGTCAAACTGTATATTCTGCCTCTACCTCCTCCTACAAGAGAATGGGGATAACCCCAGTTCAATAGCAAACCTGATCACCACACACAAAACAAAATTTGACTCTCTAAATTCCAATCCAAAGAAGAAATTCTAATATCGTTTCATATCAGTCTCAAAATGTGGGCTGTCTTAAAATGAAAGATTTTGAACTTTACAGTGCCAACTTTTAGTACGAGTTAAACTAGGGCAGCACTAGGAAAAGTAGGGCAGCACAGTGGTTAGCACTGCCACAGGGATTGAGTTCAATTCTGGCTTTGGATGACTGTCTGTGTGCAGTGTGCATGTTTTCCCTATGCCTACGTGGGTTTCCTCCTACTGTTTAAATATGTGCAGATTAGGTTGATTGGCCATGTTAAATTGACCTTAGTGTCAGGGGATTAGCAGGGTAAATATGTAGGATTACAGGAATAGGGCCTGGGTGGGATTGTGGTTGGTGCATGCTCGATGGGCCAAATGGTCTTCTCCTGCATTGTAGGGATTCTATGATTCTAAAGCTATGGACCTAAAGCCTGGGTTACTTATTAAAAGAGTGAAATTTGGTTAAAAACATTTGATGACTTTAAGCTGGAGTGTCCAAAAGCATGCTGGGAAGGTTAACCAAGTTCACAATAGTAACTTGGACTTTTTCGAATGTTGAAGATAAAGTTCTGAGTAACGTAACAGCCAGGCAAAATGTGTCACATTTTCAAAAGGCAAAGAAAGATACAGAAGTCACGACAAGGACAGCTGCCTTTGTGAACCACGAGGAGGAGTGAGAAAGGCAAACGCAGCAGTCTATCTGCCCAGCAGGAGATATAAAAAAAGCCATTTTTAATGAATTTGAAGCAACAGATCAGAAACAAAGAAAGACATTGACAAAGAATTAACCCCGCAGAATTCCAAACCCCACTGTGTTTTGAGTTGTGCTCCTGACTAAAGCTGTACATCGCCAAAGCACAATATATTTTACAGATAATGACAATATTTAAAAGGTTCACAGTTTCATCTTGCCTTTAGCTCGCAATGTCCTAAAACTGCAGAGACAGGACTATCCATTTCCACCATCAGCAAAACTTATGGTGGGCAGGAAAGCCAGGATTTGATGGGAGGACATAAATTAATTTGCCGATAATGGCAAGTTCGTCTGGAATCTTGCTGTCTCGACTTGCATTTTGGCTTAAAGGCATAGACGGAGTGCCCTGCAGAGCTATGTCGGGAGCCCCATTTGCATCCCATGAATTCTCACTAACTGACAACACACCAGAATCTTGTTCGTCTCCAAATTAATCGCCCCTCCAGCAGGAACTTGGAGCCAAAACATTGCCTGATTTCAAGAAGAAATTAGATATCGCCCTTGAATTTGAAGATCAGCCATGACCAAAATGAATGGTGAGCAGACTGGAAGGGCCAAATAGCCTACTCCTTTTCTCAATTTTCTATGTTTCTACAAACTTAGGATTTACACTTTCACAGCCGTACACAAGGGATGCCCATCTCCTGCACTCGGATATTTTGCTCTCCTTTCACACCATCACTGAGAGATATTGGCTGTTTGCAAGACAACCTGCACCAGGACTTAGAACAGGGGAGGGGCGAGATCCAGCCAGGACTAAGGGGAGTCAAGGGGCAGCTGGGAAGAATCAATGACTGTCTGGGTGCCGCTTAAATGTACTGCCCAGGCACTGAGTAATGGCAGGACAGGTCACTTCTTGTCTGTCCTGCCACAAGACTCCATCTCCTTAAGGACATATAGTTAATAAACTGAACAGCTCAAGATCTCATGCATTCAGCTGCTCTGCATTCCAGCTGAGGTCACAGGGTCACTGTCTGTGTGGAGTCTGCACGTTCTCACTGTGTCTGCGTGGGCTCCCTTCAGATGCTCCACTTCCTCCCACAGTCTGAACGGTTAGGTGCATCGGCCATGCTAAATTCTCCCTCAGCGTACCCGAATAGGCGTCAGAGTGTGGTAACAAGGGAATTTTCACAGTAACTTCATTGCAGTGTTAATGTGAGCCTACTTGTGACACTAACAAACTTCACACTTTAAAAATGTACACACTGAATTTTCCTGCAGGGATCACTAATTAATGACCTGCTCTAGTAGCCACAATATTTTATGGCCAGGATAGTTCAGCTTCTGGTCGATGGTAACAACTAGTATGTTGATAGTGGCAGATTCAGGAATTATGTCACTGAATGTCAAGGGGCGATGGTTAAATCCTGTATTGTTGGAGATCATCATTGCCTTACGTTTGTGTGGCTTGAATGTTACTTGCCACTTGTCAGCTCAAGCCTGGATGTTGACATTTGGACATGAACTGTTTCAGTATCTGAGGAGCTGCTGAATATTGTGCAGTCATCTGCAAACATTCCCACTTTTGATCTTATAATGGAAGGAATAAAATTGAGGAAACAGCTAAAGATGGTTGGGTGGGACACTGCCCTGAGGAACTCCTGTACTGATGTCCTGGAGCTGAGATGACTGACCTCTCGTCACCAGAATCATCTTTTTTTTTTGGCCAGGTATGATGCCAACCAGCAGAGGGTTATCCTCTCAATTCATATCGACTTCAGTTTTGCCAGGACTCCTTGATGCCAAACTCAATGCTGCCTTGATATCAAAGGCAGTCAGTCTCACCTCAGCTCTGGCTTTCAGCTCTTTTGTCCACGTTTGAACCAATGCTATAATGAGGTTAAGAGCTAAATGGCCCTGAAGGGTCTCAAACTGAGCACCCATGAGCAGGTTACTGCTGAGTAAATGCTGCTTGATAGCATTTACACCTTCCATCGCTTTACTGATGATCGAGAGTAGACTGATAGGGTGGTAATTGTCCAGTTTGGATTTGTCCTATTTCTTGAGCACAGAACTTTCCTGGGCAATTTTCCACATTGCTGGGTACTGAAATAAATATGAGGTATTGTACTTTGGAAGGACAAACCAAAGTAGAACGTAAGGGTAGATGGTAGGACTCTGAAGAGTGCAGATGAACAGAGGGATCTGGGAATACAGGTACAGAATTCCCTAAAAGTGACGTTACAGGTGGATAGAGTCGTAAAGAGTGCTTTTGGTACATTGGCCTTTATAAATCAGAATATCGAGTATAAAAGTTGGAGTGTTATGGTAAGGTTATATAGGGCACTGGTGAGGCCAAATTTAGAGTATTGTGTACAGTTCTGGTCACCTAGTCACAGGAAGGATGTAAATAACGTTGAAAGAGTGCAGAGAAGGTTCGCGAGGATGTTGCTGGGACTTGAGGAGCTGAGTTACAGAGAGAGATTGAATAGGTTAGGACCTTTCCCTGGAGCATAGAAGAATGAGGAGAGATTTGATAGAAGTGTATAAAATTTTGATGGGTATAGATAGAGTGAATGCAAGCAGGCTTTTTCCACTGAGGCTAGGGGAGAAAAAAAACCCAGAGGGCATGGGTTAAGGGTGAAAGGAGAAAAGTTTAAAGGAATATTAAGAGGGGGGGGTCTTCTACATGCAGAGACTGGTAGGAGTGTGGAATGAGCTGCCAGACAAAGTGGTAAATGCGGAGTCACTTTTAAGATTTAAGAAAAACTTGGACAGATACATGGATGAGAGGGGTGCGGAAGGATATGGTCCCAGTGCAGGTCAGTGGGACGAGGCAAAAAATGGTTTGACACAGACAAGTAGGGCCAAAAGACCTGTTTTTGAGCTATAAATTTTCTATGGTTCTATAGAAACCGCTTGGCTAGGGCAGCAGCAAGTTCTGGACCACAGGTCTTCAGGACTATTGCCAGGATATCGTCAGGGCCCATTGCCTTTGCAGTATCCAGTGTCTTCAGCTATTTCTTGATGTCATATGGGGTGAATTGAGTTGACAGAAGACTGATGCTGGAGATTTCTGAAAGAAGTTGAAATGAATCATCACTCAGCACTTCTAGCTGAAGACTGTTACAAGTATTTCAGCCTTATCTTTTGCACAGATGTGCTGGGCTCCTCATCATTGAGGATAGGGATAATTGTGGAGTTTCCTCCTCCAGTGAGTTGCTTAATTGTCTACCACCATTCAGGTTGGGTTTGTAAACAGATCAGAGTTTACATCTGATCTGTTGCTTGTGGAATCGCTTAACTCTATCACTTGCTGCTTATGCTATGTGGCACGCAAGTAATCCTGTATTGTATCTCCACCAGGTTGGTATCTCATTTTCGGTATGCTTGGTATTGATACCAGTATGCCCTCCTGCACTTTTCATTGAATCAGGACTGACTCCCTAGCTTGGTGGTAATGGTAGAGTGGAGGATTTGCCATGAGGTTACAGATTGAGAATGAGTACAATTCTGCTGTTGCCTATGGCCCACAACACCTCATTGAGTTGCTAAATCTGTTCAAATTCTATCCCATTTTGCACCATGGAGAGTATCCTCAAAGTATCTACAAGGACTGTCTGGTGGTCACTCTGACCTATACTATCATGATATAGAGATGCTGGCGTTGGACTGGGGTAAACTCAGTAAAGTCTGGCAACACCAATTTTAAATCCAACCGATTTATTTGATAGTAAATCTGCGAGCTTTCGGCCTTTGTGGCCTTCGTCAGGCGAATGAGGTGTTCGGGATTGTTGGTGATCTGGACATCTAAAAACTTGAAGCTCTCAACTCTTTCTACTTGAACTCCACAATTAGAAAGTTAGAAATTCCATACTGTCGGTGACCTGGAGGCTGGAATTGAACCCGAGTCCCTGGTACTGTGAGACAGCAGTACTAATCACTGGGGCACTTTGCTGCCCCGAAGCCCCACCTCATTCACCTGACAAAGGCCACAAAGGCTGAAAGCTTGCAGATTTACTATCAAATAAATCGGTTGGATTTAAAATTGGTGTTGCCAGACTTTATTGACTATACTATCATGGACAGATGCATTTGCAGTGGGCAGGTTGATGAGGATAAGGTCAAGTATGTTTTTCCCTCTCTTGGCTCCCTCATCACCTGCTGCAGACTCAGTCTACCAGCTATGTCTTTTAGGGCATGGTCAGCTTGGTCTATGTGGTACTACCAAGCCACTCTTGGTGATGGACATTGGGTGGGGGAGCTTCACAGAATCCTTCTAGTGCAGAGAGAGACCATTTGGCCCATTGACTTTGCACCAACTTAGCAGCCTATCCAGTCAATAGCAGGTGAATACAACTAAATGGCTCGCTAGACCATTTATGTGTCAACCACATGGCTGTGGTAATGTAGTCATATGTAGGTAAGACCAGGCAAGGATGACAAAATGATAGAATCTCTACAGTGCAGAAGGAGGCACACAGCCCATTGAGTCTGCATCAACCACAATCTCACCAGGCCCGATTCCCGTAACCCCACATATTTACTGTGTTATTTCTGACACGAGGGTCATTTAAGATGGCCAATCAAACTAACCGGCAATCTTTGAACAATAGGTGGAGACTGGAGCACTCAGAGAAAACCTAGACATGGAGGAAAATATGCAAACTTTGATTTGATTTATTGTCACATGTATTAACGTACAGTGAAAAGTATTGTTTCTTGTGTGCTATACAGACAAAATGTACCGTTCATAGAGAAGGAGAGATAAGAGTGCAGAACAATGTTGCAATCATAGTTAGAGTGGAGAAAGATCAACTTAATGCAAGTTAAGTCCGTTCAAAAATCTGACTGCAGCAGGGAAGAAGCTGTTCTTGAGTCAGTTGATATGTGATCTCAGACATTTATATCTTTTTCCCAAAGGAAGAAGTAGAAAAGAGAATGTCTAGGGGCCGTGGGGTCCTTAATTATGCTGGCTGCTTTGCTGAGGCAGCGGGAAATGTAGACAGAGTCAATAGATAGGAGGCTGGCTTGTGTGATGGATAGGGCTACATTCACGATCTTTTGTAGCTCCTTGTGATCTTGGGCAGAGCAGGAGACGTACCAAGCTGTGATGCAACCAGAAAGAATGCTTTCCATGGTGCATCTTAAAAGTTGGTGACATAGCTGACATGCTAAATTTCCTTCGTCTTCTGAGAAAGTTGAGGCATTAATGGGCTTTCTTAACTATACTGGCAGAATGGGGGAGACCAGAACAGATTGTTGGTGATCTGGACATCTAAAAACTTGAAGCTCTCAACTCTTTCTACTTGAAACTCCACAATTAGAAAGTTAGAAATTCCATACAGACGGTGACCCGAGGCTGGAATTGGATCTGAGTCCCTGGTACTGTGAGACAGCAGTACTAATCACTGGGGCACCTTGCTGCTCCAAAGCCCCACAGATTTCCTTCCCAAAGGATATTAGTGAACCAGGAGGGTTTTTATGACAATTGGCGATGGATTCATGGTCATCATTAGACTTCAATGGGATTTGAACTTGGATCCCTAGACCCTGGGTCTCTGGATTACTAGTCTAGCAACACCACCACTGCCTCCTACAATGAATGCAGGGCTGCTGTGATCAGTGGGGGAACTTGGCCATCTGAAAAGTTCTGCCCAGAAGACTCTGAAGGAATTTGGCAGGATGCATCCTGAGAGAATGCCCCCACAGGGGGAAACAATCTAGAACTTGGGGGTTACAGTTTCAGAATAAGGGATCATCCATTTAAGACGGAGGTGTAGAGAAATATCTTCTCTCAAAGGGGCTTTGGAATTCTTTATCAGAGAACAGTGGGAGCTGGGTCACTAAATTAATTCAAGACTGAGCTAGATGGACATATTCTGGAACTATAGGCAAGTCCAGGGCTATGGTAGGAGTGGGTTGCTTATTGAACGGCAGAGCAGGCTTGAGGGACCGTATCTTGTACTCCTACTTCTACTTCTTAAGATCATTCAAGGTTGGCAGTGAATGATGTCACTTAGCCAGAGAATAGGAAAGCTAGACCCTTGAAGTGCACATAACTCACTATAGAAACTAACTTGCTATAGAAACTAACACACTGTTTACATTGTCAGACAAGCATGAGTTCTATACTTACTAGATATTGGCACTCTGCCAGTGTAAACAGACTTGGTTGAATGCCAGAGGAAGTATTTGATCTCCCTCTGTTTCCCTAGGTAACAAGGAATAGTGCGAGGACTTGATCTCCGCACTGTACATGGTATTCAGTTTCAAAGGTCTATTACTGCAAAAAGGCAAATATTGCATGGTATAAAAGCACAACCAGAAAGGAAAACTTTTGAAATACTGCTGAGACTCTATTATAGCTGAGCTTCGCATTTAGGATAAATGCAACTTTAAAAAATAATAAAATGCAAGACTCCAGCACTGAATCTGGGCCAAATTCTTTTTTCCAAAGTTGGTAAATTAATCTGTTATTGATACTGTAGGATTAATCCGACAATGGGAAGGTGAAGAAGATGGCTTAAAACACTGCTCATTTGTCAACTAAGATTTTCTTCCTGGCACAGTCATTTTCCATTAGCATCCTTGCATCTGCAAAAGATGAGAGACATACAGCAAACAATCCATGTCTGATGAGATGCCAAATCTTCATCGCCAGTTAAAGGGATCATTCCGTGACAGGCAAATTCGGCCGCACGTGGCACTTCCAAGCTTCGTTGTGGTTTGTTGTTTTCAGCAATAGCGCCTGTTACCAATCCACTGTAGCCAAAAGTCATCGTGACATCATGCAGCAGCACAAAAGAGGTGCTGTCATTTCTCTCTGTCGTCAGCTGGCAACTCCAGGTGAAATGACTGATGTTCAAGGTCTTCAGGTCATTGCTAATATTCACACAGCAGAAAGCTTTTTAAATCAGTAACTCTACACAGTACGAAATAATCAATTATGTATAGAGATTGCTGTTAGGAAAGCATATTACAGCACGTGAAGGGTAGCGTGCATACCTCTATCATGCTATGCTAATGTTAGCTATGCGATTATAGTAGCTCAGTTGGCTAGATAGCGAGTGTGTCAAACAGAATAACGCTAATGCTATGGGTTTAATTCTTGTACTGGCTTATGTCGTGGTTCGTGGTCAAGTTATATAACCAGTAGTCTAATGACCTGATCTGGGGTCAGTTAGCTCAGTTCATTAGATGGCTAAAGCATGATGCAGAATGATGTCAATAGTTGGGCTCAAACCCCATTCTGACCATTGCAGTTCATGGAGGCTGTCTCCTTTCCTTGTAAAGTTTTACAACACCAATTTTAAATCCAACCAATTTATTTGATAGTAAATCCGCGAGCTTTCGACTTTACAGCCTTCATCAGGCAAATGCAGTGTTCTGATCTGCAGAGGCACTCATATCCACGCAGACAGTTACAGATTGCTGATTAGAATGCGAATCCTTACATCTAACCTGCGATTCAAGTGTTAAAGTGGCTAACAATGTGTGTGAAGGGAATCCTGAGCATTGGTTAGAGAATTGTGTATTTTCTCCAGACAGCACAGTAAGTGAGGTTTTTTGCTAATCCAGGCAAGTTACGGGGGTCACAGATAGTGTGACATGAAGCCAAGATCCCTGTTAAGACCGTCCTCATGTGTGTGGAACTTGGCTATCATAGAACATAGAACATAGAACAATACAGCACAGAACAGGCCCTTCGGCCTTCGATGTTGTGCCGACCAAAATAAAAAGCAATGCCCCTCCTAACTAAACCATTCCCTTCTCATCCATATACTTATCCTAACCTCTTAAACGCCACCAAACTTGGCGCATCTACAACAGCTGCAGGCAGGCATTCCACTCCCTAATCACTCTTTGAGTAAAGAACCTACCTCTGATATCCGTCCTATAACTCATACCCCTTAATTTAAAGTTGTGTCCCCTCGTGCTAGCTATCAGTCGTGCTATCAGTCTCTGCTCAGCGACTCTGCGCTGTCGTGTGTCACGAAGGCCGCCTTGAAGAACATTTACCCGCAGGTCGGAGGCCGAATGCCCATGACTGCTGAAGTGTTCGCCCACAGGAAGGGAACTGTTTTGCCTGGTGATTGTTGAGCGATGCTCATTCATCCGCTGTCGTAGTTTCTGCATGGTCTCCCCAATGTACCATGCTTCGGGACATCCTTTCTCACAACGTATTAGGTAGACAACGTTGACCGAGTTGCAAGAGTATGTACCGTGTACCTGGTGAATGGTATCCTCACGTTTGATGATGTCGTCCATGTCTATGATCTGGCATGTCTTGCAGAGGTTGCTGTGGCAGGGTTGTGTGGTATTGTGGTCACTGTTCTCCTGAAGGTTGGGTAGTTTGCTGCAAACAATGATCTGTTTAAGGTCGTGCGGTTGTCTGAAAGCAAGAAGTGGGGGGGTGGGGATGGCCCTAGCGAGATGTTCATCGTCATCGATGACATGTTGAAGACTCCAGAGAAGATGTCGTAGCTTCTCCGCTCCGGGGAAGTACTGGACAACAAAGGGTACTCTGTCCACCTTGTCCCGTGTTCGTCTTCTGAGGAGGTCAGTGCGGTTTATTGCTGTGGCACGTTGGAACTGTCGATTGATGAGTCGAGCACCATATCCTCATGGGGGCATTCTTCAGCGTCTGGAGGTGTCTGTCACGATCCTCCTTATCTGAACAAATTCTGTGTATACGGATGTGTATCCTTTCCTTGTTCCATACTTAATTTGGAGTGATTCCTCTCAAACTATCCATTAATTTTTGAGAGATATTTTTACAGAAAAAGAGGCCAACATACTTACAAACATGGATGAAAATATTATCTCCAAGCACATTAAGTGGCAAAGATATTTAATTTTATTGGTGAAACAGATTAATATAGTTACATGGTAACAGATTCAAGCAGGAGAAAACCTTCAGCTCATCTAGTCTTTCCATTCATTGTATTATTTGATACACTGAAGGTCAAACATCTCAGATCGAGGACATCACTGCAGGAGCTCCTCAGGTAGTGTCCTAGGCCCAGCCATCTTCAGCTGCTTCATCCGTGACCTTACTTCCATCATAAGGTCAGAAATGATGATTGCGCAATATTCTGTACTATTTGCAACTCCGCAGCTACAGAAGTAAACTCTGTGCATACGTATCAGGAACTGGACAATATCCAGGCTTGGACTGATGAATGGCAAGCAATATTCATGCCACACCAGTGCCAAGCAATGATATTGTCCAACAAAAGGGTATCTATCATCTTCTCTTAACATTCAATGGCATTGCCATTGCTGAATCCCCCACTATCAATATCCTGGGGTTACTGTGAATCAAAAACTCAACTACAGCAGCTACATAAATACTGTGGCTACACAGAGCAGGTTGGAGGCTAGAAATCATGTGGGAGAAACTTACTTCCAGATTCACCAAAGCCTGTCCATCATTAAGGTGCATTTCAGGAGTGTAATGGATTACTCTCCATCTACCTGGATAAGTGCAGCTCCAACATCAATCCAGAAATTTAACCCCATTCAGGATAAAACAGTCCACTTCACTGGTATCCCATCTACTATCTTCAATATCCAATCCCTCTACTTCTAATATAGAGTGCCAGCAGTTTATACCAATTACAAGATCATTGCAGGAACTCACCAAGGCTCCTTTGAAAGCTCCTTGCAAACCCACCAATCTCCACCACCTAGAAGAGCAGCAGATGCCCTAATTACCTATCACTACCTGCAAGTTCTCCTCCAAGCCACACACCATCTTGACTTGGAACTATGTTGCTGTTCCTTCACTATCCTTGAACTTTCTTCTTAACAGCACTTTGGATATACCTCCACTACATGATCTGCAGCTGTTCAAAAAGGTGGCTCACAACCACCTTCTCGAGAACAATGAGGGATGGGAAATAAAAATGCTGGCTTCGTCAGTAACATCCGCATTCTGTGAAAACAATTTTAAAAGTTCTAATAATTCTGAATCGCATTTATCGATGAGCTCTTGTCTATTCCTTCTTAAAACTCAATATAAATTTTGGGTTCAAAACATTCATGATGGCACCAGCTTTATGTGATTTCCATCCTTTTCGTTTAAAGGTTTCTCCTACATTTCCTATCTTCTATGGTCACTATTAACTTATCATGATGACCTCTTGTGGTTAAATTTTGTACACAGCACAAAAGCTTACTTGGATCCAATTTGTCTAAACCTTTTGGAATTTTAAACACTTCCTTCTCTTTTCAAACAGAAAAATTCCAAGGGTAGGGAATCTTTCCTCATGTATTACTCCTTCAAATTCTGGGATCTGCATTCCCTACAATAATGACATTTCTATTTTGAAATAGCAAAGCTCCACACAGTGCTCCAGATTTGGTTTCACGGGAAATCAGTTACCAATTTGAAATAATCTCTCAATATACATGCTGTGCTTCTTACTCTGAATCCCAACAGACTGTTAGTGACATACATACATACAATTACAAACATTTCAATGTTTGAAATGCGTATACTTTAATGCAAGGAGTATTCACAATAAGGGGGAGGAACTTGCAGCTTGGACCAGTACCTGGGACTTCGATGTTGTGGCCATTTCAGAGACATGGGTAGAGCAGGGACAAGAATGAATGTTGCAGGTTCCGGGGTTCAAATGCTTTAGTCGGAGTAGAGAAGGAGGTAGAAGGGGGGGGAGGAGTGGCATTATTAGTCAAAGACTGTATCACAGTGACAGAAAAGAGGTTTGATGAGGACTTGTCTGTAGAGGTAGTATGGGCTGAGATTAGAAACAGGAGAGGAGAGGTCACCCTGTTGGGAGTCTTTTATAGACCTCCTAAAAGTTCTAGAGAGGTTGGGGAAAGGATTGCAAAGTCAATTCTGGTCAGGAGTGAAAGTAATAGGGTAATTGTTATGGGGGACTTTAACTTTACTAATATTGATTGGAATAGCTATAGCTCTAGCTCGTTAGAGGGGTCAGTTTTCGTACAGAGTGTGCAGGAAGGTTTTTTGACTCAGTATGTAGAGAGGCCAACTAGATGTGAGGCTACATTGGATTTGGTGCTGGGCAATGAGCCAGACCAGGTGTTAGGCTTGGAAGTTAGTGAACATTTTGGTGATAGTGACCACAATTCGGTTACGTTCACCTTAGTGATGGATGGGGATAGGCATGAGCTGGGGGCAGTAGTTATAGCTGGGGGAAGGGTAATTATGAGGCAATCAGGAGAGAATTAGGGTGCATAGATTGGACTAGGAAACTACAGGGACTGGGAACATCTGGAATGTGGAGCTTATTCAAGGAGCAGCTGCTGCGAGTCCTTGATAAGTATGTCCCTGTCAGGCAAGGAGGAAATGGTCGAGTAAGGGGACCTTGGTGTACGAAAAAAGTTAATTCGCTGGTTAAAAGGAAAAAGGAGGCTTATGTCAGGATGAGGCTTGAAGGCTCGGTTAGTGCAATGGATAGCTATAGATTAGCCAGGAGGGAGCTAAAGAGTGAGTTGAGGAAAGCTAAGAGGGGACACGAGAAGACTTTGGCTGATAGGATCAAAGAGAATCCTAAAGCTTTCTTTAGATATGTTAAGAATAGAATATTGGTTAGGGCAAGATTAGGGCCAGTCATAGACAGCAGTGGGAAGTTGTGCGTGGAGCCTGAAGAGATTGGAGAGGCACTGAATAAATATTTCTCTTCTGTATTCACGCAGGGTGATGTAAATGTAGTTATGGAGAACACTGAGGTACAGGGTTGCAAACTGGAAAGTATTGAAGTAGATAGGGAGGATTTGCTAGATATTCTTGAGGGTTTGAAGGTAGATAAGTCCCCTGGGCCGGACGGGATTTACCCTAGGATTCTCTGGGAGGCAAGAGAGGCGATTGCAGAGCCTCTGGCTCTGATCTTCAGGTCGTCGTTGGTTACGGGTGTGGTTCCGGAGGACTGGAGGATAGCGCATGTGGTCCCATTGTTCAAGAAGGGGAAGAGAGACCTTCCAGGGAATTATAGGCCAGTGAGTCTTACTTCTGTTGTGGGCAAAGTATTGGAGAGAATTATTAGGGATAGGATTTATATTTATTTAGAGAGAAATGAATTGATTGGGGATAGTCAGCATGGTTTTGTGAAGGGTAGGTCATGCCTTACTAACCTTATTGAGTTTTTTGAAAAGTGACCAAAGAGGTGGATGGGGGTAAGGCGGTTGATGTGGTATATATGGACTTTAGTAAGGCGTTTGATAAGGTGGCCCATGGAAGACTTCTGCAGAAATGCAGATGTATGGGATAGAGGGTGATTTAGCTAATTGGATTAGGAATTGGCTAGCAGATAGAAGACAGAGGGTGGTGGTTATGGGAGATATTCATCGTGGAGTTCGGTTACAAGTGGTGTACCTCAGGAGTCTGTTTTGGGGCCCCTGCTGTTTGTAATTTTTATAAATGATCTGGATGAGGGTATTGAAGGATGGATTAGTAAATTTGCAGATGACACTAAAGTCGGTGGAGTGGTAGATAGTGAAGAGGGGGTGTTATAGTTTGCAGAGGGACTTGGACAAGTTGCAGAGCTGGGCCGAGAGGTGGCAAATGGCGTTTAATGTGGAAAAGTGTGAGGTAATGCACTATGGCAGAAATAATAAATGTGTAGAGTATAGGGCTAATGGTAGGATTCTTAATCGTGTTGATGAACAGAGGGATCTTGGTGTATATGTGCATAGATCCCTGAAAGTAGGCAGTCAAGTCGATAAGGTTGTTAAGAAGGCATATGGAGTCTTAGCTTTTATTGGTAGGGGGATTGAATTTCGGAGCTGCAACGTCATGTTGCAACTGTACAAAACTCTAGTGTGGCCGCACTTGGAGTATTGTGTGCATTTCTGGTCCCCACATTATAAGAAAGATGTGGAGGCATTGGAGAGGGTACAGAGGAGGTTTACCAGATGTTGCCTGGTATGGAGGGCAGGTCTTATGAAGAGAGGCTGAGGGATTTGAGGTTGTTTTCGTTAGAAAGGAGGCGGCTAAGAGGGGACCTTATCGAAACAGATAAGATGATTAGAGGTTTAGATAGGGTGGACAGTGATAGCCTTTTTCCTAGGATTGAGAAAGCTAGCACGAGGGGACACAGCTTTAAATTAAGGGGTGATAGTTATAGGACGGATATCAGAGGTAGTTTCTTTACCCAAAGGGTGGTTAGGGAGTGGAATGCCCTGCCTGCGGCAGTTGTAGATGCGCCAAGTTTGGTGTCGTTTAAGAGGTTAGTTGATAAGTATATGGAAGAGAAGGGAATGGTTTAGTTTGGAGGGGCATTGCTTTTTATATTGGTCGGCGCAACATCGAAGGCCGAAGGGCCTGTTCTGTGCTGTAATGTTCTATGTTCTATGTGCAAATCAGCCAGCAGGTTTAGGGATTCAGAGATGCACTAAAGTGCCAATCTCTGGAACTTGTTGGTGGATTTACTCCTCCCTGTTCTTTGCTTAGGATAAACAGCATTTCACCTTAGCCGCCCCTTGCTGTGCCATTATCAATTCAGACCTTCTACCAAGTTACAGCGCAAAATATCTTTGAACTGAATGGTTCAAGAAAATGTCTAACTAATGACATACACCATAAGTTGCCCATTATCTTAATAATCTTACTGATCTACCACTAAAACTTCTAGGTCTTTTGCATTCAAACTTCAAATACATTCCCACTTGTTACATACTTCCTTCTGCCAAATCTCAATTTTAGATTTCCTTGTATTAACATGTACCTGGAATTTCTCTGCTTACTTGCAAGGGGCTAGGAGATTGTGCAAGGGTCTAGGAGATCACGATAGGGGAGGTGGAGTTCACTCAGCTCAATAGTTATCCAAATATCAAAAAAAAAGTTTATTTAAAGGTCTTCAGATACTCAGCAAAATAACTCTACTTTGAGCTGAACTTTACAACAATAAGACCCTATTTAAACGTGGATGTCTAATTCATTTCTCAGGGAAATGCACCACAGTATATAACACCAACAGTCCTTCAGGATAGTAAACCAGAGGCGAGGTCAAAACATGGACAAAGGCGGCCAGATCATCAAAGCAGATTCAATGCAAATCACAGTTTTTGTACAGTTCAAATTTCAGCACCAAATGCTCAGTTACGCACACAGCAAATTTTTCAGTCTGCAAGGAACCCTTTTTACAGTCACCAAGTAGGCTCCCTCCTGAGCAAGACTCAACGCTCTACTTATATAGTCTAGCAAGGCTATACAGCTGATCACTGTTGCACTGATTCCTAATTGGGCTTTCCATCAGTCTGCCATGTGACTTCTGGGTTGACCTCCTATGGCCATTTTAATCAGGAGACAACAGAAACCGAAAATCTCAGATTTGCAGCATCTGCGAAGTAAGAAGAGAGCTAATACTTCAAGTCGATCATCCATCTCAGTAGGAGGAAAACTCTTGTCAAGAAACTGGAGAATATTCTGAGAAAAGTACTGGCCTCCCAGCACATAGCCCCTGGTGACACCACATTATATATAAATTTTATCAAGATACTTCTAAGACTGCACACCATTTGATGGTCCATATTTGCCACTGTTCCTAATGCTGAAATCCTGGACACAAATTCCTTACTCTAAATCATATATAAACAACAACAGTCTCAACTGTGTAGTTTTGCATTGGTAAATTGGCTACCAACCAGATACCTGACAATGCACTATAAACTTGCTGCCTACCAACCAACCATTTTAGCACATTCTGATCTTTCTCAGGGCTTGAATCTTATGTCGCATTTTATGACATAGGGCAGTGTTGAATGCTTTTTCAAATCCAGTTTATAAATAACATTGTTCCTAGTAACAGTTCCTATGATCGACAACAGCACTGGACATATGCGCGCTTGCACAAGACATTCCAGAATGCATATGTCCAATCAACATTCATCAGGAATTGGGTAATTAGAAGAACTCTATTTTTAAATGCAAGCTGCGCGAGCATCAATGCAGTAGTGGTGGCGGTGACGAGTGTGAATGCTACTTCTTTTAGTTTACTGTTTACTCTGTTGTGGCAAGCTGTCAAAGAAATGGTGCAATACATCACAATGGGATAATTATCCCTTCTGTTTAACCTACAAACATTCAGTATTTATATACCTTACATGTCTTTCAAATTGCATCTATAATCATCTGGTTCAAAACCTGTTAGAAAGAATAGCTGTTAAACAGTGCATTTGTTTTTAAGTTGTTTATATCATGGTTATACAGCTAATGTTTCCGCTGTCCTGCGGTTTTTATTCAGACTGATAGGAAATGGGAACAGAGATACCTTCAGATATCTATTTGGGAAGGGAAGCTATTCTTGCAACATGAGGATAGATCTTTGCTAACCTTTTGGTCCCAAGCATCAAAGACATGGGTTACTTAAACAGCTGCAAGTGACTTAGAGTCTTAAGTCTTAGACTTCATTAGGATATTGGATATTGGTTTATTTTGGATGATAAATTAGAGGGAATGAATCAGTTTCCAATTACAGCATTAAATCTCCGATGACTTCATACACCAGCCACCCCATTTGGCAATCCCAACAAATCCAGTAGCTTTTGTTCCTTCCTTTACCCTTTAAAAATGTCTTCATGTTGTTGTTAAATGATGAATGGGTTGTCAAATTCTCACATGGAACCAGTTTTACGAAACACATCTACTACAGTAGAGTGGGGCAGAGTGATGTAACACTGACCTCACTCATTCCACTACTATAAACTACATCTCAAATTAAAGCTGCTTGAAAAGTGCCGCAATGAATGAAATGAGACATTATTAATCACCAATTATTTTCATGAGAAGACCATTCAGCCCCTTGAACCTGTTCCACCATTCAACTGGTTCAAAACTGATTTGTTCCTCAACTCAATCTACTTACCCTACTTGCTAAAAATATATCCAATTTAATCTTGAAGGCTGAATTGGCGTGGCATTCAGAGCCTTTGAGAAAGACCAAGAATTCTACTGCCCTTGCTGCGAAAATATATCTCCTGATTTCACACACAGTCATGCTCTCTCATTCTAGAATGATTTATTTCCATCAAATCCTTTCATTATTTTAAATGCTTTGAACTTGATCATCAAAACTCAAGGGAATAAAAGCCAATTTATATAACCTGGCCTCATAATTTAACCCTCAAGTCTGCTGGCATTGCACAGCCATCTTCAAAGCATCTCAAACCAGCCCTCTGACAAAGGGTCATCCAGACTCAGAACAGTAGCTCTGTTCTCTCTTCACAGATGCTGCCAGACCTGTTGAGATTTTCCAGCATTTTCTGCTTTTGTTTCAGGTTCCAGCATTCACAATACTTTACCTTTACCAAAGGGCAGTCTGTTTTTCCTTCAGTGCACTCCCCAAGACACAATTCAATATCCCAAATGGGGTCTGACTGAGGTTCTGTTCAACTGAACAACAATTTCCTCACTTTTCTTGAGATTAAAGCCAAAAATTGATTAGCCATTTTTTGTGGGCTAGTTTTTAATATCTTTCACAAGGACACCTGAAAAGCTACTGCTCTCCCACTATTCCCACCATGAAGAAAACATTCCCACTTCCCACCATGAAGAAAATATTCCTATTCACCATTCCCAGATCCAAATAGCATGACAGGAAATAGTACCGCTTTATGAAATTGCTCTTACTCCACCTTGTCTACAGCAAGACTGACTAAGTGGGAAATAGCATGGTTCAAGACCACATTAAGTAATGTTTCTTCATCCTTGGCTCCTATTTTCTAATCTCAACTGAATTGATCCAATTGATCTTGATGTTCTCATCTGATGAAGGGAAAAAAGAGCAATAAAGAAAATACCTGAATTTATGCAGCTTATTTGCCAATTTCAGAATGCCCCAAGTTACTTTACAGCCAATGAAATACTTTTGAAGTGTGGCCATTGAAACAAACACTGTTGCCAATATCCCTACAGGAGAACTGGTCAGACAACTGTTTTTGGTGCCACTTGTGAAAGGAAGAATGTCAGACAAAAAAAATTCCTTTACTCTTCTTTAACTTTAGGGGAGACAATGGCATAGTGAAAATGTCATTGGACTAATAACCCTGACTAATACACTGAGGGACATGGGTTCAAATCCCATTATATCAGCTGGTGGAATTTAAATTCAATAAATAAATCTAGAATTAAAAAAAGCCATTTTCAGTACTAGTAATAGTTTCAGTAATGGTGAGAATAAAACCTTCGCTGATCATCATAAAAACCCATCTGGTTCATTAAATTCTTTTAGAAAGAAATCTGCCATCCTTACGCGGTCTGGCCTACATATGACTCCAGACCCACAGCAACATGGCTGACTTTTGAACTGTCTTCTGAAATAGGATGGCAAGCCATTCATTTCAAAGACAATTAAGATCATAGAATTGTATCACAGAAACCCTATAGTACAGAAGGAGCTCAGTCAGCCCACTGAATCTGCACCAATTTTTGGACAGATCATTTGACCAAGTCCCATCCTGGCAGGCCCTGATATTTAGCGGCCAATCCACTTAACCTGCACATCTTTGGAGTGTGGGATGGAACCAGAACATCTGTAGGAAATCCACGCAAACACAGGGAGAATGTGCAAACCTCACACAGACAGCAACCCAAGGCTGGAATTGAACTAGGATCCTTGGCACTACGAGGCAGCAGCGTTAACCACTGTGCTGCCCGACAAACTATGCTGCATTCGAGATGGGCAACAAATGCTGGCCTTGTCAATGACCCTGCATCCCGTGAAAGAACAAAGAAAAAACAAATTGAGACTACCAATCCTCACTGAAGAATGCAGGCAGTGTCACCTTAGAATTAGATCATATGTTCACGTATGTAGCAGGGCACGAGCTTCTGACTGAGAAACAGGAATGCAACACTGAGCCAAGCTGGTACAGACATCATTGGTTATGATAGTTTCCAATGCAGTGACGTTGCTTCAATTGCAATAACGCGCTATTATGGAATGTGCATTCTTTCCAACAATTTTCCTACCGGATCCTCCACATCCTGGCTGGGATGCTGGAGGGATATAGCAAGTCGAAACCAAAACAGCTGATTCGGTCTGCCCGTTTCTGTGCCATTTGGGGATCAGTAACTAGAGTCTCCCCACTCCCCCCACTCAAAGCATGATGGCCAGAATTCATTCAGCTTGTGGTTATGTCAACAGCTGTGACTGGATTCTTTTGCCACGAACAAATAATGAAGCTGGATTCCCCTTCAAAGGAAAAGCGTTTGGAAGTGAAAAAGAAAGTATATGGGACACTTGTCTGCTTTAATTTCTGACTTTAAAACAAATCCGTTTGCCCAAAATTATCAAGTTGATGCAACCTCAGAAATTGTGAAATCAGTGGTAATGTTTACCGTGTATAAGAATATATATATGTATATAGGCTCGTTCATCATGGTTACAAAGCTAACTTCAAAAGTAAAAACACAATGATCAACAACAGCAATGTGAGCATTAGCATTCAAGTGCAAATTTATATTTATGACCCATTAGGACAATATGTGCAAAACTAAAATTCCTCCCTTCGTGTGATGGATGATCCTTACTCTTCCGGAGTGTTTATGTAATTTAAAGATACGGACACCACAGCACCAATGGGAAGTTAAATAACTTCAGTAAATCACACCTGACCCTATTCCTCCTCTTCCATTGGTGAAATGCAACAATATCTCCCAACTATTCATCAAAGTGCTGGTGAGAACTTGGTTTCAGAGTCAGCTTGTGGGGCTTTTCTGGCAAATTGTAGATTCTCATTACTGTTCTTTAAGCAGAACTGTCCTTTCAAACATCAGCACCAGGATTGACCATCAGTCTGTATAGCCAATTGTGTACATTATGGCTGATTTGTTCATTAACTTTACCCGCCTTTGCCTAGATTATCTTATATATGTTATTAAAGTATTTTTGCATTTTTAATGCAATGCAGTGTGTAACCTGTGCATTGCTTTTCATGGTCAATCATTTAACCTAACTTATAGCACCAGTGTGAACATGACAGAATTGTAGGTTTTCACTGGCCTAGCATAGCACTCTATCAGCAGGGTACAAGTTATGGTTGCAAAGCCCAGAAGTGTGTGTCTTCCTAAATAGTGTTGTGTTTTATTTGCAGGCCGTTAGATAAGTCCCCTGGGCTGGACGGGATTTACACTAGGATTCTGTGGGAGGCAAGAGAGGCGATTGCAGAGCCTCTGGCTCTGATCTTCAGGTCGTCGTTGGTTACGGGTATAGTGCCAGAAGACTGGAGGATAGCGAATGTGGTCCCATTGTTCAAGAAGGGGAAGAGAGACTTTCCTAGGAATTATAGACCGGTGAGTCTTACTTCTGTTGTGGGCAAAGTATTGGAGAGAATTATTAGGGATAGGATTTATAGTTATTTAGAGAGAAATGAATTGACTGGGGATAGTCAGCATGGTTTTGTGAAGGGTGGGTCGTGCCTTACTAACCTCATTGAGTTTTTTGAAAAAGTGACCAAAGGAGGTGGATGGAGATAAGGCAGTTGATGTGGTATATATGGACTTTAGTAAGGCATTCGAGAAGGTGCCCCATGGAAGGCTTCTGCAGAAAATGCAGATGTATGGGATTGAGGGTGATTTAGCTAATTAGATTAGGAATTGGCTAGCAGATAGAAGACAGAGGGTGGTGGTTGATGGGAGATATTCATCGTGGAGTTCGGTTATAAGTGGTGTACTTCAGGGATCTGTTTTGGGGCCCCTGCTGTTTGTAATTTTTATAAATGATCTGGATGAGGGTATTGAAGGATGGATTAGTAAATTTGCAGATGACACCAAAGTCGGAGGAGTGGTAGATAGTGAAGAGGGGTGTTATAGTTTGCAGAGAGACTTGGACAAGTTGCAGAGCTGGGCTGAGAGGTGGCAAATGGAGTTTAATGTGGAAAAGTGTGAGGTAATGCACTTTGGCAGGAATAATAAATGTGTAGAGTATAGGGCTAATGGTAGGACTCTTAATAGTGTTGATGAACAGAGGGATCATGGTGTATATGTGCATAGATCCCTGAAAGTAGGCAGTCAAGTCGATAAGGTTGT
This sequence comes from Sphyrna mokarran, assembly GCA_024679065.1. Classification (NCBI taxonomy): domain Eukaryota; kingdom Metazoa; phylum Chordata; class Chondrichthyes; order Carcharhiniformes; family Carcharhinidae; genus Sphyrna; species Sphyrna mokarran. Next base: position 28,944,955 of record JAGIQG010000006.1, on the reverse strand, counting down.
TAAGAAGGCATACGGAGTCTTAGCTTTTATTGGTAGGGGGATTGAATTTCGGAGCCGCAACGTCATGTTGCAACTGTACAAAACTCTAGTGCGGCCGCACTTGGAGTATTGTGTGCAGTTCTGGTCCCCGCATTATAAGAAAGATGTGGAGGCATTGGAGAGGGTACAGAGGAGGTTTACCAGGATGTTGCCTGGTATGGAGGGCAGGTCTTATGAAGAGAGGCTGAGGGATTTGAGGTTGTTTTCGTTAGAAAGAAGGCGGCTAAGAGGAGACCTTATTGAAACATATAAGATGATTAGAGGTTTAGATAGGGTGGACAGTGATAGCCTTTTTCCTAGGATGGAGAAAGCTAGCACAAGGGGACATAGCTTTAAATTAAGGGGTGGTAGTTATAGGACGGATGTCAGAGGTAGGTTCTTTACCCAGAGGGTGGTAAGGGTATGGAATGCCCTGCCTGCTGCAGTTGAAGATGCGCCAAGTTTGGTGGCGTTTAAGAGGTTAGTAGATAAGTTTATGGATGAAAAGGGAATGGTTTAGGTTAGAGGGTCATTGCTTTTTCTTAATTGGTCGGTGCAACATCGAAAGCCGAAGGGCCTGTTCTGCGCTGTAATGTTCTATGTTCTATGTATGATTTTCTTTCTGGATAGAGGTGGGAAAAAGATAAAGGGAACACCCTACATGGAGAAGGGATGGTGAAGATCATGGATGGGTGTTTGGTGGGGGAGAGGAAAGAGCGTGCAAAAGAAAGGTCAAAGAAAGAGTCTGCACTCACTCACTGATAGAGTATCTTACCTAGACCCTCTCCCTATCATCCACACATTTCCCAATCTACAAATTCCCCTACACTGCAAATAACAGACTCCTCTAAAGGGCAATTTAGCTTAGATCCACTCAACCTGCACATATTTGAACAGTGGGAGGAAACCAGGGCACCTGGAGGATACTAGGAGAATGTGCAAACTCCACAAAGACAGACAAACAAAGCCAGAATTGAACTAGAGTCCCTGGTGCTGAGATGCAGCAGTCCTAACCACTGTGCCAAGTAAGAGAAAGGGGGAACAGGACTGGGAAAGAGCCAAAAGGGGGGGGGAAAGGGAAGATGGGGAAGAAAGAGAAGGGAAAGCACAAAAGCCTAGCATGAAATGAAGCTGTATGCAATGTTAGAAGATATGATACATCACACAGTCTGCCCTGAAGTAAAGAGCATGGATTAAGACAGATGAGATTTTGTTTTCCAGCCAAGTCCATGCTCTTTGGTACAACCCTACTCGTTTACTTTCTGTAAATAAATCTACTTAGCTGATTTAGAATCAGAGCTCAGCAAGTTCAGTCTGCTGATAATGGATTTGGAGAAAGAAGTAAAATGCATGGACGCTATATCAGCATAGGACTGCACAAGTTGCCCCAGGTTTTGACGGTAGCTCAGTGGATGACACTCCTGCACGTTACTGGTTAAATAATTCAGGTCATCAAATTTAGGATGAGGCTCCAGTGCAGCTGCACTATAAGTGGCATCGCCCTTCAGCTGAGATGTTAAACCAAAACCTCCCCCACTTCACCGACTGTCCTATTGAGTGGGTGTAAAATATTTTGCAGCACCATTCCAAATAACAATGGGGAGTTATCCTGCATGTCCTGTCCGCAACATAGCCAATCACATTTGTGGGATCTTGCTGTGCGCAAAGCAATTGTTGAATTTCCATCATCATAACAGTAACTGTGGGTGGAATTACCCATTTTGGTGAGTGCGACGCGGGAAGGGTTTCCCACAGGGTGGTGTGGCAGGAACTCACACCCAATTTCACAATCGGTTAATTATAATCCGCTCTCTTAATCACATGGCAGGTCAGGAACTGATTCGTCCACCCTGTCATTACCAAATGGGATCATAAGTCAGGGCACCATATTTAGATATCACCCTTGATACAAGTGTTTCCAAAAAGTTTTGATAACCTCAACTCTTCAAAAGACAACATTGATAGCACAGTGGCACACTGGTTATAGCACTGCTGTCTCACAGTGCCAGACATCCAGGTTCAATTCCCTGTTTGGGTCACTTCCATTGGTGGATTGGCCATTGTAAATTGCCTCTTAGTATCAGGGATATTAGCAGGTTGAATGTGTGGGGGTTGCAGAGATGGGGCCTGGTTGAGATTATTGTTGGTGGAGGCTCGATGGGCCAAATGGCCTCCTCTTGCACTGTACTAATTCTATGGTGCTTTGCACAGTTTATTTTTAAGTTAAGGCAGCTAACAGACTTGAAAATAATTACTGCTTTCCTAAACCAATGTGCCAGTAAATGCCAACAGTCCAATGCTGCCCATAAACATATGACAAGCAATGGAGTGCTTAACATAGTAAAGTTGTACCTTATGTTGCACTTTGAATTGCTGTTTAACACAATCTGTTGTGCTGTGAAAATACTGAGTGGATGCCCACATTCCATTCAAAAACACGCATTGTAAATGGAAAAACCAATCAAAGGAAGTGTCATGGTGGATTGGGAACACCAACACTGCCTGGAAGTGATACCTTAAATGGTCCAGTAACATTTAAAATCATCACTGTAATGTTGCCAAGAATAGCCGCATCTCACGCACTGAATAACTGTTCAGCATTTCAATCAAATCTTAATTCACAAAGTATGCCCATTTAAAGATCTGGTAACTGATCGGTCCTGAATTATTCAATTGGAATTTGTACTTACACCAATAGATGATTGTTATTTCTGAGTTTGATATTCCTACAATAATTTATCTCTAGCTGTGTCTTCAATATGAGCTCCAACACAAACTTGGTTCCATGGCCCATCCCATGAACGTCTCCACTGGTTTCAACCTTGCTCAATCAGGAATCCATTTCGACATTGCAAATTGAGATAATGACAGCTTCCTACCCGAGTCTGAATGTCCCAAGGCCTTTTGACTTGAGGCCTCCAACACACTTGGCCCCAACTCACCTTGGAACCATCTATAACCTCCCTCTCCCGCCTGCACACCAACCAGCAGTGTTGTTAGCAATTCCCTGTGCATCAACAACTGCCCTGCATCCTACAGAAACAACATTAAAAAACACCAAAGAAAGCAAGCTTACCTAGTCACTTTCTCCTGCCAAATGACAAACATCAAGACATGGATCACCAAGCAAGTTCACAGATAATAATTTGTGGATCTTATCTGGAAGCTCTCCACTCTTCCCCATTGAGGAAATGCTCCTCTCATTCCTACTCGAAAAGGTTACGGCAATCTTCCTCGATTCCTTTTGCCCACCTCACCTAGATTCAATTATCTCATAATCTAGCCTCACTGGCTTTGAATACCACATTTGGTCTTCACTGTCCTCTTGTACTGCCGCAGAAGACCAATCTATGAAGGGAGTGTGGTAACCCCATTCTGCACCTCTCCAGAGTTGAATTTTAATCTTCTTAAAATATGAAACAAATGGGAGCCTAGTATTTGACAACGATAGAATTTTTAAGAACAGGAGAGCATAAAATAATCTGAAGAACAGTTAGAATGTAGGCATTTTTAAAAAGTAACTTTTCCCAAAATGTTCACGCAAATTAACAAACTGAAGTCCAAGAAGAAGAAGAAAGTCCAAGACACTTATAAATCACATCCTCACGCAGCATACCTGAGCCAGCAGGACTAAGTACCAGGAAATATAGAAATTATACAACATTCATGCCAGGTTGTAGTGCTGCAACTATGCAGTGTGTACTCTTAAATCTGAAATGGCTGGAGCAAAAACAAACAGGGAAGTTTTCCCAAATCCTTAGAGGCAATTTTACCACCTTTGAAGAGGTGAATAAATTTTGAAAGGAATGCTTCAGGCCTGTTTGCCAATACATTGCTGTCTCTCAGGGCAAGCTGGTTTTGATGTCTGCAACCCACACATTCACAGCAGGAAAGGTATTAAGATTGTTAAGTAATCCATGTTCAGCAACTTTCCCAGCACAAGGTAACTCTCACTAACATCACATTGTCTCCTTCAGATGTGCAAATACGCCAGCAAGTCTAAAGAGGAGATTACACAACAGGAAGTTGGAAAGTGTGAGATTTCAAGGCTTTTGACGGTTTACCAGCAAGAAATGCAATGCTGATTCATTCACATGTCAGAGGCTTGTTAAAGAGTGAGAATTTCCTGGAGTGGTCACCAATTGGACTGGTGCAATGCCAGCCTCTCCCCTGATAATGACGTTGCTTCCATTGTGTCTCTGACTCCTTCTGCTTAGCAGTACTCTAAGTGGTGCTGTTGTGAAGGCTGTTGGACAGTCTAGAAATGGGACAGGCCATATCCGCTTCCTAATCTGAAGGCCAGTCTTAATTGGCTGAAAGATCACAGCCAAAGTTGCAAAAAGAGTCAGGAGCCAAACATAAACCCAAAAACTTTTAAAGTCCAAAAGACTGAGATCACACATTCCACATTCGCAGAAGCGAGAAAAGGGAAACTGTTAATAACTATCGGTTATTAGCATGGTGGCACAATGGTTAGCACAGCACTAGAGACCTGGGTTCAACCCATCCTCCAGTCATTGTCTATTTGGAGTTAGCACATTCTCCTAGTGTCTGTGTGGGTTTATTCTCTCCGAGTGCTCCAGTTTCCTCCTACATTCCACAGATATGCAGGTTCGATGGATCAGCCATCCTAAATTGACTCACGTTTCAGTGGGATTAGCAGGATAAATGCATGAAGTTACAGGGATAGGGCCTGGATGGGATTTATGCTGGTACAGGCTCAATGAGCTGAATGATCTCCTTCTGTACTGTGGTGGATTCAATAGCAGCCTCTGATTTACTGAAGTCCAACCTGCTCCAGATATAATACTGGTGTTGCCAATGAAGTACCTATTTGATGCCCAATTATGATTACTTTCAGAATCAATAGAAATCAGTGTGTTTCTATAGATCTGCATCGCCCAGTGCAAGCCCATGCATCACGGTGAAAACAGAATCAAAGATTCACTGTTTAGATATTTTTTCGAAATCATTTCCATTCAAATGGTATCCTGAACTTGCTCTGCAACTTTCAAAATATTCATTTTGCGGTTGAAGATGAGCGAACCAGGGGAAGAAAAGTTATTCCATTTTTCAGCTCTTCATGCTCATAAATGGATGTTTAAAATATGAAAGTAATATTTCTAAATCTCATTTGCTGTGAATCGTAGCAAGTTTCTCTTGACACAGTGTGCTCTGTAGTGATTTTTTTATATATTGCTAAGCTTCACAGCTAATGCAGGTGTTAAGAGTTTTCTTCCTGGTAAACCTACCATCCCAATTCACATAAAAGTTCATAATGTGAGTCACATTTCAGACATCTGAAAATTTCCAGGGTGAATAGTAAACAGAGAGACAATCAGATATACTAGGATTTTCTGACCTTGAATGGAACTTTTGTCAACATCAGGCAAGCTGAATAAACTCACTAAACTAGGTGGCACAGTGGTTAACACTGCTGCCTCACAGCACCAGGGACCAGGTTCGATTCTATCCTTGGGTGACTCCCTGTGCGGAGTCTGCACATTTCCCACGAATGCTCCAGTTTCCTCCCACAGTCCGGAAGGCTCGCTGGTTAGGTGCATTAGCAATGCTAAATTCTCCCTTGGTGTACCCAAACAGGCACTGGAGAGTGGCCACTAGAGGATTTTCACAGTAACATTATTGCAGTGTTAATGTAAGCCGACTTGTGAGACTAATAAATAAACTTTATAAAACTTCAGAAAACCATTCTGAATTCTGAAACCAAATTTCCGATAGACTCGCCACTGGTTATCACTCTTGTTGTCTTGATTGTCCTGTGCTGATTTTCCAGCATCTTCCTATTTTTGTGCAGAGTGAGGCAACTCGACCTATGGAGACTGCACTGACCACAATCCTGGGCCCCACCCCAGTAACCCCACATACATACCCTGCTAACCCTCCTTAGCATTAAGGGGCAATTTAGCATGAGCAATCCACCTACTCTGCACATGTGTGGAGTGTATGAGAAAACTACAGCATCTGGAGGAAACCCATACAGACACAGGGAGAACATGCAAACTCCACATAGAAATCATCCAAGGCTGGAAGTGAACCTGGTCCCTGGCACTGTAAGGCAGCAGTGCTAATCACTGTGCCACCATGTAGCCAAATCAGCCCCAATCAATGGAAATAATCAGCTCCCCCGGCAGCAATGTTGTAATCCTGGCAGTGCTACTATTTCCAATGGTCAGTACTCAGAGTTTATTTTCTGCCTTGGATCTGGAATACAATAGCATGTCTCTGTCAGCAAGGGATTACATTTGGGCCACTGGTGTATTTCAAATGGTCATTTTATATTTGGCAAGATATGTACCGAATCTGCTAAAAAAAAACTCGCTAGAAACAATGGGTGAGATTTTCCTATTGTGCACCAGGCATGACTGGAAAATCTCACCAGAAGTCAACGGAGGTTCTGCCGGTCCGTCAAATTTTCCATATCACTTCCCATTGCGAGCAAGACCAAAAAAATCCTACCCAATATATCACTCATTGCTATCAGTGATCATAAACTGCCAAACCATGACAGCACCTTCAGAAATAAATCAAAAGAGGCAATCATCACTGCTGAGTTCATGGAAAGAGCATATCGTATGGAGCTGAAGTGGAAAGTCGTTTTTTTTTTGTTCAATATGTGCACAAGTACTGAAAGAGCAGAAAATGCTGGAAATAGACTGTAATTCCCAAAAGCCTGAGATATTAATGTCACTATTTCTATTTCAAGCATATTCCATTTTTAATGCAGGAGCAAAATATCACTTACAAAATCCTCTCACTGACAAGTTGTATCACACACCAAGGATTTTTGCTTAAGCGGGTCTACAGAGTTTCTCCTTTGTGCACAATTGGCAAGTGTGTCCTAGATTTTACAAGTAAAGTCATGGTTCCAGTTTCTATTTAAGCTGATTGCATAGTCAAAATCCTAAGATCTTCCATGAATTCACACAATCAGGTACTGTTTCAGAGTAAAGTTTTCCTTTCCATTAATAATTATTCCTTAATACAATATATAATAAATTATTCCTATATTTAAGGTTTGGAACGTGGGCCAGCTGTATTTATCTATCACAAACAAAACCTCTCAGTTGTTACGGTCCAATAAAGAACCAATAACCTTTGTTGCAAAGTCTGCAAAAACTTGAAATCCTAGATATTTACTGAGAATAAAATCGCAAGACCTTTGGTTTTAAGCAAACAGAACATTTTTTACTCTACAAGAGTCAACATACTAAAATCAATAATAAGTACCGTAATCACAAACATCCAGAATAAACATGACGGGTCACAAATTTCTGAACTCCAGAACAGTGTGTCGGGCAGGGGAGTGGGTACTCCAAAAGTACGCTGGGGAACTTCTCCTCCAAAGGGACATAATCGAAACATATAAAACTCTGACAGGGCTGGGCAGACTGGATGCAGGCATGTTATGTCCTCTGGCTATAGAGGATGGAGTTCGAGAACAAGAGGTCATTGTCTCAAGATATAGGGTACGCCATTTAGGATTGAAATGAGGAGAAAACTCTTCACTCAGAGGGTGGTGAACCTGTAGAATTCTCTGCCACAGAAGGCTTTGGAGGCCAAGCCATTGAATAAATTTAAGAAGAAAATAGATTTATAGATTCTAAAAGCGTCAAGGCAGAGAGGGAGAGTGTTGGAGTGTGATACTGAAAAGCAGGGTCAGTCATGATCATATTGAATGGTGGAGCAGCTCAAAGGGGCAAATGGCCTTTTCCTGCTCCTATTTTCTATGTTTTGATCATGCAGTCAGGTTTCCACACCATTTTTGAGCATGCACGGGCAATCACCCAGCACACTTTGTGCTTGAAACCCTGAGCCTATTGGGAGTTGTAGTCACCTGCTCCAAAAACACAGTATGAACTCAAAAATACAGATTCCCTGAAAATGTATCACCTGTGCATAAGCAGGTTTTAATTAACCAAAAAGAACTTTAGAAAGAACAGTCTAAGTTATTAGTTTTACTGGTGTATATTAGTCAGTTTCTTGGTCAATAAATGTTCTTTTAATAATTAAAAACTCGTTTAAAAATTGCTTAATTGATATCCTTGTGTAAAAAAAGCACGGTAAGAAGATGAGTCACGATGAAGGAGCATTGCTCTGAAAACTTGTGATTCTAAATAAACCTGTTGGACTTTAACCTGATGTTGTTAGATTTCTTATTGTCCCCACCCCTAACCAACACCAACATCTCCACATCATTAAAAAAAAGCAAAATTTTAACAACCTCTTCCAGTGTCTGTGATTGGATGCAACTAATGAAAATTTGCCAAGGTGATTAATTTGATTGGAGGTGTGAGCTGTTCCCACAGGGCGGGGTCAGCTTCCAGTACAATGATTTTTAAAGCAGTGTTAAACATCGTGGAATTCAATTTGTACTGGAACTAACTTGCACCTGAAATATCTCAAGTCCATCTTGCTTGGTTTGGCCAATTTCAGGCTGAACTACCATTGAAACGAAAAAGACAATACAACAAAGTCCTTATTGCTGGTATAGCCAAAGTGAGACCAAAACTCCACAAACTAACATATTATTGGAGAGCATCCTGTATCTCGCTGTATTTCACAAGAGTACTGCTGAAAGAAGAGACACGGCAAAGATTTTCATCGACTCACCAGGACACTTCATATCAATACTAATATAAGGGGAAAAACAATCTACACCGTATGGAGAGTGAGTGCTAATTGGCTGACAAGTGGAGAATGCATCAGTTAATGGTGGCTGATAGTTAACTGCCAAGTATCGTTCAGAATTTAAATTGGACGACTTGGTGCTAATTAGTTAAGGCATTACCCTGAAGAATAAGTTAGCAAATGGCTGTCACTTAGCATTGGTATTCTTGCAAAGTGTCCTGATGAGTGCAAGGCTAAAAGCTTTGACGTTCTTTTTTTCAGCAATACTCAAGTTTTGCACTGCCAAATGATTATTTGTTTCACAAGAAGTAAGAGTAGCAACATATTAAAAGTCAAAACAATCTTCGAGGCAGCGCAATGCACATGTTGGCAGGGATGCCAGCAAATTGAGAAGGACTGTTCATTCCAATGAAACTGGACAATAGTAATTGTCTCCTTCTTACAATATAAAGGTTTCCAATATATGCTGATCACTACCACACAGCCCTCCAATAGCCAAGTATTAAACCTCTGGATTCAAATTTGATTTGAGAATCGGCTTGTAACAGATTATTCTTCTAGTCTCAGCTGCCTGACAAGAACCAGAGTAAAATATGGAGCAGAAAGCTGCATGGGCCAGCACACAACTCTTGGTAGATCACAGACAAATCGATCATGAAGGAAGTGGAGCAATTTTCTGCTGCTGACTAAATTTGAGGTTTCCATGCCAGTGCAACAACTTTTTCTTATTTACAGGATGTGTCATCACTGACAAAATCAGCATTCATTGTGCATCACTAAGTGCCTTTGAGAAAGTGGTAGTGAATTGCTTTCTTGAATGCAACTAGGTGGGTTGCTGGGTCATTTCAGAGGGCAATTAGATGTCAACCACATTATTGTGTATTGCACTGAGAAAAGATTAACATGAAGACTCACAGCAGGCAGCTAAGATTGAACTAGTTTCATTTACATCGCTCCAACAGAGAGCAAAGCAGAGAGGGCAATAGAGCAAAATGCTCAAAACTTGCAATATGTAAACAATCTGCATCTGGAGGCAGACCATTAAAGATGGAAAGCATCCTTCCTTAAAGGACATTAGTGAGCCAGGTTGATTTTTATTTTAGGAGAATCCAGTTTCATGGTCACCATTACTGAAAATAGCATTTCATTCCAGTCTTATTTGTTGAATTTAAATTTTTCTGTTGACATGGTAAGATTTGAATGTATCATAAATTCCCACCTGTGAAATTTAGTAACATATCTATAATGTTACATAGAACATAGAACATAGAACATTACTGCACAGAACAGGCCCTTCGGCCTTCGATGTTGCGCCGACCAATATAAAAAGCAATGCCCCTCCAAACTAAACCATTCCCTTCTCTTCCATATACTTATCAACTAACCTCTTAAACGCCACCAAACTTGGCGCATCTACAACTGCCGCAGGCAGGGCATTCCACTCCCGAACCACCCTTTGGGTAAAGAACCTACCTCTGATATCCGTCCTATAACTATCACCCCTTAATTTAAAGCTGTGTCCCCTCGTGCTAGCTTTTTCCATCCTAGGAAAAAGGCTATCACTGTCCACCCTATCTAAACCTCTAATCATCTTATATGTTTCGATCAGGTCCCCTCTTAGCCTCCTCCTTTCTAACGAAAACAACCTCAAATCCCTCAGCCTCTCCTCATAAGACCTGCCCTCCATACCAGGCAACATCCTGGTAAACCTCCTCTGTACCCTCTCCAATGCCTCCACATCTTTCTTATAATGCAGGGACCAGAACTGCACACAATACTCCAAGTGCGGCCGCACTAGAGTTTTGTACAGTTGCAACATGACGTTGCGGCTCCGAAATTCAATCCCTCTACCAATAAAAGCCAAGACTCCATATGCCTTCCTAACAACCTTCTCGACCTGACTGCCTACTTTCAGGGATCTATGCACATACACACCAAGATCCCTCTGTTCATCTAGACTACTAAGAATCCTACCATTTGCCCTATACTCTACACATTTATTATTTCTGCCATAGTGCATTACCTCACACTTTTCCACATTAAACTCCATTTGCCACCTCTCGGCCCAGCTCTGCAACTTGTCCAAGTCCCTCTGCAAACTATAACACCCCTCTTCACTATCTACCACTCCACCGACTTTAGTGTCATCTGCAAATTTACTAATCCATCCTTCAATACCCTCATCCAGATCATTTATAAAAATTACAAACAGCAGGGGCCCCAAAACAGACCCCTGAGGTACACCACTTGTCACCGAACTCCAAGATGAATATCTCCCATCAACCACCACCCTCTGTCTTCTATCTGCTAGCCAATTCCTAACCCAATTAGCTAAATCACCCTCTATCCCATACATCTGCATTTTCTGCAGAAGTCTTCCATGGGCCACCTTATCAAACGCCTTACTAAAGTCCATATATACCACATCAACCGCCTTACCCCCATCCACCTCCTTAGTCACTTTTTCAAAAAACTCAATGAGGTTAGTAAGGCACGACCTACCCTTCACAAAACCATGCTGACTATCCCCAATCAATTCATTACTCTCTAAATAACTATAAATCCTATCCCTAATTATTCTCTCCAACACTTTGCCCACCACAGAAGTAAGACTCACTGGCCTATAATTCCCTGGAAGGTCTCTCTTCCCCTTCTTGAACAACGGGACCACATTCGCTATCCTCCAGTCCTCCGGAACCACACCCGTAACCACCGACGACCTGAAGATCAGAGCCAGAGGCTCTGCAATCTCCTCTCTTGCCTCCCAGAGAATCCTAGGGTAAATCCCGTCCGGCCCAGGGGACTTATCCAACTTCAAACCCTCGAGAATATCTAGCACATCCTCCCTATCTACTTCGATACCTTCCAGTTTGCTACCCTGTACCTCAGTGTTCTCCATAACTACATTTACATCACCCTGCGTGAATACCGAAGAGAAATATTTATTCAGTACCTCTCCAATTTCCTCAGGCTCCACGCACAACTTCCCACTGCTGTCTATGACTGGCCCTAATCTTGCCCTAACCAATCTTCTATTCTTAACATATCTAAAGAAAGCTTTAGGATTCTCCCTAATCCTATCAGCCAAAGTCTTCTCATGTCCTCTCTTTGCTCTCCTCAATTCACTCTTTAGCTCCTTACTGCGCCCAATTTTCCATCATGGTGGCATATTGGCACAGGGGTTATCATTGGTGCTGTGAGGCAGCAGAGACCCAGGTTCAAATTCAGCCTTGGTGTCTGTGCTCAGTTTGCACATTTTCCTTGTGTCTGTGTGGGTTTCCTTTGCATGCTCCGGTTTTTCCTCTCAGACCAAAATGTACAGGTTAGGTAGATTGGCCATGCTAAATTGCCTCTTAATGACCCAAGATGTGCAGATTAAAGGAATTAGCACGGTAATAGAGATAGGTTAGAGTTAGGCTTGGGTGGGATGTTCTTTCAGAGGTTGGTGCAGACTCGATAGGCCTCCTTCTGCACTGTCAGGATTCTATGGTTCTACTGAGCAGGAAGAAACAATTTCATCATCAATTGTGCTGCTTTGGTTTTTGACTGGCAGTGTATCTGCCATGAAAGGCATGGCCAGTGGGTCGAAGATAAAAGGAAGAAAGCGAGATAAAAGGGAAATGGCTGTACATGAGAGTTTGAAATGCCTGCAATAGATTCAATAATAACTTTAGAAAAGGAAATTGGCTAACAAACATGAAAAAAAATACAGAGCAGTGAGGAAGGAGCAGGCAGAAGTGGAACCGAACTCTTTCAAAGAGCAAGCCCAGGTTTAAATGTTCCAAATCACCACCTCAATGCTGCAAGACTCTATGGTTATAAATAATTGTATTCAGTAGAATAAAATGTTTCTAATTTTAGGAAGAACTCTTTTGTACAGTGATTCTCGATTGCCTACATATCATTTACAATTTTAAGAAACTGGATCAATAATTTGAAGTCCACATTACACATTGTAAAGTTAAAACCTCATTTATCAAACTAACATATTTGGCAGGACCGAGCAAAATTATTTCCATGTCAGGTTTGATGGATACCTTAATTACAAATCTGTGGTTTGACGAATTTTTAATTTTCTTCTTAATACGCGTACAATAACACATCACTTCAACACATTGATCTCCTTCAGTGTTCATACCGCTGACTGTGTAAAAGAACAATTCAAGCTTATCAAGGGCATGTGTGACTGGACCACTTTCCCTTAAGTGGCCTTGTAAAAAGGATAATTAGCTTTTATTGTTTTCCATAGCTACAGCAGCTAAAATCACAAAGAAGTTAATGCAGCTTGAAGATACCATCAAGGGTATGGCAAGAAGGGAGGGGAGAATACAGATGATATAACTTGGAAGGGAATGCAAGCTTGAGATGTAAATGGGATTGAAAGGTAGAAAGATCCAAATGGGATACAAGAACAAATTAGCAATGAAAAAAATCAAGCTGTGATGTTGGACAGCACGGCGTCACAGTGGTTAGCACCGCTGCCGCACAGCGCCAAAGTCCCAGGTACAATTCTGCTTTTGGGTGATTGCGTGGCGTTTGCATGTTCTCTCCATATTTGCGTGTGTTTACTCCAAGTGCTCTGGTTTCCTTCCACAGTCCAAAGATTAGATGCAGGTTAGACAGATTAACCGTAGTAAATATGCAGGGTTACTGGCCAAATGGCTTCCTTCTGCACTATTGGGAGCCTAGGATTCTGTGAAAAGAAATTTTTACCCAGCCAATACAAGAAACAATATGAAGTTCACTTTAGTTCATCATTTCCAATTGATTATAGTTTTTGCTTAAAGTTTATTCATTTGTGATACAAGTACATTTATATTAACATTGCAATGAAGTTACTGTAAAAATCCCCTAGACGCCACAGTCTGGTGCTGTTTGGGTATGCTGAGGAAAAATTTAGCAAAGCCAATGCATCTAACCAGCACGTCTTTCAGACCGTTGGAGGAAAAATTCCCACTGGAGTACAAAGTAAAGTGGTCCTGACGGGAAAGCAGGCGGAGACTTGCTTAGGGCAGCATGGTAGCACAGCGGTGAGCACTGCTGCTTCACAGCTCAAGGCATCTGGGGTTTGGTTCCCAGCTCGGATCACTATCTGTGTGTAGTTTGCACATTCTCCCCATGTCTGCGTGGTTTCCTCCAGGTGCTCAGGTTTCCTCCCACAGTACAGAGATGTGCGGGTTAGGTTGATAGGCCATGCTAAAGAATTGCCCCTTAGTGCCCTGAGATGTGTAGGTTAGAGAAATTAATGAATAAAATTTGTAAGGATATACGGGTAGGGACTGGGTAGGACTATGTTTGGGTCAAAGGGCCTCTTTTTGCACCGTAGGGTTCTATGGAAACTACAGCACCCCGAGGAAACCCACGCAGAATCAGGAAGAATGTGCAAATTCTGTACAGACAGAATCCCTGGCACTGTGAGACTAACCGCTGAGAAGCCCCGTGGAGAGGCACAGAATCATTCCTGGCAGCTGATGGATTTTCACTTTTAACTGTGAATATGTGGACCTGCAGAAGCTGCTGTCAGCTTCAAAGGAGAGCACCGACAGACAGCTTCACTAACATTACCACCTCAAAATCTGAGCCATGTAGCCAAATTCCCTTCCAATTGGACTAAATGAGTGCTTTATCTGGACCATCTGAAGGGCACCATGACAGCTCAGTGACTATCGTTGTAGCTGTGCAGACACTTGGAATTGGGCCGGTGTCTGCGGGAGTTTGCGCGTTCTCCCCATGGTTGCGTGGGTTTTCTCCGGGAGCTCCGGTTTCCTCCCACATCCCAAAAAATTCGCTCTTAGGCTGATTGGGAAACAAATTGTCCCTACATTGAGACTCTTCCATTTTAGGAATAACCTAAAATTAGAATAGGATAATGGAATTGTTACTATATAGTTATGACGGCGGCGCGGGCTCGTTGGGCCGAAGGGCCTGTTTCCCGTGCTGTGTTGCTCTAATCTAAAAAAAAATTTAATTTTCAAGTTTGGCTAATGACACCAACTTAGTTGGGTTGGATCTCAAACAATGACGAGATGAATAATAAAGTTATTATTCGTAAGGCTTACATTAACACTACAAAGGAGTTACTGTGAAGTTTCCCTAGTCGCCACAGTCCAGCGCCTGCTCAAGTCAGTTTACCAAACCAGTGCACCTTACAGAATGTAGGAGGAAACCGAAGCACTTGGAGGAAACCCACGAAGACATGGGAGAACTCCATATAGAGAGATGATGGCCCAAGCCGGGAATCGAACCCGGGTCCCTGGTGCTGTGAAGCAGCAGTGCTAACCACTGTGCTACCAGAGTACGGGAAAGAATCTGGTAGAACTGGTGCAACAATAATAATCTCTCCCTCCATGTCAACAAAATGAAGGAGATAGTCATGGACTTCAGAAAGCATAATGGAGGACATGCTAATGGAGAACATTCTTTACCCAAAGGGTGGTTCGGGAGTGGAATGCCCTGCCTGCAGCAGTTGTGGATGCGCCAAGTTTGGTGGCGTTTAAGAGGTTAGTTGATAAGTATATGGAAGAGAAGGAAATGGTTTAGTTTGGAGGGGCATTGCTTTTTATATTGGTCGGCACAACATCGAAGGCCGAAGGGCCTGTTCTGTGCTGTAGTGTTCTATGTTCTATGTCCCATCAACAGGGGCAAAGTGGAAATGGTCGAGTGTGTAGGTGTCCAGGTCACTAACCATCTGTCCTGGTCCCGCTATGCTGATACTATAGTTAAAGTTCAAGTTCACCAACGCCTCTACTTTCTCAAGAGCAAAGGAAATTCGTCATGTTTGCCACTACTCTCACCGACTTTTACAGACGTGCCATAAAAAGCATTTTTTCTGGTTGTATCACAGCTTGGTGTGCCTCCTGCTCTGTCCTAGACCACAAAAAACTACAAACGGTTGTGAACAAAGCCCAGTTCATCATGAAAATCAGCCTCCTGTTCATTGACTCTGCCTATACTTACACTGCCTCAAAAAGCAGCCAGCATAATCAAGAACTCCATGCAAGCCAAGACATACCTGTTCCAACTTCTTCCATCAGACAAAAGATACAAAGGTTTGAGGTCATGTATCAACTCAAGAACAGTATGTTCTCTGCTACCATCAGACTTTTGAATGGACCCACCTCGCATTAAGTTGATCTTTCTCTACACCTTAACTATGTCTGTAACACTACATTCTGCACCGTCTCCTTTCTTTATACACATAGTATGCTTTGTCTGTAAACCATGTAAGAAACAATACTTTTCACTGTATACCTATACATGTGACAATAATAAATCAGCTCAAATGGTTGGTTAGCTGATTGGTAAAGTGCAGCTGAATGTGTTAACAGAAGAGTTGAAATTGGAAGCTATTTTACTCTTCATAAATAGACAAGGATTGGGAGAAAGATAATTCTTTTAGAAGAAAAGTATTGTTGCAGCATTTTCAGGATCGTTTCCTCGGACATATGTTGCTGCTCCAAAAAGTGAAGAAGACCAACCTGGCCTGATTCTGGTAACCAAGTGGAATAAGTAGGTGACCTAAAAGCAGACAAATATTCAGGACACAACTCCTGATATAAATATCAGTGCAATGGAGGGCAAGGAAAATAAAACGGCACAGATATGCATCCTTGAATGGTAAAAGTGAATGTTAGCAACATTAATAAACATTTGCAACTCCAGTTAAAAGCATTTAAAAACCTGTCAGTTAGAATACATGCAAGGGAATGAAATGACTAAAAACCAATATATTTTATGATGAAGAAAAATGAAAGATTTCACCTTGTGTTTCCTCAGCAGTAAGGGAGGCAAGGCTAATTCTGTGAATGGGGTCAGGAATTTCCTTGGGAATTGCTGCCGCTCTACGTCCATAATTCATCAGAAATCCCATTATGCACAAAGACAAGGGCCAGAATTCTCTGACTTTATCTTCACTCATGCTTCTCCAGTCCCGCTGCAATGAAGGGAGTTTTGGCTGAGCACCAAATTTTCCCTTCTCGCTGGCAGCAGTGATGGGTGAACAAAATCGGAGCATTCTGGCCAGGGTTTGTTTCAAGCCCCTTTGGCAGAGGTACAGCTGCAAAGGAAGCGCTGTTCTGGAGAAGAGCACACTTGAAGAACTGTATAAAATTCTTCGTAGAAATAACAGAATGTAACTAAGTGGTAGGTTGGTATAGTTTATATATGGATTTTTTAAAAAGTATTTAGATAACTATCCACTTGCGAGACTTTTAGCGCTTAGAAATAAGGAAAATGCAAACACATTTTTAAATTCATTTTTGGGACATGAGCATCACTGGCTGGGCCAGCATTTATTGGGTGGTACGATGGCACAATGATTAGCACTGCTGACTCAGTGTTAGGGACCCATGTTCAATTTCCAGCTTGGGTCATTGTCTGGGATGCGTGACCCAACCTCTCTCCTATCTTCTTTGGTTGAGAAAAAGATACAAAAGTTTGAGGGCAGGCATCAACTCAAGAACAGCTTCTTCCTTGCTGTCAGACTTTTGTAAGAATCTAGCAACACCAATTTTAAATCCAACTGATTTATTTGATAGTAAATTTGCAAGCTTTCGATCTTTTCGTCTTCATCAGGCAAATGCAGTGTTCTGTCTGCAAAAGCACACATCAGCACAGACAGTCACAGATTGCTGATTAGAATGCGAATCCTTACTTCTAACCTGCTATTCGAGTGTTAAAGTGGCTAACAATGTGTGTGAAGGGAATCCTGAGCATTGGTTAGAGGATTGTGTATTTCTCTAGTAAGTGAGGTTTTTTGCTAACCCAGGCAAGTCAGGGGGTTACAGATAGTGTGACATGAAGCCAAGATCCCTGTTAAGACCGTCCTCATGTGTGCGGAACTTGGCTATCAGTCTCTGCTCAGCGACTCTGCGCTGTCGTGTGTGATGAAGGCCCTCTTGAAGAGCATTTACCCGAAGGTCGGAGGCTGAATGCCCGTGACTGCTGAAGTGTTCGCCCACAGGAAGGGAACTGTTTTGCCTGGTGATTGTTGAGCGATGCTCATTCATCCGCTGTCGTAGTGTCTGCATGATCTACCCAATGTACCGTGCTTTGGGACATCCTTTCTTGCAACGTATTAGGTAGACAACGTTGAACAGACTTACCTTAAAGTTGATCTTTCTCTACACCCAAGCTATGACTGTAACATTACATTCTGCATTCTCCCGTTTCCTTCTCTATTAACGGTATATTTTGTCCGTATAGCTCACAATACTTTTCACTGTATATTAATAATAACTCAAGTCGAATCACTGTCTGTGTGGAGTCTGTACATTTTCCGTGTCTGCACAAGTTTCCTCCAGATGCTCCAGTTTCCTCACAGTCCAAAAGAGGTGTTGATTAGGTACACTGAGGGAGAATTTAGCATGGCCAATGTATCTGAACAGGCACCAGAGTGTGGCATCAGGGAGATTTTCACAATAACTTCATTGCAGCATTAATGTAAGCCTACTTGTGACACTAACAAACTTTAAACTTTAAAAATTAAAAAAAACTTTAAGCTCATTGCCTGAGGGCAGTTAAGAATTAACCACATTGCTGTGGTCCTGGAGCCACATGTTGTCCAGACAACATAAGGACGGCAGATTTTCTTCTCTAAAGGACATTAGTGATGGGTTTATCCAACAATGATTTCAGGATCATTACTAGATTCTTAATTCCAATTAATTTTTAATTGCATTCAAATTCCACCATCTGCCATTGTGGGATTCGAACCCAGGTCCCCAGAACATGAGCTGAGTTTCTGGATTAATAGTCCATCAACAATACCATAAGGCCATCAGCTCCACACAAGGCCAAAAGATAAAAACCAAAAAGTAGGGGATAAAATGTCTTGAAAAGTTTATTACTGTATACTTGCTGGATTTGGATTTGGGAATTGAGGGACAGGATTGAAGTCCAAATACATCAAAACTTGGAGATGCAGCAAGTTGTGAAAAGACGTGTAAAAAACCAAAAGGGGAAACAGTCCAACAGAAAGGGCGAATAGATGGCAAACATTGTTTAATTTAAAAGAAAGAACCCATTCTGGTGGTCGAAGGGACAAAAGTCCCTTCAGTGCTAATGAAGTGAAGGAACCTTATTATAAAGTCATAGGGCTGAATGTTAACAGCCCTCGAGAAACAACCTGGGAGGTGGGTGGATCAATAAAATGGTGGCAGAAGGAAATAGGAAGGAACTCCAATATCGTCTTATCTCACACCACAATCGTGCAAGGATACGTTCAGGTAAACCAGGCAACTTCCTAGCAAGAGGGAGGGCTGGGCCTCCGCTCTATCCACTCCATGGGACGTGGAGGGGGCTTTTGATAGCAGTGCCTGTTCTTGTGTGCCTAGCCACGGTATTGTTGAAAGAGAACTCTTCTTGTCCTCAAAGGGTGCTTCATGACGGAGCTGCACTCTCGGCCCTCCAGCCTGAGCAGTGGCCACCTCTGACAATTGCATTGCCAAGGCAGCAGACTCGGGAACTGGGTTAAGCAGCAGGCTGCCGTTCTCAATCAGATGGCAGCATCCTGTTAAGATGCTGCTGCTAATGAAGTGCTGCCCAGGGTTGAGTATTTTTGGTGTCAATAGTGAGGTTGTTTACCTGCTGAGAATTGTGATAGTGTAGAAGATAGTCAATCAGACTCAAAACGTTAACTTTGTTTCTCTCTCCACAGGTACTGCCAGTCCTGCTGAGTTTTTCCAGCATTTTCTGTTTTTATTTCAGATTTTGCAGTATTTTGCTCTTATTGTCACATTCCTCAATGCTTTACACAGCATTTTTTGTTGAGATTTTTTAACAAAGAATAAAACTTTTTAACATTTTGGTCTTTAAGATAGACCTCAATGCCAATTACAGATAGTTTACTGCTTTATTGTAACCTGAAGTGTGTAGAAAGTGAACAAAGGGTGACACAGTGGTTAGCACTGCTAACTCTCAGCACCAGACGGCAAACATTGTTTAATGTAAAAGAAAGAATCCATTCTGGTGGTAGAAGGGACAAAAGTCCCTTCAGTGATAATGAAGTGAAGGAACCTTATTACAAAGTCACATGGCTGAATGTTAACAGCCCTCGAGAAACAAACTGGTTCAGTTCCTGGCTTGAGACACTCTGTCTGTGCGGGATCTACACTTTCTCCCCATGTCTGTGTGGTTTCCTGCGAGTGCTCCAGTTTCCTCCCACTGTCTCAAATACGTGCTGGTTAGGTGTATTGATCTTGCTAAATTCTCCTTCCACGTACCCGAACAGGTGCTGGAGTATAGTGACTAGGGGATTTTCACAATAACTTCATTGCAGTGTTAACATAAGCCTACTTGTGCCACGAATAAACAAACACGAAAAAAATATGAATTGCACACATTGTGGCATTAGAAGCACAATTAATTCATCACAATTAATCCTCACTCTCTTCCTCCCAGTTCTGATTTGGAGCACTTTAATCAATTTATGTTTTATGGGAACATTCTGTAATGCAGACAGATTTTTCTGCATGTTTATACTTGCAGTTCGACTGTTGAAGATTCATATTTCCTGCACCATATTGAGATTGAGTCATACTGCACGTCCCTGGTCTTGTCTGGCTCCCTCAGCGAATGATTTGATGATTGCAGCAGACTGTGATTGTTATGAGCAAGTCACAGGGGCACCAGACTGACAGAGGGAGAATTACATCAGAGGATTATGTGAGTGATAGGTGGAGCTGATTATATCAGTCAATTATGCAATTGAACAGGATAAAACAAAACACGTTTCAAGTTGTGACTGACAACTTATGATGTGGAGGTGTCAACACTGAACTGGGATAAACACAGCAAGAAGTCAAATAATACCAGGTTAAAGTTCAATAGATTTTTTTGGTAGCATAAGCCACTAGCTTTCGGAGCGCTGCCCCTTCATCAGGTGAGTCGGAGTTCTGTTCACGAACAGGGCATATAAAGATACAAACTCAATTTACAAAATAATGATTGGAATTCAAGTTTTACAGATAATCAAGTCTCAAAGGTACAGACAATGTGAGTGTAGAGAGGGTTAAGCACAGGTTAAAGGGATATGTATTGTCTCCAGACAAGATAGTAAGTGAGATTTTGCAAGCCCAGGCAAGTCATGGGGGTTATAGATAATGTGACATGAACCCAAGATCCTGGTTGAGGCCATCCTCACGTCTGTGGAACTTGGCTATCAGTCTCTGCTCAGCAACTCTGCGTTGTACGCCAGGAAGGCCACCTTGGAGAACGCTTAACCAAAGATTAGAGGTCAAATGCCCATGACTGCTGAAGTGTTCCCCAACACTCCTGCCTGGTGATTGTCAAAACAGTGTTCGTTCATCCGTTGTCGTAGCATCTGCATGGTTTCCCCAATGTACATGCCTTGGGACATCCTTTCCTGCAGCATATCAGGTAGACAACGTTGGCCGAGTTGCAAGAGTATGTGCTGTGTACCTGTGGATGGTGTTCTCACGTGAGATGATGGCATCCATGTCGATGTTCCGGCACGTCTTGCAGAGGTTGCTGAGGCAGGATTGTGTGATGTTGTGGTCACTGTTTCTGAAGGCTGAGTAGTTTGCTGTGGACAATGGTCTGTTTGAGATTGTACAGTTGTTTGAAGGTAAGAAGTCGGGGAGTAGGGATGCCCTTGGTGAAATGTTCATCTTCATCAATGACATTTTGAAGGTTCCAAAGAAGATGTCGTAGCTTCTCTGCTCCAGAGAAGTACTGGATGATGAAGGGTACTCTGTCCATTGTGTCCTACATTTGTCTTGAGGAAGTCAGTGCGTAAGTCGACAGCACAAAGTCACTGAGCAGATACTGATAACCAAGTTCCGCACACATGAGGATGGCCTTAACTGGGATCCTGGGTTCATGACACCCTATTTGTAACCCCCACAACTTGCTTGTGCTTGCAAAATTTTACTAACCATCCTGGCTGTAGCCAATACACATCCCTTTAACCTGTGCTTAACCTTCTTCCCACTCACATTGTCTGTACCTTGAAGACTTGATTACCTGTAAAGACTTGCATTCCAACCATTATTTTTGTAAATTGAGCTTGCGTCTTTGTATGCCCTGTTAGTGCATAGAACTCTCAGTCACCTAATGAAGGGCAGCTCTCTGAAAGCTAGTGGCTTATATTATCAAATGAACCCACTGGACTTTAATCTGATACTGTGAGACTTCTTACTGACAACTTAGACACTGCAACTGAAAGGAGGGAATTCTTAAAGCATTGGCCAAGTAATTGATCACCCATTAAGTCTGCTCGGCCATTCTATACTACAATCATGGCTGATCATCCACTTCAATATCTTTTTCCCCCACGCTATTCCTATATGCCTTTTTGTTATGAATAATTAGAAATCTGTCAATCTTTGCTTTAAACATACTCTGAATGATTGAGTCTCTGCAACTCTCTGGGATAGAGAATTCTAAAGCTTCATAACTCCGAGTAAAACTATCTCACCTCATCCTGGGCGCAAGTGGCTTCCCTTATTTTGAAATTGTCCCCCCAGTTCTAGATTCCCTAAAAAAGAGGAAACATCTTATCTGCATCTACACTGCCTAACTCTAAGTATTTCGTAAATTCCAGTGAGGTCACCTCTCATTCTTTGAAATTCTAGAGAATACAGGCCCAGTTTGCCCAACCTCTCTTCATTGGACAGATTGGCCATGCTAGGAACAAGTCTGGTGAACCTTCATTGCATTCCCTCTATGGTAATAATATCTTTTGAGGTGAAAGGAAGAAATCTGCACACAGTACTCCAGGTGCAGCTTAACCAAGCTGCTATACAATTTATGCCAGGCTTTTCAACTCTTGTACTCAAACCCTCTTGTGATTAAGGCTAATGCACCATTGGCCTTCATAATTGCTTGTTGCACCTGCACGTTAACCTTCAATGACTTACTGATGAGAACACCAGGTCCCTTCATATATTTACAGTCTCTAATCTCTTATAATTTAAGAAATACTATGCACATTACAAATTACACTGGAAAATTCAATCACACCAATCATCTTACAAGTTGTATAGTGGTTTCTCCAGACACCCTTATTATACAGTCATGTTTAAACTATGGGAGACCATGAAGGAAAACCACATCAAACAAATGGCATTCAGTAGTCACATGATCCTGACACAGTGACTTAGTGGTAAATCTAATACCCTCTGCCACTAACTACTAAATTATACTAACACCTCTTAAGAGCAGGGGGATGAATCATGGAATAGAATCCTTACAGGCACGAAGAGGACATTGGGCCCATTGAGTCTGCACCAACAACAAACCCATCCAGGCCCTATCTCTGTCATCTCATGTATTTAACTTACTGGTCCCCCTTACATTAAGGGGCTACTTAGCATGGCTAATCAATCTAACCTGCACATCTTTGGACAGTGGGAGGAAACCAGAGCACCCAGAGGAAACCCACGCAGATACGGGAACAACATACAAACCCCACACAGACAGTGACAGTGAGGCCAGAATTGAACCTGAAATGTTGGTGCTGTGAGGCTGCAGGCTAACCACTGGTTATTAGGTTTTGCATATAGTTAAAAAGTTACTGAGAAATTCACACATTAATGGTAGAGGGACGGGTACTAAGGTTTTGCATACAACGTCAATGCCACTGGCACAAAATGAAACACTTGCATTTCTTTGGATAGCAGCTTCTTGAGACCAGCCAATGTATATATTACTGTATTATATCACGTTTGCCAACAGTGGTGCATTTCTGTTGCTATTCGGGTACAAAGAAAGAAAAGACACTTAACATTCCCAGGCTGGTTTTGGGACTGCTGTGTGATACCATCATGTCCCAGCACAGTTTTTCAGAAATTAATTTTCCACTTGGTACTTGATAACTGGCAAATCTGTGACAACCCACACGACCAACATAAAGCAGTTCTGTACTCCTGCTGGCAACTCCAGGGCAACTGTGAAGGGAATGCTACTAATCTCTTTCTCTTCTACGTGATTGCAATATCTGCCAAGTACATGGTTTTCTCATTGAGGTTGTGAATGATATTAGATAAGCATTTTAAAGTCATATAACAGTCAATAACACACACCACTGGTGCAGTATGCCACAGAATATGGCTTAAGTATTGTTAGAAGAAGCTTTCTGCCTTCATGAAATAAACAGAACTTGGAACCGTTTTAAAGAATTAACTGTGCCTTGAAAAGACAACTGTCAAAGCAGCTATCAATGATACTTATAAAAGGCAGTCATTTGGATTGGAAATATTGCACAGAGCACAGACATAAAATTTTAAGGTATCAGTGAGAGATTTAAGTAAAACACATTATTGGCAATGAAATAATTAATGGTTCATGATTTTGTAACTGAATGAAATGTAAGTGTTGTCATGCACTCTGTAATGTTACCTGTAGTTAATGGAGTTGGGTGTAACACTTTGTGGTTGCTCATGAAAGACAATTGATAGGTCCGTTGTATTTGCACAATTGCATCATTGTATTTTATCCAGAAACATTCATCCCGAAAGTGATGCAACTGACTTCACGTATTTTCAATGCTTTAGCAGAAACGATAAAGTTCCAGCTGCAGACCTAGGTGAAAATGGTCTTCCTCATCGCGCAAGTCTCAATTCAGAAGTCATCCAGATGAGAAGTCTCATCGTTTCATCTCTGTTGCATTATTTTGAATCCACACTAGTACGTTCTTATTGCTGTTACATCCTCCTCGAAGGGAGGCCCAAAGCTATACACACTAAAAGCAACTTTGGCATAGGTATCCAACACTCCTGCTTTTGTATCCAATACCTTGCAATTAAAAAAAACTAAAGATGTATATGAGCTTTTTTTTTATGGTTTTATGATAAAGATGTTGAGCAAAATTTGCATTTGAGCTCAATAGGATGAAATGTAAGCAAAATTTTGGAATTGACATTTTTTGGGATGGAATTCCAAGATAACGTTGATCCAAATACAGAATTATAGAATAATAGACTATAGAAGAGGCCCTTTGGCCCATCGAGTCTGCACCAGCACTCAAAAAACATCCGAACTTCCACCTAATCCCATTTACCAGCACTTGGCCCATCACCTTGAATGTTATGACACACCAGGTGCGCATTCAGGCACTTTTTAAAGGATGTGAGGCAACCCCTGAACCTCTTGCCCCTCATCTTGAACCTATGTCCTCTCGTGACTGACCCTTCAACTAAGTGTTCCCTATCTACTCTGTCTATCAAGCAAAATCAAATTCAAATGCTACATAACATACAAAACACAAGGGCAGGAGCATTACCAATTTAAGCACAAGCAAATGTTAAAGCCTGCATGCAACAGACTTGGAAGGAACTTTCACAGGCTCACGAAAAAGGAGGATGTGGTTCCCCAATGTTGAGCATCTTCACACGAAGCATATGATGATTGAAATTTGAAATGGTCACCAAGTTAAAATTAACAACAAAGCTCGAGAGCCCAATTGTACAAATGCTGGAAAAAGACTGTTGGGTGACAATATTCTAGTCATGAATGGACTATTTGCCCCTAAGTTGCAAATTCACCAACATGGTGAGGTGTTGCAACTGAAAGCAAAGACTCTCTGTCATGCTATATTGTTGGTGATTCAAACAGATGCAACATCACTCTTCTTTGTTCCATTCAAATGCAAAGCAGAAAGGACAGGAGGTCGTAATACAAAATACTTTCCATAAAATCAACCGAAAGCTAAACCACAGCTGTGCTAAAAGGCAGCGGCTACGAAAGCATGGATTTGATTTTCAATCCATTCAGAAAAACAACAAAGATTAGCCACATATGCAGGAGTGGAAATGTTCTCTGACGGTTCCATAGAATGTACCTTAATTTGAAATTCCTCAAAGAGTGAAGCATTCCATGGTTGCATGCAACAAGACTTGGACAGCATGCAGGTCTGGGCTAAAAAGCAGCGAGCAATATTTGCACCAATAAGTGCAGGACAATACCATGTGCAACAAAAGAAAAGTTTAACCATTTTCCCCTTAACATTTAATGAAATTAACGTCACTAACCACCCCACCCACCATCAACATTCTGGGAAATCAGTGTTGATCAGAGACTTAACTGAACCAGACTGGCAAATACTGCGGCAGAGATGCCGGCGTTGGACTGGGATAGTAAGAACTCAGTAAGAATCTAGCAACACCAAATTTTAAATCCAACCGATTTATTTGATAGTAAATTTGCAAGCTTCCGACCTTTTTGTCTTCGTCAGGCAAATGCAGTGTTCTGTCTGCTATACAGCAGACCAAAGGTTGGGAATTCTTTAGAAAGTGATGAACCACCTGACTCTGCCATTTGCCTGCTCCAACAACATAAGAACTTTGACAGATTCAAGACAAAATGGTCCTCTTGATTGGTACTCCATCCACAACCTTAAAATATTCATCCCTTCCACCATTGGTATAGCTTGGCTACAATATGTACCACCTATTAGATTCAATGCAGCAACTCGCTAAGATTCTTTCCAAATCACTTTCTAAAGCCAAAACCTCGTCACCTAGAAAGACAAGGGTACTAGGCAAATGGGAACACTACCCGAACACACCTGAAAGTTCCTTTCCAAGTCGCACACCAACCTGATTTGGAAATGTATCACTGTCCTTTCTCTATTTGTCGGTCAAAACCTTGGAACTTCAAACTAATAGCACCATGACAGCATCTGCACCTCATGGACTGCAACAGTTCAAGGAGGAGGGTCACATCACCTTGTCAAGGGCAACCAGGGACGGACAATAAATGCTGGTCTTGCCAGTGACACCCACACGCCAAAGACATTTTTACAAACGGACAACTCTGAGTAGATGCCGTAGATAAATAGAACACACACAGTGTCAAGTGTTATGCTTCTTTCCAACAACATGCTATAATCATGGTAACAGACCCATACGTTAGCTGTTGTTTCTGAGAAGCTGGTACACAACAAACAGATGGTTTGGCCCAGAATAGAAAGACCAATTTTAGACATTATACTCCATCATCCTCCCGGGAATTCAACAATACTATGGAGGAAAATAATTAGAATTGAATTGATAGCTAACATTGATTTGATCAGTTTTATAGGGATTTGTAGGCAAAGGGTAAAGAAATTGGCTGAATGGACACTTGCCATTAGGTTCACTGCTCATGTGAAAAATAAAACGTGGACTAGTCGGATCTCAGGACCAGCTTCCATATTATAATCTCTATATAAAGATTCTATGGATCAGCCTCTTTGACCACAATATGCTGCCTGACATCCAGAGATCAGAATGATTGGGATTATTCCTAATTTTGAATTAGGGTATTTTTGATTTCATTCTGAAATGAAGAAGAACGAAACATCAAATTTTATCCTGTGGGAACAATTTCGTCATCTTTAGTCACTTCTCACAGCTTAACAGACAAATTCCTGGTGTTGACTTAATTGCTACTCATATATGCTCATAGTTCTTACAAGAATGTGACAATAATTTTTACAAAATCATACAGTGCAGAAGGAAGCCATTAGACCCACTGAGTCTGCACCAACCATAATCCCACCCAGTCCCTATCTCCACAACCCCATGTATTTACCTGGTTAGTCTCCCTGGCACGAACAGCAATTTAGCATAACGAATCCATTTAACCCACACATCCTTGGACTATGGGAGGAAACCAGAGCACCTGCAGAAAACCCAGATAGAAATGGGGAGAATGTGCAAACTGCACACAGACACTGTCCTGAGGCTGGAATTGAACCCAGGTCCCTGACGAGTGCTAACCACTACGCTACCTAAAGTGCTCCAAGTGATTTTGAACTGTTTTACACAAGAGCATTTTTTTTCCTACCTCTCTGGCTATATAATTCAAGGAGCCTCCCTTACTGGTGTGACATGCTAGCTAACTTGATAATTTCAGTAAGACATCTATCAGTACCCTGACATTCTCCAACATTGTGTACTGTGGTTCAATATTGGTCTTCTATTTCCAGTACTGTCCTACCCAACATGAGTACTGTTGTATTTGTCAACATTAATTAATACCTAGCACTTGTAGGTCCAATTCATCACCAATACTTGATAAATATTTATCAGGCTACATTATTTGCTGATCTCTCCCCATTGGTAAATTCAGATAACTTCAATACAATCCCCATTTCCAAATCACATGCATAACATGCAAGCAACAATTATTACTACTGATCTTTGAAATATTTCCATACTAAATCCTATCCTTTGCTTCATTCAACTGCGAAATTTTGATCTGCATCTGTAGCTCACCTCAATTCTAAGGCTTCTGATCTTGGATAAGTCCACATGGTATATTTGTTAAAATTTAAACGGGTGACGCTCACTGAGTTCCCATTATTGACCAATGTTTTTCTAAGATAGCCTATATATTTCACAGACATAATCTCTCTTCAGTAAATAAAGGTCTCTGAAATAGGGTTTGAGGGGGGAGAAAGATAGACTACATTTCCACTACAGGCGATTCCAAAACAAAGGGACATAACTTGCATTTAGATAATGCGACGAAAACAGAGTCTTAACAAGAATATTATCAAGCAAAATTTGACTCCATGCTACGTAAGCTGATTTCAGAACAGGGGATTTAAACTTTGGTCCAAGGAGTAGGTGTTAAGAAGTATCCTAAAGGAGGGATGAGAAGTAGACAGGCTTAGGAAAGGAATCCCAGAGCTAAGACACGGCCAAGCGTGAAGCAATTAAAATCTGGGATTCTAATTAATCAGAATTAGATTAATTCTGATCTAATAAGACTAGAATTAGATTGGAGCGATCTTGGAGGGCTGGGAACTTGAAAGAATCACAGAGATAGGGAGAGATGACGACATGAAGGGATTTGAAAATGAGACATCAGCTGTGACTCAGTTGGTAACACACCCGTCTCTGAATCTAAAGGCTGTGGCTCCAAGCTCCACTTTACTGGTTTGAGTGCAGAACGGCATATACTGTAGTGATTCAAGACAGCAGCTCACCAACTAATCAAGGGCAAAAGTTGGCCTTGCCAGAGACTGTCGCCAATCTACCCCCACCCTGCCCTCCCATCCCCCACCCCACCATCACCGCCTCCTGCATCCCATAAATGAATGAAAAAATAGGTTAGGCAATATGGAGAGGAAACTGCACTGTCAGATGTGCAGCCTTTTGAAATAGATTTTAAACCAAGGTTTTATCCGCCCTCGCAGGTAGATGTGAAAAATCCCATGGCATTATTTTGAAGAACCATAAACACAACAGTGCAGAAAAGGCCATTCAGCCCATCAAATCTGTACCAATTCTCTGACAGAGTATCTTAACTAAGCCCTCCCCCCACCCTCGCCCCATTCCCATTATCTCACACATTCCCTATGGCCAATTCACCTAATCTACATATCTTTGCACTGGAGGAGGAAACCCTCGCAAGCATGGAAGAATGTGTAAAGTCCACGCTGATAGTTACCCAACTGAACCCAGGTTACTGGCACTGTGAGGCAGCAGTGCTAACCATTGTGGCACCCCAGAGGAACAGCAAGGGAGTTTTCCCCAAGTTTCAAAGATTTGAAACATTAACTCCATTGATACTGCCTGACCAGTGAGTTTTTCCAACACTTTCTGCATTTATTTTGGATTTTGCCTTCATTTCACTTCTCCCCATTGTGTATGGCAATAGGTATTCCTCAATCAGCATCACCAATAACAATCTGGGCATTATCACAGGGTATTTGGGAGTTTGCCTTACACAAATTAGTTGCCACAACATTGCAACACTGAATAAACTTCAAAAGTATTTCATTGCCTGTAAATATCTTTTGGGATGGTCTGCAGTCATGAAAGATGCTATATAAAGTCTTTCATTTAAGATAATCCCCAATAAATCCACAAAGAAAGTTATCAAGGACTTCCTTACCCAGAAAGTGATTAGAATGTGGAAGTTGCGGCCACAAGGAGTAATTGACCTGACCATACATGCTTTTAAGCAGAAGCTGAGCAAGTCCAACGGGGAAAGAAATAGAAGATTCTAGCAACAGGGTAAGATGTAATAATGATGGTGGAGCCTCATTTAAAGCATTAATAACCACCAGTATAACCACCAGAGTCTGATTGTTTGTTGGGAATTCAATGTAAAATCATTCTATGACAATTCTTTTTCTGTATATTTCACACTCCTTTCATTAAGCAGAAACATTTCAGTTTAGTTGTTAACTTTTCAAAGAAAAAGTTTATGGAAATAGAAGCAAGATGCTGTATATTCACATTGCAAATCCCGAAAAGGACGATGAAAGGATTCTCAATGAGATAGATTTACAGTGAGATTCATTGTACTGGTGGATGGCACAGTGGTTAGCCCTGTTGCCTTAGAGTGCCAGGGACCCGTGTTCAATTCCTGGTTTGGGTCACTATCTGTGCAGAGTCTACAAATTCTCCCCTTGTCAGGCGGGTTTCCTCTGGGTGCTCCAGTTTCCTCCCACAGTCCAAAAGACGTATAGGTTAGGTATAATGACTATGCTAAATTCTCGCTCAGTGTACTGGAACAGGTGCCGGAATGTGGGGATTTTCAAACAGTAATTTCATCATCGTGTTAATGTAAGCCTACTTGTGATGTTAATAAATAAACTTATAAAACCTGACAAGAACATGAGCAACAGTGACTCATACTTCATAAGTTACTGCTTCAATTGCCAGGTTACCATGTGTAACTGCTGCGCACATTATATTGGAATTGTCATGGTAAACAAAGCTGATCATTACATTACCAAATATTAATACCAGTACACAGCTATAAACTTCAAAACATAGAACAAGCGTTTTCACCAGGCTTCAACCGACAGCACTGACCACTAAGTCTTTTGAGTTACCTTTTAGACCTTCGTAGCCTAGCTCTGCTTAGAAAATGAGGCATTGAGATGTTGGAGAGAACAGACCACAGGTTCGAGTCAGACATGATCCAAAAGTGAACGTTTCAAATACTTGCAGATCCTCCTCGCTCACAGCGAGGACGTGAACTCCAAATCAGGAGGGGAAGGCATCATTAATCAGGCTGCCAGACCAGTTGAAAGCTGCTCCTTTTGAACGCCAGCCACAAAACGCCAACTCAAACAACATACTGCATTGACTAATTATATATAAAAACACTTGTCCCTTCCACTCCAGTTACCACTGCTATTTTACATCTCAAAGACCCTGCAACCTTCTTTAGTTACACTCAGTGCACTGTCAGAGATCGCAGTGATCCACAGCACAATTCATCCCGTCTTATGTCGGTATTCAGTTGCAACACCAAGGTAAATCATCTATTTGGAAACTACCATTCTGTAAAATTGGGAGGGAAGCACTTAACACAATATCCTGGCTGAAAAAAAAAATTTGGAAATCTTGCTGCTTCATGTGGCTTGATTCTATCTTTTTTAATATTTCAAGTTACAAATGATTTCCATATTAATCATACAAAGATAAATATCTGGAACTTTTAGTTACAATTCTCCTCCCTCCCCAACTGTTGGTAATAAGCAATCTCTTGATCCTTTTCAGTGAGACAAGCACAATTCCTACCTCCTGGCAGGTAAAGATAAGTACTTGCCAGAAAAAAAAGCAGTCAGGCAGGACAGGGGGACTACATCCAAATACAATGGTGGACACAAAATGTGATTATATAATTATACAATATTTCAAATCTATAGATATCTCACTATTTCTAGATGTATTAAAAATAAACATGTCATCACACACACATGCAAGTAGTTTCCAAGTGAAACAAGTCTCAACTGAGCCCAGAAGGCAGCACCGAGAATGACTAACAGCAGCAGGGAGAAGGTGGGGGTTGGAGAGAGTAAGTGCGGCCCAGGGTATTTGCCTAGTCACAGAAGATTTGCTGGCTGGCTTACAACACCCACAGAGCATCTTGGTGCACACTGTGTGGGAAAACCTCACTTTAATATTCTAAAATAATGTATTGACAAAGCCAATTAGATGTAATTTTCTGCAATTAATGATGTGCTCATCCTGGAATAGGGATGAGAAATTCTATCCAAATTGGAATTCTAGAGAGGACAGGGAGTAGAGGCTTGTTCAATGTGTGACTGTGTCTGTAAAAAGAGAGAAATAACGTGTGAAAGAATGTGAGAGAGAGAGGGGATGAGTGAGAGTTACTGTGAGAGGGTGTGTGCGCGCACACGTGAAAGAAACAAATAGAGAATGAGAGGAGTGTGTGCAAGAGAGGGTGCCAAAATGTATAAGGGTCTGTGTATGTGACAGAGTGTATCAGTGTGTGCGTGTACAACAGATTTGTATGTGAGAGAAAGTGTATGTGTAACATTGTATCTGTGTGTGAGACAGAGAGAGAGAGAGAGAGAGCGTGCGTGCGTGAGTGAAAAAGCGTGCGTGTGTGGATGTGTGTGAACGGAAGTGTGCGTGTGCGTCAGTGAAGGTGTGGGTGCGTGTGAGCGTAACAGAGTGTATCAGTGTGTGAGAGAGAAAGAGACAGAAAGATGTGTGTAACAAAGAGTGTATCAGTGTATTCTGTGTTGTTGGTTTTTTTTCTTTCACATAAACAGGTTCAGCAAAATGGGGAAACAGTTACAACTAAAATGCGACTCTCAAAAATCACAGGAAGTTCACTGTAACATCAGCATTCACAAAAGTTCATCGTTATCAGTGGATGGTGAATTGGTGCATGTATTTTATAGGGCCGGGGGCTGGGCAGAGAGGGGGCAGTGGAGACTGCTCACTGGCCAAAAACTGACGTGGCTGGGTTTAAACATTTAGAAGTGGGATTTCCGTATCATACACAAGAAAAGAAACCAAAGAAAGGTGGTATGTGTGGCTGCACTGGGAAGGCAAGTCCTGGTTTAAGTTGGGGAGTTGTTTCAGAGCCTATGAGGAGGCTACACCATTAATTATGTACTTACATATAGTGGACTGGCTGCCAATTTCAGCACTTGCCCACTTAGCTTATTGTGGGAGACAACTTGGGAATAGATGGAAGAATGATGAGTAAGCTGGCCAGCCTATTTTATATACCCCTTGCCCAAAAACATGCCAGATAGGTGCACATAAAATCCATTCCAGGTAACAAGGAGCATAGACTGAGACTAGGGGAGAATGTTAACACAAAAAAAGTGGGCTTATATTGGTAGAGATGTGAAAATTAAAAATCTCAAACACACTCCACTAATGGTTTTAATAAAGATGGGATAGGGCCATTACCAACCAAACTGCCAGAGGCTGGGGGTTAGTCAATTCAATATTAACTAATTTATTTGCATGTCTCAGAGTTAACCTAGTTTCTGGACATAACCTTGGCTGACTGGATTTCCTTGGCAGCTAAACAAGGTGATGGCTGTTGCTTGGAGGAGGGAACTTCTCAATACTGCTTGTGGGCCAGGAGAGGGATGAGAACATCAACCTGGCACCTCCCTGTCGCACTCCACCTCCCGCCCAAGCTTATCTGCTTCCCTGGCAAACAGAGGGTGAGTTCCACTCCATCCACCACTTCTACAGAACTATAATCTTCTAGTGCCAGATAGGCCAAGCCATCTAGGGCTGCAGCAGTTCTTCTGTGCAAGGTATTACAATCCCTCAGATGCAGGAAAAAAATCAGTTCTTGAACTAAATTGTGCCTTTTTACATACGAGCCATCAGCAGCAGATGCATGTGCACAGAGTACATCTCTCTGTTAATTGTTCATTCCCGGAAGTGTGACACATAGAATCACAGAATCCCTACAGCACCGAAGGAGGGCATTCAGCCCATTGAATCTGCAACAACCACAATCCCACCCAGACCCTATCCCTGTAGCCCTACATATTTACCCTGTTCATCTGCCTGACACCAGAGGGTCAAATTTGCATGGCCAATCCACTTAACCCATACATTTTTGGACTGGGGAAAGAAACCAGAACACCTGGAGGAAACCCACAAAGACATGGGGAGAAGGTGCAGGCTCCACACAGGCCCAAGTTATTCATGTTTACCCTCGCTGAGAATTGAACCTAGGTCCCTGGCACTGTGAGACAGTATTACTAACTACTGCGTCACTGTTCTGCAGTGGGTTTGTTATTTCCTACTGTTTTGTTTTTAGCTGTTCTTGAAAATGGGGGTTTTTGCTCAACTTGCCAAACTTATTCATTCTCTATAAGACTTATCTAGGATAGGTGAATTAGCCATGACCAATGCAAGGGGTTACGGGGATAAGGCAGAGGAGAGGGCCAAGGTGGGATGCTCCTGTGGAGAATCAGTGCAGACTCGATAGGCCGAACGGCCTCTTGATGATTTGATGATTCTGAGTTACATAATTAAAACTGATACATGCAATACTCATAGGCTGGAACTGAAATGGAATGGAGTCTTTGACATGATGGATGTAATACTGAAATAGTATACTAGCATTATAATATTTTATATTTTTATATTCATGTAAACTGGGAATAATTATTTCCTTTTAGAGAAGGCAATTTCATGATTTATGGAATGGTGGCTTCAAATCTAGAAATCTTTGGCAACTTTAAGAAATGGTAATGGAATTTTTAAAAATCAGTTTAATTTATGTGATTTTTATGGCTTCATTGTCTCATTATTTTAAATGCACTGAAACAGTTACAACATACATTTAATCAGTCAAATTTTTGCAAAGATGCAATTTCTCTTTTTCATTGTCAATTATTCATTTATATGTGACTTATAATGAACAAGCAACATTCTAGCAATGAATTTCCAAATGGATGATACAATCTGAACTGACTTGAACCAAATCAAACCAAAGGTGTAGATGCTGTATATACGTATGATTTGGCAACCAACCCCTAACCTTGTACTGAATACAACTGCCACTGGCTGTTGCAACATTCATACAACATTTGTAAAGACTGGAATTCTTTTTTGACAGATGCTGCAATCTTGTACAAATAAAAGCCAGTACCATTTTCACACAGTGGGCACAAGGGGCAGAACTGTGACACAGTGATTAGCACTGCTGCCTCTCAGCATCAGGGACCCGAGTTCAATTCTCAGCTTGGATCAATCTGTGCAGAGTTTGCACATTCTCCGTGTTTGCGTGGCTGTCCTCCAGGTGCTCTGGTTTCCTCCCACAGTCCGAATGATGGGCTGATTAGGCGGATTGGCCATGCTAAATTCTCCCTCAGTGTACCTGAACAGGCGTCGCAGTGCAGCAGCCAGGGGATTTTCACAATAATTTCACTGCAGTGTTAATGTAAACCTACTTATGACACTAATAAATAAATTTTAAAACTTTATATTTTATAGGTTGCGAATTGGATGTTTTCTCCTCTAACTGCCAGCTCCATAAGTGGCCTTTGATGTCAAGTGAAAGTGTTAAACCAAATGTTCACCAAGTAACTTATCAAAAGCAAACGAGAGAACATTCTAGAAGGTCCATCTGGCTGCAAGTTAGCAGGTGATAAATCGAATGTGCAAGATAAATTTCCTGGTCCTGATTCCTGGAAATTTATCCTAGCACATTTGAGGACAGCTGAAATATTCAAAACGCAGCACCTGAATAGAACAATCAGATGAGAAATTTGATTACTTGTCATGGTGACAAGAAATATTACTAAAGCTGTTTCAGATCTCGTGTCAAAAGATGCTGAAAATATTTA
Organism: Sphyrna mokarran; assembly: GCA_024679065.1. Taxonomy (NCBI): domain Eukaryota; kingdom Metazoa; phylum Chordata; class Chondrichthyes; order Carcharhiniformes; family Carcharhinidae; genus Sphyrna; species Sphyrna mokarran. Next base: position 28,909,737 of record JAGIQG010000006.1, on the reverse strand, counting down.
AAGCCAGCGCAATGAAGTACCTGAGTATAATTATCTATGTCATAGGCGCCATCTAAATGCACGCTGTTATTGCTGGATCACTGTACATTAAGTAGAGGAAAAAAATATACTTGGCTCTTTCATCCTTAGGTTAGAGACATTAACGGTTAAAATACGTAGGGATATGGGGTAGAGCCAGGGTAGGATTGTGGTCAGTGCAGATTTGATGGGCCGAAGGGCCTCTTTCTGCACTGCAGGTTTCTGCGACTCTGTGATTCTTTCACTATTCCACACATCCTTAAACAAGTCATCTTCAAAAAGAACACTGAAGATTTATATTCCATTGGCGATAATCTACTGATGTTAGCCCAGGATTCCTCTCAAACTGCAATGCGTTTGGTCAAATTACTGGTGGCATTCATCTGTATCTGCTTCTGTAAAAGATCAGCCTCCTATATTCCAGCTAAAGGAGGTCCTTAAACATCCTACTGTAAATGTAAAGCAGCAGGACTGAGTTTCCAGTGCTTTCTGCCTGACCATTGTTTCTTTTAGGAAATTGTCCAATATCGGTTATCATTTTCTTTTAAAATCACAAATCTTGCTCGTTTTTTTAAATGATATGAATCTTGACTAGGCCAACATCTCTTAATCATCCTCGAGAAGGTATATTCTGGCCATTTCAAAACATTGTTTTTAAGAAGTTTCTATTTTTCTCTACAGTAAGAACAAAGAACAGAACAGCACGGGAACAGGTCCTTCGGCCCAACAAGCCCGTGCCGCCACCCCGATGTTCCCACCTCTACCCGCGTTCCCTGTCTATGTTTATAGATCTATGGATTAAAAACCAAATTTGAGGCAATTTAGGGAGAATTTGTTTTCCCAATTAGCCTAAAAGCACATCTTTGGGATGTGGGAGGAAACCAGAGCGCCCGGAGAAAACCCACGCAAGCACGGGGGAGAATGCGCAAACTCCCACAGACACAGGCCCAAATCCATGTATCTGCACAGCACAGCGATATCACTGAGCTGTCATGTTGCCCGTCAAATGGTCCAGGTCAAGCATACACTAACGACGTGAAGCTCTAGGATACTCTCAAAAAAGATCCAAGAGCAGCCCTCTCACGAACCATTGTGTATGCCCCTCGTTAGACAACAAGGTGGACCAAAGCACCTGTAGGATAAAAACAAGTACATCAATATCATCTATTTACACACTTCCCAGGGACTCACAAGGCTCATGATCCCTATTTTAAATAAGTTTTCTGTACCCTCCATTCCCATTCTGTTCATGTGCCCATCTAAATATTTCTTAAATAACTCCAGAGTGCCTGCCTGCACCACTTTACTTGGCAGCGCATTCCATACCCCCACCACCCTCTGTGTGAAAAAACTCCCTCTAGTATCCAAATTATACCTTAGCCTCCTCACCCTAAGCCAGTGACCAGTCACTCTTCCCAAGAACAGGAAAATATCTGGTCTGAAGTTAATGAGACATCATTCAACTTCTCAATTTTATTCCTCAATCCAGGCTGCTGGATACAATGACTGGAATTTTACCATCCTGCCTGCCACAGGAATCAGAACAGGCAAATGCAGCAGACAATAGAAAGGTCTGTTGACCTTGGGCAGGATTTCACGACAAAAAGTCTTTACAATCTTTACAGATGCATCAGGGAAAGCATCCTTTCTGGTTTTATGGCTCCTGCTCTGCCAAAGACCGCAATGAACTGCAGAAGGTCATGAATGTAGCCCAGAACGTTACTCAAACCAGTCTCCCATCCACCGATTCTATCTACACTTTCACTGCCCGACAAAGCAGCCAGCATAATTAAGGACCCTACACAACCTAGACATTCTCTCTTCCAATTTCTTCCATTGGGAAAAAGATACAAAAGTCTGAGGTCATATACCAACCCATTCAAGAACAGCTTCTTTCCCGCTGCTGTCAGACTTTTGAATGGACTGCCTCGCATTAAGTTGATCTTTCTCTATACCCTAGCTATGACTGTAACACTACGTTCGGCACTCCCTCCTTTCATTCTCTATGAACAGTATGTTTTATCTGTATGGCACGTAAGAAACAATACTCTTCACTGTATGTTAATACATGTGACAACAATAAATCAAATCAAAAAACCATAAAATCCCACCCATTATCTCATATCTCCATCACACTTTCCTCCTGTTTCTCTTGCTCTTGTTTTAGTCATTTCAAACTCAAATCAAGAAATCTTTCAGCATTTGAACAGAACAAGTGCTACACTTTCACATTCACCATACACGTTCCAGTGTTAGTATCTGTTTGAATGTTCACCACTGTTGTAAAATTCATTTTCTTAACCAATGAAATCCGTATACTGCACCTGCCATTTTCACACCAAATTTTGACCACAACAGAATGATATCTCAGAATGCTCAACAAATCACATGGTACTGAAGAGGTCCTTCAGCCCATTGAGTCTGCACAACAAAATTACACTAAATCAACACCGATCCCATGTTCCGGCACTCGGCCCACAGCCTTGAATATTGTAACATTTCAATGCTCAGCCACATATGTTTTCAAGGTTGAGGTTTCCTACCACTACTACCTTCCCAGGCAGCGCATTCCAGATTCCAGCCACCCACTGGGCGAAAAACATTTTCCTCAAATCCCCACCAAACCTCCTGCTCCTCACCTCAAAATTATGACCCCTCATTATTAACCTTTTAACTAAGGGGAATAGCTGCTTCCTATCCACCTTTTCCCTATCCCTCATTACCTTACACACCTCAAATAGGCTTCCCCTCAGCCTTCTATGTTTTAAAGAAAACAACCCAAGCTTACCCTGCATTTTTTTCATATCTCAAATGCTCCATCCCAGACAACATCCTGGTGAGTTTCCTCTGTACCCTCCCCAGTGTAATCACATCCTTTCTGTAGTGAAATGACCAGATAGCATACCAGTTGCGGCATAATCACAATTTTGTGCAGCTCCAACAAAACCTTCTTGCTCTTATAATCTACGACATGCCTGAAAAAGTCAAGTTTTGATTTGTTTTTTTTGTCACGTCATAGTATACGGTGAAAAGTATTGTTTCTTGTGCACTATGCAAAGCATACTGTACAAAGGGAAGGAGAGTGTGCACAATGTAGTGTTATGGTTGTAGCTAGGGTGTTGAGAAAGATCAACTTAATGTGAGGAAGGTCCATTCAAAAGTCTGATGGCAACAGGATAGAAGCTATTCTGGAGTCAGTTGTTATGTGACCTCAGACCTTTATATCTTTTTCTTGATGGAAGAATGGGCAGCATGCGTGAGGTCCTTGCGTGATGACCTTTTGTAGTTTTATTGCTGTCTTAGGCAAAGCAGGAGTCATGCCAAGCTGTGATACAACCAGAAAGAATGCTTTTTATGGTGCTTCTGTAAAAGTTGGTGGGAGTGTACCTTCTTAACTACACTATTAAGCTGTTCTGCTGCCTTGTGGGATCTGTGGACAAGCACCCCCAGATCACTCTGAGCTTCCGAGTACCCTGTCATTCATTGTGCATTCCCTTGTCTTGTCACTCTTTCCAATATTCATCCCTTCATTTTTCAGAGTTAAATTCCTTCTGCTACAGATCTGCCCATCTGAGTAACTCATCTACATCTTCTGGCAACCTATGACCTTCTTCCACACTGTTAACCACCCTGCCAATCCTTGTATCATCCGCAAACTTACTCATCATGCCCATCCCCACCCCCCCCAATATTCTTATTTATTATCATTTACATAAAATCATAAATAATAAGGGATCTGGCACTGACCTCTGGTACACCACTGTACACTAGCCTTTAGTCACATAAAGTCTATTACCACATCCTCTGTCTCCTAACACAAAGTCATTTTTTGGATCCATCTGCCAAGTTACCTGGACCTCCTGTGCTTTTACCTTCCCGAGAAATACCCCATGTGGCTCCTCATCAAAGTCTTTGCTGAAATATATATAAACTACATCAACTGCACTACATACAAACCTGGTCATTTCCTCAAAAAATTCAATCAAATTTGTTAGGCATGACCTCGCTCTGACAAAATCATGCTGACTATCTCTGAACCTTGTCCTTCAATGGAGATTAATTCTTTCCTTCAGTCTTTTCTCCAACAGTTTCTCTATCACCAACGTGAGATGTAAATTTTTTATGTTAAGTTGGGCTGCTTGGTCCATTAAACTGCAGCAGCACTTCTGTGTATTCACAGATCCCTAAAACTACATACCAACAGCCTGTGCTTAAGATCCCTCAGGTCACATTAGTAGATGTCCCTAAAAAGGGACAAAAACGTGCATTTAGCAAGTACAAATCAGTTACCAAGATGCCATGCAGTTTTCTACGACAAGAACTTTTTTTAAGCATGGTGATAGGTTTGTATTTATAGCAGACTCCTAGCTGGCTTTAAAAGAAAACACATTGCAACAATGAGAAATGAAGGGAAGGAATGAATGAATGAAGATTAATAAAACCAGAAAATATTGAAGATGATTCAACAAAACCTTATGGTTCTGGCTCTTCTCCGTGACCATACAATTAGAAGCATGTCAATGCACAAAGAACTGATTTTGCTTTAAGCAATCATACAATATACAAATACCGACACACATTCCTTCCATATATCATATTTTGAAAATGCTTTTGAACCCTCACCTTGATTTCTAATGCCATCTATTATGCTTTCAAAATTCAGACATTTGAAATGGATTTGCTTATATCTGTTTCAAGGACATTCTTGCTGTGAGCTTCCACACTGATCTCCACTCAATAAAAACCTTACTCATGCGTATCACACAGAATTATTTCTTTAAAAGGGAGACTGCACACAGCTTTGAAATGGTTAATAAAATGAATCAATACAACATGCGTTCATTTCTGATCAGCTGACAAATGAAGGGAGACGTGCAGACACGTTTAGGTTTATTATATGAATTGTACAAACTTATACAATGGGTGGAGAGATGGCATAGTGGGAGATGGTGGCAGGGTGGGCGGAGGGGGGAGAAGGAAAGATAGAAGATTAATTTCTCCCAATCTTCGGGGCTTTTGTCTCCATGTATGCTTTATCTTTCAACTTCATATCCTCTTTAATTTCCTTGGTTAACCATTGTTGGTTTATCCTTCTCTTAGAATCTTTCCTGCATACTGAATTACCTCCTTAAATGCCTCTCACTGCTTGCTTAATTCCTGCTAATCTGTATTTCCTGCTAATCTATACATCTAGTCCACTTGAGTTAACTCTCTCTTTTTTAATTCTAATTCCTTTCAAGTTAAACACTGTTGTTTTCTATGCAAGATTCTCACGTTCAAGTTGAATATTAAATTCTATCATGTTATGATCACTATTTCCTTTTTAGTCTGAAGTTATTTATTAAACCTACTTCGTTGCATATTAACAGATCCAAGATAGCCTGCTCTAGGAAACTATCCTTAATGTACTCAATGAACTTGTTACTGTAGTCACCATTTCCAACTTCATTAACCCTAACCCAATCAACAAGAAGATTAAAGTCACCCATAATTATTACTCTATTCTTTTTACATGCTCTTACTATTGACTTTCTATTCCACAGGCTGGTAACTAGCTATCTGAATGAGACTAATGCTTAATTATTTCATTAATTTGGTAACTGCTTTAAATTTTGATGGAAGATTGTAATGCAGATGTTAAATCAAATCTTGCTGACGCAAGACAGTTCTGCAAACCAAACTGAATCATCATTAGTTCCTTAATGAAGATTCATCTAGTACTCCTGTTGAACACTCCAATTAGGTATTGATCCCTTTGTTCTTACATCAACCTTAGAATTTATTTTATTCGTGGGATATGGCGTTGCTGCTGGCTGCCATTCCCATTTGCCCTTGAGAAGGTGCTGGTGATCTGCCTTCTTGAATCGCTGCAGTCCATGTCCTGTGGGTTGACTCATAATACCATTAGGGAGGGAATTCCAGGATTTCGACCTAGTGTCTGTGAAGAAATGGCGATATATTTCCAAGTCAGGATGATGAGTGGCTTGGAGTGGAACTTGCAGGTGGTGATGTTCCCATTTATCTGCTGCCCTTGTCCTTCTAGATGGAAGTGATCATGGGTTTGGAAGATGCTGTCTTAAGGATTTGGTGAATTGCTGCAGTGCATCTTGGAGATAGCACAAGCTGCTGCTACGGAGCATCAGTGGTGAAGGGATTGAATGTTTGTAGATGTGATGCCAATCAAGTGGGCTACTTTGTCCTTGATGGTGTCAAGCTTCTTGAGTGTTGTTGGAGATGCACCGATCCAGGCAAGTGGGGAGTATTCAATCACATTCTTGACTTATGGTTTGGAGATGGTGTACAGACTTTGGGGAGTCAGGAGGGAAGTACTCTGCATAGTATTCCTAGCCTCTGACTTGCTTGTGTAGCCACTGTGTTTATATGGTGAGTCCAGTAGGATTTCTGGTCAATGGTAACTCCAAGGTTGTTGACAGTGCGGGATTCAGTAATGGTTACACTATTGAATGTCAAGGGCGGTGGTTAGAATGTCTCTTATTGGTGATGGTTATTGCCTGACATTTGTATGGTGTGAATGTTACTTGCCTGGATATTGTCCAGATCTTGTTGTATTTGGACATAGACTACTTCAGTAACTCAGGAGTCATGAATGGTGCTAAACATTGCAATCATTGGCAAACATCCCCACTTCTGATCTTATGATGGAGGGAATGTCATTGATGAAGCAGCTGAAGATTGTTGGGCCTAAGACACTATCCTAAGGGACTCTTGCAGAGATATCCTGGGGCTGAAATGACTGACCTCCACAGCCATAACCATCTTCCCACGTACCAACCATGACTCCAACCAGCAGAGAGTTTGCCCCGATATCTATTGGTTCCAATTTCGTAGGGCTCCTTGATGCCACTTAGTTGAATCCAGCCTTGATGTCAAGGGCTGCCACTCTCATCTCACCTCTGGAATTCAACTCTTTTGTCCATGTTTGAACCCAAAGCTGTAATGAGGTCAGGAGCTGAGTGACTCTGGTGAAACCCAAACTGGGCATCACCAAGTGCTGATAACTCCTTCCATTACTTTAATTGATGATTGAGAGTAGATTGGGTGGTAATTGGTCGGGTTAGATTTATCCTATTTTGTGTGTATAGGACATATCTGGACAAGGCAATTTTCCATATTGCTCGGTAGATGCCAGTGTTGTAATCGCACTGGAAGAGTTTGGCTAGGGGAGCAGCAAATTCTGGAGACAAATCTTCAGTACTATTGCCGGAATGTTATCAGGATCTGTTACTTTTGCAGTATCCAGTGACTCCAACCATGGAGTGAATCAAATTGGCCGGAAAATGGCATCTGAGATGCTGGGGGCCACTGGAGGAGGCCAAGATGGATCACCCATTCGGCACTTCTGGCTGAAGATTGTTGCAAATACTTCAGCCTACCTTTTGCACTGATGTGCTGGATTCCTCCATCATTGAGGATGGAGATATTTGTGGAGCTTTCTCCTCCAGTGAGCTGTTTAATTGTCCATCAACATTCCCGACTGGATATGGAAGGGCTGCAGAGCTCAGATCTGATCTGTTGGTTGTGGGATCGCTTAATGCTGTCTATCGCTTACTGTCTTTGCTGTTTGGCATGCAAGTGGTCCTTTTGGTAGCTTCACCAGGTTGACATCTCATCTTTAGGTATGCCTGATTCTGCACTCTCCATTGAACCAGGGTTGATTCCCTGGCTTGATGGTAATGGTTGAGTGGAGGATATGCCAGGCCGTGAAGTTACAGATTGTGCCGGAATACAATTCTGCTGTGCCTCATGATATCCAGTCTTGAGTTGCTAGATCAGTTCGAACTCTGAACCATTTAGCACGGGGATAGTGCCACACAATACAATGGAGATTATTTCCCAATGTGAAAGCAGGACTCCATCCCCAGAAGGACTATGCATGGTCACTCTTACCAACACTGTCGTGAGCAAATGCATCTACAGCTGGCAAGGATGAGGTCAAGTATATTACTTCCTCTTGTTGATTCCTTCACCGGCTGCAGATCCAGTCTAACAGTTAGATCCTTCAGGATCCGACTAGCTTGATCAGTAGTGCTGCAGCTGAGCCACTCTTTGTGGTGGGCATTGAAATCTCCCATCCAGAGTACATTTTGCACCTTTGCCACTCTCATGCTTCCTCCAAGTGTTGTTCAACATGCAGGAATACTGATTCATCAGCCAAAGGAGGACAGGTACGTGGTAATAACTAAAACATTTCCTTGCTCATGTTTAACCTGAAACGATAAGACTTATGGGGTCCAGAGTCAATGTTCAGAACTCCCAGTACAGATACTCCCTCCTGACTGTATACCACTGTGCTGCCACCTCTGCTGGCAGACAAGACATAGTAAGAGTCTGGCAACACCAATTTTCTAAGTTTACCCCAGTCCAACGCTGGCATCTCTACATCATGACTACTATGGACAAGACATATGCAGGGATGGTACTGGTGGTGTCTGGGGTGTTATCTGTAAGGTATGATTCTGTGAGAATGAATACGTCAGGCTGTTGCTTGACTAGTGTACGAGACAGCTCTCCCATTTTTGGCACTAGCCCCCATATGTTAGTAAGAAGGACTCTGCAGCATCAACAGGGCTGTTTGTTTTACCATTGCCCTTGTCGATGCCAGGTGGTCAATCTGGTTTCATTTCTTTGTTGAGACTTTGTAGCGATTGTTACAACTGAGTGGCTTGCCAGGTCATCTCAGAAGACAATTCAGAGTCAACCACGTTGCTGTGGCTCTGGAGTCACACGTTGACCAGACCAGATATGGATGGCAGATTTCCTTTCCTAAAGGACATTAGTGAACCAGATGAGTTTTTCCAACAATCAACAATGGTCATCAGTAAACTCTTAATTCCAGATTTTTTTTATTGAATTCAAAATTCCACTATCTGCCATGGCAGGATTCGAACCCAGGTCCCCAGGTTTCTGGATTAATAGGTGAGCAATAATACCACTAGGCCATCACCTGTCCAATAGCATATCAGCATAGAGAGAGATCTAGAAATGCTGATCCACAGTTCTCTGAAGGTGGCAACTCAGGTGATAAGGTGGTCAGAAAGCATCTTCATTGGTCAGGCTGTTGAGTGTAGAAATTGAAAATCATGTTGCAGCGATATAAGACTTTGGTTAGGCCACATTTGGAATATTGTGTACAATTCTGGTCACCACACTACCAGGAAACATGATGATGCATTGGAAAGAGTGCAAAAGAGATTTACCAGGATGTTGCCTGGTTTGGAGGACGTGGACTATGAAGAAAGGTTGAACAAACTTGAATTGTTTTCATTGAAGCATTGGAGGATGAGGGGGAAGGTGATAGAGATTTATAAGCTTTTGACAGACAAGGATAGGGTGGGATATTCAGAGTCTTTTTCCCTGGGTCGAAGGCCAATTGCTCAGGGACATCAGTTAAAAGTGAGAGAGGGAAATTTAAAAAGAAATGCAAGGGCCAAGTTTTTCACACAGAGGGTGGTGAATACTGCCAGAGGTGGTGGTGGAAGCAGATTCTATAACAACTTACAAATGGAATCTGAATAGGTACGTGAATAGACAGGGGATAGAGGGACATTCACTATGCAGAGGCAAGATAAAGTTAAAATAGATGTCAGCACAGGCTTGATGAGCCTAAGGGCCTGTTCCTGTGCTGTATTGTTCTTTGTTCTTAACATGGTTGATAATATCTTAGATATGGAAATGACGTACAATAGAAATAATCTTTAATCTAATCTTTCCAGGACAATGAGAAGGAATTAGGTCAAATGGGTGGGGATTTAGCTCAACAGCGTATGCGGTGAGGTAACATTTGCGTAAACTCTGATGGATAAGTGCAAATTACACAAAGAACAGGCAGGCGAACCAAACACTTTTCTGGTGACAAAGAACAGGTCAAAATAAGCAGATATCAAAACAAACTGCATAACCCTGAGAACGATAGGGCTGCCGAAATCATTGGAAAACATTGCAATCCGCCCATCACATCCCAGCTCCAGGTGCCAAAAGCAATGCAGCACCCAGCACATCCCATCTATAGGAGGCAGCGGAGGAGCAACCGAACCAGTGTACCCCACTTCCTTGTAACAGAATTAACAAAACATCGAGGGCACCCCAGTTCCCTGTAACAGAATCAATGTAACTTCCAGCATGCCCCGGTTCCCTAGAACAAAATCAGCAAAATATCCAGCGCGCTCCAGTTCCAGGAAACCAAAAACAGCAATAACCCAAAAGGACCTGAGGATTAAAACAGCACCAGCACTGGACAGCCCAACTTTCCTGCTTGTTTCATCTGTCCCAGTTCTGTTCCGACAGCAGAACAACACTCTCCACAGAGATCCACAGTAATGTTCTGGGATTCGGGTTCAAATCCCACCAAACTTGGAGAAATTTGAATCTAATAAAAGAATAAACTAGAATAGAACTTTACTGTCCATGCAAAAGCAGGCACAGTAAGAAGTCTCACAACACCGGGTTAAAATTTAACAAGTTTATTTGGAATCATGAACTTTCGGAGCACTGCTCCTTATCACCCCATAAGTTTGTAACTCCAAATAAGCCTTCTTACAATGCCCACATCATATCTAACATATCACCGATATCTCCACATCATCCAAAAGTGGAAATATCTCTTTGGCTTCATCTCCAGTATAACATATAATCATACAGTCATTAATTTAAAATCAGAGAATATTTCATATACATCTACATTCATATATTTGTGCATATATAACATGCATTCGTATCATACAAACAGAACACATTGAACTCTGCGGTTGAATAAATAAATAAAAATAGCAGGTTGAGTTTACATTGTTATTTAGTTGGCTTATGGCACTGGAAACAAAAGACGTCTTGAACAGATTTTTCTGCCATCCTTACCTATGTGTAACTGCAGACTCTCAGCAATGTGGTTGACTCTTAAATGGATTCTGAAATGACCAAGCAAGCCACTCAATTCAAGGATAATTAGGAATAGACAATAAATGCTGGCCCAATCAGCAACTCAGTCATCCAATGAATGAATAAAATTGTCCCAATCCAAAAATATAAAGAATATTAAAGCCATGTCAAATCCAGTCAATCATTATCAGAAGCATTGAGGCTTCAATTTTCTAGGCTCGAGGGGAGATAACTACGAGAGATAGATGCATCACAGAAAGATCTGGGACCATCCATACTATAAAAAGGTAAACAAGGCGGCCTCAAAATCTCTGCCTACATATAATCCAACTACTTCAACATTGGGTAGGAAGCATAGGTTTTGATGTTTGGAATCCTGCATTTTCATTACTTTTTGACAAAAGATTTGTGCTGGAGACTGCTAACAAGCCACTGAGATGATTGGTGAAAACCATTGACCAGTGCACTGCCAAGATTGTAATGTCTCTTGTTAAAGATTCAAAGTTATGACCTTGAGATTAGCCACAAGCCAGGTAACTTGATGTTCACATTGGATACACTTAGAAAAGTTGCCTAATCCTGAGAAATTTGAAAACATCTAAAAGTTTGATCTAAAAGTTGACTCCAAACAACTGCATAATCTCAAACAGACCATTGTCCACAGCAAACTACCCAGCCTTCAGGAGAACAGTGACCAGAACACCACATGCCTCTGCCACAGTAACCTCTGAAAGACATGCTGGATCATCGACACAGGTGCCATCAATTCATGCCAGAACACTATTCACCAGGTACTCTTGCAACTCAGCCAACGATGTCTGCCCTGATATGCTGCAGGAAAGGATGTCCGAAGCACATTGAGGAGACCATGCAGACAATGGATGAATGAACACTGTTGGACAATCACCAGGCAAGACTGTTCTCTTCCTGTTGGTGAATACTTCAGCGGTCACAGGCATTCGGTCTCTGATCTGCGGATAAGCGTTCTCCAAGGCAGCCTTCACAATGTACGACAGAGTAGAGTCACTGAGCAGAAACTGATAGCCAAGTTCCGCACACATGAGGATGGCCTCAACCAGGATCTTGGGTTCACATTACACCATTTGTAATCCCCATGACTTGCCTCAGTATTCTGTAAACTGAGTGTGTGTCTTTACATGCTCTGTTTCTGATCAGAACTCCTCACTCACCTAACAAAGGGGAAAAGCCCCAAAAGCTATCGATGTTTGCTACCAAGTAAGCCTGTTGGATTTTATCTTGCTGTTGTGAGACTTCCTATTGTGTTTATCCCAATCCAACGCCGGCATCTCCATATCAAGGAAGTTGAGACAAATAGCAATGTCCTAACTCCAGGAAAGCACGCAGAATCTACTCCTGCTGCAGCTAATGAAGGTCAATGGGAGGGAAGACCTCCAAGAAGTAACAACTCAGCAGGTCTCACTATTGCCCTCAGAGGCCTCCACGATCACTTTCCAGTCAGAAAATGTGATGAGCTCATCTTTCTTCTTCCAGAAGATATGGAGAGCTCTGGGATTAGCAGTCTGAAGCAAGGCAACACCTAGTAATATCACAACTTGACATATCCACACAGTCTTTCATGACAGACTATCAACTTAAAGCGCATGAACAGTAAGGCCCTCCTGTCATCTACCACAGAGATCTTAAATGAGATAACATGCCTGGACAAAATGCTAACTCTGAACAAGCTGAGGCCATTGGTTTCTTGAGACAAGTAAAACTCAGATCTGCGACAGCTTGTCACTCAAATTGTATTCGACTCTGTCGGATCGACGAAGTTTGGCTGGGAATGTATGACAGTATGCTTCTGGTCAGCAGCATGGCAGAACACACGAGGAAAGGCATCATCACCCTCATCTTCCAGCAGGAGGGGGAAAGAGAAGGAAGGTCTCTGCTTAAAATGGACTCTAAAATTCTAAAGTATTTGCCAATCAGATCAATCTGCTCTTGAGCTGATAATCCATTTTGACTTTCCAGGAACATGATTGCCTCTATTTCATTAACCTGCAGTACGTTGTCAAAGGCTTTCTTAAAATTCAAATAGACAACGTTCATCATTCTCCCTTCATCAATCTTTGCTGTTCATCCAAAAAAATTCAATTAAATTAGCCAAGCACTATCTGCTGTTTACAAATCTACACTGCTATCCTTACATAGCTCAAACCTCTCCAGTGCCTACTGATGTTTTCCCCCTGATTACTATTTCTAAATCCCTTTCCATTATTGATGTGAAACCAACTGGCCAGTTGTTATTGGAGTGTCCTTGCAGCCTCTCATTCAAGGGCACCCAAATTTCCACTAAGTGCAGGTTCCAAGTTGCAGCTGGTGTCCAGGTTATGCAGCAGGTAGCACAGTCAAACCTGGTGGATTTGCATAAAAGCAAAATACTGCAGATGCTGGAACCTGAAATAAAAACAGAAAATCCTGTTAAACATCAGCGGGCCTGACAACATCTGTGGGAGAGAATAGAGCCAATGTTTTGAGTCTAGATGACCCTTTGTCAGAGCTGTGGATTGTAGGCTGGCACACTAGCCATGCAGACAGCAGAGAAAATTATCTTCTACTTGACTCTAACTCCATTATCCCGCCGCCCTATTACACTGGACTCATAGTCCAGCCCCTTCAGAGTTCAGAGTTCAGATTCAGACAACAGCTGCACGCGCCCCCCCCCCCCCCCCCTCCCACAACTCCTGTTCCTGTCCACTACATGATCAAAATCAAGGCATCTCGCCCATTCCACAATACACTGCATGACTACCGAAGTGATGCCAAATATCTAATGACTGCCAGACAGTGAGACACGCTGGAAAGGAAGATAAGTGAGTTAGAAACTCAGCAGAGTCCAATAACTATAAATCACTTTAAAAGTCCGGTATGAATCAGACAGAAACTAAACAATCCGTCAACAGCTGATGAAAAACGACTTTGATAAATCGAACCAAATACTACAGCAATCTAGAAAATGTCTCTGTATAGTTCCTATTATAAATGCTGCGGAGCAGGATTGTTAACAGTTTAAAAAGGAAGGCAATCTGACTTTTGATCTTACAAAACAAAAGCAAATTTGCGAATCATTAGACCTTGAACTCTGCCTCCATCCACACAATCCATGACTAACCTCCCACAGTGCCAGCTCCTCTTGGAAGTTACAGGATCAGATAATGCCAACTCGAGCTAGTGTGAACCAGCCGACTATGAAATATGCCCAGCCGGGCAAAGTAGCAACAGCCCAACTGCAACCCAGGTGAATCTGACAACATTGTGCTTTCTGAGCTGAACAACCCATCCTGATCCCCCCAGGCTGACATTATTGTTAAGAAAGCTCGCCACGCCTCCACTTTCTCAGGAGGCTAAGGAAATTCATCACTTCCACTATGACTCTCACTAACTTGTACAGATGCACCACAGAAATCAATCTTTCTGCTGACATCATAGCTTGCTTTGGCTCCTGCTATATCCAAGACTGCAAGAAACTACAAAATTAAAAGTTTATTTATTAGTCACAAGTTAGTGTGAAATTCCGCTAGTCGCCACACTTTGGCGCCTGTTTGGGTCAATGCATTTCACCAGGAGAAAACCAGAGCAGCCAAAGGAAACCCATGCAGACACAGGGAGAACGTGCAAACTCCACACAGACAGTGATCCAAGCCAGGAATAAAACCTGGATCCCTAGCGCTGTGAGGCAGCAGTGCTAACTAACGTGCTGCCCCAGGTCATGAACAAAGCCCAGTCCATCACTCATAACAACCTCCCATCCATTGACTCTGTCTACACTTCCCACTGCCTCGGAAAAGCTTCTAGCATAATCAAGGACCCTATGCACCACGGACTACTCTCTTCCACCTTCCTCCCTCAAGGAAAAAGATACAAAAAGTCCTAGGACACGCACCAAGCCACTCAAGAACAGCTTCTTCCCTGTTACCAACAGGCTTTTGAATAGACCTGCTTCTCATTAAGTTGATCTTTCTGTATGACTGTGACACTACATTCTGCAGTGTCTCCTTTCTTTATTGATGTACAGTATGCTTTCTCTGTATAGTGCGCAAGAAACAATACTTTTCACATGTGGCAATAATAAATCAAATCAAAATCAAATGAATAACTGCCTGCTGAAATTCCTTTGCTATGTCAGCAAGGAGGACTACCCCCATTACTTACCCAATGTATAAAAACCAAGTGCAGCAACAGTCTCTGTTTCCCCTTCCTTTGGGAAATCCAATAATTATGATGCTAACTCCTCATCTTGGACTGTTGGACTCTTGGAATCACACAATAGAAAAAACTCTGGCATTCAAAAA
Source organism: Sphyrna mokarran (assembly GCA_024679065.1). Classification (NCBI taxonomy): domain Eukaryota; kingdom Metazoa; phylum Chordata; class Chondrichthyes; order Carcharhiniformes; family Carcharhinidae; genus Sphyrna; species Sphyrna mokarran. Next base: position 28,894,510 of record JAGIQG010000006.1, on the reverse strand, counting down.
TAATGGGTGGAAGATACGAACATAAAATTCCCCTACATGTTGATGACAATATTGAATTGAATTGTTTTATTGTCACATGCATTGGGATAGGGTGAAAAGTATTGTTTCTTGCACACTATATATAGATAAAACATACCGTTCATTGAATACATAGCGGGAGAAGGAAAGAAGGTGCAGAAGAGTGCGTGGCAACTACAGGTAGGGTGTAGAGAAAGATCAGTTTAATATATGATATGGCCATTCAAAAGTCTGATGACAGCAGGGAAGAAGCTATTCTTGAATCCTAGAATCGTGACAATGCAGGAGGTGGCCATCTGGCTTATCAAATCCCACAATCCCACCCATGATCCACCTATTTACCCTAGTTGGTTCCCTGACACTAAGGGGCAATTTCGCATGGCCAATCCACCTAACCAGCACATCTTTAAGACTGTGGGAGGAAACCGGAGTACCCGGAGGAGACCCAGGAAGACACAGGGACAGTGTGCAGACTCCATACAGTGAAGCTGGAATCGAACCCTGGTCCCTGGCGCTGTGAGGCGGCAGTGCTAACCATTGTGTCATTTGGTACTTATTTTCAGACTTTTGTACCTTTATCCTGGTGGAATAAGGTGAAAGAAAATATATCTGGGGTAATATTGCTACAAATATTATTAAATACGATAAAACTGTGACAACTTTTTCCAATATTTTGCAATAATCGGTGTCACCGGATACCAATTTATCCAGAGGTAAACCTAGAACATGCCCTTTGGGAATTCAAGCTCAAATGAAGTTCTAACCTTTTAATAGCTTCAGCTCCTTTGGCACAAAAATGTACCGAAAACTTCATCTCATCACCTCTTGTCCAACCAAACTATAAGCTGATTGAAAAAAATGGCAAGGTCTGAACATGTCACTCAGAGAGGCAAGTAAAATAAAGATAAATTCTCCTCCTCCCTACTCCAAATGCTTTCAGTCAAAGTTGCAGTCTTGTACATTGGAGTGGACAGCAAGTGCCTACAAATATGTTTCAAACACCTTCAACATAATTCAGAGGCTAGGCACGAAAACCAGTGCCGCCCTTCTCAAAAAAAGCCTGCCCAGACTCTGTAACTAAAGCAAAAAGCACCCGACTGCAGCATTAACCTTTTCAGCCTTCAAGAAGCTGATATCAGCCTCCTTGAAGATTCTTCCAGTTTGCCAGTCCATTTTAGCAGACGGTTGCAGCGGTTAGTTGATTTCTATGTTTAATCTGGTCACCCTACCTCATTCGGCCATTCTGAATAGATGTTAAGGGAGCTACAAGGAGCTAGTTGACTTCTTTTCCGAAAGTCCAAATAAGCTAACCTTTGTGCACCAATCTGCAGTTTTCCTCCCTAACCAGTCTTTTAAACCTGTTATCTGTAATAATATTTAACATACTTGATGTTTTGTCCAATATTCCACACCCTCTTCCTTTTGTTATAGTCAGCTTTACAGAATCATTTCCAGTTCTCCAGTGGAACAATTGATCTCTTTCAAAAGTATCGACCTCTCTTTTTATCCAGCTTCTCGGGGTGGGGGGTACATTCCCAGAATTTTCATTTTCAATATGAATTTCAACATTCAGATTCTTCTTCTTTTAATCTCAGTAGGAATTACTGCCGGTCAGCTATGAGACACTATCTCAAGCTCCTTTTATTTTATTTATTATTTGTGTTACAAATAGGCTTACATTAACACTACAACGAAGTTACTGTGAAAAAGTTCCTAGTCGCCACACTCCAGCGCCCTTTCGGGTACACTGGGAGAGAATTTATTATGGCCAACACCAGCACGTCTCTCTGTGGGAGGAAATCGGAGCACCCAGAGGAATAGCACATGGGGAGAACGTTAAGACTCCAGACAGGTAGTGACCCAAGTCAGGAATCGAACCTGGGTCCCTGGCGTCACGAGGCAGCAGTGCTAACCACCATGTCACCCTTCATCCTTTAATCACGTAAAGGGTTATGGGGACAGTGGATGTAAAAGTTATTGCAACATTCAATCAGCCATGATCATACTGAATGACGGAGCAGGCTCGATGGACTGAAAGGCCAACTGCTGCTCCTATGTTCAAAAAGTATCTTCACTCTGAAGATCAGAATCTGTCATTCATAACAAGGGAAAGATGGAAACATAGGAATAGGTCATTCGATACTTTGAGCCTGCACCACCATTAATTTTGATCGTGGCTAATCATCAAATTTAATGTCCTGATCCCGCCTTCCCCCATATCCCTCGAGTCCGAAGAGCTACATCTAATTTCTTCTTGAAATCACATTATAGAAAAGGCAATAACATTTTTTAATTACTTATGAATAAAACTTAAAATACCAAAATTCAGGCTTACATCAGAAATTCCAGAAGGAACAATACACCAAAGATGTCATTCTTAAGGCTTTGATAAAATTAAGCTTCCTTTAGTTTTGCAATCACCAGCACAATAGTGCAAAACAATTTCCATTTTCTGGTTAAAGAAGAAAAAGGAAAGCACACAAATCAGTAAATCTGTGATGGAACATTTAAGACTGTATCTTTCTGGGAACAATTAATTTATCAGTGGTCACGCACATTTATCGCTTCAACTTCAAGAGCAGCTCCACACTGCATTAGACGCAGCCCTCCCCCGCATTGCAACATTTCCCTGACAACATCCATAGCAACGGATTGCCAACCTATCATCAGTAATACAAACACGCCATGGAAGCATGAGACAGCACAAAATCCCTACAAGAAATTAACGTAAAAGTAATTCCACAAACAATAGCCGAAAATCCCACTTCACAATGTTATTTTGGTTGAAGGACGCCTTTCTCAAATGTTTTAAATTTATTCAGGGGATAGGAGTGCCTCGGATAAGGTCATCTTTATTACGCATCCCTCACTATCTTTGGGAAAGTGCCAGTAGACCACTGCCTTGAAACAAGTACATCCACAGTGTTCTTGAGTAGGGAGTCCCAAGGTTTTAACCAACACAACAAAGTAATGGCAATATACTCCCAAGGCACAATAGTGTGCGTCTCGGAAGGGAACTTGCAAGTGGTGGGGCTCCTATGCATCCAATGCCCATTCACCTTGAGATGGTAGGAGTGAGAGATTTTGAAAGTGTTGTTGAAGGTGCTTTGACAGATTGCTGTGGCACGTCCTATAGGTGGTACATATTACTGTCACTGTGCCTCTGTAGTGGAGGAAGTAAATGTTTAAGGCGGTGAAGGGATGCCAGTCAAGCACACTTCTGCTGGAGCTGCACTCAACCAGTCCGTCGTGTTTGAATTTCAGTGCAAATGCGATGCTTGTATGTGGGCTGTACATGCCAGCAATTGGCTAATTGAATCAAACAGCATGTTCCTTCACTAGTGTGTAACAGAGTACAGAATAAAGAACAAAGAACAACACAGCACGGGAAACAGGCCCTTCGGCCCAACGAGCCCGCGCCGCCGTCCTAACGTCTTAATGACATATAGAGACCATTATAGGGACAATTTGTTACCCAATCAGCCTAAGAGCACATTTTTGGGATGTGGGAGGAAACCGGAGCACCCGGAGAAAACCCACCCAACCATGGGGAGAACGCGCAAACTCCCGCAGACACAGGCCCAAATCCATGTGTCTGCACAGCAACAGCGATAGTCTCTAAGCTGTCATGTTGCCCATCTGATGGTCCAGTTTAAGCATACACTAACGACATGAAGCACTAGGCCACTCCTGAAGTAACATCCAGGAGCAGCCCTCGCACGACCTGCCGAATGCATGCACCTTGTTGGTCAACAAGGTGGACCAAATAGCCTGTGGAAACAATTAAAGTATTTAAACAGTCCTCCTATATCCCTCTATCTGCAGACCGCTCATGTGGCTGTCCAAGAGACCCTTAAACAACCCTAGCGTGCCTGCTCCCACCACCCCACTCGGTAGCGCATTCCACACCCCCACTACCCTTTGTGTGAAAAAATGCCCTCTAATATTCGTCTGATACATAGCCCCCCTCACCCTAAGGCCATGACCCCTCGTTCTATCCGATTCTAATGGTGGAAAAAGCTTACCACCATTTACTCTATCTATACCCCTCATAATCTTATATACCTCTAACAGATCCCCTCTCAGCCGAACGCACTGGGCATTCAATCTTTCCTCATAAGACAGCCCCTCCATACCAGGCAGCATCCTGGTAAATCTCCTCTGCACTCTCTCCAGGGCCTCCACATCCTTCCGGTAGTACGGCGACCAGAACTGGACGCAGTACTCCAAGTGAGGCCTAAGCAACGTTCTATACACTTGTAACATCAGACTCCTACTCTTGTATTCTATACCCCTTCCTATGAAGGCTAACATACCATACGCTTTCTTTATCACTTTCTCCACCTGTACTGATACCTTCAGAGACTTGTGAACCAGCACCCCCAGGTCTCTCTGCGTCTCTGTACTCCGGATAGTTTTACCTTTTATCCTGTAACTCCCCTCTACATTATTCTGGCCAAAATGCATCACCTCGCATTTATCCGGATTAAATTCCATTTGTCATCTATCTGCCCAATCTACCAGCCTATCTATGTCCTGTTGTATTGCCTGGCACTGCTCCTCAGTCCCCGCCAATCCAAGTATCTTAGTGTCATCAGCAAATTTGCTGATCACACCACCTACCCCCTCTTCCAAGTCATTTATATAAATCACAAATAGAAGAGGTCCTAGTACTGAGCCCTGTGGCACACCACTAGTGACTGACCTCCAGTTGGAAAAAGAGCCTTCCACTACTACCCGCTGTCTCCTCCTCCCAAGCCAGTTCTCAACCCATCTACATACCTGGCCTGTATCCCATGCGCCTTCACCTTTTTTTTTATCAGCCTACCATGGGGAACCTTGTCAAATGCCTTACTGAAATCCAAGTAGACAACATCAACGGCTTGTCCTTCATCAACCGTTTTTGTCACCTCTTCAAAATATTCCACTAGATTCATAAGGCAAGAATGTACCCAAGCAGCCCACACTTCCAAAACCCTAAACAAAACTACTTTTTAGACACAGGTGTATGATTGGGCAGCAACTGGTGAATTGCTCCCCAGGAGAGCGGGGAGCCCATAGTTAGCTACCTATTGCTTTCACCATGTTGAGTTGCATTGAGTTCTCAATCAGAGTTGCATTGCCAATGTATCAGCACCCCTTTTCTCTCATAATATAAATTGTGATTGTTTGAAATTTAGCATTCTTATGTCTGTCCTGATGACTGAAAAACGAAAGCCTCGGTCACGTGTCTCTTTGAAGCAATATTCAGAGTTGTGAACCTTTGAAATTTATTTCCAGACTAAATGATTGTGGTAGAAACCATGTCAACATTTGAGATAGTTTCAGATAGATGGTTGGAGAGAGGTTGAAGGGCTTTGAGAATAGAGAGAGTAAATGTGAAATGAGTTATTTGTTTCCTTGGTGGTAAACTGTACACTTGTTCTGCACAATTCTAGTCACCTATTATAGAAAGGATATTATTAAACTAGAAAGAGTGCAGAAAAGATTTACGAGGATGCTACCGGGACTTGATGGTTTGAGTCATAAAGAGAGATTGGGTAGACGGGGACTTCATTCCCTAGAGCATAAGAGGCTCAGGGTGATCTTATTGTGGTCTATAAAATGAGGGGCATAGATAAGGTAGATAGTCAACATCTTTTCCCAAAGCTGGAGGAGTCTAAAGGCAGAGGTTTAAGGTGAGAGGGCAGAGATACAAAAGGTCCAGAAGAGCTGCCAGCGGGAGTAGTAGAGGCAGGTACAAGTTTGACTTTTAAAAAGCATTTTGACAGTTACATGGGTAAGGTGGCTTTAAAAGGGATATGGCAATTGGGGCTAGTTTAGTGATTAAAAACTGGGCGGCATAGACAAGGTAGGCCAAAGGGCCTGTTTCCTTGCCGTACACCTCTGTAACTCTAAGTGCTGATAGGGATTCATTGAGTCAAATGGCCTGATCTTGAGTTGTAACTTCAGGGAATTAAGAGAAATGAAAAGTAGGAAAGTAGAGTTGAAACCCAAGATCAGTCATAATTGTACTGAATAGCAGAACAGTTCAGCATAGCACATCATCTGCTCTTACCTCCATTTCTTGTGATCTTGTGAGAAATGACACAACCTTTCAAGGCTTTCTTGATATTTATATTTCTTCACGTTAAGCAGCATACTACTGAATATGTGTTTTATCTGCATGGATAAAATCAACCTTTACAGATGCACCATAGAAAGTATCCTTTCTGGTTGCATCACAGCTTGGTATGGCTCCTGCTCTGGTATGCTTTAGATGATATGAAATCCAAATCTGTATCTTAATTTTAGTTTAATTATCTTTGCCACTGAAGGTGTGCAGAGGTCAAATTTCCACCACTAGGGTTGTTCGTCTGTTTGCCTACAAGTCTTACATCTCAAAAGTAAATAGTCAGATTTTCAGTAAAACTTGGTACACCAGCAAAGTACGAACCAAGGAAAAACTGATTGTTTTTGGCGAAGATATTGATCGGAATAGACTCCAGTCTTTTGAAGGACCTGCAAACATTTAAAAAATGCTGTGGGTTGTTTCATTTACAATTTTGTTGATTATTTTAGAATGTTGTGGATTGCCTCAGCTGCTGGGATCTGATTTGTCACAGTTATCAAAATGTGAGAAGAGTTTTTAAGAGTAGGTAGTTGGATGAGTATTAGCCTGAGCCTCTTCAATGAGCAGTAAGCTCTTATTTAAAAGGTTTATCTTTTTTCAGCTTAGTACATTGTTCGGGTACTGCACCAGAACCCCAAGATACATTATGAAGCCAGACTACATCACAACATTTTTTTCTATTTTGGAATAAATGCAAGGATGGAATGTTTTGCTCAAGGAGTAATTCCACAAACAAATGAGGGATTTTTCATAATAAAACAAACTTTATTTAACAAGACATTTAAATATAAATCTAACAAATGAAACATCTTAACTGTTAACAGTTCAACAATACTTCAAAATGAAAAGGAAACAGCATTATTTTCTAATTTACCACTGTTTCAGTTCCAAATAAGCAACATTCCTTTTAAAGATTTAACTACTGGTTTAAACACAGTTAGCAACCATAAATATAAATGAAGGTAAACAGTTTTGAACCTTTCAGAGAGAAAATGTGTTTCAGAGTGGCTTGCAGAAGCCTCTTCAAACAATTCCCACCTAGAACTCCAACTCTAAATTGCAAAAATTTCTTCTCTCTACTATAGACCTAGCTCTACCCATTAACCACATCATTGCATGGCCCTGTCAATCAACTTCTCAAAGAATCTTTAGTGCGAACAAAAATCCATTAGCTCTATCAAAATAACAAATTCTCAATTGAAATGAGTAATCATCGTGATTTTAAAACTTCTTAGCTAAATGTTTTCCAGACATACTGACTACCCGTGGAATAAAACTAAATTTTTAAACATCCTCCTTAAACATAAAAAAATTTTTTTTATCAATTACGCTATCATCATGGAATCAAGCAAGCAGGGAAAAGCCTCAAGGAAGAGCTGCATAATTTTAATGATGTTGAATTAACACAGCACGGCAGAAATACTGAACACCCGTTTCACTTGTTAGTTCTTGTACATAAGGCAGGAGAGATACCAGTACAAAGCTCATTCAAGAAATTAATTATCTAGTGATAAAGACGGGCAAGGTCATCAGCATCCAGGTTAACAAAAAATAGGATTATGCAACAATACTCTATGATGACCTACAAGGACAATGATGAAACTGAATTTAGATGCACAATGGTACTGTAGACAAAGAGATAACCAGACTTTGAATAGAATTGAACTTTGACTCCTCCACAACTTCAACTGGTAGTCAGATAGGGCATTAACAGCTTTGGAATGAGTGAAAGCTGCAAAGCCTAGATAAATAATAAGTCTTAGATCAACGTAATTGGTATTTTACATTAAACTTAAATTAATTGGACCATACTCATCAACTCCTACTACAAGAACACGTACAGAGGTCAAGCGGAAACCAGGTCAGGTTTGACTTTGTCCAAATGCACAAAATGTCTGCTTTCAACTCCTCAAAAGTTCTTTCTCCAAAGACATAGGATGGAGTTTTCTTGCCTCGCTTGTAACAGGAATCATAGCAGATGCAGCACGGTCCATGCAAAGGTCCATTGTCTGCAAGTTGGATTTTACAACCTTATAGCAAGTGTGGTTGGGAAAATCCCACCATAATATTTGAACTCTTTACAGATGCAGCTTTCTTTTTTCCCTTCCTTAAAAGGATTTATTCAGGGTTGACTGAACTGTTGTCTCATGTAAAGATTACTTTTTTCCTCCGATTAATTGTGGCTAATTTTAATTTGAGATGACGCATTTGTTTTCCTGATATAAATACATTAATTGGGATTATTTCAACATCTATGCTATTATATTTTAAACACAATTCTAGATTCCTGTCCCATGCCAACACTATAGTCAAGAAAGCCCAAAAATGCCTCTAAGACTAAAGAAATTTGGCATGTTAGCCATGGGTCTCAACAACCTTTACAAATGCACCACAGAAAGTATTCTTTTGGTTGGATCACAGCTTGGTATGGCTCCTGTTCTGTCCAAGACTGCAAGGAACTACAAAAGGTCATAAATGTAGTCCAATCCAACATGCAAACCAGCCACCTATCCATTGAATCTGTCTACACTTCCCGCTGCTTCAGCAAAGCAGCCAGCACAATAAAGGATGCCACACACTACAGACATTTTGTCTTCCACCTTCTTCCGTCAGGAAAAAGATTAAAAAGTCTGAGGTCATTTATCAACTGATTCAAGAACAGTTTCTTTCCTGCTGCCATTAGACTTTTAAATGGGCCTACTTTGCATTAAGTTGAGCTTTTTCTACGTCCTAGCTATGACTAACACCACATTCTGCATTCTCAGTTTTCTTTTCTATGAACAGTATGCTCTGCCTGTACAGCGCGCACGAAACAATACTTTTCACTGTATATTAATGCATGTGACATTAATAAATCAAATCAAATTTTCACATTAAAAAGGATGTGAAGTTGGAGCAATTATGCATTTTACTTAATTTCGAAATATAACCAATAATTTTTTTTTATTCTTTTCATGGGATATGGGCATCAATGGCTGGGCCAGGATTGGTTACCCATCCCTAATTGCCCATTTCAGAGTTAAGAGTCAGCCACATTGCTGGAGTCATGTGTAGGCCAGACCAAGTAAAGATGGCAGATTTCTTTCCTAACAGGACATGAACAAACAAGGTGGGTTTTTCCAACAATCAAAAATGGTCATCAAAGGACTTCTAATTCCAGACATTTTTACTGAATTCAAATTCCATCATCTGCCATGGTGGGGCTCAAATGCAGGTCCTGAGAGCACAATCCTGTGTCTCTAGATTACTGCTCCAGTGATGACAGCACTATGGCATTGCCCGCCCTTTTAATAGTAATAGATCTGCTGGTCTGTACAGTCAGAGATTGGTCGAAATCTGGATTTCACTACAGTATAGATCGTTGCGATTATATAAGCATACAATGCCAGTTAGATTCTATGACTTTGAAAGTGACATGCAGGTTGTTTGTTCATGGAGGCGGTGAATTTGCTCTCATGGAGTAATCAGGTCAACATCCATGTGTAAATATGAACTGTAAACATTAATAATCAATAAGACGATCAGATTGCAAAGCCCTGACTGCAGCCAAGCAGTTAGTCATAGATGGATCAAAGAGCACACAACATTCAGCTCCTTCTGCTAACTGCTGTAAATCACAATGTTCTGCATTTTAATGACTGCAGTGAATAACAACTCATTTCCAACATTTGAAAGCAAACTTCTCCAAAAGGTTCAAAGGAACAAAATGAGCTTGAAATGACTGCTGTCAAGAACTGGAAATGTACATTCCAAAGGAAGACTACAGCTTGTCCTTTAGCTGTTCACGTGCACCACCATGGGAGATCAACGCATCGCAAATTAAAAATCCTGTCAACTTTTCCCATTATGAATTCCCATGTCCACACTTACAATAAAAACTGCCTTTGTAAAGTTGTCATACTGTAATCACATAGTGCCCCAATAGAGGCACCGCAGTGCCAAGACTGACAGTGGACAGTTTTCCCCCGTATCCCATTGACCTCAATTTTATGAAGGCTCCTGGTACCCTACACGGTGATTGCCTTTTATTTGCACAGGCAGTTTCCACGATCAATCAAGTCATGGAAATTTTAAATAGAAATATGAAGAACAGCAGAATGCATGGCTTTGAAATGAACTGCACCTCCTTATTCCCCCTTCTCTCATCCCAATGCACCAAAAAGTACATTCGACCTTGACTTCTCATACGTAATGCCAAAAATCGACTGGTAGTCAGAGTCAATAACCCTTCCAGGCAAAATTATTTATGGCTTGAAAAGCTATAATTACAATAGGCTCAAGGAGGCTAGAAAATCTACGAGATCGGATGTTAACAAAATTAAATTCTCAAGCGACATGGACTTGGTATGCTCCTAGGCTTTCTTAAACACTAAATCTCTTGTCCTCCGGATTCACCTGTCCTTTTAATAGTTTTACAACTCATTAATTTTATCTACTAAACATTTGTGCACTATCGGATTCTGGAATCTTTTTATTAAAGTGATAGAAGGTTAAACATATACCTGCAGTTTTAGTAATGGTAAACTGGCATCCCATTTTACTCTCAGCCCGGTCTTTCCAAGTCACACAGTCGAAAAACATGCCTGTTTTTAAGCTGCAAAACTTCTTTGTGCAGTGCCCACTTTCGCAAAAATGGCAAAGCCCTTTTACTCATTTTCAAAGCAAACATATGTTCCACTCAGAGAGAGACTGGCAAAGCTCACAAACAAACAGTGACCACCTGGATTAGGTACCAGACAGCAATCGACCCGATGAAACTGCACCTCACACAAAACAAAAAACAGCCCAGAAGCAAAATACAGCAAGCAAAAGAAGTGAATTAAAAATATAAAATGAAAGAAGCACCAGTACAAATTATCAAACGTGCAGCATAAACACGTAAGTAAAGCTAAATAATCATCACCTCTCCAAGCCATATCACTCCTTGACCCAGTACAGGTGCTCAACAAAATATCAGACAGCCGTGAGGAACTTTAATAATTCCTCTCAAATATTTATTCTTGTTATGTCCTGCTGGATACTCAGAGGGAGTAATTTTATCCTAACACATGTAATGGGAAAATAACGTGATTGGATCAGATTCCTGTTTAACACACTGCCCAAAGCTGGGCTTGTTTTTTTTTAAACAAATTACCACATTTGGAATGTTGTGAGCAGATCTGGCTGTCAGGAATGCGATGGTTCAAAGGAGATTTCCCAGGATGTTTCCAAACCCTGGTCTGGAGGGTTTTAGATAAGGGAGGTTGAAGAAATTTGGATTGTTTTCACTGGAAAGACAGAGGCAGAAGGTCAACTTGATAGAGGTCTACAAACTTAGAGTTATAGAGGGTCACAGCATGGAAACAGGCCCTTCGGCCCAACTTGTTCATGCCGCCTTTTTTTTTAAAGCCACTAAGCCAGTCCCAATTGTCTGTGTTTGGCTCATATGTCTCTATACCAATTTATCCATGTAACTGCTTTTTAAAAGACAAGATTGTATCCACCTCTACTACCACCTTTGGCAGTTTGTTCCAGAAACACACCACCACCTGTATTAAAAATTGTCCCTCTGGACCCTTTTGTATCTATTCCCTCTCATCTATACCCTCTGGTTTTAGACTCCCCTACCTTGGGAAAAGATATTTTACATCTGTGCTCCTCTTTGTTTTATAGACCTGTACAGGAACACCCCAAACCCCCTACAGTCCAAGGAAATCTCCTAACCTTATAATTCAAACTATCAAGTCCTGGTAGCACCCTAGTACATCTTTTCTGCACTCTTCCTAGTTAAATAATATCCTTTTATAAGAGACATAGATTGGATGGATAGTCAGAGGCTTTTTGCCCAGGTGGAAAGGTCAATAAAAAAGAGCATAGGTTCAAGGCGAGATGGGGAAGTTTTTTTTTACACAGATGGTGGTGGATGTCTGGAACACATTGCCAATGGAGGTGATGGAAGCAGGCAAATTAAAAATGTTCAAGGCATGTATTGATAGACACGTCAACTGGAGGCAAACAGAATAGAAACCATGTATGGGCCATTAAATAGTGGGTCTAAATAAGGAATATGAATCGGTGCTGGCTTAGTGGGCCAAAGGGCCTGCTCCTGCGCTATATTGTTCTTTCTTAAAATTGGATGGGTTGCAAAAACGGGAAGATGATCTGACACCTTCAACTCTCCACCAGACAAGTCAAGTTACAAGCGGCTCAGTGCGTCACAGCTCAGGTGGTAAATCGGAGAATACCAGTTGGTTACAAAAGGAAACGTTAAAAAAAGAGACAACCGAAAATGTGGTGAATGAAAATACACACAATTAGATGCACGGTAGCATGCAAGACGGCATGGTGGCACAGTGGATAGCACTGTTCCCTCACAGCACCAGGACCCGGGTTTGTTTTCCGGTTTGGGTCATGAGAGAGTTTGCACGCTCTCCCATGTCTGCATGGGTTTCCTCCCACTGTCTGAAAGACATGCTGGTTAGGTGCCTGGACCCAAACAGGTGCCAGTGTGTGACGACTACAGAAATTTCACAGTAACTTCATTGCAGTGTTAATGTAAGCCTTACTTGTGACTAGTAAATATTAAGCAAAACGAAAAAACATGTCCAATGAAAAACACGACAAAAATACAACTGCATAGAATTAAAGAATATTATCAACTTCACTGGAAATGATGATAAAATGGAAACTGGACATAACCTTAAAAACTAGGTGTCCTTCCTCAATGCACACATAAACATTATTTTCAATTGAATTTTCCCTAGGCAGGCCGAAACAATATCATACCCTTACCTCCAAAAGTGAAAAGCATGTAGTGGACTACATGGACTGCAAGGACTTGTGGGAGTAGGGCTCAAGCTTCTTGGTGTCAGGCTGAAAGTTAAAATGTCACATCTAATCAGAAAACTGGCTGTTCTTTATATCATGCTACAGTGAATAGATGAAGAACGTAAAATGCTGCAGCAATTGATAAACACTTAAAAATATATTTCCTGCCGGAATTCAGCCATTAAGTCTTACAAATTTGTCAGGATGTGCTGTTGACAGTTAAGATTGAAAACGTTATCCCAGTGTCCCCTTCTTTGAAGACGTTTAAGGGTCATGTAAATATTTCAGCTGATTTTTTTTTCCTAAAACATAAAGCTGCTGCTAAACGTATTTCTCACGGGCACTTTCTTCAAATATTTCACTTACTTCTTGTGGGTAGAAGTTGCACTTGGTTCAAATATTAACAAATCTTAAAGATTTATCTTGTGCTATCTAAAAAGCTAAGCCAATGGGCATGTGTCTTAAGAGAGTATATAGAATTGTATAATTTCATCTCAAAACATCGGTAAATAAAAATGGAATCTTATATAACAACCATATTTGACATTCTCAATTTTATCCTAAAAAATAAATAAAGGGGAAAGTTAATCAAGAGATATAGAGCTATATGATTTGACTAGAAATGTAGATAATCCACAATTCAACGGTTCAAGGGGCTAAATGGTCTACTTCTCATCCTGTGATCACCTGTACCTACAGCCAATGTCATCCACTACCATCCCATCTTAACGCTTTTTGTGGTCTTTGAGATCTTGATCACTGATACCACGTCTCAAACCATTTCATCCTCTCACATGTTCAACCTCCTCACCCTTGACTAAAACTTCCAGAGAAAACATCCTCCCCCGCTCCCTAACTAATCCACTCGTGATCACAGAGTCTTCCTTTTGACCTTACACCCAACATGCCTTTTCCATAGCTAACTGACTAAATAATCCCTCATCTATATTCAGAACTCTATTTCTCATGAAATGATGCACTCTCGAGGCTGTTTTTCACTAAGACCCCATCTTTACTCTGTCAATCCCCAGAACTTCAAATCTGAGCACAGCACATACATGACTGGTGAAGTAATTTATCGAAAGAGCTGATTCAGTCATGTTAAGCAGTGTTGTGTCTGACTCTCCTCAGTCCAGTTCTCCTTCCATTTCAGGAACTTGGAAGTAAAGGCATTTTGTCTGTTCTTCTCCATGATAAGACATTCTCTAACCTGCTTCCACCGGCATTGTCGATACCAAAGTGTAAAAAGTTAATATGGTTGTCTTGAAGATTAAAATCATCACATTCACCATCTCATGGCTTATGTCCACGACACAACATCTAATTGTGTGTGACTCAGCAGTTTCTCTATGAACATGCAAATTAGGAATAGAACTAGGCATCTCGGCCCCTTGAGCCTGCTCCATCATTCAAAAGTATGAGAGCTAATCTGCTTGTAACCTCAACTCCACATTCCCAATTATCCTCAACAACCTTTTACCCCCTTACTTATTGAGAATCTATATACCTCTATCTTAAAGATATTCAAAAACTCTACTTCCACTGCCTTTTATAGAGTCATATAGTCCTTTTGACAACGTGTCTCCAAAGGCTCATTACCCTCAGAAAATATTTCTTCTCGTATCTGCCTTAAATGGTGACCCTTAATTTTTAAACAGCTCAGTGGCACACCATTTCTTATATCCTGTCAACCAGAAAAAGATCCATTTATGCCTACTCTTTATTTCTTGTCAGCTAGTCAATCTTCTATCCATGCCAATGAGCTTTTATTTTCTGCAATGACCTTTACTTTGGTACGTTATCAATGCCTCTGGAAATCTGAGTACAGAACATCCATCAGTCAGACACATTCTTTATCCACAGAGCTCATTACTTCTTCAAAGAACTCCAATAAATTAGTTAAATGTGATTTCTCTTTCACAAAACTCATCAGATTATCTTTAATTTTTTTTAAGCGCTCTGCTATAAATCTTTAATAATAGCTTCCAATATTCTTCCAATAACGAATATTAAGTTAACAAAGTTCCTGCTTTCAGGCTCTTATTTTGACTAATGGAGTTACCATTACTATTTTCCAATGGAACATTCCCCAAACCTAGGGAATTTTGGAAAATTTAAAACTAATTCACTCATCACTTTTTTTTTTAAGGCTTTAGGATGAAATCCATGTGGACTTATCAAATTGCAGCTCCAACAATTTGTTCACTGCCACTGATTTGGTGACTGTAATTTTCCTGAGTTGCTACCTCCATTCCATTCTTGGTTTATAGTTATTTCTGGGATGTTACTTGTACCCTCTATAGTGAAGACTAATTCACAAGGTCATTCCCCTATTTATCATTATTTCATTCTTAAGACTCACTGTCTAGAGTTACAGAGTCATAGATGTATATAGAAAACGTGTGCCTATCAAAGCCAAATCACCGAACTGTTCTAATCCCATTTTCCAGCATTTGGACATAGCCTTGTCTGCCTTGGCATCACAAGTATATTCTTTTTAAATGTTAATGAGGGGCTCTATCTCCAACACACTTTTAAGCAGAGAGTTTTGCTCTTTGGGTGAAAATGTTTTTCCTCACATCCCCTTGAAACCTCCTGCCCCTCATCTTAAATCTATGCTCCCTAGTCATTGATCCTTCCACCAAGGGGAAAAGTTACTTCCTGGCTACCCAATCTGTGCACATAATATGGAGATGTCGGTGTTGGACTGGGGTGGACACAGTAAGAAGTCTCACAACACCAGTTAAAGTCCAATAGGTTTATTTGGAATCACAAGCTTTTAGAGCACTGCTCCGTCATCAGGTGAGTTCTGTGAACCCCATTATTTTATCCCTCTCAAACATGTCCCTCCTCAGTCTCAGCTCTAATTAAAAATAAATAGTTGCTGGACTAATAATCCAGAAACTCTGGGGACCTGGGTTTTAATCCTGCCATGGCCGGTGTTGGAATTTGAATTCAATTTAAAAATATCTGGAATTAAGAACCTACTGATGACCACGAAACTATTGCCAATTGTCAGAAAAACCTATCAGGTTTACTGGCATCCTTTAGGGAAGGGAATCTGCCATCCCTACCTGGTCTGGCCTATATGTGACTCGAGAGGCACAGCAATGTGATTGATTCTCAACTGTCCTCTGAACAAGGGTAACAAGGAATGGGCAATAAATGCTGGCCAACCAGTGATGATCATGTCCCATAAATGAATAAAAGAACCCCAGATTATCTATTCTCTCTCCGTAACTAAAACTCTCCAGGCCATCCTTGTAAATCTCATTTCCACCCTTGCTAGCGCTATCATGTCATGTCTATATTGTGGATTCAAGAACTGCACACAATATTTTAACTGTGGCCTGACCAACATTTTATATAATTCCAGCATATACCCTTCTGCTTTTAAACTCAATGCATCACAAAGTATACTATATGCCTTCTCAAACACTATCCACCTTTCCTGCATTACGGGACTGGTGTACATGCATACCAAGGTCCCCTTTGTTTCCCAGTGCTTTTGAGAGTCCTGCCATTGTGTTCCTTAATGGGCCCTACTCTTTTCCTTGTTATCCTTTTAAAACAACTTAGAATTTTTCTTCATTTTACTTGCCAGTATCCTTTCATATCCCCTTTTTGTTCTTCTAATTTCCTTTACAAGTTCCTTCTTTACATTCTATAATCCTCAAGGGCTTCTGCTGTTTCAAGCTCTCAATGTCTGCTGAAAATCTCCCTTTTTCTCTTTATCCAATGCTATATATCCCTCACTATTCAGAGTTCATTGGATTTATTCGCCCCAGCCATTCTCTTTATTGGAACATGTTGATCCTATAAAGTTCCATTTTCTTTCTTGAATGTGCCCCACTGTTCTATCACAGACTTACCTAAAAGTCTCTACTCAGTCAACTCTGGCCAAATCAAAATGGGCTTTCCCTAGTTTAGAACTTTGCTTTCTGGCTCATCCTTGTCTTTTTCCAATTCAACCTTGAGTCTAACAAAGTTATGATTGCTGTCTGCAAAATGCTACCCTACTGAAACTTTAACTACTTGCCTGGCTTTGTTACCTAATTTTTTTGATATATTCATTTGTGGAACATGGGCATTGCTGGTTGTCCAACATTTATTGCCCAACTCTTGTTGCTCTTGTGCCGAGGGCAGTTGAGAGTCAACTATATTGCCGTGGCTCTGGAGTCACATGCAGGCCAGAACAGGTAAGGATGGCAGATTTCCTTCCCTAAAGGCCATTAGTAAACCAGATGAGTTTTTCTGACAATCGCCAATGGTTTCATGATCATCAGTAGATTCTTAATTCCAGATTTATTTGGTAGAGTTCAAATTCCACTATTTGCCATGGCAGGATTCAAACCCAGATCCCCAGAACAACGGATGTCAGAGGCAGGTTCTTTACACAGAGGGTGGTGAGGGCGTGGAATGCCCTGCCTGCAGCAGTTGTGGACTCGCCTACTTTGGGGGCATTTAAATGGTCGGTGGATAGGCATATGGATGATATTGGAATAGTTTAGGTTAGAGGGTCCACTGGCCGGCGCAACATCGAGGGCCAAAGGGCCTGTACTGCGCTGTAATGTTCTATGTTCTATTAGCTGAGTTTTTGAATTAATAGTCTAATGATAATCCCCATCAAGTCATCGCCATCCCTCGATCAAGCCCAAGACTTGCCTTTTCTATGGACTGATTTAAAAAGTTCAATAGGAGAAATAGTTCCTTTCTTAACTCTGTTTTGAATAGAAATTGGGATTGTCTGCCTTTATATTTCTACCTAACTTTCTCATATACTCTCCCCTCTTTTTTCATCTTTTTGTGATGCTTTGCTGTTTTCAAAAATTGTCCAATTTTCAGAGTTACCCCTTTCTCTACGCAATTAAATATATGCCACCCCCTCCATTTCTCAGCACCTTGAAACATTGTGTATTATAGAACAGAATCCTTACAGTGCAGGAGGTGACCATTTGGCCCATCGCGTCAGTATCTGACCACAATCCCACCTAGGTCCTATCCTCATAACCCCACATATTTACTTTGCTAATCTCCTGACACTAGGATCAATTTAGCATGGACAATCATCCTATCCCACATATCATTTGCACTATGGAAGGAAACCAGAGTACCCAAAGGGAACCCATCCAGACAAGGGAAGAACATGCAGACTTCACACAGATAGTGACCCACGCTGGGAATTGAACCTAGGTCCCTGGTTCTATGAGGCAGCAGTGCTAATCACTGCGCTGCCCTCCAATTGTGCATTAGAAGTGGCAATGTTGACGTACGCTGCTGATTGAATTTGCTGCATCATCCCTTATAACCCACTCTAAATGTGTAAAATTGCAGAATGCGGTCTTGCAAAACATCATTTAAAAACAGAATTTAACTTATTCAGTAAATCAGTAGCTGAGTTAGTACTGTTCTCTAGTGCTATGAAAATTATTATGCATAATTAAATTGAAGTACCAAATAACCATCTTAATAGGGACTTAAAACCCATACACTAATATATATGCAAATTTGAAGAGCGTGACTGAGGTTAAAACAAAGGGGGAAATTAGCATTGCAGTAAAAACAAACAGTGCAGAGCCAAGCGAGCTATTATACTGGTGATTTTCACAATAAATACATATTCTCTGCAATTGGGACCCATAGTAATTCATCATTAATATTCACTGGTTAGCGCCAGAACTCATAAGAAATAAATTTCTACCCTTCTGGTGAAAGTTACTGGCTGCTACTGTCATCAGGTCATGTTACACTGAGGATTCAGCATGTTAGACATTTAGAATTCTAATTATAAACAGGAACACATGATGATAACTGGTTTGAGTGTCAGATGAAGTGTTAGTGATTGGGGTGGGGGGGGGGTGTTGGGAGAAGGAGGAGTGTTGTTTTTTCCCCTGTATGTGCTGTAATTCTAACCCCACAGCCTGCCTATTTCCTTCAACCTGTTGGTTTAGAATTTAATTGACAGAATGGCTACAGGATAAGAGGATGGCATATGAGGAGGGATTAAGCAGAACAGGCCCATTAGTCTCTGGAGTTGAAAGAAATGAAGAGAGACGTGGAATTATCAGTCCCATCTACTGTGGTCATTATAGCAAGTGGGAGAGAAAATTTGATGGACCATCTAAAGATCTGTTAACCTTGGGCAGGAGCTTCTGGTCTTGAGGCACACATGGCCAGAAAATCCTGGCAACGATTTCAGTACAATATTCACCATTGAGAGAGGACTTGAGATGCCAAAAGACCTTTCCCTTATCTGAAGTATCAGGAGTCAACTGGGTTCAGTTCCCTGTGGATCGGCTTCGCTTCCCCTGCGGGCCAGGTTCCCTTACCAGGCGGGCCAGTTCCAGATCCCTGCGGGCCAAGTTTGCTCCCCCCGTAGGCTGGGTTCACTCCTCCTGTAGATTTGGTTCACTCTCCCTACCAGGCCAGGTTCACTTCTATTGTTTCAGCTTGAAGAGGCAGCCATTTCAAACCAACATCTCAAAGAGTTGTCAGTATTTAAAATTTTGTAGCTCATAGAGCCATGAATGTTCAGTCAACAGGTATATTCCAGATTAAGACTGATAGATGTGCATGTACTAACCATGTGGGTTTAGATCAAGAATATTTGTTCATATCATTTAAATGGTACGAAATGCATACAAAAATGACACGGGAAGACACTCAATTAATGACCAGAATGGTTTTCAATTGGGACCAAGGTCCCAATCTAATCGGTCCGAGGATCAAGTGGAAGTAAGACATTCTCTGAAAATGCGACAACCCATCCCAGGATGCTTTAATGTATTTATTGCATTGCACTAAAGGCAAATAGTGAGGACACGCACCACAACAAAAAATAGCAAGAAAATATGCAGTGCTGAAGAGAGAAAATTAAAACACAAGAACATATTAAATTTATATAAGTATAAAGTTAAAAGCAAATTATTGTGGACGCTGGAATCTGAAACAAAACCAGAAAATACTGGAACATCTCTGCAGGGTTGACAGCATCTGTGGAGAGAGAACAAGCCAACGTTTCAAGCCAGGATGATCCTTCATCAGAATTCTAAGAAAGTGTCATCCAGACTTGAAACGTTCATCCTAAAGAAGAAAAGGGGGTTGATTGGTTGGCAAACTGATTCTAATTGGCTGAAGTATTGTCATGGAGAAAGCAACTCTATTCCTGTAGCATAAACCGTGATTATTTGAAATTTGGCATTCTTGGATTTGCCCTGATGCACACACTCCTAAAAATGTCAGCAACAAGTCTCTCTTTCAGCAAAATTACTAATGCCCTGTTCAAATATGCTAAATGAATAGGGAATGCAAAGACAAGTAGCTGCTTTGAAGGAAATTCCAAATAAAATGTTGGATTGCCTTCAAATTATGCTGCAAACTAGTTTAGCCGCAGATGTATGGCTCAAGATGTATCTGTGCAATGCTTGCCTCACTAGGAGCAAGCAATTAAAAAATTAAAATATTAACATAATCACTGTGCAAGTGTACCAAAGAATCAAGTACTAAGAATAATGATGGCACTGTGGTTAGCACTGCTGCCTCACAGCTCCAGGGAACCCAGGTTCAGTTCCCAGTATGGATCATTGTCTGTGTGGAGTTTTGGGATATTCTCTCCTTGTCTGTATGGGTTTCCTCCGGATACTCTGGTTTCCTCCCACAGTCCAAAGATATGCAGGTCAGGTGCATTGGCTATGTTAAATTGCCACTTAGTGTCTCGGGATGCTTATGTTAGCAGGATTAGTGGGGTAAATATTTGGGGTTACAGGGATAGGGCGTAGGTGGGATTGATTGTTGTTGCTGCAGACTTGATGATA
The DNA here is from genome assembly GCA_024679065.1 of Sphyrna mokarran. Lineage (NCBI taxonomy): Eukaryota > Metazoa > Chordata > Chondrichthyes > Carcharhiniformes > Carcharhinidae > Sphyrna > Sphyrna mokarran. Next base: position 28,873,759 of record JAGIQG010000006.1, on the reverse strand, counting down.
TCCTTCTGCACTGTAGCGTTTCTATGATTCTAAATTGTGCAATTTAAAAACTTCTTAAGATACTTGAATTTAACAACTTCCTAGTCTTTTCAACAATCTTGCCGCAAGTTTCTTGGATTGCAGATGGAAACACTGCAGATTTTGAGGCCTCAATGGACACTGGAATATGATATGATTGAACGCTGGCTAACAACAGGCATACTTCATTGGGAAATGGGATCATCCTACCTGACCCTTCTTGATCCACATTTATCTTCAAACGATAGCCCACATTCTTAACAGATATCAGACTTAAACATCAATTAATTATAAGAATTGAATTTGGGATCCAGGACACATGCCAAGCATTCTACTGATTGAAAAAAAGATGTCCTTTACCTGATGAAATTCATGTTCAAATGGAAATTTACAGTCAGGATGTTAAGTAGACAGCTCTGATGACACAGTGTCAGTAGACTGGCATGCTGTGCCATATAGAGTTAAAAGATGGTTCTCCCTTATGTGCTGAGTTCTCATTTTAGCCAGTCTAAATGGGGCACTGCTTTCCCAGAGGTTAATAACAAAATCAATCTGAGGGCACATCAACCAAAGTACACTTTGCAGCTGCTGGCTTTTAAAGCAAGAGCAAAAATCGAGAAGGAAGTTGTTATTTATATTTTTGTTTGCCGTGTATGGCCTTGCGGGGTGTTGGTGGGGGGGAGTAGGGGATCTTAATTAACTGGAAACAATTTTTAAAAAATCATTTGTACACTGGTAACGTGGGCAATAGCAGTTCAATTCTATAACACTGAATTGAACTGCGTTATTAACGTGAATCACTTAATTAACCATTTATTTATTGCCATGGCAATAAATAACAAATTATAACGTCTAACTTTAAGCATTTGTGTTACAGGCGTACTGATGTTATTCTATGTTATCCCGTCTGTTAATTTCAAATTTTTGCTATGCATCATTCATGGTCTTCTACTTGTGAGCGACAGAGACAGTGTTTGATTGACACTGCATTTTATATTAGCAAATAACTGCAAGATCGACAGTAGCATTCTATTTGATCGTGGCATGAAGATACATTAATTTACCATATGCTGGCAAGACTTATTTCCCACCACCACCACCCCCCCCCCGCCCCTCCAAACAAGGTTTCTTTTCCTCTTGATTCTGATGTGCTGATTATGCGACTGCCTGTCATACAAGCCTGCAGAGCCGTGGCGTAAAGCAAATACAGCAATTATTCATAGCTGCAGTATGTACATACAAAACGTGTCTCCCTGAAACCTCAGAGTGAAAACAGAAGAAATGTCAGTACGCAGCCTCAGGAATATCAACCGTAAAATCATTCCAAATCATTTATTTAACAGAGGAATACTTACTCCAAGGTCAAGCCTGGAATTCGGAGTCTTTCCCGTTGGGCTTTCATGGCTGCCGCTTGTTACCACACTCTATTGTAACCATGACAAAATCTCTGCCAGCATCCTGGTGCTGACAGGGAGCCAAAGTGAACCTCTCTGAAAGGAACGGACTAAATCCCTCTTGGGGAGGGGGGACTAGTTTTGGGTTCTTCCACCACCAGGAGCCACAAAAAGCAAACGTCAGCTCACCACATCACACCAAGTCACAAATCATTAGTATGGAAATTTGTTTTTGGCCAAACAAGAGTGATATTAGAAAATCACTGGTGTGTTACATACAGTGACATCATCTGTTTTATCTTCACTTTATTAATAATAGACGTGTCACTAATACCAGACTATCTCGACACAAACACATACGCACTTAAATCAGCCACATTAAAAATCCTCTTCATTACAATGCACTTTCAAAATGCCAAGAAGAACACTTGTTACAGGCATTTTAAAATACGTATGCTTCATTCACTCAATAAAACTGTTCAACATACAGGGATCAAGTGCAACCATTTTTTTTAAACAAGAAGGTTGTTCTAAACTAAATTTAACAGACTGTCGCTAACAAAGCACCAGCTTGCAAGCTGCTGCAACAGTCACAAAGCACAAATTGATGAAATGTAATTATTTATTAAACAGGCCCTCTTAATCCTCTTAAAATCAGTTCAACTTTCACCATCATATTCTTGGATTAATTAATATGCCAGTCGTTCAGCACTTCAAGTAGCCTCGGCAACTCAAATAGCATTTGAAATTCATCATTCCACATGCAAAAAGTATCTAAATTATTCTTCAGAATGGAGTACATGCATTAGCCAAACAGTTTCAGCACAGCTGTAATGTTGGCATTTAACCAATAACGTTGGACATTGTTTAGGTTCACAGTGGCCAAAAGGAGGATGACAAATCCAACATGGCAAACTACCACAATATCTTCCTACACCCAAACAGCAGCCAAGTGAGAGAAGGGACCATTGCCAGTGCCAGCAACCAGTACCTACATTCATCCAATTTGATTCCACCTGGTTCCGGGCATATTGCAGCCTTGAACCAAACATGGACACAAGTAAAGTGAGGCTCATTGACCTTGGCATTAAGGCAGCATTTGAACAACTTTGGTGGTAATGGGCTCTAAATAAAATTGAAGTCAATAACAATTAGGGGGAAGTCTCTCTACTGACTGGATTCGCACGTAGCGCAATGGATATTGTCTGTAATATTGGAACTAATCATCTCAGCCCGAGGCCTGCAGGGCAATATTCTTGGTCTGGCTACTTCATTAGTGACCTGTCCGCCATCATAAAGTCAGAAATGGGGCTGAATACTGATGAGGATTCAGTTCCATTTACAACTCCTCAGATAATGAAAGAGTCCTTGCTGGCACTCACACGACTTGGACAACATCCAAAGACATAGACTGATTGAGCAGCAAGTAACATTTGTATCAACCAAGTATCATCTCCAACAAGAGAATGTCTATCAACCAGATCATGAAATTCAATGGGATTATCATCGTTGAATCTCCCGCCAGCAACATCCTAGGGTTACTATTGAACAGAAACTTTGCTGAACCTGCTCAGGAATCCAGTGGCATTACAGCAAGTCAAAAACTAGACATTCTGCAGCTATTGGCTCACCTCCTAATCCCCCAAACTAACTCCATCACCTACAAGAGGCAATTTAGGATTGTGGACATAATCTCCCATTTGCCAGGAACAGTGTACATTGAAACAACACTCAAGACCCTTGACATCATTCATGTCAAAGCAGAACATTTGACTGGCATGACAACCACTATTCTAAACATCACATGTTTCATCACTGCTATGTGGGCTATCAACAGGATGTGCTGCAGTTAGTCTCCAAGATTTCCTCTCCAATCTGTCAGCCCCAGTGGAATAGCAATGGGAAACCACCACTGACAAAAACTGCCAAGCAAACAGCTCAAGATGAAGCACTCAGAGATACTGAGCCAAGGACCTGCCTTCGGCAGAGTACACAAGACATGACATATAAAAAGACATGGGCAGCAGATGCTTTGGGATGTCATCCTTTTCCCGTACCCCTCTCTAAGTCTCACACCGCTCTGACTTGGGTATACATCGTAGTTGCTGAGCTAAAATATTGGAAGTCTCATCTGGCATCAGAAGCAGAGGCATCAAATGGGAAATTGGCAAAAACTGAAGGAAGACAAAATGGAGACACTTCATTCCCCATTTCTTTTCCATAAATTGAGGGAGGGATACTAAAATGCAATCTGAGTTGCTCTTTAATGTCATTCATTGATGTAGCGTGTCAGTTTTAGTACCAACACACAAATAGTGGCCATATGTACTGACTACGCTCACTCAAGCCAATGTTAAATAGTACAGATAGACACCAAAGATATCGTGATTTAGCTGAAAGAGCTGTCTTTCTAAATGTCAAGCAAACACCTTGATTTTGGAGTTCTCATCTTTGCCTTCAAATCTCTCCATGGCCTCACTCCTCCCCCTCTGTGTATTCTCTTCCCAACCTTTCAATGCGCCGAAACAACCCTACTTACTAAATTACCCAATTTGAATCACTCCATCATTAGCAGCTGTACCTTCAGCTGCTTTGGACCCATGTTCTTGAATTCTCACCCTGAACATTTCCATCGTTCTTTCCTGAAAGAAAATGTTCTTTAAAATCCACCTCTTTAACCAAGTTTTAGTCCGTATACCCCAGTGCTGAGCCTCCATGGTGCAAAGGAGGAGGGCTGGTTTATAAACAGGACACCCTTTAAAGATATCACCCCGATCTCTGTGCAGCCAGGGTTTGCTGATGAGTTTAAACATGCCCCTCTTACTTTTGTTTCTTGTTTTGTAAATGGAAGCCAACCTGGTTCTCCGGACAGAGACATGCCAATTTTCTCACCAGAAACAACACACTGCCATTTTATTTTTGGTAAAATTTAGTCCTAGACCTAGTCCAAGATCTAGATTTAGTCCAAGTCCTTTCAAACACTCATGGGAAATCACTACAAAATAGCATTCCGAGAAACCGCACTGGGAAATGAGGGGAAATATATAAATGTTAGCCTTTAAGAGAAATGGGAATACCATGTGAACTATGCTGCAGAATGAGCTGTCAAATTGGTAAGAGGGGGGAAAAAAAAGCAGTGAAACTCCACAGCTCCGATACAGGAACTCAAGCACACTGCAGCAAATTAGGCATTAAAAATATTATATCAGGAAGCAGCTGAATGTGGAAAAACATTGTGATAAATCATCTTTCAGATGGAAATTAGCATGGATTATGCAAGAAGCACAAACGCTGCAAGAAATGAAAGTGTGGTGAATCTGAAAACGCAGAGTAATGGGGCCAACTAAACACTGTTTTCAGGGTGAGCAATGACCATCCAACCTTGCAAAGCACATCCGAATGTTTGATTTGTTGTAGTGGTAGCAGAGGAATAATTCTGAAGAATGAAAGTATTCAAATGAGAGAGGAACCCTTGTATTTTACCTTTGCAGCTGCACTTACAAAGCCAGAGCAGAACCCACAGAGTAATTATACAAAATTAATGCCACTCTCCAAACATCTATATTTAAAAGGAAAATGAAAGCTTTCTAAATGCAGTTTAAATTAATAATTAGGCAATAAATAGAAGACAAAGTTGCACATGAATTGTATAAACAAACCGAATATCCTCCATGTATTTTGGCTGTACAAAACCCAAAAGTGCCCATTTTGATATTTGCCCGAGTTACTTGCCCTCGGCAGGGATGGCACTCAGAGCCCAACAAGTAGTTTCAAAATTACTGGGTCAGGACAATTGGGTAACTAGCAAATGTTCACACTCCAATAGGTTTACGAAGAGTGGTTCAGAACAGAGAAAGTCTTGCTGATCATAGAATCCCGTCAGTGCAGAAAGAGGCCACTCGGCCCATTGAGTCTTCACCGAATCTCCAACAGATCATCTTATCCAGCTCCATCCTTTGTCCCATCTCCATAACCCCGCACTTGTATCCTGCTAATCCCCCTACTTTACACATTCGTGGACATTCAGGGGCAATTTAGCATGCTCAATCCACCTAACTCGCACATGTTTGGACAGTGGGAGGAACTTGGTGCACCTGGAGGAAACCCATACAGACACAGGGAGAATGTGCAAATTCCACACAGACACTCACCCAAGTCCGGAATCCAATCTGGGTCCTCTGGCACTAAGCGGCAGCAATGCTAACTACTGTGTCATCGTTCCATCCCTGATGATGGCCCCATGAATACAAATCTGCCAGAACTCATTTCTCAGGTTCTCATATGAAGAATATCCATTTAATTCAGGCAAAGGGATATATACAGGTCTCTGGAGATGATCCCTTCATAAGATATTAAACAGAGAAAACCAATAAAAAACACTCGCAAATAAGAATCTCACAGATTGAGAATGAAATAAGGAGGGATAACATTACTTGGTCTCCTCCTCCCTCCTCTTCACCTCCACAAAAATAGTTAAAATATGAAGATTTGTAGTCGCAACGCAGAAGAAGACCATTCAGTTCATCTTGTCCATGCCAGCCTGAGGACACCCAGGTGCCCTTTCTAAATACACCTTCCTGCACCCAGTTCATAGCCCTGCAGCTTACAGCACTTAAGGTGCAAATCCAGATACTTTTTTTTAAAAAGAGTTTAGGGTCTCTGCTTCCACCACCAACTCGGGCAGCAAATTCCAGACATCCACCACCCTCAGCATAAAAAGACTCTTCATGTCCCTGTGATATCTACTGCCATTCATCTTAAAAGACTGCACTGATTGAGGTGATTACAATCTACAAAGTGGTTCTATCTTCTTGGGACATAGATAATGCATCTGATTCCACACATTCAAATTCTTAAAAGCATTCACATTTACAAAAATAATCTACTGATATCTGGATTCTATTTTATTATATTCTCTATTTGGGCCTGTTTAATTGGCAGGTTGGTGACAGAACATTCTCTCGTACAATAATACCAATATCTAGACACAAAGTGCTGCAGATGTTTGAAATTAGAAATAAAATAGAAAATGCTGTAAACAGGTTAGGGAGAAGCTGTAGGAAGAAGAGAGAGAGAGAATTAACATCTCAAAGTAATGACCTTTCACCCAAACTGGAAAAAGAATAGAGATATAGCTGGTTTTGAGCAAGTGAAAGATGGAAGGTGGGAATAAAGAGTAAAGAAAGCATCTGCAGCAGGGTAGAAGATGGGAGAGACTAAATGACAAAAGATATGATGGGGCAAGGCTCAAAAGGATAGGAATGGAAGAACAAAGAAAATAGATGTCTAGAAGAGATGTTTATTTATTTAAAATTAATTTATCTATTAGTCATAAGTAGGCTTACATTCACACTGTAATGAAGTTGCTGTGAAATTCCCCTGATTGCCACATTCTGGCACTTCTTCAGATACACTGAGGGAGAATTCAGCATGGCCAATGGACCTAACTAGCATGTTTTTTCAGACTGTAGGAGGAAACTGGAGCACGTGGAGGAAACCCAAGCAGACATGGGGAGAACGTGCAGACTCTGCACATACAATGACCTGAACTAGGAAATGAACCCAGGTCCCTGGCACTGTGAGGTAGCAGTGCTAACCACTGTGCTTCACATACTGAAGCATTCTGTTCCTGTTTGCAATAAGACCTACAGAACATCAAGCTTGGACTATTAAATGGAAAGTAATATTCCCAGCGCTGCTTCCCAGGGCTGAAATGGCCACTACGAGAGGACACAGGTTTAAGGTGCTGGGAAGCAAGTACAGAGGAGATGTTAGAGGTAAGTTTTTCACTCAGAGGGTGGTGAATGAGTGGAATCAGCTGCCGGTGATGTAGGGGCAAACTTGCTGGGGTCTTTTAAAAGACTTCTGGATGAGTATATGGGATTTAATGGGATTGGGAGTTACAGATAGTTCTATGGTCTGGTAGATATGGATGTGATCAGCGCAACTTGTGGGCCAAAGTGCTATAGTGTTCTACGTTCTATAAGAGTTGAGGAAAAATGCACAATGATACGGAAAGTTTCGTAAGTTGTTATGTACTAATAATGTGCCTCATGATAAATTCCAAGCCCTGGCTTGCTTTTCTTTCAGTCTAAAATTGGCTCAAGTATTGTCAAGCTAAAGGGACTAAACACTGTTCCAGAGGTAGATAATTGTCAGCAATCAAATGTTCCTGGAACACCCAAAGGCTTCTGAAAGTCACATGATCTGATAGACGGTTAAACCATACACCTTATTAGCTGTCTGGACAATTGAAGTTCAGCATTGCAAAAATGAACTCTAGAGTAGAAAGGGGCAATTTGTTAAAAATCTAAAACATTTATCCCTGTGCCCTTAAACAGCACATATTTTAACCAGTAAATCAAGAGTGCAATAGTAAAATTCTACAGACTGTAAGCATACACAAGTTGTAGGGATGAATAATTTATACACTGCACATTACTTAGTTACTGCAATGTGGCAGCATACATGATTATTGTCACCTTTTCAAGTCATTGTCCTACTCAATCATAATAAACGGAGGCTATTATGATACCATGGAATAGATGCAATCCATTAGGAAGTACTCCTTGCAAAGATTGTGTCAATCAATTTGATTATAAATTTGAAAGTAATTTTAGCGATCAACACATTATCAAGTCAGACCAGCACATGAGCAGCACAGTAACCTACACATTTGAAATGATAAAATCCTGCTTCACAGAATGTAGTCATTAACCACTGGCTGCAACGGTATTCAAATGCATTCTCATGATTTGTACTTTGTGGCATTTAATGGAAGGGCCAGGCATCTCACAAGACAGACAGACCCTTGTTGCCTCTTTTTGGGAAGACCCATCGCAGTGATTGTCAACCAGATACTTAATTGGATACTTGTAGGCCTCACTTGGGATCATGGCCCCTGCAGGCAGAAGCCTCACCCGCCTACAGCTCAATTAAGAAGCCAGCAGCTCTACCGGATAGGGGGTGACTGCTACTAATATTATACCCAGCTGAGGTAGGATTACCGCAGTACACCAGAAATACCCACATCCCCAGTGCTGCTGGGCAGGCAGTTCCAGGATTCTGGCCTAACAGTGAAGGAACAGTGAAAAATTGCCAAGTCAGGGTGGTGAGTGACACGGGAGGGGAATGTGCAGGTGGTGTTGTTGCCAGGTATCTGCTGCTCTTATTTCTCTGGATGGTAGAGGTCATGGGTTTGGAAGGTGCTGTTAAAGTAACCTTGGTAAGTTGCTGCAGGGTATCTTGTAGATAGCACACGCTGCTTCCATGGTTCATTGGCAGTGGAGTGACTGAATTTTGGGAAAGGGGTAGCAATCAAGCGGGCAGCTTTGTCCTGGGTAGTGTCAAGCTTCTTGAGTTTGCTGGAGCTGCAATCATGACTTGTGCCTTACAGATTGTGGACAGACTTTGGGGAGTCAGGAGGGGAGTTATTCACCGCAGGATTCCCAGCCACCACAGCGTGTCTATTCAGTTCAGTTTCTGGTCAGTGATAACCTCCACCTTGTTAATAGTGAGGGATTCAGCGATAACATCATTGAAAGCCAAGAGGTTCAATCCTCTCTCGTTGGAGATGGCCATGGCCTCGTGGTTGTGTGGTCCAATCCTCTCTTGTTGGAGATGGTCATGGCCTTGTAGTTGTGTGGTACAAATGTTACTTGCCATTTGTGAATCCTAGTTGAGATTTTGCCCAGATCTTGTTGCTTTGAGGAGTCCTGAATGATGCTAAACATTGTGAATCATCAGCAAACATTCCCACCTTTGACCTTATGATGGAAGAATAGTCATTGGTGAAGCAACTAAAGATGGTTTGGCCTAGGACACCAGGAACTTCTGCAATGATATCTTGGAGCTAAGATGATTGACCTCCACCAACAACAAGCATCTTCCTTTGTGCCAAATATGACTCCAACCAGCAGAGGGCTTTTCCCTTGATTTCCATTTGCTAGGGCTCCTTGATGGCACATTTGGTCAAATGCTATCCTTGATGATGTCAAGGGCAGTCACTCTCACCTTATCTCTGGAGTTCAGCTCTTTTGCCCATGTTTGAAGAAAGGCTGTAATGATTCAACCTGATCTGGTAGAACCTAAACTAAACATCAATGAATAGGTTGCAGCTGAGAAAGTGTCACTTCATAGCACTGTTAATGACCTCTTCCTTTACTTTATTAATGATTGAGAATGATGGACAGTAATTGGCCAAGTTGGATTTGTCCTGTTTCTTGGCTGGGCAATTTTTCACAATGTTGGGTAGATTCCAGGGTTGTCACAGTATTGGAACAGCTTGGCTAGGACATAGCAAATTCTGGAGCACAAGTCTTCAGTACTATTGCCAGAATGTTATGAGGGCCCATTGACTTTGCATCTGATGTCTTCTGTCATTTCTTGTTACCACATGGAGTGAATCAAATTGGCTGAAGACTGACATCTGTGATGTTGGGCACCTTCAGAGGAGGTACTCTTGTGGATGGTTCTGGCCTAGTACTTGTGTGATATAAATATTACTTGCCACTTGTCAGTCCAAGCCTAGGTATTGCCCAGATCTTGTTACATTTGGGCATTGACTATTTCACTTTGAGTCATCCCGAATGATGCTGAACATTGTGTAGTCATCAGCAAACATTCCCGCTTTTAAACTTAAGATCATTGGCTTTACACTTCTGGCTGGAGATTATGGTGAATGCTTCAACCTCATCTTTTCCACTGATGTGCTGGGCTCCTCCATCATTGAGGATGTTGATATTTTTGGAGCCTCTTCCTCCAGTGAGTTGGTTTATTGCCTGTCACCATTCACGACAGGACATGGCAGGAACTGCACAGCACAGATCTGATTTGTTGGTTGTGGGATTACTTAGCCCTGTCTATTACTTGTTGCTCATGCTGTTTGCCACACAAGTAATCCTGTTTTTGCAGAGAGACTTGGACAAGTTGCAGAGCTGGGCCAAGAGGTGGCAAATGGAGTTTAATGCGGAAAAGTGTGAGGTAATTCACTTTGGCAGGAATAACAAATGTGTATAGGGCTAATGGTAGGACTCTTAATAGTGTTGAAGAACAGAGGGATCTTGGTGTATATGTGCATAGATCCCTGAAAGTTGGCAATCAAGTCGATAAGGTTGTTAAGAAGGCATACGGAGTCTTAGCTTTTATTGGTAGGGGGATTGAATTTCGGAGCCGCAACGTCATGTTGCGACTGTACAAAACTCTAGTGCGGCCGCACTTGGAGTATTGTGTGCAGTTCTGGTCCCCACATTATAAGAAAGATGCGGAGGCATTGGAGAGGGTACAGAGGAGGTTTACCAGGATGTTGCCTGGTATGGAGGGCAGGTCTTATGAGGAGATGCTGAGGGATTTGAGGTTGTTTTCGTTAGAAAGAAGGCGGCTAAGAGGAGACCTTATTGAAACATACAAGATGATTAGAGGTTTAGATAGGGTGGACAGTGATAACCTTTTTCCTCGGATGGAGAAAGCTAGCATGCGGGGGCATAGCTTTAAATTAAGGGGTGGTAATTATAGGACGGATATCAAAGGTAGGTTCTTTACCCAGAGGGTGGTAAGGGTATGGAATGCCCTGCCTGCTGCAATTGTAGATGCGCCAAGTTTGGGGGCATTAAAGAGGTCCGCGGATAGGTTTATGGATGAAAAGGGAATGGTTTAGGTTAGAGGGTCATTGCTTTTTCTTAATTGGTCAGCGCAACATCGAGGGCCGAAGGGCCTGTTCTGCGCTGTAATGTTCTATGGCCTCCCCAGACTCATACCTTGTTTTAGGTATGCCTGATGTAGCTCCTAGTATGTCTTATAAGGATATGGAAGCACTGGAAAGGGTGCAGAGGAGATTTACCAGGATGTTGCCTGGCATGTTGGGAAGGTCTTATGAGGAAAAGCTGAGGGACTTCACGCTGTTTTCTTTAGCAAGAAGGTTAGGAGGTGACTTAATAGTGGCATACAAGATGATCAAAAGATTAGATAGGGTTGACAGTGAGAGCCTTTTTCCTTGGATGGAGACGGCTAGCATGAGGGGACATAGCTTTAGATTGAGGGGCGATAGATATAGAACTGATGTTAAAAGTAGATTCTTTAGAGAGGTTCTGAGAGAGTAATAAAGGGCGTGGAATGCCCTGCCTGCAACAGTAATGGACTCGCCAACATTAAGGGCATTTAAAAAGTCATTGGATAAACGTATGGATGATATTGGAGTACTTAGAACAATACAGCACAAACAGGCCCTTCAGCCCACAAGTTGCACCGATCACATCTACCAATCCACAGGCCTATCTATAACCCCCTATCCTATTCTTTTCCATATACTCATCCAGAAGTCTCTTAAAAGACCCCAGTGAGTTTGCCTCAACAATCTCCGATGGCAGTCGGTTCTATTCACTCACCACCCTCTGAGTGAAAAACCTACCCCTGACATCTCCTTTGTATTTGCTTCCCTGCACCTTCAATCTGTGTCCTCTCGTAGTGACCATTTCCGCTCAGGGAAATAGTCTCTGAGAGTCCACCCTATCTATTCCTCTCAACATTTTATAAACCTCTATCAGGTCGCCTCTCAACCTACGTCTCTCCAGTGAGAAGAGTCCCAGCTTCCTCAACCTATCTTCATAAGGCCTGCCTCCCAATCCAGGCAGCATCCTTGTAAATCTCCTCTGAACCCTCTCAATAGCCTCTACATCCTTCTTATAATGAGGCGACCAGAACTGCGCACAATACTCCAACTGGGGTCTGACAAGAGTCTTATAGAGCTGCATCAATACCTCCTGACTCCTAAACTCTATTCCTCGATTAATGAAGGCCAGTACACCGTACACCTTCTTGACCACTTCCTCCACCTGCGAGGCCGATTTCAGAGTCCTATGGACCCGGACCCCGAGATCCTTCTGCTCTACGACACAGCTAAGACTCCTACCCCTTATATTGTACTCCTTCATCCCATTATTCCTGCCAAAATGGACCACTACACAATTATCTGCATTGAAGTCCATCTGCCACTTCTCCGCCCAGTCTTGCATCCTGTCTATGTCCCACTGCAACTTTTGGCATCCCTCCAGACCATCCACAACACCACCGATCTTTGTATCGTCGGCAAACTTGCTAACCCATCCCTCCACTTCCTCATCCAGGTCATTTATGAAAATGACAAACAGCAGGGGTCCCAGAACAGATCCCTGGGGCACTCCACTGGTTTCCGACCTCCATGCAGAACAAGACCCATCCACAACCACTCTCTGCCTTCTGCCGGCAAGCCAGTTCTGGATCCACGAGGCTAAACCCCCTTGGATCCCATGCCCAATAGTATAGGTTAGATGGGCTTTAGATTGGTTTCACAGGTCGGAGCCATATCGCAGGCCAAAGGGCCTGTACTGAGCTGTAATGTTCTATGTTTTGTGTTCTATGCCCTCCTGCACTCTTCATTGAACTAGGATTGATCCCTTCGTTTGGTGGTAATGGAAGAATGGGAGATATGCAAGTCATAAGGTTACCAACTATGGTTCAATACAATTCTGCTGCTGCTAATAGCCCACAGCAACTCATGGATGCCCAGTCTTGTGTTGCTAGATCTGTTCAAATTCTATTCCATTTAGTATGGTGTCATTTATTCTAATGATTTGGATGAGAATATCAGAGGCAATGGTTAATAAGTTTGCAGATGACACCAAGATTGGTAGCATAGTGGACAGTGAAGAAAGTTATCTTCAATTGCAACGGGATCTTGATCAATTGGGCCAGTAGGCTGACGAATGGCAGATGGAGTTTAATTAAAAGTGGAGTCACAGATGGAGAGAGTGGTGAAGGTGGCATTTGGCATGCTTGGTTTCATTGATCAGAACATGGAATACAGGGGTTCGAATGTCTTGATGAAATTGCACAATACACTGTTAAGGCCACACTTGGAATACTGTGTGCAACTCTGGTCATCCTATTATAGAAAGGATATTATTAAACTAAACAGTGCAGAAAAGATTATCTAGGATGCCTCCGGAATTTGATAGATTGAGTTACGAGGTGAGGTTGGATAGACTGGGACTTGTTCCTCTGGAGCATAGGCGGTGGAAAGGTGAATTTTATACAGCTCTATAAAATAATAAGGGGCACAGATCAGCTAGATAGTTAATATCTTTCCCAAAGGCAAGGAGTCTGAAACTAGAGGGCATAGGTTTAAGGTGAGAGGGGAGAGATACAAAAGTGTCCAGAGGGGCAATTTTTTCACACAGTGTTGTGTATGTCTGGAACAAACTGCCAAAAGTAATAGTAGAGGCATGTACAATGTTGTCTTTTAAAAAGCTTTTAGTTACACGGATAAGACAGGTGTAGAGGGTCATGGGCCAAATACGGGCAATTGGGATTAACTTAGGAGTTTAAAAAGGGCAGCATGGACAATTTGGTCTGAAGGCAGGCTCCGTCACCATAATGACTATACGGTGATCGCTCTTACTGATACTGTCACAGACAGCTGCATCTGTGGCAGGCAGGTTGGTGAGGATCAAGTCAAGTATGTTTTCCTTCATTAGTTCCCTCACTACCTGCCACAGACCCAGTCAAGCTGCTATGTCCTTTAGGACCCACCCAGCTGGGCCAATGGCAGTGTTAGAGACACTATGATGATGGACATTTAAGTCCCTGCCCGGAATACATTTTGCACCTTGCCACCATCAGTATTTCTTCCTAGTTCTATGCTCAGCATGGTGGATTACTGATTCATCAGCTGAGGTGGGGCAGTACGTGACGATCAGCAGGAGGTTTCTTTGTCCACGTTTGACCTAGTGTCATGAGACTTCATGGAGCCAAAGTCAATGTTCAGGACTCCTAGCGCAACTCCCTCTGGTTCACGAATGTCTTTTAAAGGAGGAAATCTGCCATCCTTACCCAGTCTGGCCTACATGTGACTCCAGAGCCACAGAAATGTGGCTAACTCTCAACTGTCCTCAGGTATTTAGTTACAGATAATAAAAGCTAGCTAATCAGCGTCACACAAATGAATAAAAAAATTCTTACCATTACTCAGGAGTTCCCTGGATTAATCCTTAGCTCTCTTCTCTTCCTTATGTATATGTATATCATTTGAAATCATGAGATTACTTTTGACACGATGTGTGTGATCAGATAGATTTCACTCTTCACCCTTGCACTCACCTCACCTCCACAGAGTGATGCCAAGGCTACTTCTCTGAGCCATAACTTTCTGCAGTTAAACTTTGGAAACATCTAAAGATCGCTGTTGCCCATTACCTATTCAGTACACTTACCACCATTTCCACTTCTTTTCTCCTTCAAAACGCACATCATGTTAGAAACGTATTAATCTGGTATTTTAATCCACCAGAAAATACTGTAGAAAAAAATTAGGCTGCTCTGAGACAATGCCAATCAGCAGCTCTCACTGAAATGTCATAGAAACATAGAACATTATAACACAGTACAAATGCTTTGGCCTTCAGTGTTGTGCTGAGTTATGTCCAATCCCAGGATCAAGTTATCCCCTCCCTATAATTCTGGAGTGCTCCTTGTGCCTATCCAATAACCACTTGAAAGTTCCTAAAATGTCTGACTCCACTATCACAGCAGGCAGTCTATTCCTCACCCCAACCACTGTCTGAATAAAGAACCTACCTTGGACATCTCTCCTACATCTCCCACCATGAACCTTACAGTTATGGCTCCAGTAACAGCTACATCACCCAAGGAAATAATCTCTGCACATCCACTCTATCAATCCCTCTCATCATCTTATATCTATTAAATCTATTCTATTCCCTGCCCGGAATACATTTTGCACCTTGCCACCCTCAGTATTTCTTCCTAGTGGTGCTCAGCATGCTGGATTCTATTAAATATAATAGAACTAACAATAGAATCACAGAATTGATACGGTGCTCAAGGAGGCCCATCATGTCTGCACTGGCTCTTGAAACAAGCTTCATGACTTAATGCCTTTCCCCTGCTTTGTTTCTCCCTGAACCCCTGCATATTTTTTTCTATTCAAATATTACCTAATGCCTCGGTTGAACCTGCCTCCACCACACTCCCAGGCAGTGCATTTCAGACCTGAACCACTTGCTGTGAGAAAATGGCATTTCTCACTTCACAATTGCTTTTTTTTTGCAAATCACTTTAAATCTGTGCCATCCCATTCTTAATTCTTTTGCGAGCGGGAACAGTTTTTCCCTACATAATCTGTCCAACCCCCCCATGATTTTGAGCATGTCTATCAAATGGGATAGCAACGTGGAGCGCTCATATCAAAACGCTCTGATACATTGAGACAATTTCATGCTGGTAGTTGTATGAGTCTGCTGAAGAAACAACCTGCTGGGGACAAAACAATATGCAAATATTTTCAATAGTAAACACAGGATTTGACAGGCATATTGACTACTGTGAATAGAATTGGTCCCAAACATTGAACTTGGTTTCAATGTATTTGAAATATTACTTTTCTTTAATGAGAATGCATGGCACATCAAATATGTTTACCTTTGAATGCGCATCACAATCATCAAAATTCAATTCTCAATTGTTGAGAAACAAGATGTTAATGATAATGAAACTGCAAAGATACTACCTATTCAGTGTCAATTGCAACAGTCCACATTTAAATAATTTCCAACACAGATTTAAATTCCTTTTATCACAAAATAAAAACTCTGTTACATCAGACATGGCACTAATATTATTTATCTATCAGTTTGAGAACTCTGGCAGGCTTTTAAATAAAATGATAAAAAATGAGCACAATTTTAACAACTTGGCAGCTATGTCACAGCCATTACAAGCTTGTTTTTTAAATCTATTTTCAGTGCAAAACATAAGGAGTAACTCTGTTCTGCTCAGATACACAGTAAATTTATAGTTGGAGGAGACACCAGATTAGATTTGAAGCAGAAGGTTTGTCCAAGGGAAGAAGGGTTGACTCGCCAAAAGCATGAGGATTTGATAAATGGACAAAGTTTCTTACTATTCAAAAACCCTACATGCTTATTGCTTACATGAATCTTTTTTTTTAGAAGAAATGTCAACAGCAGAAGCCCCTCTCCTCCATTTCTCTCTGACCTGTTTTCAATGCGGCAAAGGGTATCAATCTTAGAAACCCTACAGTGCAGGAGGCTGCCATTCGGCCCATCGAATCTGCACCAACAATAATAATCCCACCCACGCCCTATCCCTGTAACCCCACATATTTACCCCACTAATCCCTCTAACCTACGCATCCAAGAACATAAGGGGCAATTTAGCATGGCCAATGCACCAAACCCACACATCTTTGGATTGTGGGAGGAAACCCACGCAGACACAAGGAGAATGTACAAACCTCACACAGACAGTGACCCAAACCAGGAATCCAACTCAGGTCTCTGGCACTGTGAGACAGCGGTACTAACCACTGTGCCACCATGCCATCCCAAATCTGAATCCACAATATGGAATGAGGTAAGGAAGATAGTCCCCTGAGCTTTTTTTTTAATCTCATCCCTACAGAATACCAACCCTCCCATTTTCCTATTATAGCACCTCAGCATTCCTTCAATCAATCCGGTCTCCTGGCCTCAACCACCTTCCCTGGTAACCCTTTCCAACTACTGATTATCCAAGCTGCAAAAAACACACAAGCAAATAGCGGTTCTGAAGAAAAGTCACCAATCTGAAATGTTAATTCTTTCTCTCCATAGATGCTGCCTGGTTTGCTTCTTTTCCAGCATTTTCTGATCTTGCTGCAAATAAATATTCCTGGTATGCAGTTTGCCCTTCACAACCCAGAATTGGGTTATGAAGGGCAAACCATTGTAGGTTTAATTTCTTCATAGCTTGCACAGCTGTACAAAGACTCCTTTCAGACATCTATCTCCCTTCAAAACTGAAGACCTCCATCTTACCAAAATCTGCTCTGAAGTTGCTTGCCTCTGATGCTGTGATGGCCTCAATGCTTATAAAAATGGCTCCAGGGATAAGGAATTTTAGTTACACAGATAGATTGGAGAACACCTTTTGATTTGATTTAATATTGTCACATGTCTTAACACAGTGAAAAGTACTGTTTCTTGTGCGCTATACAGACAATGCATGCTTTCTTTAGAGAAGGAGAGAAGAAAATGCAGAGTGTAGAGTTACAGTCATAGCTAGGGTGTAGAGGAAAATCAACTGGTGCAGGGTAGGTCCATTAAAAAGTTTAACGGCAGCAGGAAAGAAGCTGTTCGAGTCGGTTGGTGCGTGACCTCAGACTTTTGTATCTTTTTCCTGATGGAAGAAGGTGCAGTAGATATATCTGGAGTACATGGGGGTTTTTTAATTATGTTGGCTGCTTTTCCGAGGCAACAGTAAATGGAGAGAGAGTCAATAGATGGGAGGCTGGTTTGCGTTATGGACTTGGCTTCATTCATGACCTTTTGTAGTTTCTTGCAGTCTTGGATAGAGCAGGAGTCATACCAAGCTGTAATACAACGATGCTTTCTATGGGGCATCTGTAAAATTGGTGAGTCTCGCAGCGGACATACCTTATTTCCTTAATCTTCTGAGAAAGTAGAGGCATTGATGGGTTTTCTTAATTATAGAAGGTGAGGTTATTCTCCTTGGAGAAGAGAAAATTGAGAGGATATGTGAAAAAGGCAGTCAAAATCATGAGGAATCTAAACAAAGTAGGGAAAAAGAAACTCTCCCCATTGGAGGGGGAGTGGAAAACCAGAAGGCACTGACTTAAAGTGAATGGCAGAAGAAGCAACAATGTCACGAGGGCCAAGTTTTCATTCCATGAGAGATTAAGATCTAGGACGCACTGCCCGAATGTGCTGCAGACTCAATCAAGGCTTTCAAAAGAAAACTGGATAATTACCTGAAGAAAAAATATTGGCAGTGCTCTGGGGAAAAGTCAGGAGAGTAGGACTAAGTGAGTCTTCCAGAGAGTCAACATGGATACAATGGGCCAAATGGCTTTCTTTTCAGCTGTATACATTCTAGGGCTCTAATCCACAGTAAACATCATGGATAGCATTCAAATAGTTCAAAAAGTTTGAAAAGCCTGGCAGTGTGAACAGTAGTCATGGTGTGGAGATATCAGCATTGGACTGGGTTAAACACTGTAAGAAGTCTCACTACACCAGGTTAAAGTCCAACAGGTTTATTTAGTAGCAAAAGCCACTAGCTTTCGGAGCACTGCTCCTTCATCAGGTAAGTGGGGGTTCTGTTCACAAACAGGGCACATAACCGTGCAGATGCTATCACAACGGATGAATGAACACCGCTCGACAATCACCAGGCAATAGTGTTCTCTTCCTGTTGAAGAGCACTTCAGCGATCACGGGCATGGGGCTTCTGATCTTCGGGTAAATGTTCTCAAAGGCAGCCTTCACGACACACAGCAATGCCCAACAGTCAAATTCCACACACAAGGACGGCCTCAACTGGAATCTTGGGTTCATGTCACGCTTGCTTGGGCTTGCAAAATCTAACTAACTGTACTCTCCCGAGACAATACACATTTCTCTAACCCTCTCTAACTCACATTGTCTGTACCTTTAAGATGATTACCTGTCAAGATATGCATTCCAACCATTATTTTGTAAATTGACTGTGTGTTTTTATATGCCCCATTTGTGAACACAACTACCACTTACCTGACAAAGGAGGAATGCTCTGCTATCAAATAAACCTGTTCGACTTTAACCTGGTGTTCTGAGACTTCTTACAGGGTGGAGTGACCCCATTTATATCAGATGGTAGATGCAGTGTACCACTGCTTTTGGCGTTATAGGGTGTCAGGGAGAGGTAGTACTTTGGTGGGGGGACATGTCGCGTCCTTTGAGGGCTTTTTGTCCATCTTTTGTCCCCACCTGGCACTCAGCTCTCACCTGTGGCTCCCTGTAGCTGTTTGCATGGGACAGCGACTACATCCTGGGCCAACAGTCTCGACAAGCCGGCTAAACCAAGTGAGTTTAGCCAACAGGTCTCAACTCTTGTTGAGATAGGGAGATGTCTATCCCAGCATGTGAAGACAGAATCTGGTAGATTGAATGGGACAAGACCAATGGAAGGTCCAACAATCAAGGCGGCAATCTCTGCAAGTGTTGTGGAACGTGAAGAGCAGGACAAGACACAGGAGACGTCCTGGTCATCCACTGTGCCTATCCCCAACTCCAGCTGTCTTGACTTCTTGTCTTGCCACGGGATCAAGATGGGAATTGGGAAGAGAGAGCGAAGTGATACTGCGCAACTCTCCCTCATTTTAATCCAAATCAAATGCTAGTTTCGACACCATCATCATCATCAGTGCCCTGTTCAGCCCTTGAAGTTCTGTGGCGATGGGCGAGCGATGAAGCAGCAGACTGGGAGCTGTAGTCACGGACCTGCACGCAGGCAGCTCAGGTCTAATGATCATTTTCCACTGACCGAAGCAGCAGTGAACTCGACATCTACCTGGGCGACTGAGCAGTCCTCTTCGGGGATGCACTGCTCACCTCTGTAGAATGAAGAAGGGGCTAGCAAAGATGTCCTAAACATTGCCTGCTTCACTATTCCTTGGCCAGTTTATCTTGGCTGGTGGGGATCCCATCTCGTGGTTGAGCAAACAAAATAAAGCACAAGGTGACAGCGCTCACTGTTGGCACTTGGAACGTGTGTACGCTTTTGGACACCCTACAGCAGACAGACCAGAGAGAACAGCCTTAGTTGCCAGAGAACTTGCAAGATACAACATTGACATTGCAGCCCTGAGTGAAACTCGTCTTGCCAGCATAGGTCGGTTAACTGAAACTGGAGGTGGATACACTTTTTTCCTGAAGCGGTCACAGCAGTGATGAGTGTCACGATGCTGGAGTTGGATTCGCTATCAGCAGTCACCTTGTTCAGAAACTTGATAGTCTACCCAAGGGTGTGAACAACCAGTTTATGACATTACAGCTTCCGCTATAGAATAGAAGTTAGGCCACACTGATCAGCGCCTATGCCTCCACAATGAACAACGCGGACAAGATGAAAGACAAGTTCCATGAAGAACTAGACACCTTACTATCAGCAGTGAGCAGTACTGACAAGCTGATCTTGGCGATTTCAATGCAAGAGTAGGGTGTGACTCTGCAACCTGGCAGGGAGTCATTGGGAGGCATGGAGTGGGCAAGTGTAACAGTAACGTTCTGTTCTTAATGAAGACTTGCACAACACATGACCTCCTCATCACCAATACAACCTTTCGTCTGCCCACCCATAACAAGACCTCTTGGGTGCACCCCCGCTCTAAGCATTGGTATCTTATTGACTATGTCATTGCCAGGAGAAAAAACAGGCAGGATGTCAGAGTGACCAAGGCCATGTGTGGTGCTGACTGCTGGACAGATCACAGGTTCATTGTCTCCAAAATGAGGCTCTGCATCAGACCCAAGAACCGACCACAAGGAAGCAAGGTTATGGAAAGAATCAACATGGCCAAGCTGAAGGACCCCAGCATAGCTTCAGCACTGGCTGAAGACTTAGAAATCAAGCTTGCTGACCTACACCTCACAGGCAGCACTGACAACAACTGGGAACACTTCAGGGATGCTATCTGTATATCTGCGCTGAAGACGCTCTGGCCTCTATCCGCAAGCAGCATGACTGGTCGATGAGGATGACGAGGAGATACAGGCTCTACTTGTTGAGAAGCATGTTTTTTTTTTTTTTATCAGGCCTTTTAAAACAACCAATCTTCAGCTGCCGAGAAAAATGCTTTTACCAGTGCTTGCAGGACAATCCAGAATAAAATGCATAAAACGCAGGATGCCTGGCTGAGCACCAAGGCAGATGAAATAGAGCTACGCTGACAGAAATGACTTGAAATGGTTCTATGAAGCCCTTAACATTCCCTATGGACCTCCATCTCTCAGGAGCTCCCCCCTCCTGCGTACAGATGGTACTGGTACAACTCTCATTACAGAGAAGGCTCAGATCCTGCAGGGATGGGCTGAACACTTTGAAGCAGTCCTCAACCAACTGTTATCTATTAACGATGAGGCAATCGACAGGATTCTCCAAGTTGATATCAACAGTGCCATGGATGACCTACCAGTTGTATCCAAAGTCACGATAGCTGTCAGCCAGCTATCCAACGGCAAAGCCCCAGGGCAGATGCTGGGATCACAGAGATTTACTAAACAGCTGCTGGACCTGTACTGAAGCTCACCGAATTGTTCCAATCCTTTTGGAAGCAAGGATCCATTCCTCAGGAACTTACAAGATGTTTCCATCGTATATAGGGTACAGAGGATGTTTACCAGGATGTTGCCTGGTATGGAGGGCAGGTCTTATGAAGAGAGGCTGAGGGATTTGAGGTTGTTTTCGTTAGAAAGAAGGTAGCTAAGAGGAGACCTTATTGAAACATATAAGACGATTAGAGGTTTAGATAGAGTGGACAGTGATAGCCTTTTCCCTCGGATGGAGAAAGCTAGCACGAGGGAACATAGATTTAAATTAAGGGGTGGTAGTTATAGGACGGATGTCAGAGGTAGGATCTTTACCCAGAGGGTGGTAAGGGTATGGAATGCCCTGCCTGCTGCAGTTGTAGATGCGCCAAGTTTGGTGGCGTTTAAGAAGTTAGTAGATAAGTTTATGGACGAAAAGGGAATGGTTTAGGTTAGAGGGTCATTGCTTTTTCCTAATTGGTCGGCGCAACATCAAAGGCCGAAGGGCCTGTTCTGCGCTGTAATGTTCTATGTTCTATACCTGTACAAGAGGAAGGGCAACCAGCAAGTATGCGACAACCAGTGAAGAATCTTGCTGCTCTCCATCACAGGAAAAACCCTCGCAAGAGTCTTGCTAAATTGTCTGGTCACTTATCTGGAATTGGGCCTGCTTCCAGAATCACAGTGTAGCTTCCGCAAAGATCTTGGGACTACTGACATGATTTTTGCTGTTTGCTAACTTCAGGAGAAGTGTCAGGAGCAGAATCGCGAGTTCTACATAATCTTTGTTGACCTTGCAAAAGCCTTTAACACTGTAACCCAACAAGGCCTGTGGAGGATCATGTCAAAGTTTGGCTGCCCCCTAAATTCATTCAGATGGTACGCCAGTTCCATAATGGCCAGAGTACTGGATGGTGGAGAATCCTCTGAGGCATTCCCAGTCACCAATGGCAACAAACAGGGCTGTGTGCTTGCACCCACACTGTTCAGCGTGACGTTTACTGCTACGCTGAACGATGCCTTCCGGAACAGTATTGCTGGAATCAGCCTCAGGTACAGAGTGGATGGGAAGCTTTTCAACCTGAGGAGACTTCAAGCTATTACCAAAGTGAGGGAGACTGTTCTGAGAGATTTCCTCCTTGCCGATGACTGCGCCCTATAAGCTGGCTCACAGCCAGAGATGCAAGTCAGTATGGACAAATTTTCCACGGCTTGTGACAACTTTAGCCTCACCTTCAACATTAAAAAGACCAAGGTCATGCATCAGCCTGCTCCTCATGCACCGTACGCAGAACAGATAATCACAATCAAAGGGCAGAAACTAGAGGCAGTGGACCAGTTCACGTATCTTGGCAGCACTCTCTCCCAAGTAGTGACTGTTGATACAGAAGTTAACTGCAGAATAACAAAGGCAAGTTCTGCTTTTGGTAGACGGCGCTCCACTGTATGGGAATATCAAGGAATCAGCCCAGCAACAAAACTGAAGGTCTACATCCTCATGGTACTCTCATACCCTCCTGTATGCCTGTGAAACATGGATTGTGTACCAAAGGTATGCAAGACAGTTCAATCATTTCCACATGACTTATCTTCGCAGAATATTATGCTTCCGATGGCAAGACATAATACTGGACACTGAAGTTGTCTCTTGAACAAGTCTACCATCAGTCCACACACTGCTGATGAGAGAACAGACCCGGTGGACAGGTCATATCATCTGTATGTCAGACGAGTGCATACCTAAGCAGCTCCTTTTTGGAGAACGCTCTGCTGGAAGACCCTCGCACGGAGGGCAGAAGAAACATTTCAAAGACACACTCAAGGCCTTCCTGAAGTCGTTTGACATTCATACGACCATCTCGGGCGCTGCCTTATCCACAAAGGCTGTCACTGCTGAAGCACAACTTAAGCACGAACTGCACAAGTCCAGAGCCACCAGCGCAACAACTACAGTGTCTACACAAATCTGTCCAATGTGTGCCAGGATATTCCGTGCCCGAACTGGCCTGATCTTCGGACACACCGCAATCAGCCTCAAAATGTCTAATGATGTCAAGGTCCTCTTTGATGACAATGGACAAACAACCACCACTGCTTTTAAGCTCACCATTTGTGACTTAGCTTCTTGGCCTGCAACGGGGAAAGCATAATAAAGCAGAATCCTGCTGCACAGGTGGGCCAACGCACTTAACTGTGCTGCAAGCAGAAAAGATGGCCAGGTCCTCACCAGTTTAGTACAGTTGTTGCTGGATACGCTGACTCAAATCGCCTCTTTATGTGAATGCATGAAGCACATCTGTGGCAATAGTCGCTGTTGAACCAGGGATAAACCCAGTGCAGAATTCCTGGGCATTAATGTGCTAACTCCCTCAGAAAATTATCTTCAACCTTGCCTAACAGAGGAGCAATGATTATCTGGACTCATCAGATATGGTGTCACCAACACAAATAATTGGCAACAAATTATTTTTCCTGGAATTGTGCACAAAGTTCTCAAGAACTGCAGCAATGCATTCCAGATGACCTCCACAAATTCATCTTTGAGAAAAATCAATAGTTTTATAGTATAAATACCCCACTGAACCCTCAAGATACTAAGAGCAGCAACAGCCAATCTGCAAACTTTTCAGTTGTCATAGTTACTGAAGCACTCTGGCTCTGACATCAAACATCTGACTCAAATATTTTCAAGAGGACAGCTCGAATATTCAAATTGATTTCGCATTTAAAGTGAGATAGGACAATCCTTTCCAAAGCAATGCATTTTCCAATGATACCCTACCTTGTTAAATAAAGCTTATTCTTTAATCATAAGTCTTAAGTTGTTCGCATCTCTTGCTGAGGTTCCCTACTTCCACTTAATTCATTCTCTTCCAATGCAGCTCCAACCACTCAGAATCAGCAAATGACACAACTCAGAATGAGGCCATTGGGCCCACTCCCGTTGTGCTGGCTCTTCATTCTGCATCCAGCATTTCAATTCTGTTGAACAAAAGTAAAAGTTCAGATAAAACCAAACCTACGCTTGATCAATATATGGATATATTATTAGAACGAGTATAAAACAATATCAGGGGATTAACTGACCAGTGGATGACAGATATTATGATGTACATCAGTATTCAGAGAGGAAATGCTATCTAGTTTTAAAGTTTATTAGTGTCACAAGTAGGCTTACATTAACACTGCAATGAAATTACTGTGAAAATCCCTTAGTCACCACACTACGGCAGCCGTTCAAGTAGACATTTGTCTCTTCCCATGCAGTATAAATTATGATTCCCTTTGAAATTTGGTATCCTTGTATCTGTCGTGCTGAGTGCAAGCCAAAAGGTTTTAACGACCGCTCTTTTTTTCAACAATACAGGAATATCTTTTTTTTTCAATATTTCAGAAGGAAACAGGATACACTGAGGGAGAATTTAGCATGACCAATGCACCTAACCAGCACCAGTTTGGACTGTGGGAGTAACCCAGAGCACCTGGAGGCAACCCCACACAGACACAGGGAGAATGTGCAAACTCCGCACAGACAGTCAGCCAAGCCGAGAATCTTTGGCACTGTGAGGCAGCAGTGTTAATCAATCTGCCACCTAGGTATTCAAACGTGAGAATACCATTCACAAGATACACGGTACATACTTTTGCAACTCGGCCAACGTTGTCTACCTAATACGTTGCAAGAAAGGATGTCCCGAAGCATGGTACATTGGGGAGACCATGCAGACACTGACAGCGGTCGAATGAACATCGCTTAACAATCACCAGGCAAAACAGTTCCCTTCCTGCGGGCAAACACTTCAGCGGTCACGGGCATTCGGCCTCCGACCTTTGGTTAAACGTTCTTCAAGGGGGCCTTCATGACACACGACAGCGCAGAGCCGCTGAGCAGAGACAGATAGCCAAGTTCCGCACACGAGGACAGTCTTAACAGGGATCTTGGCTTCACGTCACACTATCTGTAACCCCCATGACTTGCCTGGATTAGCAAAAAACCTCACTTACTGTGCTGTCTGGAGACAATACACATCTCTCTAACCTGTGCTCAGTGCTCCTTCCACTCACATTGTTAGCCACTTTAAGAATTGAATTGCAGGTTAGGCTTAAGGATTCGCATTCTAATCAGCAATCTGTAAACTGTCTGTGCTGATGTGTGCTATTGCAGACCAGAACACCTCACTCGCCTGAGGAAGGCTACAAAGGCCGAAAGCTTGCAAGTTTACTATCAAATAAATCGGTTGGATTTAAAATTGGTGTTGTCAGACCTCTTACTGCCTAGGACAAAGACAGTAACTGAAGAAATGACTTGGACTTGTGACTTGGACAAGTTGCAGAGCTGGGCCGAGAGGTGGCAAATGGAGTTTAATGTGGAAAAGTGTGAGGTAATGCACTTTGGCAGGAACAATAAATGTGTAGAGTATAGGGCTAATGGTAGGGCTCTTAATAGTGTTGAGGAACAGAAGGATCTTGGTGTATGTGTCAATAGATCCCTGAAAGTAGGCAGTCAAGTGGATAAAGTTGTTAAGAAGGCTTATGGAGTCTTAGCTTTTATTGGTAGGGGGATTGAATTTAGGAGCCGCAGCATCATGTTGCAGCTGTACAAAACTCTAGTGCGGCCGCACTTGGAGTATTGTGTGCAGTTCTGGTCGCCACATTATAAGAAAGATGTGGAGGCATTGGAGAGGGTACAGAGGAGGTTTACCAGGATGTTGCCTGGTATGGAGGGCAGGTCCTATGAAGAGAGGTTGAAGGATTTGAGGTTGTTTTCGTTAGAAAGGAGGCGGCTAAGAGGGGATCTTATTGAAGCATATAAGATGATTAGAGGTTTAGATAGGGTGGACAGTGATAGCCTTTTTCCTAGGATGGAGAAAGCTAGCACGAGGGGACACAGCTTTAAATTAAGGGGTATGAGTTATAGGACGGATATCAGAGGTAGGTTCTTTACTCAAAGAGTGATTAGGGAGTGGAATGCCCTGCCTGCAGCTGTTGTAGATGCGCCAAGTTTGGTGGCGTTTAAGAGTTAATTGATAAGTATATGGAAGAGAAGGGAATGGTTTAGGTTGGAGGGGCATTGCTTTTTATTTTGGTCGGCACTACATCGAAGGCCGAAGGGCCTGTTCTGTGCTGTATTGTTCTATGTTCTATGTTCTAAATATGTTTACAAAATGCCTCAACATATTTAAATTTTGGCAAAGTTTTATACCGTGTCATATAGGCAGTTGGCTCAAGGCAAGGAAGTTTTTGTACCAGAGGAAAGACTCATTCAAAGGAAGTTATTGTGAAAATATCTAATTTTATGATTCATATGTTGCAGAAATGAACATTTTTAGTTGAAGTTTTTAAAAAGTTAACGGAAGACTGGCCTTACTTAGTCAACTCACGCTTGCAAAACTCAGAACATTGTGTCCAACTTTGGATGTGATTTCATGATTAGACAGCTCCTGTTAAACAATTCCAAATGTGTTAAAAATTATACTAACAACCAATTTAAGATGGCCAGTTGGGCTCACAGTATGGCTTACTTACATTTGCTAGAAGTTACATATATCGACACCTGTCCTTTACAAAAGAAAATGCCCAGATGTTGCACTTCTATTCAACTAATCAAAAACATCAGGAAACAGCTGTTCCCTGGTGCATTACTGAGAGCAACACCTCGGCCAGGATGGAATTGACTTTTTGGAATTTAAATAAAAGCTTGAGGATAACTGTTTTCTGATGCATTTTCCATGGCAACACCCCGACTAGAATCCACTTGTTATTCAATCATCTTTTGCCATGCAATATAAATTATGGTTCCCTTTGAAATTTGGTATTCTGATCTCTGTCTTGATGAGTGCAAACCAAAAGGTTTCAACGGCCTCTCTCTTTTCTCAACAGAACATAAGTATCTTTGTTTTTATCAATGTTTCAGAAGAAAACAGTAAATATGGTAAATGCACTGCTTATACTTAGTAATGTTAATATTTAATAATATGTTAAATGAATTCACCTTCTGGACCATAGATGAGTCTTGGTCATACAATGCATACCCAGCTAGTAAAGATAGGAGGTCATACAGCAGCACAAGACATATTCCAATATGCCAGAATACAATAGCACAGGATCCTGTTCAAAATTTATTTATTAGTGTCACAAATAGGCTTACATTAACACTGCAATGAACTTACTGCGAAAATCCCACAGTCGCCACACCCTAGTACCTGGTCGGATCTATGCACCTCACCAGTACTTCTCAGACTGTGCAAAGAATCTGGAGCACCCAGAGGAAACCCAAGCAAGCACGGTGAGAACGTGCAGACTGCACAGACAGTGACCCAAGTCGAGAATTGAACTTCGGTCCTTGGTGTTGTGAGGCAGCAGTGCTAATCATCATGCTACTCCGATGCCAGGAAGATTAAGACATGGGGCGCAATTTCCCATTCTACCCATCCCAGGAATCAGAGCTGGAAAGAGGCGGGATATGGAAAAGTCCATTGACCTCAGGCGGGGTTT
Organism: Sphyrna mokarran; assembly: GCA_024679065.1. Taxonomy (NCBI): domain Eukaryota; kingdom Metazoa; phylum Chordata; class Chondrichthyes; order Carcharhiniformes; family Carcharhinidae; genus Sphyrna; species Sphyrna mokarran. The sequence goes on along the minus strand of JAGIQG010000006.1, from coordinate 28,845,714 downwards.
TCTGGATTTGGGCAAGGATGGCCAGAAAATCCCACCCACACTCTAGCTCATCAGACTGCTGAGTATTTCCTGCATTTTCTGTTTCGCATCAGATTTCCAGCGTTCGTGGTATTTCAGCTTTGGTGTCACTGATTCACAGCTGCTCACCTGGGAGGAGAAGATACTGAGTTTTGTCACAGTTATACAGTAGGAAAGAGACAGTGAAATTGAATATAGCAAGCTCCCACATGCAGCAAGGTGATAAAGACAAGATCATCTGTTTTAGTAATGCTAGTTAAGAAAATAAGAACAGGAGCAGGCCATTCAGTCCCTTGAGCCTGTTCTGTCACTTAATGAGATCATAGATGAATTATGACCTAACTCCCCATACCTGTCTTTGACCCATATCTCTTAATACCTTTGTTTAACAAAAATTATTTATCTCAGATTTAAAATTAGCAACTGATTGCTGAAAACTAGTATCAACTGCCACTTGTGGAAGAGAACTCCAAACCTCTAACCATCCTGTGTGTATCAAAGTGCTTCCTAACATCTCTCCTGAACACTCTGGCCCTAATTTTTAGAGACTTTTAGTTCTAGAGTCTCAAACCAATGGAAATAGTTTATCATTCTCTACCCTCTTTTTTTTTGTTAGCATCTTGAAGACTTTGATCAAATCATTCTCAGTCTTCTAAATTCTAGACAAAACAAGTCCAATTTGTATAATCTCTCCTCATAATAAAACCCATGAAGTCCAGGTATCATTCTTGTAAATCTATGCTGCACTCCCTCTTAAGATGTGGTGCCCATATCTGCTCACAGCACTCCAACTGGAGCGCAACTTGTAGAGAGTATAAACATTGGCCTGGAACTTGACGCTAACTCCCTCTGCCCCTCAAAATAGTGTATAGGATCTTATTTGCCAGATCCACTTGCAAGAGCAGACAAGGCATTGGTTTAACGTCTCATCTAAAAAAACTGCACCTCTGACAGTGCAGCATCCTCTCAGTGCTGCACTGAATGGTCAGCCTAGATTGTGTCCGTAAGCCTCTACAATGGGATTTGAACCAACGACCTTCTAACTCATATGTAAGGTTGCTACAAGTGAGCCAAGGCTGACATTCAAAACTGAAGCAAAATAGTGCAGATGCTGGAAATCTGAAATAAGAGCAGAAAATGCTGGAAATACTCACAGCATCAAGTCTTACAGCAGCTGTGAGGCAAGAAACAAGAGTCAATGAGCAGAATTCTCCCAATTTGAGAGGGAGCTGGGAGTGTGGAGTCTTTCCCACTCCCCCAGCTAGTGGGAAAACACCCCAAATTGTCTGGCCCCCAACCTCATTAATAATACACCCAATGTTCTATGTCTACTTTAGTGCCAGGGCCATCCGAGGTGGTACGTACCCTGCCGTCATATCCAAGTAACAGAGTTAAAAGGTACCTGACTTCCCTATTGTCAGCAGCTTTGGTCCAAGATGCCGCGCCAGCTTGGGAGGAATCTGCCCAACATGTCAGCTCTGTAACCTGACGAGAGAGGCTGCCTCTGGCTCAATCTCTGAGCATCGACCAATCAATTTATTTCATCGAACAATCCAGCGCGCGCTTCTTCTCGCCTGCGTTACCATTTCAGCAAAAGAAACCCTGAGGCTTTATTTGAACAATGCTCAGACTGAGCTATACCACTTTTGTTTTCCTCCCCAAGGGACAATTTCCCACATTTCAAAAATTCATAAGGCATCTTAAAAGCCTTGTAACAGGCAAAGTACTATGAGCTCTTGAAACTAATCCATCAAAGGGAAAAGTCTGGTAAGATAGTATGCAGCATCAAAATCTGGTCACCAGCATTGACCAGTTCAATACCAAGACAACGAGCCACGTCATTTGAGTGAGTAGGATCATAGTTAACATAATGAAAAGGCTACATGTGTAACCAAGTAACCTTTAGCTAGTGTGGAGCTTTGATAAGGAGTACGCCTGACATCAACAAGAAAATGGACATAAAAGCAGTCAAGAATGAGGAATGGCATACAGAGTGGGTCATCATGCAGATTTTGAAAGGAATACCTTAAAGCAGACAGTACTGCTGAGTTCCCTGTTTGAGTGACAGCTTGTTGATTAATGTGGCTGAATGCGGGATAGGGTATCAATTTTTAATAACACATTTTCATTACATCGTTGACACTGTGAATTTCCAAAGGTGTTTTCACAGAAGTAAAGCAATCAATTCTTAAGGCTTCATACATTTTAAAATAGAATAAAACATTGGTCTAAAAACGTAATAACCTAATTCCTAACTTGAAAATGAACCGCAATAAGCTCTCCTATAGTTGGCTGGACAGTGTGACATCAAGCTACACAGGCTGGTTAGAATCCAGGTGTGATCCTTGAGTTCTGCCCAGTTTGAGGAGTTCTGCCGAGACAGCGAGCAGTGTGCTACATTTGGCCTAAATGATCCTTGGCAGGATGTGGGACCATGACAAGCCAAAATTTCTACCCTCTGCCTGCCCGCTCTGCTAGACTATCAGCTTGTCGTAGTAGGCAGGTCGGATTGTGATTACAGCTCTAGTGTCCAAATATGTTCCCCCTTATCAGCACTCCAAACTGTGATCTATCAAATGATATCTCCATCCAGGAAAGTGAAGATGTGCAGGTGGAATATTTGGTTAGCCAGCAAACTGAACTTCTGGGATTAAACTGCTCCCTATTCCTGGATGAGCCAGGAATAAAGATAATACCTTGCCTTATTTCTCTACATAGGAACAGGAGTAGGCCATTCAGCCCCTTAATTTCACTCCGCCATTCAAAAAAACCATGGCTGATCTGTGGCCTAACTCCATGCACCTATTCAGACTCATCTCCCTCAATACCCCGCTCAATAAAAATCTGTCTCAGACTTAAACCAAATAACTAAACCAGCATCTACCGCCATTTGAGGATGAGAGTTCAAAACCCCCACCACTCTACAGCAAACCATCTTCTTAAAACACCTCTTCCTGTTTCCCCTTCACTACCTACATGTGCAAGGAGTTCACTTTTTTTGTCATCATAAGATCATCCCATCAGCTGCTTTTACCACTTCCTTCCCTTACCCTAACCCACAAGGCCAAACTTCCTTTAAAGTTCCCCTGACCTTAACCCCAAAGTCAAATCTTTCCCAACCTTTTCTTATACACGACAGGCACATCTAGCTTGAGTCCGTGCCCACTAAACTGCAAATCAACCAGATTCACCTCCTGTAGTTGAGTGATATTGTCAAAGATGTTCTTTGTTCAGGCACTGTTCATCTCTCTTACAAATCTGTCACCAGCACCCCTTCACAAAAAAACTCTTGAACCTTCTATTTTTGCAGAATAGCACACGAACCACAACTTTCCTTTCCTCTCCTTGGACACGATGCCACTTCCCAAATGCTGGTCTGTCAGCAAAGCCCTCATCTCACAAATGAATAAAAAAATCTGTGTCCGTGTTTCCCAGAACTCAATGTTTGAATCTTTTATTTAGGTTTCTGCCCCACCACAGTTTTAAGTAGCCTTCTCGAAGTAACAAATGACATTTTGACAGATTTTACAGCTTTTACTGGTTGACCATAGAAAGCACCCTTTCTGGTTGTATCACAGTTTGGTATGGTTCCTCCTCTGCCTAAGACAGCAAGGAACTACAAAAAGGTCATGGATGTAGCACAGTACATCACGCAATCCAGCCTTTCATCCATTGACTCCGTCTACACTTCCCACTATCTCAGCAAAGCAGCCAACATAATTAAAGACCCCACGCACCTTGGACATTCTCCCTTCCACCGTCTTCCTTTGGGGAAAAAAAACACATAAGGCCTACGTCACATACCAACCAACTCAAGAACAGCTTCTTCCCCGCTGCTGTCAGACTTTTGAACGGACTTACTTTGCATTAAGTTGATCTTTCTCTACATTCTAGCTATGACTGTAACATTACTTTCTGTACCTTCTTGCTTGCTTCTCTATGAACAGTATGCTTTGCCTCTATAGCATGCAAAAAGCAATACTTTTCACTGTATGTTAATATATGTGACAATAATCAATCAAATTAAATTAACTTTCAATATGACTGTGACCAGGGTAAACTATCCTTCATTATCTTTCTTTCAGTCTCCAGCCTTTGACACAATTGACCATACTATTTTCCATTGTTGTCCAGCTGGGTGAAGCTATACTCACTTGCTCCTATCATTATCAAATTATCGAACCAATCACAGGCAAAGAATCATTACAAATGGTTCAATTTCTTGTTCCCAAAGCAATATCTCTATTTTTCTCCTTGCCTTACCCTCACCTTCCAATTTCTAATCCACTGCTAGGCACCACCATCCAAACATGGTGTTAGTTTTCACACACAAGGTGAGGTGACAAGGGATGGCATGGTTGTCCTAAAGCACCAGGGACCTGGGTACGACTCCCGCTTGGGTCACTGTCTGTGCAAAGTCTGCATGTTCTTTCTGTATCTGCGTGGGTTTCCTCCAGCTGCTCCAGTTTCCTCCCACAATCCAAAGAAATGCAGGTTAGGTAGATTGACCGTGCTAAATTGCTCCTTAGTGTCGGGGACAAGCTGGGTAAATGCATTGAGATTATGGGGATAGGTCCTAGGGAAGATTATGGTCAGTGCAGACCCAAAGGGCTGAATGGCCTCCTCCTGCACTGTATGATTTTATACACTGACAACATTCAGTTCTGCCACACCATAACTTCTTTTGACTCCTCATGGTCTCCAAACTATCAGGTTGCTTAATTGACTGACATCTAGTACTGGAGGTGCAGAAATCCCTCTTATTAAATATAGGGAAACCAAGCAACATCTTCGGGGTTCAATACAAATTCTGTTCTCCAATCACTGACTCCATCCTTCCCCCAGCAAATGAGGCTGAACCAGATGTTTTGCGACCTTGATGTCATATTTGACTCCCAGGTGAACTCCCAAATATGTCTGCACCTTCGTTAAAACCATTTTCTCCACTTCCATGACAATGCGCAACTTTAGCGCTGCTTCACACGTGCCTTTCTCACCTACAAGCTTGACCAATCGAATGCACTTCTGGATTGTCTCCCATGTTCTATTCACCGTACACTTGAAGTCATCCAAATTGTTGCTGCTGGCTCCCTCCAAATCCTGCTCACGCATCGTCGCTCCCCTCCCTGACCCACACTGCTTCCCAGTTAAGCAATGCCTCCATTTTACAGTTCTCATCCTTGTTTTCAAATCCTTCCAGGGCCTGATCCCTCCTCAACCCCCTAATATCCTCTAACCCCACAAACTCCTCCCTATCTCCGGAATCTCCAACAACCCCCAAAATCCCCTCCGCATCTTCAGAATCTCCTCCAACTCCACTACCCTTTCCTCAGTTCCAACAACCCCTCAATCCCCCCTCATCTCCAACAACCCTACATCGCCTTCCCCATCTCCATAATCTCCAACAACCCCCTCTCCAGCTCCAGAATCTCCAACAACCCAAAATCCCCTCCCTATTGTAGATACAACCGGGGTAAGCCATGGAGTACAGGTCTCGGGAGTTGAGCCTGTCCTTGATGCTCAGGGGGGAAGGGGGAAGAAAAGATCTGGATTAGTGACTGGGGACTCCCTAGTTAAGGGGATAGATAGGAGGGTCTGTGGGAAGGAGCGGGATTCGCGGTTGGTATGTTGCCTCCCGGGCGCTGGGGTCAGTGATATCTCCGACCGAGTGTTCAGGACCTTTAAGGGGGAGGGGAACCAGCCCCAGTTGTGGTGCATGTAGGTACCCATGACGTAGGTAGGAAAAGGGATGGGGATATAAAGCAGAAATTCAGAGAGTTAGGGTGGAAACTTAGGGCCAAAACTAACAGAGTGGTTATCTCTGGTTTGTTACCTGTGCCGCGGGATGGCATAGAAAAGAACAGGGAGAGAGGACATTTGAACTTGTGGCTAAAGGGATGGTGCAGGAGGGAAGGGTTCAGGTATTTGGACAATTGGGGCTCATTCTGGGGAAGGTGGGACCTCCACAAGAGGGATGGTCTGCACCTGAACTGGAGAGGTACCAATATCTTGGGGGGTAAATTTACCAGTGCTATTCGGGGAGGTTTAAACTGATTCGGGGCGGGGGGGGATGGGAACCTGAATTGTTGTGCCAGTATACAGGAGGATGTGAATAGGGAGGTCACGGATAAGGTTTCTAGGTCGCAGCAGTAGTTTGAAGTGTGTATATTTTAATGCAAGGAGCATACGCAATAAGGTGGATGAACTTGCAGCCTGGATTGGTGCTTGGGACTTCGATGTTGTGGCCATTTCAGAGACGTGGACAGAGCAGGGGCAGGAATAGTTGTTGCAGGTTCCGGGGTTCAGATGTTTCAGTCAGAGCAGAGGTGGTGGTAGAAGAGGGGGAGGAGTGGCACTGTTAGTTAAGGACAGCATTACGGTGGCAGAAAAGACATTTGATGCGGACTTGTCTGCTGATGTAGCGTGGGCTGAGATTAGAAACAAGAAAGGAGAGGTCACACTGTTGGGAGTTTTTTTTATAGGCCTCCAAAAAGTTCCAGAGAAGTAGAGGAAGGGATTGCAAAGTTGATCCTGGATAGGTGTGAAAGTAACAGGGTAGTTGTAATGAACATAGAACATAACAGCGCAGTACAGGCCCTTCGGCCCTCGATGTCGCGCCGGCCAGTGGACCCTCTAACCTAAACTATTCCAATATCATCCATATGCTTATCCACCGAACATTTGAATGCCCCCAAAGTAGGCGAGTCCACAACTGCTGCAGGCAAGGCATTCCACGCCCTCAACACCCTCTGTGTGAAGAACCTGCCTCTGACATCCGTCCTATAACTACCACCTCTTAATTTAAAGTTATGTCCCCTCGTGTTGGTCATCACCATCCGAGGGAAAAGGCTCTCACTATCCACCCTATCCAGTCCTTTGATCATCTTATACGCCTCAATTAGGTCACCGCGTAACTTCTTCTCTCTAATGAAAATAACCTCAGGTCCCTCAGCCTTTCCTCATAAGGCCTTCCCACCATACCAGGCAACATCCTGGTAAACCTCCTCTGCACCCTTTCCAATGCTTCCACATCTTTCTTATAATGCGCGACCAGAACTGTACACAATATTCCAAGTGCGGCCGCACCAGAGTTTTGTACAGTTGTAACATAACCTCACGGCTCCTAAATTCAATCCCTCTACCATTAAAAGCTAACACACCGTACGCCTTCTTAACAACTTTATCAACCTGGGTGCCAACTTTCAAAGAGCTACGTACTTGTACCCCAAGATCCCTCTGCTCGACAACACTATTAAGGGTCCTTCCATTAGCCCTATATTTCATATGCCTGTTTTTCCTACCAAAGTGAATCACCTCACACTTATCCGTATTGAATTCCATTTGCCACCTCACGGCCCAGCTCTGCAACCTACCTATGTCCCTCTGCAAACTGTAACATCCATCCTTGCTGTCTATAACTCCCCCCACTTTGGTATCGTCAGCAAATTTACTAATCCAACCCTCTACACCCTCATCTAGGTCATTTATAAAAATGACAAACAGAGTGGCCCTAAAACAGATCCTTGAGGTACACCACTTGTAACTCAAGTTACAAGTACACCATGGTTCCCTCACTCGACCACTTCCTCCCTGCCTGGCAGGTACATATTCATTAAGGACATGCAGAAGCTGTTCCTTAAATATGCTCCACATTTCAGATGTCCCCAGCCCCTGCAATTTCCTGCTCCACCCTATGCATCCTAAATCTCTCCTAATAGCCTCATAATTACCTTTCCCCCAGCTATAACTACTGTTATTTTGTACGTGCCCATCCCTTTCCATCACTAAGGTAAACGTAACCAAATTGTGGTCACTATCACCAAAGTGCTCACCCACCTCCAAGTCTAACACCTGGTCTGGTTCATTACCCAATATGGGTAATGGGGGACTTTAACTTTTCTAATATCGATTGGAAAAGCTATAGTTCAAGTGCGTTAGAGGGGTCAGTTTTTGTTCAACGTGTGCAGGAAGGTTTCATGACTCAGTATGTAGATAGGCCAACAAGACGTGAGGCTATATTGGATTTGGTATTGGGTAATGAACCAGACCAGGTGTTAGACTTGGAGGTGGGTGAGCACTTTGGTGATAGTGACCACAATTCGGTTACGTTTACCTTAGTGATGGAAAGAGATGGGCACATACCGAATAACAGTAGTTATAGCTGGGGGAAAGGTAATTATGATGCTATTAGGAGAGATTTAGAATGCGTAGGGTGGAGCAGGAAATTGCAGGGGCTGAGGACATCTGAAATGTGGAGCATATTTAAGGAACAGCTTCTGCATGTCCTTAATGAATATGTACCTGCCAGGCAGGGAGGAAGTCGTCAAGTGAGGAAACCATGGTGTACTAGGGAAGTTGAATCTCTGGTGAAGAGGAAGAAGGAGGCTTATATAATGATGAGACGTGAAGGCTCAGTTAGGGCAATGGAGAGCTATAAATCAGCCAGGAAGGAGCTAAAGAGGGAGTTGAGAAGAGCTAGAAGAGGACACGACAAGACTTTGGCGGATAGGATTAAGGAGAATCCTAAAACTTTTTACAGGTATATAAACAATAAAAGATTGGTTAGGGCAAGATTAGGGCCAGTCAGAGATAGCAGTGGGAAGTTGTGCGTGGAGCCTGAGGAGATAGGAGAGACACTGAATGAGTATTTTTCGTCAGTATTCACGCAGGAGAAAGACAATGTTGTTGGAGAGAATACTGCGATACTAGGTTGTAGACTGCGCAGGATTGAGGTTCATAAGGAGGAGGTGTTAGCGAGTCTTGAGGGTATGAAAATTGATAAGTCCCCTGGGCCAGATGGGATTTACCCCAGGATTCTCTGGGAGGCTAGAGAGGAGATTGCAGAGCCTTTGGCTTTGATCTTCATGTCGTTGTTAGCTACAGGTATAGTGCCGGAAGACTGGAGGATGGCAAATGTTGTCCCTTTGTTCAAAAAGGGGAGTAGTGACCATCCTGGAAATTATAGACCGGTGAGCCTGACTTCTGTTGTGGGCAAAGTCTTGGAAAGAATTATAAGGGATAGGATTTATAAGCATCCAGAGAGAAATAAATTGATCAGGGATAGTCAGCACGGTTTTGTGAAGGGTAGGTCGTGCCTCACAAACCTTATTGAGTTTTTTTGAGGAGGTGACCAAAGAGGTAGATAAGGGTAAGGCAGTTGATGTGGTGTATATGGATTTTAGCAAAGCGTTTGATAAGGTTCCCCATGGTAGGCTACTGCAGAAAGTGCAGATGCATGGGATTGAAAGTGATTTAGCAGTTTGGATTAGGAATTGGCTAGCTGATAGAAGACAGAGGGTGGTGGTTGATGGGAAATATTCAACCTGGAGTGCATTTACAAGTGGTGTACCTCAAGGATCTGTTTTAGGGCCACTGCTGTTTGTCATTTTTATAAGTGACCTAGATGAGGGTGTAGAGGGTTGGATTAGTAAATTTGCTGACGATACCAAAGTGAGGGGAGTTGTAGACAGCGAGGATGGATGTTACAGTTTGCAGAGGGACATAGATAGGTTGCAGAGCTGGGCCGTGAGGTGGCAAATGGAATTCAATACGGATAAGTGTGAGGTGATGCACTTTGGTAGGAATAACAGGCATATGAAATATAGGGCTAATGGAAGGACCCTTAATAGTGTTGTCGAGCAGAGGGATCTTGGGGTACAAGTACATAGCTCTTTGGAAGTTGGCACCCAGGTTGATAAAGTTGTTAAGAAGGCATACGGTGTGTTAGCTTTTATTAGTAGAGGGATTGAATTTAGGAGCCGTGAAGTTATGTTACAACTGTACAAAACTCTGGTGCGGCTGCACTTGGAGTGTTGCGTACAGTTCTGGTCGCTGCATTATAAGAAAGATGTGGAAGCATTGGAAAGGGTGCAGAGGAGGTTTACCAGGATGTTGCCTGGTATGGTGGGAAGGCCTTATGAGGAAAGGCTGAGGGACCTGAAGTTATTTTCATTAGAGAGAAGGTGGTTATGCGGTGACCTAATTGAGGCGTATAAGATGATCAAGAGATTGGATAGGGTAGATAGTGAGAGCCTTTTTCCTCGGATGGTGATGACCAACATGAGGGGACATAACTTTAAATTAAGAGGTGGTAGTTATAGGACGGATGTCAGAGGCAGGTTCTTCATACAGAGGGTGGTAAGGGCGTGGAATGCCCTGCCTGCAGCAGTTGTGGACTCGCCTACTTTGGGGGCATTCAAATGTTCGGTGGATAAGCATATGGATGATATTGGAATAGTTTAGGTTAGAGGGTCCACTGGCCGGCGCAACATCGAGGGCCGAAGGGCCTGTACTGCGCTGTTATGTTCTATCTCCAGAATCTCCTCCAACTCCACAATCTCCTGAATTGTTTGCACTCCTCATCAGCATCTCTGATTTTAATTGTTCCACCCCTGGTTGTTATGGTTCAGCTGTTGGGTTGGAAGCTTGGCAATTTCCTTGGTAACTCTCTTTGCCTCTCTTCCTGCTTTTCAGATGCTGCTTGAAAATGACTTCTTTGAACAAGCTTCGGCTAAAAACCCTAAAAGATTTTCATGCAGCTCAGCTCAGTTTTGTTTCAGAATGCAGTGAAGACACTGACCTACTGATTTAGATTAAAGGCACTGTAAAAATAAAAGTTGATCTCTCTGGAAAATCAACAGGTTTCACTGCAAGGCTGACGACATCGGTCATTCTCATATTGCTGCTTCTGGTAGTCTGTAAATTAGCTGCTCCATGTTCTCCAATACAACACTGGCAATACTTCAAAATCGCATGTCTAGGATAGCCTGAAGATACAAAGCAAAATATCGATCTACGGACGGGTGGCTACTGCAGATAGATACATATTATAGATCAATGGAGGGCCAAAGGGCCTGTTTCCTGCGCTGTAGATATTATTATAGATAACAAAAACCCTATTTTCTATCTATTTACTGTCATGCAACTATGCAAAACACAAGTTTTGATATACATAAGCACACACAGATAGGTGGTGAATGGTTGCGGAAATGCCTCAATGGGTAAGTTACTGCGTAAAAGGTGAAAGCCTTCACAAATTCAAACAGTGAACTCAGAACAAATGATGGACGAGGCAGATAAAACACAAAAGAAGCCTGCAATAGGTCACCATTATTATCTGCAAAAAATGCTCCTCGTGATATATTTCTTCTGGCCATGGCAGACATCAAATGAACAGACTAATGCAGAAAAAATGCAGCTCTTTCTCCAACTTCACTATTTAAAGGTCAACAAAGCATAAAAACAACAAATGGCACAAGGGTTTCTTTCAAACAAAGAAAACTGCTCCCAGCAATCTATTTCAGGGCTGCCTTTTGTTGGCTTAGTTTCCGTTCACTTAATGGCACAGAAACATGTTGCAAGGTACTTCCAGCTGTCATTCCATACATCCCAAGCTCAGAAGCAGTACTGCACGCATTCTGGAAAATTACAAATAGCCTACTGCTTCCCAGCATGAAGCGATAACATCCTGGACATCCTACCCAGAAAACATTGTTTGCAGCTCGCTTTTCATGGCAATGCCAGCTTACTGGAAATGACAAACGCCATTTATTCCAAAAATAAACAAGAGCCAGAGAACAGGTCATCAGTTTTACCACACAACTGGGGAGTGACATTTGACAGAGAGGACATGGAGGAGGAGGAGGAGCAGGAATAGAAGAAATCGTTGACAACACTGAACAAAAATGAGAATATTGGCATAATTAGTTGAAAAGAGGGCTTAAAGCCAAAGCAGCAGACTCATCCAATGATGTGGTTTCTTACTCTAAGCAAGATCACTGAGATGAATGAACTGAGCAATTTATCCAATGTAACAAAACCAGGTGTTCTTGTTTCCTCCCATATCCAAAGATGTGCAGGTTAGGTTGATTGGCAATGCCACATTGCCCCTTAGTGTGAGGGGGGGGCTAACATAGTAAATATGTGGGGTTACAGGGATAGGATCTCAGTGAGATTTTTGTCAGTTTGGTGCAGGCTCAATGGGCTCCTTTTGCAATGTAGGGATTCTATGATTCTGTAGTAACAGTCGTTTCCGTATCAGGCTAGATAGTTTCAGTCAAAGTATTCATTTAGGAAAAACAGTTGAAATTTGAGAGAAATATTTGTTCAAAATGGTCAAGGCCCAATTTGTTTGAACCTATCAAGAATTTTGTTTCTAATGAGGTATAGAATTTATCCATGTTACACCTATGAGAAAACATAGGTATGAACCAAATGCAGATTTCAATGCACTAAAAAGAAAAAATGTCTATTGCATTGCATTTAGTCATGTCTTACAGAAACAGCAACATAATGAACCACTCTGAAGTGCAGTGACTGTTTGCAGCAAGGTACCTTGCACACAGCAAGATCCCACAAATAACAATTGAATGAATAATGAGGCCATCTGTTTTCGATGAGATTGATTAAGGAGAAAACGGGAGAATTCTTTGCTCATCTTCACAGAATCCCTACAGTATACAAGGGGGCCATTTGGCCCATTGAGCACGCACCAATCACAATCTCATCCAGACCCTGTCCCCATAACCCCCATTTACCCTGCTAATCTGCCTTACACTGGGATTAATTTAGCACGGCCAATCAACCCAAGCTGCACACCTCTGGAGTGTGGAGGGAAATCAGAGCACCTGGAGGAAACCACACGCAGATGCGGGGAGAAAGTGCAAACTCCACAGAGACGATGACCTGAGGCTGGAATTGAACCTGGGTTCTTGACGATGTGAGGCAGCAGTACTAACCACTGCGCTACCACGCTGTCTTTGAATAGCATCATGCGATCCTTGATGCCCACATGGCCTATTTCTATATAGATGGGTGAACACTTCTGCATGTTGTCGCGTGAACCAATTGAATAGATAGGCACGGTGCTAGTGTGACAAAAGTGGATCTGGAGCCTACAATATACTGACCTGGAGACAAGAGCGCTACCAACCAAAGCAAATTGGCAAATCATAAAATTGAACGCAATGGTCATTTTTATGGGAGTAGGAGAGAAGGATAACACATCATCAAATCATGAAATAAAATAGTAAACCCATCACGGCCCAAATATCAGCAGCATAAAACACAAAAGAAAACAGAAAAAAGACATTCAAACCCATCAAGCTTGTTGCTTCCCCAGGCTTGCCAACGCACTGTACCAACTGATATATGCCAGGCCTCCAGTGTTAAGGAGGTTGCATGTTAGATTTTTTTGACTTTTAACATAGCTCCACTTTTGTTTCCCTTCTTGTACAAAAGTGGAGTACAAGTACAAAAGTAAAATGTAATACTTCCAAGTTTGATTACAGCAGAAAAGCAAGGTTCTCACAAATCCCATTCAACACAAGTTCTGCTCATTCTTGGGAGAAAAACAAGCTTGTGAAATGGAACAGTGTCACTTGAAACCAATGAAAACCACGATAATATCCACCCCACCCAATTTCAAAAATACTAGGCAGCAAATAAACCCAGTGAAAAATACACAGCTGCACAAATAATGTACAGCTCCCAACAAGTAGTCTGCCCCTCTGTAACGTGGCACACTATTTACTATATGCAGCACAAAATGTGCACTTAAGCAGTTCTGCTGAACTTTGAACTGTGCAAGAGTTGAGTTGCCCAAACAGGCATAGTCCCATATATCAAGTGCAATTTTGGCACTGCTTGTAGCACTTACTGTGAACATATTCCTGCATCTAAACACTGATTTGTTTTTCTTTCAAATCCAATGTTCCACCCAAACTTGCCAATGTAAAGGAGAGGTTGCCAGCTCCTGCACAAATTGGGCAGTGAGGTGACAAGAACACCATTAACAGGCTCCTCAATAATATTAAGTCAAGGTCTTTGCTAGAACATATTTGTAAGAGGACAAACTTACTCTGGAAACTCTTTCAACTTAGCTCAAATATGGAGGCTGACAAAAAGCAATAAAAATGGCATCATCTATTTAGATATGCACAGGTTGAACCACAGGACCAGAGGTCCAGCCTCACTGCAAAAAAGACAATTTTAAAGAAAAAGGTTTTCATCAAATTCAAAACTCAATGCAGGGTTCTAGGGTGAGATTTTCCAGGCCCACTCATCCCTAGGATCTTCTGGTCACGCTGTAAGTCAATGAATTTTTGGTTGCTCTGCAGCATAGTCCCAATGTGCGCATGGAACCAGAAAATGCTTCCATAGTCTCTTGCAACTCAGTTCCTGTCTTGTTTAATCAGCCTGGATGCACTTCCTTCTATTGGGATGGTCACTCTGCAATATAGCGTCCAAGGCATTAGTTTCTGGGATTTGTACTCATTCCTTGAGACTATCCAAGTATTGCAATCATATCTTTTCATCATTACTATGTGTAGTGCTGACTGCATGAATGGGGCGCAGATAGGCAAAACATATTTTACCATAAAACCTATGGGCACTTTCATTCAATCAACCTACAAAATAGATCCTTGAGCTGCAAGGTCAAAATCCATTACTTATTAAGTCAGCCGCTCACCTTCACAATTTCAGCTCCCTATACCACCGATGCCTCCCCACTCACTGTAAAATCTGCAACTACAACAATGTACTTCAAAAGTTACTTCAGCTGCAAAAGAGGCATGTGTAGTAAGTTTTGAAATGAAGGTGGCATGGTAGCACAGTGATTACACTGCTGCCTCACAGCACCAGGGCCCCTGGTTGTGCAAATTAGCTTGACTGGCCATGCTAAATTGTCCCTTGATGTCAGGGTAAATGCGTAGGGTTCCAGGGATAAGACTTGGGTGGGATTGTGGTTGGTGTAAGCTCAATGAGCCAAAATGGCCTCCTTCGGGACATCTTTGGACCGTGGGAGGAAACCAAATCACCTGGAAAAAACCCATGCAGACTAGGGGAGCATGTACAAGCTCCATATAGACACTCAAGGCAAGAATCGAACCGGGGCCCTGGCGCTGCGAGGCAACAGTGCTAACCACCGTGCTACCATACCACATTCTGCACAGTAGTGAATCTATAATTCATTCAATGATCCAGATTCAGCTGTGGTGGTTACTTTCCTGGAAGTCTTTCCTCAGCATTGAGTAATAACTTAAGAAATCAAATGAACCAATTTTTATTTCCTTTATCTAAAAGGAATATTTTCAAGATGTGGGCAACACTACCAATGCTGGATTTAGTTTTGACACCAGTTGCAGCCAGCTGGTCTTCTTGATTTTTCTTCTTAATAATCGAGTTACCTGCTGGTCAATTAATAAAGTGGTGCCAGCAATTTTTCAGATTGATGTTGATGGGTCTTCTTCTTTAAACACCTTTAAGACCATAAAACGCAGAAGGAGAAACCGAACATTCAGTTGTTCTGCCATTCAATGAGACCTTAATTAATCTGGTGTGATAATCCTCAATTCCGCTTTCCCGCCTTATCCCCATAATCCTCGATTGGAAATTGCAGAGGACATGAAAAATGAACAACCCTATGTCAGAGATCATCAGCACGGTTAACATATTGAATGCATACACAGAACAAAACACAGACACCACCGTATTCTTGCCAATGGGGGATAGTGAAAGTTTGGCTTTCTTTTATAAAAGAGAAACAGTGACTCGAGGGTCCATCAAGTTACTTAAGAGTAAACAGTGCAACTACGGAAATGGACTAGTTGCTCCAACCAATCTAAGTCAAAGGTCCCCAGGCATGAACATAGTTAATACATATTGCTTATTAACACAAAAGAGACTATAAATATTTAATTGCAACCAGCAAGCACTGACCATCTGAACAACAACTACCTCATCAAGCAATTATCTCCTTTGAGCTGTACAAACAAAACGTGCATCAGTCATTGAGCCATTCACATCACACATTTCCAGGCAGCTGTGCAAAGCAATGATTTCATCACGTCTTCTACATAATGGCCAAATTTGCATCAAAATGCCACAAAAGGGTCAAAGCCTGAACTGGATAAAATATGGTTCAGAAAACTGCAACCGACAACAAAACAAAAACATTCAAGGACAGATGTGCAAAGTATAAATTGTCTCTACTTACAGACTTCCTCTACGGGGAAGGCTCAATTCTTTCTGCAAAAGAAAAAGGAGGTTGTATTTAAAGCAGCGACAGCATTATCAACTCAATTGCTTGGCACTGATCACGAAGCATAACTTTTTCAGCTTGCAAAATGAGATTAATGGCTGGAGACAGATCATAAAATTCAGCACTTCAGTAACATGCTCAAGCAGTGTTCTTACCAGCTCAGTGAGAGTGTAATTTATGCAGAAGATGCCAATAATATTTTCATCACACCACTCACTCCAAACATGATCTTCAGATCAGTTTTTAATGATAAAATTACTTTGAAGGAAATTCTGAAACAGTCCAGAGTATCCACAAATGGAAACTTTAACTAGCAGTTCATTTTTAACTATTCTAAATGAGCACTTATTCAAGACAGTGAATTCTCTCCACAGTCATCAAAGGGAATTACTTTTCACCTCTTACAAGACTGCATTACTAAATTATAAAGTTCGCTCATGCAGTGGTCTGCTTCTCATTGCCACCTAGTGATTCCTGCCTGAATGTGCATCTTGCCCTGTAAGTGTGAAGAAAACAGATTCAAGCATGGCTTTCAAGAGAGTGCTGGATAGTCATCTGAAGGAAAATAATTTGCAGACTTACAAGGAAACTACTTTACACAATTCCTACAGTATAGAGAGAGACCATTCAACCCATCAAGTCTGCACCAACAACAATCCCACCCTATCT
Organism: Sphyrna mokarran; assembly: GCA_024679065.1. NCBI lineage: Eukaryota > Metazoa > Chordata > Chondrichthyes > Carcharhiniformes > Carcharhinidae > Sphyrna > Sphyrna mokarran. The sequence continues at coordinate 28,828,985 of JAGIQG010000006.1, read as the reverse complement.
TCGTAACACTATATATTTACCCCTGTCATCCCTCTAACCAACCCATCCCAGGACACCAAGAGTCAATTTTAACATGGCCAATCAACCTAACTCGCACATCATTGGACTGTGGGAGGAAACCGGAGCACCCGGAGGAAACCCACGCAGATGTGGGGAGAACGTGCAAACTCCACACAGGCAGTGACCCAAGTCGGGAACTGAACTGAGGTCCTTGGAGCTGTGTAGCAGCAGTGCTAACTACTGCTACCATGCCGCCCAAAGTCAAATCCATTCTGGCAGTGATGGGATTTGAACCCACAACTCTGCAGAGACTTGAGCATTAATCCAGTACCTTAGACCACTCAACCACGCTACCATGTGCTAAAGAAAAGGTGGGGGAGTGGGATTAGATAAACTGCTCTTCCGACGAGAGACCGAATGACCTCCTCCTGTGCTATGAACATTTGTATGATGCTTATCAAGTTCAGCACCATCTACCACAAGCAGACAAAAAAAAGCACAAATATATAACAGAAGTAGGCCATTTGCCAATCCCTTCCCTCCTCCACTGGTCCCCACAGAGCCTGCTCCACCATTCAAGATCATGAATGTGGCATCAAATCCAAATTTCTCCTACCTCCCCGATAGCCTGTAATTCTTTTGTTAACCATGAATATATCCAGCTCTGACTTAAATATATTGTGACCCTGACTGTACTGCTCTATTGGCGAACAGACTTCCACCAATTCACAAGGTTCACTTTTATACTGGTTCTAATCTCTTCAGTAAAAAGGCTCACAACACCAGGTTTAAGTCCGACCAGTTCATTTGATAGTAATCCCACAAGCTTTCGGAAACAATGTTCTGGTGAAGGTGAAGGGCTCTGCCTTTCTATGGTCAGAACCTTCCATATACCCGACGAAGGAACAACGTTTCTGAAAGCTTGTGGGGTTACTATCAAATAAACTGGTTAGACTTAAACCTGGTGCTGTGATACTTCTTACTGTGTTTACTCCAGTCCAATGCCAGCAACTCTACATCTAATCTCTTCCACAAAGGGGAAACATCCAATCAGCATCCACCCTGTCAAATCCCCTCAGGATCTTGTGGGTTTCAATAAGATCATCTCTCGTTCTTCTAAATTCCATTGCACAGCTTGTCCAGCCTTCCCTTATAGGATAATGTCCTCCTCCTCCCTCACTCCGAGTCCCAGGCATCCTCTCTCAACTGCTTTGAATGCGATATCCTAAAATAAACAGCAAACTCCAGTTGGAATGCTGGATGGCTATCACTTGTCACAAGGCCATGTTCCAAATATGAACCGGGGTGTTCCCAAAAGCAGAAGCAGGGAAAGAAAATTAGAAGGAAACTGAATCGAAAGAAACCCGCAGTCACAACACAATTTACAAATCACTATATCACAACCCTGCAATGCAGACAGACTAAATATGAAAGATGAGAGGGGGAGGGGGGAGACACAAAGACAGAAATATGACAAGCAATGCAAGCCAAGTATGTCAGTCAGAAAGTGTTTACATACCGCACAAAGAGACTAAATGCTTCACATCCTGGCCAAATATCAGTTTTCCCACAAATACAGGGAATGTGTACAATTTCAGAATCCTATAGCGCTGACATCATCAGCATCTGCAACTGGAAAAAATGATTCCAATCAACTGAAACTTTGGGTCTAGACAACCATAAATTAGAAAGATGGATGGCGGCAAGAAAATCATCAAAAGGAAAGGTTTGCCATTAATCAACTCTTGAAATTTCCACATACCACTGGACAACAGACACAAAGATCACAGAAGTTTTCAGACTTGCTTAATGGACACAGCAGCTGTCAACAGCAACTGAAGTGATGTTACCTATGCTCCCTTTTCAGGCTGCCACAGGACACGTGAACAACTGGAAGCTGTCAGGATAGGCATCATACAGGTGACTGGCAACGTCCTCTTTCACAAAGCAGCCAGATTACTCCATGGGCACCTGAGCAACTTCTAGATAGCTAGGGTTAACCAAGTTGCTGGATCCCTGGATGTTACATTTCATGCACTGAAGATGAACACCACTGCAGATGCAAATAAGAAAGCATTTCATTCATTAATACATCTAAAACTATGGGCGGTGCAGTGGCACAGTGGTTAACAAGGCTGCCTCTCACTGCCAAGGACCCAGGTTCAAATCCAGCCTCTGATGGCTGTGGAGTTTGGATGTTCTCCCCATGTCTGCATGGTTCCTTCTGGGTGCTCTGGTTTCCTCCCACAGGCCAAAAATGAGCAGGTTAAGTGGATTGGCCATGCTAAATTGTGCCTCAGTTTCAGGGAATTAGCAAGATAAATGCATGGGGTAAAAGCAAATTACTGCGGATGCTGGAATCTGAAATCAAAAGAGAAAGTGCTGGGAAATCTCAGCAGCTCAGGCATTATCTGTAAGGAGAGAAAAGAGCTGATGTTGCAAATCCACATGACCCTTTGTCAAAGCTTATCAATGTCCCTCATTATTTTATAGATTTCTATGAGGGAGTGCAATCTCCTCACACCATTACAAGCCCCACCCAGAAATCCATAACAATCTGCTGGGGCAGGCAAAATAAAAAAAGTCTTAGGCCAATTTCAAAGAAGCTCCAGAAAATTCTGCTCCAAATCTGAAAGTGGTTAGCTAATTTCCAGAAGTTTGTGTTGATTGGATAACCCACAAAACTCAATAATTCACTTGTCTTGTATGTAGAACATAGAACACTACAACACAAACAGGCCCTTCAGCCCACAAGTTGCACCGATCACATCTATGTCTACCAATCCACAGACCTATCTATAACCCCCTATCCCATTAGTTCCCATATACTCATCCAGAAGTCTTTTAAAAGACCCCAGCGAGTTCGCCTCTACCACCTCCGACGGCAGCCGATTCCATTCACTCACCACCCTCTGAGTGAAAAACTTACCCCTAACATCCCCTCTGTATTTGCTTCCCTGCACCTTAAATCTGTGTCCTCTCGTAGCGACCATTTCAGCTCGAGGAAATAGTCTCTGAGAATCCACCCTATGTGTAGAAAGATTTGTGCTTGTCACTCTTGGGAACTTGCTCAATTCCTTTTTGAATGTATTATCAGTTTATCATTTCCCTCAAGAACTTTGAATATTATTCCCCTGAATCTTTCTCAGTGTAAACAATTCCAGGCTGTCTTACCCCTACATAGCTCAATGCTGCAAGTCAGGCAGTAGTTCAATTACTCTTTTCTACGCTACCTCTAACACTCAGCTTTGCTATACTATGGTGACCCAAAGTGTACATTGGACTCTAGGTGTGGCTCTCCATTAGCTTATGATTTCTTTTTCCTTTGTTGCATTTTTCCTATCAAATGATATTTGTCTATCAGCCATCTTCCAAACCTGTTGCTTGAACACTGCACCAGCCCACCCCCACCCCTCTCCCCCAGCCTCCAAATCTGGTGGCATGGGCAAACTTAAGTCAGCTTCCTCCGTTAGGAATCATTTTATAATCTAACCAGCAATTGTCTTGTCACCAACTCTTTTTGCACCCCACCAAGATACATCATTTCATTCACCTTTTAATTGCTTGACTTTAATCAGTTTTCCATCCACCTCGGTAGCTTCCTTCTGACTCCATTCCTATCTTCTCCATTGGTCCTCAATTTATTGACTACAGCTCAGCCTGCGACACTATTATTCTCACGAAACTCATCTCCAAACTCTGTGGCCTGGACCTCGGCACCTCTCTCTGCGACTGGATTCCGAACCTCCTAACTCTCAGACCATAATCAGTAAGGATAGACAACAACTCCTCCTCCACAATCATCCTCAACACTGATACCACACAAGGCTGTGTTCTCAACCCCCTACTATACTCCTTATACACCTATGACTGTGCAGCCAAATTCCCCTCCAATTCGATTGTCAAGTTTGCTGACAACACCAGTATAGTAGTCAGATCTCAAAAAATGACAAGACAGAGTACAGAAATGAGATAGAGAACTGGGTGAACTGATGTGACAATAATAATCTCTCCCTCAATGTCAACAAAATGAAGGAGATTGTCATCAACTTCAGGAAGCATGAAAGGATATCATGCCTCTGTCTACATCAATGGAAACGAAGTAGAAGGGGTTGAGAGCTTCATGGTTTTAAACATCCAGATCACCAACAATCTTCCTGGACCCCCATGCTGACACAGAAAGCCCACCAATGCCTCTACTTTCTCAGAAGACTAAGGAAATTTGGTATGTCAGCTACAACTCTTGTCAAATTTTACAGATGCACCGTAGGAAGCATTTCTCTGGTTGTATTACAGCTTGGTATGGCTCCTGCTCTGCCCAAGACTGCAAGAAACTATAAAAACTCGTGAATGTAGCCCAATCACACAAACCATTCTCCCATCCATTGACTCTGTCTACACTTGCTGCTGCCTCAGCAAGGCAGCGAGCACACTTATACTTTTGGAGTTTGGCCCTTCTTCAGGTGAATGGAGTGTTCTGGCCTCAGACAGAGCATATATCAGTCACATAGTTTACAGATTACTGATTAGAATGCGAATCTTTACAACTAACCTTCCATCTCCTTCCTTCGGGAAAAAGATACAGAAGTCTGAGGTCACATACCAACTGACTCAAGAACAGCTTCTTCCCTGCTGCTGTCAGACTTCAAGGGACTTGCCTTGCATTAAGTTGATCTTTCTCTACACCCTAGCTATGACTGTAACACTACATTCTGCATTCTCTCGTTTCCTTCTCTATAAATGGTATGTTTTGTCTGTATAGTGTGCAAGAAACAATACTTTTCACTGTATACTAATACGTGACAATAATAAATCAAATCAAACAAGGCTTTTTTCCTCAGCATCAATTTCTATAGCTCACCTCCATAGTCCTTCCATTCTCTAAGTTCAGAACCATAAAGATTTTTCATTTTTTGGCAACACTAACCTAGACAATAGTACTTTTACAATGTGTAAGCATTCAGATTCACAAATGTAAAATATATTATATCGTTTGTTAAGAACAGGAGAATTAATTCCAGTTCCATCCAGTAAATCAGTAATGCTTTTACTCATTAACTTTACATAGTAGTACAGCACACACTAGTGGCAGCTGTGTAACACTTATTTTTCTTTTGACAATTTTGATCAAAAATGTTATCGGCAATGACGCCAGGATTCTCCCAAAAAAATCCAAAGTCCCCAGTTTGCGTGGAAATAGAAGTAACTCCCACTGGTTTTTTTTTAGCGTGATTTTCAGATTGGATGTCTCACACCCTGAGCACTGCAGAGTGCCCTAGCGGGATTCCCTCCGAAAATCAGTGAGCATGGCCAATTCATGCTCGAGAGGCTGGCACATAGTGCTGAGCATAAGCGCCAACTCCATCCCACCTAAATGGCCAGCTCTAAACACCATCCTTTCCTCTGCCACCAATCTTTCAGGTTTAAGTCCAACCAATTTATTTGATAGTAAACTCTCAAGCTTTTGGGGTTTGGCCCTTCTTCAGATGAATGGAGAGTTCTGGCCTCAGATAGAGCATATACTAGCGCACATAGTTTACAGATTACTGATTAGAATGCGAATCTTTACAACTAACCTGCTATTCAAGTCTTAAAGATGCCAACAATGCGAGCAGAAAGAGCTCTTTCCAACTCACATTGTCCAATGCCAGTATCTCCACATCATGACTAACCCTGAATGCTGAGTGGCAATGGGACTCCCCAACCGCCACCTATCACTGACACCCAACCCCCCCATCCCACCACACATCCTGACCCAATAGGTCTAGCCTGATGTCCAGTAGACATTGCCAAGGTGCCCCCTGGACATTGCCAGGGCCAGGCTGACCCACTGCCCAGGGGACACCCCTCCTTACCCTCAACCTCTGGGTGGGGGTGGGTCAATGGCCTCTCTTCATTCCTGTGGGGTCAGACTGCCTGTTCCCCAGTAGTGGGGAGCAGTTGTAAACATCACTGGAGTGAACTATTACTGGTGATGTTGGGGGTGGTGGAGGAACGAACAGGCTTGGAGAGACCCAGTGCAGCAGGCTGGGAGAATTGCCCCGATTTATTTTCTTCGGATCCACTTGTGAAGAATAAAGAGGGAGGATTTTATAAATTGCTTCAGGTTACTTCGATTGTTGAAAGTACAATGTGTTGTCTGGCCTCAGGTGTGGAGTTTGCACATTCTGCCACCGCCTGTGCAGGTTTCCTCCGAGTGCTCCGCCTTCCTACCACACTCCAAAGATGTTCAGATTAGGTGGTTTGGCCATGCCAAATTGCCCCCTAGTGTCCAGGATGTTTAGGTTAGGGGAATTTGTGGGGGAAATATGTAGGAAAGGGCCTGAATGGGATCATCTGTTGGAGAATCGGTGCAGACACAATGGGCCGAATTGCCTCCTTACACACTGTATGAGTTCTATTCTACAATAAGCACCCTTGGTCTGATTTCAAATAGATGTGATTGTTTGATAAGGTAGACTTCTTTATTTCATTAGATTCTGTAATTGTGGTGGATCCTGTCCTGGGCCACAGATTGCTTTAAACCATTATCTGAAAGCAGGTACAGAAAGGCTGATTTCCTTCAACACTTTGAGGGGCACTGTCTCTCCAACGTGGCATTCTGGAGATTAAAAACTTCAGAACATTGTCATCTTCAATGTATCTTTCCACTGCCTCAGGTCCCCTGCACTCCCCCACCCATATTTACTCTACCCTCATGATACTAGAAATAATTCCAGAGAGATTGGTGATCCTTCATCAGACTCTCTTTATTTATAAACTTATCTCCACTCCTCAGAGCACTTCGGGTACAAAGTCAGAATCTGGACCTGACCCGACTTATTTTCTTCAGATCCACTTGTAAGAATAAAGAGGAAGGATTTTGTTAAACTGTTTCAGGTTACTGCTATTGTTAAAAGTACAGTGTGTTTTCTGGCTCAGGTGTGGAGTTTGCACATTCTGCCATTATTTCAATACACATATAATTGAAGTAATGATTGCTTGCTCAGTCAGGGAGCTCATACTCCATGAGGCCAATATCATGGGTCCCGTTGAGGTCATTATAATACTACACACAAAGTTTTTCACCTTGTTCATTTTACACTCTGCCTTTACAAATGTGATCCCAGATTATCTTTTGAGCCATGCTTTTCAGTTTTCTATTAATGCACACATCCTCTTCTTTTCTGATAGGCATAATGGGATGTTCATATCATTAAGGATGCTAAACAAACAGGAGATTATGTTGAACAACATCCCACCATCTGTTTATTGCTGCATTGCAATCACATTTGTCCTGTGATAGAAACCATCACAAACTTACTTGTGGATAAGGAGAAGCTGTTTCCACTAAATGAAGGCTCTAGAACCAGGGGCCATAATCTAAAAATTAGTACCAACCTGTTCATAACAGATGATAGACAACATTCCAACTGCAGAGACTGGACGTGGTTTGGAATTCTCTTCCTCAAAAAGCAGTGGACGCTGGTTCAATTATTAAGATTAAGTTGGAGACGGACAATTTTTTTTATTGAGCGGGATTATCAAGGGATATGAGTCAACGGCAGATGCGTAGGGTGAGGCCACAGATCAGCCTGATCTCACTGAATGGCAGAGCAGGTTTGATGGGCTAAATGGCCTACTCCTCATGGAATCGTACAGTGCAGGAGGCCATTTGGCCCAACACATCCACACCAACCACAATCCTATTCAGGACCCCATCCTCAAGCACTTTCCGTAGCTAGTCCCCCTGACATTAAGGGGCAATTTAGCATGGCCAATCCACCTAACCTGCACATCTTTGGACAGTGGGAGGAAACCCATGCAGACACAGGGGGAATGTGCAAACTCCACATAGACAGTGGCCCAAGCCAGGAACCAAATCGGAGTCTCTAGCACTGTCCCTATGTATTTAGTATCCATATCCAAATTATTTCCATGTAGCACGTGTGCAAAATAAAAGAGGGATCATTTCAACTGAAAATGGATTCAGCCTCAACTTTTGTACAGAGCACAAGTGAACATTGCAAAAATACTTCGTTGCAGCAGCAGCATGAGAGCAGCAGGCAGCCTTTTGCTGTCTTTCGGGCTGCAATGATCAAAGTTTTTGCTTTTACCCAGGCATCAAAATTGCCAGTTGCAGAGCAGCTTTCGAAAGTGATGCTGCACATTAAATAATAATATGCAAGGAACCTTCAAATGCAAATTCCAGCAATACTTCACTGACGCACTATAACCACCAGGTTTAAACTTTGACACGTTAACTGCACGTTTTAGAATTTAGCTTAAAAAAGAGAACACATGTATTATAACATAAAACTGAAAACAAAACCGCTTCAGCACATGATGATGTTAGTATCATTTGAAAAGCTTTAGGTCCTCCTTTATCCAAAGAATAGTTGAGAATGATGCACTCCTTCTGTGAAATACTTCCTCACACTGTTCAGCACAGAACCACATCAAAGGAGTCAACACACTATAGTGCAAGCAGCAGCTGAAGTGACTGATTATAGGATTCCAACAGTGGGGTGCCTGAAATCTATCTGGACTGGGAATTATTCGATTCCAATAGGGTTTGTGGAAAGAGGAGGAGAAACCGCATGTGTGCGTGAGATGGAGACAGCACAATAATAAAAACCACACTGATACGAAGGAAAGAGGAGAAATGAAGAGAGAGAGAGAGAGAAATGGTAGATTTCAGCTCTATTTGAGATCAAATTTAATTTGATTGCGTATGGCAACTTGCAACATTCTTCCATCAACAGCTTTTACTGCACAGAAATATATCACATCTCAGTCATATTCAGGCAGAGTCTTGCCAACTCTTTTGATGTGCTCATCAGATTTCAATCATGATTCATGGCCACGCAAGTCAATTCTGCAAACTAGAATTTAGTATCTGCAAGTTACCCTCCAATGCTGAAGATACGAGGCTGAGATTTATCACACTTTAAAAACTCAGACATAGACATTTGGTCTTGGTCTTCCATTTCTGGAGTTTTGTAAAAAATATTTTATTAGTTGTTATAAGGAGATTTAATTCACACTGCAATGAAGTTACAGTGAAAGTCCTCTAGCCGCCACACTCCGGCATCTATTCGGTACACTGAGGAAGAACTTAGCATGGCACCTAACCAGCACGTATCTTTGGGACGAAACTGGAGTACCCAGAGTAAAGCCACACAGACACGGTCAGAACGTGCAAAGTCCGCACAAACGGTGACCCAAGCCAGGAATTGAACACTGGTCCCAGGCGCTATGAGGCAGCAGCGCGAACCACTCTGTCACCATATGCAGTGTTGCACAATTTGTCTTTAGCATCTCACCAAATTCAGTCTTATAACAATGTCAAATTTATGTCTGAGGCTCTGAAGTCGTCATATGGATTCAAAATGTGAACACTGCTCCTCTCCCACAGATGCTGAGACCTGCTACGCCTTTTCATCATCCTCTATTTATATTTTTGAATTTATGTCAGGCTGTTTGAAATGCTCTCAGCTGTGCCAATATTTTGGTTGTGTTCTCCAGCATTTACAGCAAGATATAGTAAACATTTAACTTGCTAATGTACTAATCCCACAAATATTATTGGATTAAATCAAAAAGTAAAAGTTCAAAAATTCTGAGTGCCTTTAACTAAGTTTCAAAAGAATACTTTAATTCCTGTTCTTATCTTACAAATCTCACCACCCAAATCCCCAACAATAACCATTTTACGTCTGTTTAAATCAATAGTTATTGATGGAAGAAACACGGAATATTTTTAATACAATACAAACTTACCACAAAGTGTATTTTTGTTACTTCATTTATAAAGCCAAGTATTACAGTCACTTAAGGACATTGAATTGTGCAGTTATTCGAAAGATGTCATCAAGGTGCATACATCAAACAATCTTGCTGTTTGCTGGTAAAAAAAAATTTAGGAAGCATTCTATCTCCAGCAATCCATCAGTGCACCCCCATCCCTTTACAGATCTGTAATGGTGTACTTCCTAGTAGCATGTCGCTATCTGAAACAAACAAAAACCAAAAAACACAAGAATAGAAATAGACCATTCAGCTCATTGAACCTATTCCGCCATTCAATGAGATCAGCACAGAAGCACAGTGGTTAGCACTGCTGCCTCTCAATTCCTGGCTCGCGTCACTGTGCAAATTCCACACAGACATCCTTCCCATGTCTGCATGCATTTCCTTCCACAGTCTGAAAGATGTGCTGGTTAACTGCACTGGTAATGCTAAATTCTCCCTCAGGTGTACTCGAACAGCACCGGAGTGTAGTGACTAGGCAATTTTCATAGTAACTTCTTTGCAGTGTGACTGTAAGCCAGCTTGTGACAAATAATAAGTCATAGCTGAGATTATACGATGGAAGCATCCAAAATAATTTTAGAACAATTATAAAGTTGCACACACTCTGGCTACAAATCTTCTTCATCTTTTCATTTCATTTTTTTGCTTCACTAATCAAATATTCAGGTTTTTTTTGCACAGCAATAGTAAAATTGACAGGCTAAAACAAACAATGCATTTTTTTTAAAAAAAGGCCAACAAAGTCTTTGAGAGAAAGGCAATATTTGGCTTTCAATACACACGGTATACAACACGTATTCAATACAACAATACACACGGTACAAATAATAAAGATTGACACAATTGGCAAAATGCAAGTCTCTTCCTCAAAATGAGGTTCTAGTACAGTCCAATATCGAGACTTTTAATATCAGCATCAAATTTTCCGATGCAAAAAGTGATTGCTGAGGTGGGATAATAGCCTTTCCATTTCAAGTTAAGGAACTTAGCACAAACAAATTTTTGGTGTGATTGAGGGAAAAGAAAGTACACATGCAAAGAATGTCACTATATTTTCTATATAGCCGGAAAAATGTAGAGGAGAGTTATAGGATAAAAGGTAAAACTATACAGAGCATAGAGACGCAGAGAGACTTGGGGGTGCAGGTTCACAAGTCTCTGAAGGTGTCCTCACACGTGGAGAAGCTGATAAAGAAGGCGTATAGTATGTTAGCTTTCATAGAAAAGGGTATAGAATACAAGAGTAGGAGTTTGATGTTGCAGTTGTATAGAACGTTGGTTAGGCCTCACTTGGAATACTGCGTCCAGTTCTGGTCGCCGTACTATCGTAAGGATGTGGAGTCCTTGGAGAGAGTGCAGAGGAGGTTTACCAGGATGCTGCCTGGTATGGAAGGACTGTCTTTTGAGGAACGATTAAATAGACTGGGGTTGTTTTCCCTTGAAAGACGTCGGCTTAGAGGGGATCTCATAGAGGTGTATAAGATTATAAGGGGTATAGATAGAGTAAATGGAGGTAAACTTTTTCCACTTTCAGAAATGGATAGGACGAGGGGTCATGGCCTTAGGGTGAGGGGGGCTAAGTATAAGACGAATATTAGAGGGCAGTTTTTCACACAAAGGGTAGTGGGGGTGTGGAATGCACTGCCGAGTAAGGTGTGGGAGCAGGCACGCTGGGGATGTTTAAGGGTCTCTTGGACAGCCACATGAGTGGTATGCAGATAGAGGGATATAGTAGGACTGTTTAACTATGGCTTTTTTTTCCCACAGGTAATTCAGTCCATACTTGACCAACAAGGAGCATGCATTCGGCAGGTGGTGTGAGGACAGCTCTTGGATGTTGATTCATGGGTTGCCTGGTGCTTCATGTCGTAAATGAGTGCTTTATGTGGACCATCTGAAGGGCACCATGACAGCTCAGAGGCTATCGATGTGGCTGTGCAGACACTTGGAATTGGGCCGGTGTCTGCGGGAGTTTGCGCGTTCTCCCCATGGTTGCATGGGTTTTCTCCGGGCGCTCCGGTTTCCTCCCACAACACAAAAATTCGCTCTTAGGCTGATTGGGAAACAAATTGTCCCTATAGTGAGAGTCTTCCATATAAGGAATAACCTAATTTTATATTATGATAATGGAATTGCTACTATATAGTTATGACGGCGGCGCGAGCTCGTTGGGCCGAAGGGCCTGTTTCCCGTGCTGTGTTGCTCTATATGGTTACAGTGGCCATATTTCAAGTACCTCATCGATTATGAGATGTATTGACACATCATGAAGTAATGAAGGATGCTGTATAAAGGCCAGCTCTGTTGGATTGCCCCGGATAACTTGTACACTTTATGCAGCGACACAATGCAGGATCTCAAATATCTTAAATCTTTCATCAATTTACAACATTTTGGTCCATCTTAAGTTTCACATAAAGGGAGCATGTGTCCTGTTGCCTCAACTCCACATGATTTTGTTAAAGACTTTTTTAAACAACTGTCACATAATTCAACAGTTTCAGTATTAATTTATGTACTGCAAAGTTGTGAACTCAATGAAATGGTTCTGACTCTTTGTCAAATAGCTCATTTGTCCCGTTACTGTTATAGATATCTAGTCTTCCTCCCCCATTGTATACACACATTAATATCTGTTCCACAAGTACCTTGAAGCTCATTTATCTCAGTCATTGATTTTTGCTCCACTTGGTACATTTTCTATCACAGTTTCTGCTTCAGCAGCCAAGAGTGTGATGCGCAGTGAATGACTGGAAGAAAATATTAAATATTGGGCAGTAATGACGTTCAAATCCACCTCTTGCAAAATTTCATACTGCCACTGTCAGTTTTATAAATTACAAGTGATTAGAGAGCACTTAGGGACTAGACAAAGTAATCTGTTGCATTGTGTTATGCATCACTGATATGCAATTTATATAAATCCTGTCTTTTTCAACTGAAAAAACACTTTTTCCAAATAGGAGAAAGTACTACAGCATTATAATGATCTGACTGAAAGCCATTTGTTTCATTTAACACTGCACAAATTGAACTCTTAATTACTAATAAATTCTACCATTAATCAAGAAAATTGGGCTGATTAATTGTTGCACCACAATCTCTTTCCAAGCATAATCCATAAAACCCTTCACAACTATTGTTTGCAATGGTACTCACTGAGGAGAAAATGTCACATACGTAATGTGGATAAAGACACTAAGGACAAGAGAGACAAAGGGAGGATGTGAAACATGGTGAAGGTAGCAAGAAGTCTCACAACACCATGTTATAGTCCAACAGGTTTATTTGGAATCATGAGCTTTCAGGTGAAGATACAGGCTTTCAAGTGACCTTTGAATGATGCAAGCATTGCAAATATAAAGGAACAATGGCCAAAATAGCACAATAGAAGAAAGGAGAAATCAAGAAGGACACTTTAACTCAAACAAGCTCAGGACAAAGTAATGGAAATTCATGGTCTGGTCCACATTAAAGACTCAAGCTGCAGAATGATGTTTCGTGGGGTTGCAGAAATTGGAGCTGTCAAATTTTGACATGAACAGTATCAGTGGTGAAAGGAGAGAAACTCCAGAGTCTTTACAATAGCAAACTGGCTGTCTTGTCCCAGAATAAAGCTCTCAGATTCAAATCATTGGCAGGTTTACAATCTGTCAATGAGGAAGGGAGCAGGATTTTATAAAAGCCAGCTCACAGAAATTGGTTTCCTGAATTTAAAATTAAAACTGAACTTGTGCTGATGTCAATCGGTTTTTCACGTTCAAAGGCAGCCTGTGCTTTATTTAATGTCAGGTTTTCATCTTTCAGCAGGTTTTCTCTCAGAAGGTTTCATGCACCTAAGACCAATCTATCTTTAATCAGATCATCTAGCTGCATTACTGCTGTGGCTCATCATTCACTGTTCTTGTTTTCTGTGAAATGCATAACATTCATTTGTAACTTCATTCAGAGTTCAAAACGTGCATTCAAGACTTTCAAAATCTCGTCACTTTTTTTATTTGTTCATCTGTTACATTGAGGGGGGTATAACTTTGTAGCAGTGTCTCCCCAACAGTGTGGCTACTCTCATCGTTTCATTTTCTCAGCAGCCAATAACTTCACGTGCAGCCTTGCACACTTTCCGTTTGTCTTTTGTTTTAGCAGATTTGTGTGTTTTTGTCTCTCTTTAGGTTGTCTCACTTACAGCCTTTGTATGTTTCCTTTTGTTCTTTACAGCAGGGTTTTTTTTTGCAGATTTAAACCTGTATTTCTGCATTTTAAACATCTTATCATTTCTGATGTTAAAAAAGTCATTTTGTTCTTTACTTCTGTACACCATGTTTCAAGTCTGAGGACAGCTGTAGTATGTAGACAGCAAGAATGTTTTATTGAACTGATCTAAAGATGCCAGCCTCCAGACGTACTCTCATGACATAGTCACTTGATAATAGCATGCCACTTAGACAGGCATTACAGGATTGCATTCCCAAAACCCAAACAATGAGTGTTGAAATTTGTAAGTTATTAATTACTAAAGCCAGGATAGATGTTAAACCACAGCAAACAACTCCACTGCAGCCTTATTTTTCTCTCCAAAATCCTTGAATGGAGTGCTGGCCCTAAATTGATGCCCATCTTTTCCAGAATTCCACATCCGAATCCAGGTTTCCACCGGGACCACAGACTAAAATGGCTTTCAAGTTACAACGCCATCCTACATGATTGTTACAAACATAAGCTTTCTCTCCTTCCTGAACTGTGACACAGTGGACCACATTATTTCCTGAAATACTTCTCCACCACTGCCCAAATGGTGGGAACTATCACTGCTCTGACTTGAAATGGTGGCTCAATTCTCTCTCCACAGATGCTGTCAGACCTGCTGAGATTCTCTAGAATTTTGCATTTTTGTTGCTGAAACCATCACTTGTTTGATTTTATTCATATTTATATGATCATAGCCAAAGAATCATCTACAATGGCATCTTTTCCTACTTTCAGTCCTCTGCTGGTCCCCAAGGATCTATCTTTGGCCCCTCCTATTTCTTAACAACATGCTGCCCCTCCATCACATCATCTGAAAACACACCTTCCATTTCCATTGGCAAGCTGATGACACCCAGCTCTATCTCACCACCATCTTTCTTGACCCAGCCATTGTCTCAAAATTCTCAGGCTGCTTGCCCAACATCCAATACAGGGATGAACAGTAATACCTTCCAATTTAAATGTTGGGAAGACTGAAGCATAGGACAAGATTTTCTGGTCCCACTTGCCCCAAGAACGGAAAATTTTTCCCAAGGTTAACCGACCTTTGCGTGGTCTGTGCCCCACCTGCTATGATTCTCATGGTGGGCAAGAAAGGAAAATCTGTCCATTGTCTTTGCTCCCTGCTACAACTTATCTCCCTCTTCTTAGACTCATTACTTCTTCCTGGCTGCATGAGGCTGAAACGGACCATTCACAATCTTGGATGTTACATTTGACCTCGAGATGAGACTTCAACTTACAGGTCCTTGCCGTGATCTACATTATTTCCATCCCTGCAACATCCTCCCAGATCTTGTCTCTCTCTCTCTCGTGGAGACCCTGAATTGGGTACAATTGGAATATAAACTTGGCTTTTGGAGCAAGCAAGGAATAGTTTTGGATCTGCCTGGTCCACTTTGAGCATTGGCATTGTAACTAATAAAAAAAATTTTACAACCCATCCCAGCCTCTATTCATCAATGATTGAAATTCTCATTTTTTTTTTATTCATTCGTGGGACATGGGTTCAATGGCTGGCCAGCATTTATTACCGTTTCCTAGTTGCTCAAGGGGAGTTGAGAGTCAACCACATTGCTGTGGCTCTGGAGTCACATGAACCAGGTTTTTTTTTGACAATCAGCAACGGTTTCATGGTCATCAGATTCTTAATTCCAAATATTTTTTTATAAAATTCAAATTGCACCACCTGCCATGGTGGGATTTGAACCCAGGTCCTCAGAACATTAACTGTCTTTTTGGATTGCGAGTCTAGCAATAATACCATTAGGCCATTGCCCCCCATAAACTTGACTATTACATCACAATCCAGGCTTCTCCCACATTTCAAACTTTAAACTTGATATTATCTACGATTCAGCTGGTTCTGTCCTAATTCTCTCCAAATCACATTTGCCAATCACCGCTGTGCTCACTCAGCTACATGGGCTCTCAGTAAAGCGTGAAATTTTAAAATTCTCAGCCTTGTTTTCAATCTCTCCATAGCCTTATCCCTCCCATCCCCCCCCCCCCAATCTCCTCAGAACACATAAGCCTCTGCTTTATCTTTGTTTCTCTAATTCTAACCTCGTGCATGCATAATTTTAATTATTCTTGTATTATTGACCTTCCCTTAGCTTAAAGTTTAAGTTAAAGCCTATTTATTAATGTCACAAGCAGGCTTACATTAGCAGTACAATGAAGTTACAGTGAAAATCCCCTAGTCACCACACTCCAGTGCCTGTTCAGGTAACACTGAGGGAGAATTCAGCATGGCCAATGCACTGAATCAGCACAAATTTTGGACTGTGGGTGGAAACCAGAGCACTTGAAGGAAACTCAGGCAGACATGGAGTGAATGTGCAGACCCCGCATAGTGACCCAAGTTAGGAATCCAACCCAAGACTCTGGTGCTGTGAGGGAGCAGTGCTAACCATAATGCTACCATGCAGGCCCCAGGCCTCTCCCTAAATCTTTCTGCTTTTCTACCTCAATTTTCCTCTTTAAGACACTCTTAAGCCACCTGCATTTTACAGGAAGTTGGTGAGTCTTCACACAGAGTATGGTGGGCAGTTTGGCCTCTTTGAGGAAGGATGTTCTTGCTTTAGAGGGAATGCAACGAAGGTTTAACAGGCTGACTCCTGAGATGGCAGGTCTGTCATATGAGGAAAGATTAGGTCAGTTAGGATTGTATTCATCAGAAGAGTGGGAGGGGATCTCACAGAAACTTTTAAAATTCTAACAGGATTACACAGAACAGATTCAGAAAGAATATTCTCGATGGTGGGGAGTCCAGAACAAGGGGTCATAATTTGAGGATAAGGAGTGAATCTTTGAGGACTGAGATGAGGAGAAATGTCTTCACCCAGAGGGTGGTGAATCTGTGGAATTCACTACCACAAAGTTGTTCAGGCCAAAACATTGTGGTTTCAAGAAGAAATTAAATATAGCTCTTGAGGCTAAAATGACCAAGGGATATGGGAAGGAGAAGACAGGATCAGGATACTGAATTTGCTGATCAGCCATAATCAAAATGAATGGTGGAACAGGCTCGAAGGGCCAAATGGCCTACTCCTGTTTCTAGTTTCTATGATCACTTTAAGCTTTCAATCACCTGTCCTAATATTATTGGCGTCAGCTATAAGTGCCTTGGGATGTCTTGTTATATTAAAGGCGCCGTATAAATACAACCTGTCATTACTACTGAAAAAGCTGATCAAAGCAGTGACAGAGTTTCACAGCTGCCAAGAATCAAACAGAGTGGCTGTGACATTCCTGTATTGTATTGAGGGAACTGCAACTTACTTAAGTTGTAATATGGGAAAGACAAGTAGAAATATAGCAGACTTGCAGTCGGTGGAAGCAAAAAGAGCTGTCTGAAGTTGATGTAACAAAGGGGTGGTGCGCAGACAATAAAGGGAAGTGGACTGGTGTAGAAATTCTGCAACGCAATGTAAATGGCCAGCCAGGGAACAAAGTTTGTTCTACCAAATAAAGTACCTGCATTGGGACACATAGGGAGCCGTAATTTGTCACAATGCAATTTACAGCCCAAGGATAACATCGTGAAGCATGACACCATTATTATTGAAGAGAATTGAATGGTTGATTCATTGTTGAATTGAAACGCTCTTTTCTTGTATTCCTGGATGGTTGAAAAAGGTCACTTCTATTTTAGTACAACAAAGAGATCATAGATTTCACGCATATATACAGGGCCTGAGGTAGTAACCAAGTTGAAGTAACACCTCAAATCTAGCTCTTTACAAGTATTCCAATGCTCTGTAAAAAAAAAAGGAACATCATTCATGATCTAACCTCAATTTTCATATCCATCAACACTGACTACTTGCGTTGGGTTTCTGTAGTCATCGCAACATTCGAACCTCACCATACTGTCAACATGTATGTGCTCTCTAATCTCTTTCTAGAATATCTACAAAAGGTGTTCGAGGCCTTGGCATCTGCAGCTGCTTTATTAATGACCTTCTCTTCATCAATAGGGATGTTTGCTGATGATTGCACCGTGTTCAGCACCATTCACAACACCTCAAATACTAAAGAACTCCATGACCAAATGCAGCAAGGCCTGGATGACATTCCAGCTTTGGCTGATACACACAAGTGCCAGGCAATGACTATCTACAACAAGAGAGAGAATCCAACATCTCTCCATACTTCTGACAAATTACCATTGCCAAATTGCCAACTAACAATGTTCGGGAGATTACCAATGATCAGAAACTGACACAGTTGTGGTCAGATATTTGAGGAATGCTTCACTCTTCTTCATTATCCAACATTATTAGGTCAAAAAAAAGAAAAAAAAAAGACATTTTATGATTCTGCAATGGCTTATTCCTAACAGGACAGTTCAGAGTAATCCACACAGAATTAATTAATTTGAATCAATAAATCACTATTGCCATGTAAGCAAATTAGCACCAATCTGCTAATTAAGTATTTGTGTATTTGAAAATGCATTTCACAATAAGCTGAGACAAGGCATTTTAATTGTGGTTAAAATGGAAACAACTGAAAATTCGTAGCAGTCTCGTTAGCTTTGATGGGGAAACAGAAGTCACGGGGAGTCTGTTTCAAGTATTTCTGTTCTTGCGATATATAGTGAATGGTTCAAAATACATTTCCAACAGGACAGCTCAAATGTAGGAGTTATACAGGTGTTCCCATGTATAAAGTCCAGACCTCATCAAATTTGGTACAGCATCCTGCCAAGAGGATATTAGTTATTTGCTGAGCAGGTCAAGAAAGTAAAGGGCAAGTCAGTCAACAAAATTCACTTCCCATAGCCAGCATCTGATGGACTGAGAGCTTCGGGAACGCCAACTTCTCAGGATAATGGCAAACGTCAATAACCGTTGTGCAAGAAATTCCAGCTGACAGAGATGTTTCCATTTGTGGCAAGACCAGATTAGGGGGTCATAAATATAGGACAGTCCCTAATAATAGTGCCTAGAATGCAGAGCTTGCCACCACATGGAGTAGCTGAAATAAACTGCATGGATGCATTTATGGGAAGCTAAGCAAGTACATGAGAAAGCAAGAAGCAGAAGGTTATGCTAATAAAGTTGAATGAAACAGAATGGTAGGAGGCTTATATGAAGTACAAAGCACTTGCATAATCCAGTTGGGTCTAATGACCTGTTCTGTGCTGCAAATTATTTTAATGAGTTTTGTATGAGAGAGATTTATTTATTAGTGTCACAAGTGGGCTTATATTAACTTCACAGCAATGAAGTTATGTGAAAATCCCCTAGTAGCCACACTCCAGCACCTGTGCGGGTATGCCCAGGGAGAATTTAGTATGGTCAATGCATCTAACCAGCACATCTTTCGGAATGTGGGAGGAAACTAGAGCACCTGAAGGAAAGCCACGCAGATACGGGGAGAACGTGCAAACTCTGCACAGATTGATTGAAGCTAGGAATCAAACTCAGGTCCCTGGCCTGAGTGCTGAGGGGCTACCCTGAATAAGAAAGATCATGAAACCCAACACAACTACAGTTGTCAAGGTAAACAACAGCATTGACAAAGTCGTTACGTTTGTACAGAAAGATGAAACAGCTGTTACATTCACTGTGCTAAGTTATTGATGTCCTGAATGCTTATAGTTCCTTCAAATGATTAGTAAGGAGACACTTAAATGCTACAGCATTCCACAGAGATGTAGTCAATGACATAAAAGCCTTCCTGGTGGACAGTTCATGAGGAGGGCTTTCCTTAATTAAAGATGAAACTGGTGTTCTGTGCTACATTTCAAACCCCCATCTGATGACCTTATGCTGAAATGTTGCCACAGGCATTTAGAACATTGCTGACCTGCTCATCATTCACTGCCATTGTACAAAAATGTCTGATATCGTAACAGTGAAGGGTTATTATGTCCATTTACACTCCATTCCATTAAATATCATTAAATGCTTATTCAAATGGCAACTTTTAAAATTACTTTATGGGACATGGGCATCGCTGGCTGGTCAGCATTTATTGCCCCCTCCTAATTGCTCTTGGAGGACAGTTGAGAGTCAACCACATTACAGTGGCTCTGGAGTCACGTCAGTCAGACCAGGTAAGAACAGCAGATTTCCTTCTCTAAAGGGCATCAGTGGACCAGATGGATTTTTCCAACAAACAACGGTTTCATGATCAACAATAGATTCTTAATTCGATTTCTTTTTTATTGAATTCATATTCCACCATCTCCTGTAGCAGGATTCAAACCTGCGTCCCCAGAACATAGAACATTACAGCACAATACAGGCCCTTCGTCCCTCGATGTTGCGCCGGCCAGTGGACCCTCTAACCTAAACTATTCCAATATCATCCATATGCCTATCCACTGACCATTTGAATGCCCCCAAAGTAGGCGAGTCCACAACTGTTGCAGGCAGGGCATTCCACGCTCTCACCACCCTCTGACATCCGTCCTGAGTTTCTGGATTAATAATCTAGCAAGCGTATCACAAGGCCATCACCTCCTCAGTAAATTATTTAGATGCAAAAGCCTGGAACACTTGCCTATACTTTAACAGCCCAATATTCCCATACTACCTGGCAAACAATCTTCAGCTATTATGCATCACCTTGATTTAAGCTCATCTTCAGGCAAAGCATGCCAGAAGCAGACCAGCGGAAGGAGTAATCATAGAACTCTACAGTACAGAAAGAGGCCCTTTGGCCCATCAAGTCCTCAAAGAGGGAGTGGGGGGGGGGGGGGGTCCAGATCAGAGTTGAGGAGGAATTTCCAAAGGGTGGTGAATCTTTGGAATTCTCCACCTGTTGAGGTGATGGAGCCTTCCTCGCTGAATATATTTAAGTCAAGGCTGGATAGGTTTTTGACTAACAAGGGAATTAAGGGTTGCAGGGAGAAAGCAGGAAAGTAGAACTAAACCACTGCAGATCAGCCATGATCTTATTGAATGGCAGAGCAGGCTCGAGCAGCTGGATGACCTACTCCTCCTCCTATTTCTTATGTTCTTAAGTCTGCACCGAACCCAGGCCCTATGCCCATATCCCAAAATATTATACATTATTAATCCCTCTAACCTACGCATCCCTGGGCACTTAGGGGCAATTTCTCAGCACAGCCAATCAACCTAACCGTACATCTTTGGACTGTGGGAGAAAACCGGAGGACCCAGAGGAAACCCACACAGACATGAGGAGAATGTGCAAATTCCATACAGACAGCGACCCAAGCCAGGAATCGAACCCAGGACCCTGCAGCTGTGAAGCAGCAGTGCTAACCACTGTGCTACCATGCCGCCTATCCTATGCAACTCATAGGGCATCACCTGCTCATGCTGCTGTGGGACATGGGGAGGTTGACAACATGATGTCAGCGTCACATTAGTGACCAACTGCCTGAACCTGCAGCCTGGCATCACAGAAGCAGCATGCAATCTTCCCCCATCACCACCGCCTCCCTCCTTAACCCAAGGTCAAACTTTGGCATTTCTCTTCATTAGAATAGAAAGGCTCAGTCAGTGTGCTAAAGGTTAACCCATGTGACACACTCAAAAACATAGCCAATGCAGACCTTGTTAAAGAAAATAGTTGGGACTCCAAATCTACTCTGAGGAGGCCAATTGCCTTGGTATTGATACCCACGCAAGAAGGATAATGATTGACCACACAAATCCTGAAAGGACTGAATTATCAAAACAAGCTCACTGAACTTGTGCCCTGAATTTACCGACAACTAAACAATTTTGTCAACTTGTTAATCTGATGGGAGGGCATGAAACAGTTGGCATGCAAAGTGTCAAATCCATTGCATTTCTAAACCCAGAGAAGAACTATATGAAAACACTCAGTCGTGAATATGTCAGATGTATTGTTAAGTAAAGTCAAACTTCATTGGTTACTATGAAATCTCGCCTTAATGTCAGGAAATACATAGAAGCAACTCATTGCAGAGCCTTAATCTGTGAAAAAGTCAGCATGAAACAACATGCTTTTCACTCCCCATGATGTGGAAATGTTATTCATAACATTAATATTCACACCATTAATATATAGAACATTTTAATGAGGCGGCAAGCAATTAAGATCTGAAATCTTGCTGTAATTTGCTCCTGCTAGTTTTCAAAGGTAAAGTAAAATCTGCCGAAACGTTACGGTGTTTATGTTAATGAGTGGTGTGCAGCAAAAATTGCATTTCCACAACAAAATGACCATTTCACAAGCTATGAATTTATCATCATTCGCAAACCCACAAAAATAACTGTGATGGCAGAATCTGGACAGATCAGACTGGAAACATGGACACATTGTTGGTATGTCAATGTGAGAGAAAAACAGCACATTTCAGAAATAGAACTACAAAATGAGCTTTAAAAGAGTCCCACTTAGAAGCTTTGCTCAGGAAAAATAATTCATTTCATTTCACTGAGGATACGGCAGGCTTTATGAATAATTTATATTTTCCCTTGCTGTTTCAAAAAATAAGAGGTCTTTACAAATCTTACCAATTCCTTCAAAGCAATTCTCAGTTATTTACCTCATAATAAATGTGTAATACTCATCAATAAAACAGATAAAAGGCAGAAACTTGGAGTGCCATAAAAATGTGTCACTATTTCCGTGCAGAAAGATATTTGCAGATCGGGCTATAG
This sequence comes from Sphyrna mokarran, assembly GCA_024679065.1. Lineage (NCBI taxonomy): Eukaryota > Metazoa > Chordata > Chondrichthyes > Carcharhiniformes > Carcharhinidae > Sphyrna > Sphyrna mokarran. The sequence continues at coordinate 28,806,327 of JAGIQG010000006.1, read as the reverse complement.
TGTTCCGCAATGAGTTAAAATTAATCCTTTAAATCATGTGGAAGGCTCCTTCAAATTGCCTTTTGGATGTTGAATGCATCTCATTTCAACTTAGGGTCGGATATTTTGTTATCTCCCTCCCCACCTCCAAATAAATGCATTCAGTTTAAGATGTTATTTCAAACAAGACAAATTCTTGGCACTTTTCCTATTGTTGCTCATTAAGTGACTTCAACAACAGCTAACCACTGCTATCAGATTCTACCTGACCGCCAATAAATGTGACCTGATCACAGCTGTAGTATAATACACACCAGAATGTTTCTTCCACCTAATGGTCACAGAAGGCCCATCATCTTTCAACATACAAAATATTCATGTATACTACTGCTAAGGCCTCCAAATGTACCGTAACACTGCTGTAAACATTATTTTTATTCTACCTTTGATATCAACATACTATACAAGAAAAACCAAGAAAGATGATGTACCCGAGAACACTGCCAAGTTCTTTACAGCCAATGAAGTACGATAGTGACCGTGCTTCTTGAAGAAACTTAGGAAACTCAGCAGTTCGTAGACACATTGAAAGGTCTCGCAACAACAGGAGCGCAGAGACCTGATGATGTGTTTTTGTGCCGTTGCTTGAGGGATAAAGATTAGCCAACAAACCAGAAAGAATTCCTTTTTCTACTTTGAAATAACGCCATGTCTACCTGAGAGAGAAGTTGAGCCTCAGTTCAACCTGAGACTGCCAACGGAGTTTGGGGTTTGGGACGGGGGACGGGGGAGGGGGGAGGGGGGGTGGATTTTACAAGAGCCCAAAGTCAGAGAAATCGAAGGATTTTGAAAAGGAGCGAGGGTGGTTGTACTGCTATAGGATGATAGAAATAAGGAAAGCAAAATCAATATTCCAAATGAGAAGACTGGCAGCCAATATATACACAGATACAAACTCAATTTACAAAATAATGGTTGGTATGCGAGTCTTTATAGGTAATCAAATGCAGATGTATGGGATTGAGGGTGATTTAGCTAATTGGATTAGGAATTGGCTAGCTGATAGAAGACAGAGGGTGGTGGTTGATGGAAGTTATTCATCGTGGAGTTCGGTTACAAGTGGTGTACCTCAGGGATCTGTTCTGGGGCCCCTGCTGTTTGTTATTTTTATAAATGATCTGGATGAGGGTATTGAAGGATGGATTAGTAAATTTGCGGATGACACCAAAGTCTGAGGAGTGGTAGATAGTGAAGAGGGGTGTTATAGTTCGCAGAAAGACTTGGACAAGTTGCAGAGCTGGGCCGAGAGGTGGCAAATGGAGTTTAATGCGGAAAAGTGTGAGGTAATTCACTTTGGCAAGAATAACAAATGTGTAGAGTATAGGGCTAATGGTAGGACTCTTAATAGTGTTGAAGAACAGAGGGATCTTGGTGTACATGTGCATAGATCCCTGAAAGTTGGCAATCAAGTCGATAAGGTTGTTAAGAAGGCATACGGAGTCTTAGCTTTTATTGGTAGGGGGATTGAATTTCGGAGCCGCAACGTCATGTTGCAACTGTACAAAACTCTAGTGCAGCTGCACTTGGAGTATTCTGTACAGTTCTGGTCCCCACATTATAAGAAAGATGTGGAGGCATTGGAGAGGACACACAGGAGCTTTTACCAGGATGTTGCCTGGTATGGAGGGCAGGTCTTATGAAGAGAGGCTGAGGGATTTGAGGTTGTTTTCGTTAGAAAGGAGGCGGCTAAGAGGGGACCTAATCGAAACATATAAGATGATTAGAGGTTTACATAGGGTGGACAGTGATAGCCTTTTTCCTAGGATGGAGAAAGCTAGCACGAGGGGACATAGCTTTAAATTAAGGGGTGGTAGTTATAGGACGGATGTCAGAGGTAGGTTCTTTACCCAGAGGGTGGTAAGGGTATGGAATGCCCTGCCTGCTGCAGTTGTAGATGCGCCAAGTTTGGTGGCGTTTAAGAGGTTAGTAGATAAGTTTATGGATGAAAAGGGAATGGTTTAGGTTAGAGGGTCATTGCTTTTTCCTAATTGGTCGGCGCAACATCGAAGGCCGAAGGGCCTGTTCTGCGCTGTAATGTTCTATGTAAGTCTTAAAGGTACAGACAATATGAGTGGAGAGAGGGTTAAGCATAGGTTAAAGAAATGTGCATTGTCTCTAGGACAGTGAACGAGATTTTGCAAATCCAGGCAAGTCGTGGAGATTACAGATAGTGTGACATGAATCCAAGATCCCAGTTGAAGCCGTCCTCGCGTAAGGAACTTGGCTATCAGTCTCTGCTCATTGACTCTGCGTTGTCATGCGCCATGAAAGCCGCCTTGGAGAATGCTTACCCAAAGATCTGAGGCTAAATGCCCATGTCTGCTAAAGTGTTCCCCAACAGGAAGAGAACACTCTTGCCAGGTGATTGTCAAGTGGTGTTCATTCATCCATTGTCATAGCATCTGCACGGTCTTCTCAAAGTACCATGCCTCAGAACATCTTTTCCTGCAGTGTATCAGGTAGTCAATGTTGGCCGAATTGTAAGGGACTCAGCGGACAGTGTATCCTTCGTCATCCAGTACTTTCCCAGATCGAAGAAGCTACGACATCTTCTCTGGAGCCTTCAACACGTCATTAAATGAAGATGAATATCTCACCAAAATATCCTCACAACCCAACTTCTTGCCTTTAAACAACCACACAACCTCAAGCAGAATATTGTCTGCAACAAACTACCCAGCCTTCAGGAGAATAGTGACCGTGACACCACAAAATCCTGCCATAGCAACCTCTGCAAGACATGCTGGATCATTGACACGGATGCCATCATCTCACACAAGAACGCCATCCACCAGATACACAATACACACTCTTGCAACTCGGCCAACGTTGTCTCTGATACACTGCCGGAAAAGACGTCGCGAGGCATGGTACATTGGGGAGACCATGCAGACGCTACGACAATGGATGAATGAATACCGCTCCACAATCAACAGGCAAGACTGTTCTCTTCCTATTGGGGAACACTTCAGCAGTCATGGGTATTCAGCCTCTGATCTTTGGGTAAGCATTCTCCAAGGCGGCCTTCATGACACATGACAATGCAGAGTTGCTGAGCAGAGACTGATAGTCAAGTTCTGCACACAAGGATGACCTCAACCGGGATCTTGGGTTCACGTCACACTATCTGTGCCTTCCATGACTTGTCTGGGTTTGCAAAATCTCACTAATTGTTCTGGTTGGAGACAATACACTTTTCTTTAACCTGTGCTTAACCCTTTCTCCACGCACATTGTCTGTACCTTTAAGACTTGATTACTTGTGAAGACTCGCATTCCAACCATTATCTTGAAAATTGAGTTTGTATCCTTATATGCCCTGTCTGTTAGTGTAAGGCTATTTTTGACACTAATAATTTAAAAACTTTAAACTCCTCCTAAGTGAAATTGCTTACATTTCTTTCAAGTTACTAGATAGTATTCGCTGCTTACAATGCAGTGTCCTCCAGAGATGAGAATCAGAGAATCTCTTTGCAAAACATCTCTGCCCAATCCCTGAACTTCTGGTCTCCTGTCATTTTATTTTTCCATCCTGCTCTCACTCGGATCTCTCAGTCCTTAGTGTTCCCATAAAGTTTATTTATTAGAACATAAGAACTTAAGAAATAGGAGCAGGAGTAGGCCATCTAGCCCCTCGAGCCTGCCCTGCCATTCAATAAGATCATGGCTGATCTGACAGTGATTCAGTTCCACTTATCTGCCTGCTTCCCATAACTCTTAATTCCCTTATTGGTCAGAAATCTGTCTACCCGTGACTTAAACACATTTAACGAGGTAGCTTCTGCTGATTCAACAGGCAGAGAATTCCAAAGATTCACTACTCTCTGGGAGAAGAAGCTCCTCCTCAACTCTGTTTTAAACTGACACTCCCTTATTTTGAGGCTGTGCACTCTAGTTCTTGTTTCCTTCCTAAGTGGAAATAATCTCTGTTTCTATCTTGTCTAGCCCCTTCATTATCTTGTATGTTTCTATAAGATCTCCCCTCAGCCTTCTAAATTCCAATGAGTACAGCCCAATCTACTCAACCTCTCCTCATAAGCTAACTCCCTCATCTCCAGAATCAACCTGGTGAACCTTCTCTGTATTCCCTCCAAAGCCAATATATTCTTTTGCAAATAAGGGGACCAAAATTACACACAGTACTCTAGTTGCGGCCTTACCATTACCTTGTCCAATTGCAGCAAGACCGCTCTGCTTTTATACTCTATCCCCCTCGCGATAACGGCCAACATTCCACTTGCCTTCTTGATCACCTGCTGCACCTGCAAACTAAGTTTTGCAATTCATGCACAAGAACCTCCAAATCCCTCAGCACAGTAGTATGTTGTAATTTTTAACCATTTAAATAATAGTCCATTTTACTATTATTCCTTCCAAAGTGGATAACCTCACACTTGTCAATGTTATACTCCATCTGCCAGATTCTCACCCACTCACTTAGCTTACCCAAATCTCTCTGCAGACTTCCCGGGTCCTCCATGCAATTTGCTTTCCTACTCATCTTTGTGTCATCCACAACTTTGTTACTCTACATTCAGTCCCCTCCTCCAGATCATCTATGTATATAGTAAACAGTTGAGGCTCCAGCACCGATCCCTGTGGCACACCACTAGTCACCAACTGCCAATCAGGAAAGCACCCATTTATCCAACTCTCTGCTTCCTGTTAGATAGCCAATCCTCAATCAACGCTAACACTTTACCCCCAACTCCGTGTACCTTAATCTTATGCAGCAATCTTTTGTGAGGCACCTTATTGAATGCCTTCTGGAAATCTGAAAACACGACATGCACCGGTTCCCCTCTGTCAACTGCACTTGTTACATCTTCATAAAAATCCAGTAAATTCGTCAAACATGACTTTCGCTTCATGAATCCATGCTGCATCTGCTTGATTGAACAATTCTTTTCCAGGTGTCCTGCTATTTCTTCTTTAATGGTGGATTCCAGCATTTTCCCAACTATGGATGTTAACCAGCCTGTAGTTAACCACCTTTTGTCTATTTTCTTTTTTTAAACAGTGCGTCACATTAGCCATTTTCCAATCAGCTGGCACCTCTCCAGAATCCAGTGAATTTTGATAAATTATTACTAACACATCTGCTATTACTTCTGTTGTTTCTTTTAGTATCCTGTGATGCATTCCATCTGGAACTGGGGACCTATCTACCTTTAGTCCCATTAGGCTACCAAGCACTACCTCTTCAGTTATAGTAATCGTTTTAGGGTCCTCACCCCTTACAGTCCCACAACTGTCAATTATTGATAAGCTATTTGATTCCTCTATTGTGAAGACTGACAAAAAAAACTTATTTAAGGCCTCGGCCATTTCCTCATTTCCCACTATTATCAATTTCTAACTGTCCAACATTCACTTCAACCACTCTTTTCCTTTTTATATATTTGTAAAAACTTTTACTATCAGTTTTTATATCTTGTGCTAGTTCAGTTTCGTAATCTATTTTTCCTTTCTTTATTGCTTTCTTAGTAGTTGTCATTTTTTAAAGCTTTCCTAATTTTCCAGTTTCCCCACTAATTTTGGCCACTCTGTATGCAATGGTTTTTAATTTGATACTCTCCTTTATTTCCTTAGTTCTCCAAGGCTGGTTATTCTTTTTCTTACATTCTTCTTTTTCATCAGAATATATTTTTGCTGAGTACTGAGAAAAACCTCCTTAAAAATCCTCCACTATTCCTCCGCTGTCCTACCAACTAGTCTGCGGTACCAGTCTACGTTAGCCAATTCCGCCCTCATCCTATTATATTCCCCTTTGTTCAAGCAGAGGACACTGCTTTGGGACCCTACTTTCTTACCCTCCATCTATATTAGAAATTCAGCTATATTGTGATTGCAAGAGTATCCCTCAAAGAAGATCTTTAAATCTACCTGCCTCATTACGCAGGACTAGATCCAAGATAGCTCGGTCCCTCGTAGGTTCTGGAACATACTGTTCAAGGAAACTATCCCGACAGCATTCTAAGAACTCTTCCTCAAATCCACCGCGTCTGACTTGAGTTGACCAAACGATATGCAGGTTAAAATCCCCCACGATTATTACTGTTCCATTTTTGCACGCATCTGTTGTTATTTATGGCCCACCCCACCTCAAAGTTATTATTTGGGGGCCTATCGACCACACTCACCAGTGACTTTTTCCCCTTACTATTCCTTATCTCCACCCACATCGTTTCCACATTTTACTCCTCCGAGCCTATATCGTCTGTCACTGATATTATTCTTAATTAACAGAACCACCCTACGTCCTTTTCCTTCCTGTCTACCCTTCCGAAGTGTCTGAAAGCCCTGGATATTCAATTCCCCGTCCCAGTCACTTTGTTATTTGTTAATGCATTCTTCTGTTTGTACACTCTGTCTCTTCCTGTCACAAACTGTTTATCCTTCCCCAGACCATCTCCCTGCACTGCATTAACCACCTCCCTTCTCGTGCTTGTCACCTTTTTCATTCTGCCTGAGATTAGATTCCTGCCACCTTCTATACTCTCTGTTCTATTACATGGTCTGGAAACGTTACTAATCTCTGAGCCCTCGACTCATTTAACTAGTTGAATATCCTCATCATTAACCTACACTCGTAGCCTCTCCTTTACCTTTGATTTTGTAATTCTTTACCCTTGAGTTTGTAATTGTCACAAGTACGCTGCAATGAAGTTACTGTGAAAATGCTGTAGTCGCCACACTCCAGTACCTATTCGGGTATATTGAGGGAGAATTTAGCACGGCCAACGCGCCTAACCAGCATGTCTTTCAGACTCTGGGAGGTAACCGGAGCACTCGGAGGAAACTCATGCAGATACAGAGAGAATGTACAAACTCCACAGGACAATGATCCAGGGCGGGAATTGATCCAAGCAAGCTTGAGCAATAAAACATCATCTTTCAGTCAGACACTTTCCAACCTTCCAGAATCAGCAGAGTTCATCAATTTCAAATCATAACTTCTGCCCCCACTGTCTTTCATTTTGCTAACTCAGTTGTCTGTGCATTTTTGGACAGCAGCTGTCCCCGATTCTGCCATTTAACCTCCTCTAGAGACATATTTTGTTTCTTTATATAACCATTTCTTTATGCCTTGCATCGTCATTCCTTTTGCCACTTAATCTCTCCTGCCTTCTATTCTGTCAGAGATATTCCTCTTTCTGCCCACCATCTCCCAATCCAGCTGCTTAAAAGCTGCAACATCTCTAAACTTTTCCAGTTCTAATGGCAGTTCATTGATCTGAACGTTAACTCTGGCCCTCTCTGCCCAGATGCTGCCGGACTTGCTGAGAATTCCAGAATTTTCTGTTTTTAATCCCACAACCACTGATCAAGATATTTGAAAGAAATAAAAGATATCTTTTCATCTTTTGCAAGAAAGGTGGGTCAATGCATTTCAAATATTGGTGAAATATTATTATGTTGAAGGTGAAGAGAACAGTAACAAAATGATGGGTTGAACGGCCTCTTCTGCACTGTATGATTCTAATATGCAACACTTTGGGCAAATGTCGGAGACTCGTATGGAAATAGTCAAGGGGGTGGGGGGGACTGATTCTCCGAAGGGTTTCATTAATGCACTATTGGTATGCGGTTGCCTGAATTGTAACCGAGAGATACGTTACCTGCTCATCTAAAAGGAACATAGTGGCACAGTCTACATCGTCTTAAACCATAACATTTTGAAATCACAGAACAATGCCTGGGATGCTTGAAGTGAAATCTCCGTGGGAACGAATCAGTCCATAAGCAGATGCCAATGCGGAAATAGCACTGCTGCATGAACAAGACGGGTCAGTAGACATGTAAATCAGGTGGCTCCTCAAGTTTAATTGTCATCAGAAAGTGAAAGAATGTGCCGGGTTAGAGGTGCTTGATTGCAAGGACACCAGCACCATCTGTTCAGATAAGTGTTAATAAAATTCATGGGATGGCTCTGAAACAAAAGGATCTTGCAGCAGAGTTGTCACATAACAATGACAAGAACGGATATAAAGGAAAAGGAATAGCTTGGCAGGGAGTTACACTGAAACCAGAGAAGAAAGACAACTATAGTACAGAGGTAATCACGGTCAGTGAAATTACCCCAGAGTGGAAATGTAATGCAGCACGTTCTTACTGCTCCTGTCATGCTGCTTTGTCGATACATGAAATACATCATAAATAGAGATTACATTTTCTTAAAATGTACATGTGCAGTCATATTTGATTCAACAGGACTGAAACCAAAATTTCATTCAGAGACAACTGGCTCATTATTTGACCAAAATCCTTTTTTGCACTATTTGCACAAAACTGCCCATCATTCATACTTTACTTCAATTACAAAGCAAACCTTCCTCCAGATCCAAAAATATACCACAACTTCTGCCTCAGCACAACTGTACTTAATGAACCATTGTGATAAATGCCCAGGATCACCCACCTTTCTCATAACTGCAAGTTTTCCTACCCAAACTCTCCATGGTGGCCACAGAAAACCACAACGTGGCCCGGAGGGAATAGACAACTTCGCTCATTAACAAAACTGATGCATGCTTACATAGCTTCTATAACACAAGCAAACATTCTGGGATGTTTCGCAGGAGTGTAAACAAACAGATCTGGACACCAGATCACAGCAGCGGATAATAGGAGGGGTGACTGAAAGATCGATTAAAGTGGTCAGTTTTAAGGAAGGGCTTAAAGGAGAAGAGACAGGTTTAATTTAAATTTAAAGTTCATTTTATTCATGTCACAAGTAGGCTTACATTAACACTGCAATGAAGTTACTGTGAAAATCCCCTTGTCACCACACTTCACCACCTGTTCGGGTACACTGAAGGAGAATTTAGCACGGCCAGTGTGCCTAATCAGCACGTCTTTTGGATTGTGGGAGGAAACCCACACAGACACGGGGAGAGTATGCAGACAGTGATCAAAACCGGATCAGTAGCTTCACTGTTATTGTAAGCCTACTTGTGACACTAATAAATAAAGTTTAAACATAAAGCCTGGAAGTAAACTATGCTGCAAAGTGGTGCACTGAATGGAAACCGTAACACTGGGTTGCAAAAGCAAACTGTGAAACCTTGCAAGGATCTGTAATGACACAATCTGTGAGAAGCAAATGGTGCAGAAACATTTGCCTGACGATCCAGCTAAAAATGCAAAGCTAATCAACTTTGGCCTCAATCTTTTGATCAGCCCATGTGACACGTGGAACTATTCCATCCAGGTGCACAGTTTACACATCCTGGCAGTGGCCTAGCAGGCAGGAGCATACCAAAATCCGAGTGTCCCACTTCCTTGCCTCATCAAACACTACCTAACTGACTTGTAGCAAGGTGTGTGGATCGAGCAGTGGACTTCGTATCTCAGGAGCCACAACCCCAGAATGGAAGAAAGTCCCTCGGGGACAAGGGTGACTGTCTAAGAAAGGTGTAGCACAATGGCTCACAAGCCCCTTACAGAATCCGGATTCTCTTTCCACTGATGTTTGGCTCTTGAGAATAAATAGCAGAGACACAAAACTTGTAATATTATGAGGAAAATTAGTGCAAAAAACTGGAAATCAAGATATGCAAACTAAGCAACTTAAGAGTATCAGAATCCCTACAGTATAGAGGAGACCATTCAGTCCCCTGACCCGCACCAACAACAATCCAATCCAATCCCTGAACCTGCACATCTCTGGACTGTGGAAGGAAACCAGACCACCCGAAGGAAATCCATGCAGGCACAGGGAGAGTGTCTGTGTGGAGTTTGCACAGTCACCCAAGCCAGGAATCAAACCCGGATCTCTGGCACTGAGGGGCTCCAGGGCTAACCACTGCTCCATCGTGCCACCTCCGTAGATTGAACATTTGGACAAGGGGCAGGTGCAAATGGTACGGAAATTCTGCTGCTGAAAAACCAATTTCTATCCACACTTAAACATCACTGCAAGCTTGCATTTATCAGCACAAGTTCAACTGAATTGCAGCAGATTCATGGGATTGAAGTACCTCACTATCACATTAACTGCTGATTTTACACTCTCTTTGCTGATGCACTGTGTGAAATACCCATCAAGCAGAATTATTTTATTAAGAACGCCTGAGAATTCCAGAGCTACAAATCAGTTTCGCCATTAGCATCACTAAAAGACACATAAAAGGTGCTTAATCTGCTCTACAGGATCATCACTCTTCTCCCACGTGCATGTGAATGTTTTTACTGCCAATTCTCCACATGTCTGATTTGGGAAATTGTCCTTTGAAATGGGCTAGGGGAACATGAAGGTAACAGCTCAGTAAGTTTCCCAATAACCAGCACAGCCCAAAGTAAACCTCTACTGTCAATAGCTGTAAATATTTTATTGCCAATGCACATCAACTTGACTAAGGGTTCGGGCTGAAGGACAAAAACCACACTTGTCAATTGTTGGAATGGCTTTCTTCAACAGTCAATCTTCAGGAGTGCTAAACACAAAGTATTTTCTTGCACTGGCCTTGAACAAGGCTGAAATAAAAGGAATTCAGCAGATGCAAATTGAAAATTGAGAGATAGTAAATGAATCCCAACCAAATGTATTTATATTTGTAATCTCAGCATCAGGACAAAGACACATGTTTTAGATAATCTGCACATTCGTCACACAGTGTTTAAAAACAGAAGCTGCCATGATAATCAGAGAGCTGGTGTTCATTTGGCTTGTTCCTGTAACGAACACATCTGCATGAACAGCTTACATCTCTGGTGTAAAATGTCATCTCTTGTACAAGTGGCAGGCAGCTACTACGTGACAACTGCATGTTATGCAGATGGTAAGTATACCACTGTCTGTCTTTTATCTGATTTCAACTTTCTGTCACTTCCTTAAAAAGCAGGAACTCCCTCTGTAAAGCAATACAAAAAGTTTCCTTTTGGACACAATCAAGCTGCATACTGTATGTTTCATTTTGTAAACAACAATCATTCAGATAAATATAGCTGCTAAAATTGGAACTCTCAAATCTGATCCATTTCAAAAAAAAACAGGTTTCCCACCGCTGGGCTCAAAAACTGAGGGACATTCCAATACACCACAATGTATTTAACTTTATTCTGAAGTACAAAGATGTGAAATGCTGCCAAAACAGATCTCAATTGACACTATTTGTTTTAAAACTAGTAATATTTCATAATTAGGACACTTACACAGAATATTTACAGTCATACACCTGCTTGAATGAATTAAATCTAAACTAGGCTGACAATACAAGTGAATGCACAGAAATAAAACTGCAAGTTCCCGTTATTTCAAGGCAGAGAGACGCTTTGCTTTGTCATACAGGTCAGCGAGATGCCTGGTTTAATTACCAGCTTCTGGTGAGCTAATTGAATATCAGCAGAAGCAGCAAGAAGGGGGACGCCACAGTTGGTGCTTGTTAAATCAGCCCCGATTCCCACTCCCGGTCATCAACAGGCAATCCCCAGCAGTCAGGAGACAAAGTTAGGACAAGATCAAATTTGGGCATTGATGGCTTTCCATGGCCATGACGACACTCGCTGTGTCAACTCTCAAAGAGGAACAAAAGCTGCTGCTCATCCGTCCCTTAGCTTAGGAGAACAGTATGAAAGCAAACCGGGAAACAGTACTTTTTGGAGCGGGACAGTGGGAAAGAATGACATTAAAATGCCAGAGGGACAGGATTAGTTGCATGAATGAAAATACAAAACTTTTTTTATTGTTGCATGTCTGATTGGTGAGTCGTATGCATTCACAGGAATGCGCACTTAGTTTAAGATCCAAAAAACTTCGAACATCCAATCCACAACCGGCACACAGCGAAATGGAGAGCAATTGAAATCCGTGATAATAGAACTCAAAAAGCTGGATTACAGGAGCATTATTTCTGTTTTAAATTATCAATGTGTTACTTTCTAAATCACAATGAGAGTGCAGAGTAACAGTGAACTTTGACGCTTGAACACAGCTGTTAGGACAGGAATGTAAGAATTAGACTTAAAGAAGAAAGCTCATATTTACCACAGGAATGAATGTGTCATTTTTCCTCTTCTAGTTCTGCAAAAAAAAACTTTACTAAAAGCTATCGTGCGCCCAAAGAGTAGTGATTTAAGCAAAGCACCTTTGCCTTTCAACTAATTCAATTGCAAGATATCAGCCTGCCCTTTTTCTTATCACATTTACAGCTAAATTTTGTTTCAAGACCACCTTTTTCTAGAACGATACATAGCAAATTAAGACACAAATGTTTGCACGTTACAACATTTTCCCTAAACGTCCTAAAGGGCTGCAACAAAAGATTCTTAACAATTCCGACACTGCAAATGTGCCTCACCTCGCGAATAGAAAGCTTCTGCTTACCTGAAGCCCTCGACGGCGGAGAATGCTGGACTCGTCCATGCTTTCCTTGGCTTTTCTCTCATTTCTTGCACTGTATGGCCATGCTGCAGTGCCACAGACCTCACCATGCTAATTCTAATCCTTGCAGCTGCTAAACACTTACATCACAACAATCCCGATTGGAGACTGAAAGTCAGCTGACTGGTTTTAGTTATTCACTCCAGTAACTTCAGGAGATCATGAATGCTGCTGTGCATAACAGCAAGTGGGCTCCTGCATCACTCATTCACACATACACCGTTAGCCAGCTGGAAATCAAAAAAATGCTTCTGCAGTTGTCAGTCTCTCTTCAAATCATCCTGGAAGATGCAGAGTCCGTGTAGAACACAGCTTTCCCCCTTCGCCCCGTAAGCGCGACGAATGGGTTCAGAACGAGTTTTAAGGTCAAGCACGGGGGTAAATCAGTGGTGACACCTCTGCAAAGATAGCAGCTGGATATGACGGTGAGAAACTGGGACGCAGCTGGTTGGTAGTACAGCAAAGCACCGTCTCGCTCTCAGCTTTCCAGCGACTTAGAAAGCACACAAACCAGTTTAGACAGTGAATGCCAATAATCTAGTCAACGGCTGTTTTCACACAAAATGTTTAAACTACTTCAGTAAACATAACTATGGATTGATATTTTTTACTACATAAACAGATCAAGCATCCTATTACATTATATTTGCATGATGAATTGAATGTTAGATACAAACAGGTAAAAACTCCAGATGCAGCTATCTCCTTAAAAGATCGAGAGAATCAAACGAACTTCCCTTTCTGTCTTTCACCGGTTGAAGGAAATGATGTTGAATATTAAACCTTCTCGTTTGCCACATTTTCCCCCCAAAATATAATTGATTCATAAGAAATCTGCAATAACATTACAAACATTCCAAAATAGCCAGTAGAATAATATTCAGGTTCTGTACATACATCAAGAAACACCCTGAAGATACAGTAAAAGGAAACGTTCCAAACATTTTATAATGGTCCCTGAGGTTAAACACAGACAAACGTGTTTGTTACTAAATGCGAAGGTCCAGTGGCAAAATAGCGAGGATCAACCTTTCCCCAATCAGGTAAATAATTCTAAAACAATCACAGAAAATTGATGTAGTATATATGGACTTTAGTAAGGCTTTTGATAAGGTGGCCCATGGAAGACTTCTACAGAAAATGCAGATGTGTGGAATAGAGGGTGATTTAGCTAATTGGATTAGAAATTGGCTGGCAGATAGAAGACAGAGGGTGGTGGTTGATGGGAGATATTCATCGTGGAGTTCGGTGACGAGTGGTGTGCCTCAGGGGTCTGTTTTGGGGCCCCTGCTGTTTGTGATTTTTATAAATGATCTGGATGAGGGTATTGAGGGATGGATCAGTAAATTTGCAGATGATACTAAAAGTTGGTGGTGTGGTAGATAGTGAAGAAGGGTGTTTTAGTTTACAGAGTGACTTGGACAAGTTGCAGAGCTGGGCCGAGAGGTGGCAAATGGAGTTTAATGTGGAAAAGTGTGAGGTAATGCACTTTTGCAGGAACAATAAATGTGTAGAGTATAGGGCTAATGGTAGGGCTCTTAATAGTGTTGAGGAACAGAAGGATCTTGGTGTATGTGTCAATAGATCCCTGAAAGTAGGCAGTCAAGTGGATAAAGTTGTTAAGAAGGCGTATGGAGTCTTAGCTTTTTTTGGTAGGGGGATTGAATTTAGGAGCCGCAGCATCATGTTGCAGCTGTACAAAACTCTAGTGCGGCCGCACTTGGAGTATTGTGTGCAGTTCTGGTAGCCACATTATAAGAAAGATGTGGAGGCATTGGAGAGGGTACAGAGGAGGTTTACCAGGATGTTGCCTGGTATGGAGGGCAGGTCCTATGAAGAGAGGTTGAAGGATTGAGGTTGTTTTCGTTAGAAAGGAGGCGGCTAAGAGGGGATCTTATTGAAGCATATAAGATGATTAGAGGTTTAGATAGGGTGGACAGTGATAGCCTTTTTCCTAGGATGGAGAAAGCTATCACGAGGGGACACAGCTTTAAATTAAGGGGTATGAGTTATAGGAAGGATATCAGAGGTAGGTTCTTTACTCAAAGAGTGATTAGGGAGTGGAATGCCCTGCCTGCAGCTGTTGTAGATGCGCCAAGTTTGGTGGCGTTTAAGAGGTTAGTTGACAAGTATATGGATGAGAAGGGAATGGTTTAGTTAGGAGGGGCATTGCTTTTTATTTTGGTCGGCACAACATCGAAGGCCGAAGGGCCTGTTCTGTGCTGTATTGTTCTATGTTCTATGTCTAAAATATACAACTTTTTTTTTTATTGTCGCATGTCTGATAGGTGGGTTGTACATATCCAAAGAAATGCACACTGTGTCATTAATACTTGCCATTATTTAAATTAAGATTCATCATGATTTCAAAGAGTTCTGGTGCATCAACAAGATTAATTTTGTATTTCAGAGCCAAGTAATTGGCACTACTGCCTCAGTGTCAGGGACTCGGGTTCAACTCCAGCCTTAGGAGACTGTGTGGAGTCTGCACATTCTCTGCATGTCTGCATGGGTTTCCTCTGGGTGCTCTGATTTCCTTCCACACTCCAAAGATGTGCAGTTTAGATGGATTGACCATGCTAAATTACCCCTTAGTGCTCCAAGGTGTATAGGTTAGAGGAAATAGCAAGGTAAATACATTGGGTTACGGGGATAGGGTCTGGATGGGATGCTCTGATGGAGAGTCGGTGCAGACTCGATGGGCTGAACGGCCTGCCTCTGCGCTGCAGGGATTCTAATTACCAGGGCCTGACAATTGGGGAGGTCCTGGTCTGAAGACACTGCACTACATTAACTGTGACAATATAACTACTGTTATCCATCTCATTCTGCATGGTGGTGAATTTTTGGAATTCTCTGCCTGATGAGGTGGTGGAGGCTTTCTCACTGAATATGTCAAGAGTGGATAGGTTTTTAATTGACAAGGGAATTAAGGGTTACAGGGAGTGGTACTGAATCACTACAGATCAGCCATGATCTTATTGAATGGCGGGGCAGGCTCAAGGAGCTATATGGCCTACTCCTGCTCCTATTTCATATGTCTTATGTTCTTATGTAATACTGCATATTATTCCTAATATTTCAGGCAAAGAACTAGCCAACATTAGCACAAATTACATGCAAACTTATAAAATATGCTTAACTACTTTACCCCTTACCTCATTTATCAACTACACAGTGCAAATTCCATACTGTGTGCTACCAAAACTTCCACCTGCATATCCAAATCTAAATATTCACACAGATAACACTGTTTCTAATGAAAAATATTTTCTGTGTGGGCACAATATTTTATAGATAATTTCTACATACTAAGCTTCAAGAACACCCATTCTGTGGATTAGATGCAATTATTCCTTTGCCTATAACAGATTCACCACTTTATTAGATTGGACATAAGGAGAGCTTCAAACTGCACAGCTTTGTAAAAAAAAAAAAATCAGGTTGAACGCGCAAACATGGTTAGTGTGTACATGAACAACCAAACCAACATGATTCCATAGTTTATAGATTCAATACAAGGATTAACATTTAGAAGAAAAATGTATTGATCCACTCCTGCTGTCTATGAATCTATTGTATTGATAGATTCACAAGTAAAAATGCTTTCAAGGTGTCAGGGCAGTCCACATTTTCCTGATGAAAAACAATGATTAAATTGGACAGTAGTTAGTCCCGAAAAGTGGGTTAAGTTATAGGGTACTGATGTAGACTGGCAATCTCTGATGATTTGATGGTTAAATTTCCCATCATATCACGCCATCCTGAAGCAGTTTAAAGGCAATTTAAAGGCATGAGAGATCTCAGCCCTCAAAACATTGTGGATTTGGACACAAGGTTGTCAGAAAGCTAAGAGGCATTGCAGTGAATCCCCGAACTGACGGCAACAGACATGGAGAAAGTTGTCCCTGTGTGAAGGTGCGAGTGTTCCCTCTGCTGGCTGCATGTTTACAGTCACTCAGTCGACCAAATGCTTTAGAACATAGAACATAGAACATTACAGCACAGAACAGGCCCTTCGGCCTTCGATGTTGTGCCGACCAAAATAAAAAGCAATGCCCCTCCAAACTAAACCATTCCCTTCTCTTCCATATACTTATCAATTAACCTCTTAAACGCCACCAAACTTGGCGCATCTACAACAGCTGCAGGCAGGGCATTCCACTCCCTAATCACTCTTTGAGTAAAGAACCTACCTCTGATATCCGTCCTATAACTCATACCCCTTAATTTAAAGCTGTGTCCCCTCGTGCTAGCTTTCTCCATCCTAGGAAAAAGGCTATCACTGTCCACCCTATCTAAACCTCTAATCATCTTATATGCTTCAATAAGATCCCATCTTAGCCGCCTCCTTTCTAACAAAAACAACCTCAAATCCTTCAACCTCTCTTCATAGGACCTGCCCTCCATACCAGGCAACATCCTAGTAAACCTCCTCTGTACACTCTCCAATGCCTCCACATCTTTCTTATAATGTGGCGACCAGAACTGCACACAATACTCAAGTGCGGCCGCACTAGAGTTTTGTACAGTTGCAACATGATGCTGCGGCTCCTAAATTCAATCCCCCTGCCAATAAAAGCTAAGACTCCATATGCCTTCTTAACAACTTTATCCACTTGACCGCCTACTTTCAGGGATCTATTGACACATACACCAAGATCCTTCTGTTCCTCAACACTATTAAGAGCCCTACCATTAGCCCTATACTCTACACATTCATTGTTCCTGCCAAAGTGCATTACCTCACACTTTTCCACATTAAACTCCATTTGCCACCTCTCGGCCCAGCTCTGCAACTTGGCCAAGTCACTCTGTAAACTAAAACACCCCTCTTCACTATCTACCACACCACCAACTTTAGTATCATCTGCACATTTACTGATCCATCCCTCAATACCCTCATCCAGATCATTTATAAAAATTACAAACAGCAGGGGCCCCAAAAACAGACCCCTGAGGTACACCACTTGTCACCGAACTCCAAGATGAATATCTCCCATCAACCACCACCCTCTGTCTTCTATCTGCTAGCCAATTCCTAACCCAATTAGCTAAATCACCCTCTATCCCATACATCTGCATTTTCTGCAGAAGTCTTCCATGGGCCACCTTATCAAACGCCTTACTAAAGTCCATATATACCACATCAACCGCCTTACCCCCATCCACCTCTTTAGTCACTTTCTCAAAAAACTCAATGAGGTTAGTAAGGCATGACCTACCCTTCACGAAACCATGCTGACTATCCCCAATCAATTCATTTCTCTCTAAATAACTATAAATCCTATCCCTAATAATTCTCTCCAATACCTTGCCCACAACAGAAGTAAGACTCACTGGCCTATAATTCCCTGGAAGGTCTCTCTTCCCCTTCTTAAACAATGGGACCACATTCGCTATCCTCCAGTCCTCCGGAACCACACCCGTAACCAACGAGGACCTGAAGATCAGAGCCAGAGGCTCTGCAATCTCCTCTCTTGCCAATGAATGAATGGCTGGATCAAGCCTCCTAAGAAGTCTGACAACACCAGGTTTAAGTCCAACGCTGGCATCTCCACATCACGGATCAAGCCTAACAGGGCTCTCCAAACCTACAGAAGACTGGGCAGTGTGAACATTTGTAATGACTGGCTTCTTCTTAAAGTTTTAACATCCTTCTATGTTCAGAGTCCTTGGAGCACATACTATCCTCTCCTAATAAAACTAGATTGATTCTAGAATTGAGAGGGAGAAAGTTGCTTCCACTGACAGGTGAAACTAGAACGAGAAGGCATGGCCTCAAAATAAGGGAGAGCAGATTCAGAACTGAGTTGAGGAGGAACTTCTTTATCCAAAGGGTTGTGAATCTGTGGAATTCCCTGCCCAGTGAAGCAGTTGAGGCTACCTCATTGAATGTTTTTAAGCTAAGAAGTTAGATATTGTTTTTGAACAGTAAAGGAATTAAGGGTTACGGTAAATGGAGCAAAAAGATCAGCATGATCTTATAGAATGGCAGAGCAGACTCAAGGGGCTGGATGGCCTGCTCCTGCTCCTAGTTCTTATGTTCTTATATAAAACTTGTTCAAGTGTGACCCAGCATAGCTTTGCTCTCATTTCAAACAGAGCAGAGCTCCATTTGAGGTGCAGGGTGCAATACAATCAGTTCAGTCACCACACTCACCAACCAGCAATTCATTGCATTTCCAGGGATTCAAACTAACCAAACATCGGGAAGAAATTTAAAACAAGCATTGCATGGCAGAGTTTAATAGCACACAATTACTACAAATTCCTGATCAATTTGTCTCTAAGATTTATACTGCTTTACAAATCTTGTGCGATTCTGTACCGAAAGCAATTGTACCCAGTCCAACAACTTCCCAATTATTCCTTTACCAACATAACTCATAGAATGCATCAAGTCTTCAAAGCCCATTAGTGCAAAATGCTGCTGATACAATTATCTTTTAATACAAAACACATGTAGGTTAGGCATGGCTGCTGCTAACTTCAGGGTTCATCCAAAGCAGGTGAATACTACATTCCTCCTGTGAGGCAGTCTTTGGTGGTACAGGGAAATGACTGAGTAAATCCTACATGCAATACTTGAAAAGTGTTTGCAAACAGAGCAGCAGTGAAAGGAAAACTCAGTAAAAGGAGGACCAGAAGTGGTCATGGAAACATCCAGATGCACAGAGTGGCACATGGTACAACAACTAGCACGACTGCCAGGGATCTGAGTTCAATTCCAGCCTTGGGTAACTGCCTCTGTGGAGTTTGTACTTTCTTCACGTGTGTGTGGGTTCCTCTAAGTGCTCCAGTTTTCTCTCTCAGACCACAGATGTGCAGGTTAGGTGGATTGGCCATGCTAAATTGCTCTTTACCATCCCAACATGTGTAGGTCAGGGCGATTTGGCAGAGTGAATGCGTCAGGTTACACGGATATGGTTTTAAATCCTTGTCAGAGTCGGTGCGGATTCTGTCAACCAAATGGCCTCTTCTGCACTGCAGAAATTCTATGAAGTGGAAAATAATCAAAGGAAATAGAACAGGGCCACAAATAATAAAGAAACGCTTTGCGAAAATGAGTATTTTTTTTCCCCAGACTGAAGAAAAGGGATCAATTATTTGTGATTCTTTCTCTTTAACATTATGCATCACACAAGCAAGCAAAGATTCACTCTGGAAGATGAAGTGTTGAAGCAGAATGCACAGGGTGGTTTCTGTCAGCACCTGGTGTGTTTTGCCAGTGGCAAAAGAACAAACAGTAATGAGGAAGGGAAAATATTCCCACAGCACGGAAAACTCTTCTTGATTATCAAGGCTGAGTTTCCCAGCTGCAGGTGGCAGATGTTACTGCCTCAGCCAACATTTCAGGTTACGTGGGAATCAGTTGGAAATAGGTTAAGATACACAAGAGGGAGATAGAATAGTTTTTTTCTTACAAAAAAGACTGAAGAGTAATAGAAAGACCAGGGGGAAACAAAACACAGAAAAACACAAAGGAACGGAGTTCCCAACGTGACACAACAGAGGTTGGAGGTTGATTAAACTAGGATTGCTTTCACTGGAAAGACAGGCTGAAGTGGAGACCTGATAGAAGCCTATAAAATCAAGAGGGACAAAGACAGGGTGGATAGTCAGAGGTTTTTCCAAGGGTGGAAGCATCAATTACAAGGATGCACAGATTCAAGGTGAAGTTTAAGGGAGATGTGTGGGGGAAGCTTTTCATACAGACAGTGATAGGTGCCTGAAACACACTGCTAGAGGAGGTGGTGGAAACAAGTATATAAACAACATCTAAGAGGCATCATTGATTTGATTTATTATTGTCACACAGCACGAGGGGTCACGGGCTTAGGGTGAGGGGGATAAGATATAATTTGGATGCTAGAGGGAGTTTTTTCACATGCAGGGTGGCGGGGGTATGGAATGCTTTGCCAAGTAAAGTGGTGGAGGCAGGCGCTCTGGAATTATTTAAAAGATACATAGATGGGCACATGAACAGAACGGGAATGGAGGGATATAGAAAACGGATTTAAAATAAGGATCATGAGCCTTAGGAGTTCCCTGGGAAGTGTGTAAAGTGTCGATGATATTGATGTACTTGTTTTTATCCTACAGGTGCTTCAGTCCGCCTTGTTGTCTAACAAAGGACATACATGCGATGGGTCGTGAGAGAGCTGCTCTTGGATTTTGAGAGTATCCTAGTGCTTCACGTCATTAGTGTACACTTGACCTGGACCATTTGATGGGCAACACGACAACTCAGTGACTATTGCTGTGCTGATACATGGATTTGGGCCTGTGTCTGTGGGAGTTTGCGCATTCTCCCCGTGCTTGCGTGGGTTTTCTCCGGGTGCTCCGGTTTCCTCCCACATCCCAAAGATGTGCTCTTAGGCTAATTGGCAAAACAAATTCTCCCTAAATTGTCTCAAATTTGGTTCCAATGCATAGATCTATAAACATAGACAGAGATCATAGGTAGAAGTGGGAACATTGAGGTGGCAGCGCGGGCTCGTTGGGCCGAAGTGCCTGTTTCCCATACTGTTTTGTTCTTTGCATTCACATGCAGTGAAAAGTATTGTTTCTTGTGTGTTTTACAGACAGTGTTCATAGAGAAGGAAAGAACAGACTGTAGAATGTAGAGTTGCAATAATAGCTACGAAATAGAGAAAGATCAACTTAGTGCAAAAGTAGATCCATTCAAAAATCTGATGACAGCAGGGGAAAAGCTGTTCTTGAGTCAGATGGTATGCGACCTCAGACTTTTAGAGCTTTTTCCCGACAGAAGGAGGTGGGGGAGAGAGAATGTCTGGGGTGCATGGGTTCCTTAATTATGCTGGCTGCTTTTCCAGGACAGCGTGAAGTATAGAATGTCGATGGGTTAGAGGCTGGTTTGCGTGATGGACTGGGCTTCATTTGCGACCCTTTGTAGTTTCATCTGGGTGGTATATAAATAGGGAGGGAATAGAGGGATACGGACCAAGTAAAGGCAGAAGAGTTTATCATGGTTAACACGGACTTGGATGACCAAATACCTAGCAGATGACAGAGAGGCCAGTAATTTGGAGGGACTTCTATTCAGATGGAAAATTTGATGCCTGACTGAAAAGATCAGAAAATATAGTGTATTGCAATTGTAATTATGCACATAACTGACTTACGCCCTAAATTCTACAATCCTTTAACTCACATAATGCATACAATTGAGCATTAAGCTGGAGAAAACACCAAGTCAAAATAGGCCTACATAGGAGCATAGGAAATGGGCCAAGTGCAAGCCATTCATCTCTCAAGCCTGCTCCACCATTCAAACAGATCACAGCTGATTACTGGCCTCTTATTGCTCTTATTCTCCATCACCCCTATATTGCTGGATGTCAGTAGTATCCAGAAATCTGTCTTGAACATGCTCGATCATTCAGCTTCTACAGCCTTCTGGAATAGAAGGCACGAAAGGAGAAAAGGCTGCAAGGAAAGGCAGGCAGGGGAAAAAGATGAATCTCAGAAAGCCGGCAAAACAAGAAAAGTTATTTGATTTTTTTTTGAAGGCTTGTTTGCTGATTTTTTTTTAATTTTTAGGTTTAATTTAATGGTTTTGTATTTACATAGTCGTCACAGTGACAATCATGCGATCTTCTCAAAAACAATTCAAAAGTAATGTTGTGTTCTTCTTCTGAAGTTCCATGCAATATAAAAAGCTTCACCTTCTATATCAATACACAATCTCCTTCCTGTGACTGACACCATACACAGAAAGCAGCCCGAGAAGAAATTGCAATTGCTCAATCATCCTTGTTTGTCCTTCCCTCTGTGATATTGATTCCACTCTCTATCTTCTTTCACAAGCTTACTAATAAGCATTTCTTTTCCCCATTTCTTTCAGATCTTGCTTTTATCCTACCCTGAAACTCAGCTAGATATCGCGCAGTTTCTCTCAACCTCTACGTTAATCACCAAGATTAACCATTTGCCCACTGTTAGGGATTTTACAAGTCATTAAATCAAAACTTAAGGCATACCCTTAATTAAGGAGCTTGGAGGGCATTAAAGTTTATGGATGGCAGACTAAACAGAGTCATTGTAGGCATGTGTCATGATTGCTTTTTAATACTAATCTATAAAAGGGATTGTACGGTAAAGAAGCTTATCTCTAAAGCCTTGTTAAGTATGAATGGGCTGTCAGATCTGACGGATAAATCTAAATATTTGTGTTTCTGTCAACTCGTTAAACTGTCCTACTTATAGAAGTAGATACCATTTAATAGTCATTTTTTTTTTAAACCAATTTCGACGTAGCAGTCAACATAGACCAGAAAAACCATTACCAAGAAAAAATAGTGCATGGAAGGCTGGGGAATAACTGGGATACTTACATCCATCATTTACAATTTCTATATAGTAAATTCATTTATTTACTCTGCAGATCCAAAACTTAGCATTAAGGAGGAATTGTAACCGAAACAAGAATTTCAAATCCAAGAAAGGTTTCCTATATTACAACAATGAATACGCTTCACAAAGTGCTTCATTGGGTGTGAAGTGTTTTGAAACATCATGCACTCATGAAAGGTGCAATGTTCATAGAAAAATAAAATCTACAGTGTAGAAGGGGACATTTGGTCCATTGAGCCTGCACTGAGAACAATTCCACCCAACTCTTACCTGTTTAACCCCACACATTTACGCCTCCTAATCCCCCTGACACTAAGGGGCAATTTAGCATGGCCAATCCACCTAACCCATACGTGACCATCCAGAGGAAACACACGCAGACACGAGGAATATGTGTAAACTCCACAGACAGTGACCCATATTTAGTAAAATCTCACTTCACATTTATCCGTTCAACACCTTTTTGTTACATCATCACCACGAATAGGAAGAATATATATTTTTAAAGACCCAATGTTCACTATTATGTTGCTCCTAACCTCTTGACAACCACATTATTGCGCTATTTGCTGCCCTATTCCAAATGTCCAAAAGAACCAGAAATTTGTTATTTCCTCATCCAGATGAGAGACTGGGGAGACAATTGCTGGAAGCCGGGGAGATGGATCTGCTGGGGGTCAGGGTAGACGGGCACTGGGGGTTGGGGTGGGACTATCGCTGAGAGTGAGCGAGATAATTGCTGAGAGCTGGGGAGGGAGAATCTCGCTGTAGATTGGGGAGAGGGACCCATTTGGGGTCAGGAGACACAATCTCTAGGGGTCAGGGGAAGGGGGACCCTTTGGTGCTCAGGAGAGTCAATTACTGGGAGCTGGGGAAAGAGGGACTTGCTGGGGGTCAGGGGAAACAATTACTGGGAGCCAGGGAGAGGGGGATTCACTGGAGATCGGGGAAAGGGACCATTGGAGGTCAGGGAAGACAGTCATTAGGGGAAAGAGATCCTTGGGGGAGGGGGTGCTCATGGTGGGGTGGGTAGGAAAAGAATTTGGTTAAAGTCACATTTTTAAAAAGCAGAGCTAGAATTTTGAGAAATTACAGAACAAATATCGTACTTTTAGTGTTCATCTGCCAGAAAAATAGACACAGCTACCCTCTCCTCAGCTGAAGTTAAAGTCACTATTAAGGTCTAACATCCAAGATAATCAGAAACTAAAAGGCCAATTCCAGCCTAGGGGCTCACAAGCAATCACACTATGCAGCAACGTTATGTCCGTTCTTGCTGAACTCTGCATGAACGAGCTTTGTTTGAAAGAGAAGGATATAATATTATGATTTGATTGGCAGTTGCTCTGATCCCAAGACCAGAATGAGGAATAAATACCCAACTTTCCTACAGGGGATATGAGGGGTAACGATTGGTGATGAATAAACAGCCTGCTTTTGTTTAAAAGAAAAGGCAGTGAAGGCTTTGGCTGAGGCAACCTCAGAAAATCAGATATTCTTCAGGGGACACTGGGAGACTTCGTATATGTGAGCCAAAGTCAGCTTACTGATGTCAGGTAATTTGTTTTCCAAGATGGCGTCAGAGTGAGGCAACCTCTTGCAAACTGTAGCCAGTATACCTTCTAATTTTATCTTTTACTCTTGTTCTATGCTTCTAAAACTTCATTCTCTTCTCCCTAGCTATGACTCTCCTCCTTGATGAATGGTACACTTTGTCAGTATAGCATGTAAGAAACAATACTTTTCACTGTATACCAACACACGTGACAAATAAATTATCTTAAGCAAACATTTACAGAACTCCCTCTGCGTGTTTAATTATGAAGACAAAAACAAATTACTGCAGCACTGATAAAGGGTCATCCAGACTCAAGACGTTAGCTCTGATATCCCTCCACAGAAGCTGTCAGACCTGCTGAGATTTTCCAGCATTTTGTATGTGTGTACACAAAATAAAGCAACCTAACAATTAGCATCAAGCTTCACTTCACCTGGTAGGAACTCAATCCATCTGCACAGAGGTTAAAGCAACATTTGTGCAAAGGGTGGAATTATCAGTCTCGATTGCAAGGTTTTGCCATTCTAGCCTAGGGATAGGGCAGAACAGTATCAGACAAATGGATAAGGGCAGCCCATCAACTCATGAAAATAATGTGCCTCAACCAGCCAAAGAGCAACTGACACTGATGAACCCAAGTCATTATCAATAACAAACCCATCGTCTCCATCCCCCATCAACTGAAATACGCAATCCTAAATCTAAGCCAGCACTTCTAATTACTTCTCAGAGAACCAGCAGCCTTAGAAACAATGGCCCAGCAGTATCATTGCTGGACTGTTCTGGGCACCCGGGTTCGAATCCCACTGTCACAGTCTGGTATACAGCCTCTCCAGAAAATCTGACTGGCAATGACATTATTTTACCAGTTCAACCTCTATAAACTATCCCTTGGAGCTCAAAAAGAAACATGGGAATTTCATCAGTGGAAAGCTGGCATGGTCACAGGACAGCTAGTTGATAAATTAAAATTCTCACCAGGGTTACATTAATTTGAAATATTTAAAAATTGCCCAGGAAGTCTGTGAATCTTCTTGCCTTCCTAGATCAGAATTCCACTAAAAATTCATCTCTGTAGTGCGGGGCAGCCTTCAGCCCACAGATAAACACTAATTTTCACCAGAATCCAAACTGGACACTCGAGTATAACTCCATATTTTGTTTTCTTCTCTCGCACGGGTAACAGGCTTGAAGAGCAGTGAAGGGCAGAAAATGAAGGTGAATTTCAAATTCTAATGAACTTTGAGATCAGGATTATCACAACAACATCTCCAAATGTACCGTGAAAAATATTGATTTGTTGTCAACTCCTATCATTTTGAGCAATGACCTACTTAAAGTAATCACACAGGCCTGAGGTCAAAACACAGATGCTTAAAAATAATGAAGTAGTAAAGACTCTGCTTGGCTTATCATGGGAGGGAGAAGAAAGCTATGAGTATTTGTGATACCACCGATTAAAATTGAACTGTGGGCCCAATAATTGTAAGGGTGCCAGTCAGGAGGAAGACCGTAAGAAAGAGGAGCAGGTGTAGGCCAGGCAGTCCCTCAAGCCTGTTCCATCATTCAATATGATCCCAAATGATCGGCCTCGAACCCACTTTCCTGTCCGCTCCCCATTTACAAATGAGCAGCAAGAGTAGGCCGTTTGCCCTCATGAGTCTGCTGTACCATTTAATAAGATCATGGTTGCTCTGACAGTAACCTCAAATCTGTATCTTGCCTCCCCTGATAGCCTATCACCATTTTGCAGACCAAGAATCCATTCCCCTCTGCTGTAAAAACGTTCAAAGGCTCTGGGTGGAACCTTCCTGTTGTAGTGGACGGGACATGGACCGTGCAAAGGTCAGTTGGCCTTGGGCGGGATTTTCCAGCTTGGGGCGAGCGTGGCCGAAAAATTCTGCCCTCTGTTTCCACCGCGTTTTCAGCCAAGATTCCAAAGGCTCTCAACCCTCCTGGGTGATGAGATGATGAGTGTCAGAATTCATAAAATGGATTCTGGAGTATTCTTCTAGATCCTAGATACTGATCCTGAGAGTCAAATATAGAACAAAAACTGAGAACTTCAATTAAAACAGAAATTTGTGTTCATTCTTCGAGGTGAAGGTGACCATGTGCTAGGCGTATGTATGTGTGTGTGGGGTAGGATTCCGGTGGGCATGTAGGTGATTGCTAAGGCCAATCTCTGTTCAGGAGGTTCTGTTTCTTATGGAACAGAATACTGCAGACTATCAGCCTGTGGTTTCCTCTCCTTACTGCCTCTAATTTTCTTTCTTTCTGCCTTTAATATGTGCTTAGCTGCGTAATCCAATTCTCACATGTTTAGAGTTAGAGTTTATTTATTTATCACAAGTAGGTTTACAGTCACACTGTATTAAAATTACTATGAAAATCTCCTAGCTGAGTGGGCAGGAGTTTTGCTGTATTGACTTTCAGTTTGGCAGGCAGACTGACTGACTGACTCCACTTGTCCAAAGTCTGCCAAAGGTGACAGTTTGGCAAGTTTTATACGTGTCTCATCGTCAATATGGACAATTCAAGAGTGTGTTGCTGAGATAAGTGAACTTATTTACTGCTGACAGGCTCTGCCAGGGGGCTGAAAGCTTGGGCCTGAGATGCAGCATGCTGGTACATTACTTCAGTTTGCTTCATGCTGACTGTAAGGCTGAATTATCACATACATTGGAGAACGAGGACATGCCACATTGCACCGTCAGCTCTGAGCCAGCAGCTACTCCGCAGCCATAGGCAAACAGTGTCAGGGGTCTAGCTAGGGTAAATGCATGGGGTTACGGGGATAAGGCTTGGATGGGATTGTGCTTGGTGTCGATGTGATGGGCTGAATGACCTCCATCTACACTGTAGGATTCTACAAACCTATTTTCACTGAAGAGAAAGTCTGGCTCCGATGGAAATTTTGGCGCCCTGCTCCCTACCTCCCATTCCCGCAAGAAAAATGTGGATGGTGATAAGCCCAACAACATTTTTTATTGCAACTGAACTGCTGTGTTAATAAAGTACAAATTGTAGGTTAGATAAAGATCAATTTAGATTCAAACATTCGTCCATTTTGATTGTTTATTTAACCTTGTGAAAAATTGACATGCCTACCTCCCTAGGTATCGTTACGTGCCAGTCACAATTTAATAACGCTATGATTATGAGAGAAGTTTTTAGACACAAACCTATCAAGGGGTCTACTCACTTGGGTAAATAAACAGATTTACACATGCACTGCATTCAGGCAACAATTAACTTGAACAGATGCTCAAATTTAGACAGCATTTAAATCACATTCAACGAGGTTATTATTATTCAAATGATAAACAGATAAGCCATTTTCTAAAGCTTTGTTGAACTACTATTCTTGCCAGTTTTATTGTATTTCCTACAAAAAGGAAACAACTCGCCCATCACGGTCACCAAAAATATTTTACTTGGTAGAACAAAGACGGCCTTAAGAGCTGCTTTGTCAGCCATTATAATCATGGTTGATCTTAGGTTAAACTCCATTTTCCCGTTCACTCCCAATATCTCTTCATTCCCAACAGATCAAGCTTTAAATGTATTCAATGATGGAGCATTTGCAACCCTCTGGGATACAGAATTCCAAAGATTCACAACACAAGGGAATGGAAGCTAAACATAGGGAAGTCTTGCTTAAAATTATACAAGGCACTGGTTAGACCATATCGGGAGCACTGAACAGTTCTGGTTCCTTTATATGCTGACATCTGATGCAGTGCCTGTAACCTAATGCATCTACCTTGGCCAATCCACTGAATTTGCACATCTTTGGACTATGGAGGAAACCAGAACACCTGGAGGAAACTTAGAGTAACAGGGAGAATGTCCACGTAGAGTTTGCATAGTCACCCAAAACTGGAATCAAAAAAAGATTCCTGTCTCTGAGAGCCAATAGTGCTAACCATTGTGCAATCCGTGACTGCAAGTGAGGCAAGTCTGGGACCCAAACGATAGCAATGGAGGAGCCTCAGCCCCTGTAATTGTACAGCAGGTTCAATGCTCTTGCACCTTGTGAGAATGAGAACAGAGACTGATTTGATTTACTGTCAGATGTATTAGTACACAACGATAAGTATTGTTTCTTGTGTGTTATATAGACAATGCATACCGTACATAGAGATGGAAAGGAGAGAGTGCAAAATATAATGTTACCATCATAGTTAGGGTGTAGAGAAAGATCAACTTAATGCAAAGTCAGTCCATTCAAAAGTCTGATGGCAGCAGTGAAGAAGCTGTTGGTTATTACATGATCACAGAATTCTGTATCTTTTTCTTGATGGAAGGTGATGGAAGAGAGTATGGCTGGATTGCATGAGATCCTTGATTAGGCTGGCTGCTTTTTCAAGTGGGAAGTGTAGACGGAGTCAATGGATGGGAGACTGGTTTGAGTGATGGACTAAGCGTCATTCATAACTCTTTGTAGTCTTGGGCAGAGCAGAAGCCATAGCAAGCTGCAATACAACTAGAAAGATAGCTTTCTGCAGGGTGTAAGGTCAATCAGCAAACTGCCATGATCTCATGATGCAGAGTGCCATTCAAATAGCTGAGATAAAAAAAGAGATGTAGCAATAGCAGGGACACTATATTTCTATAAGCACACCCAGCTGTCCTTGAACAGCAACCAAATTTGAAGTACCTAACCCAAGGATGTGACAAGGTGTCCGGGGAACTTCCCTCTTTCTCGATGTGTTGCAGTGTCTCAAGCTGGGACCCCAGCTCATTAAATCAGAGCTGAAGTTTCTTGAGCTGTGAACACTTATTCAAGATGTGATTGCTGTGGATGCCAATGGTGTCCATCAGCTCCCACATGCTACAGCTGCAATACATCACCACCCTGGAGCAGAATCCAATATTCCAGGTAAATAAGCATGAAGAAGCAGCATCTTCAACAGGTTTGTTGAAGCTATTACTTAAATAATACACACTATCAATGAGCGTAAATGGGCTGAGAGAGAAAACAGGGAAAAAGGAACAAGAGAAAGCGAAGAAGCTTCAAGGATCTGAAACACGCAAGTGGAAAAAATATTAAAGGTCTTTACAACATTTAAGTGGCAGATCCATCTGCCTCCTCCAGAGGTCCTCATCATCACAGACTCCATTGTTCAACCAATTCAATTCACTCTACATGATATCAAGAAATGGCTGGGTATACGAGATACAGCAAAGGAATGGAGACTAAAAATAGGGAAGTCTTGCTAAAACCGTACAAGGCACTGGTTAGACCACATCAGGAGTACAAACCCAACAATTGTGCTGAAAGGTTGTGTTTCAGAACTAGCTGCGTCCAAACCAAGCTGTTCCAGCATAATTACAACATAGGCATCTATCTAACTATGTGGAAAATTGTCCAGATTGGTCTACATAAAAAAAACAAACTGCAGCCTGGCCAATGGTCATTCCATTACAAGCTACATGATGGAAGATGCCATCAACAACTTATTAAGCAGCATTTACTCAAACAATAACCTGCTCACTGATGCCTAGTTGGGTTCCACGAGGCTCCAGACATCATTGCAGCAGTGGATCAATTATGGATAAAAGCATTGAATCCCCGTAGTGAAATGAGTGTGACTATGTTTGAAAGGCTGCAACATTTGATTGAGTGTGGCATCAAAGGCCTTAGTAAAATTGAAGCAATGGGAATAAAGTGGAAAACTCGCCACTGGCTAGAGTCACACCATCCACAAAGAAAGATGGTTGTGACTAAGAACAAAACAGCACAGGAAACAGGCCCTTCGGCCCAACAAGCCTGTGCCGCCACCCCGATGTTCCCTGTCTATGTTTATAGACTTATGGATTAAAAACCAAATTTGAGACAATTTAGGGAGAGTTTGTTTTGCCAATTAAGGGAGAGTTTGTTTTGCCAATTAGCCTAAGAGCACATCTTTGGAATGTGGGAGGAAACCAGAGCACCCGAAGAAAACTCGCGCAAGCACGGGGAGAATGCGCAAACTCCCACAGACACAGGCTCAAATCCATGTATCTGCACAGCACAGCGATAGTCACTGAGCTGTCGTGTTGCCCATCAAATGGTCCAGGTCAAGCGTACACTAACGACGTGAAGCACTAGGATACTCTCAAAAAAAAATCCAAGAGCAGCTCTCTCACGACCCATCGCGTGTATGCCCCTCGTTAGACAACAAGGTGGACCAAAGCACCTGTAGGATAAAAACAAGTACTTCAATATCATCATCTATTTACACACTTCCCAGGGACTCCCAAGGCTCATGATCCCTATTTTAAATCAGTTTTCTATACCCCTCCATTCCCATTCTGTTCATGTGCCCATCTAAGTATTTCTTAAATAATTCCAGGGTTGTTGGAAGTCAAGTATCAACTGCAGGATATCACTGCAGGAATTCCTCAGGGTTGGTCATGTTGTGTTGTGTTGGTTGTACTCATTCATGGGATGTGAACATCACGGATAAGGTAATGTGTTCTTGGCCCAATCATCTTCAGCTGCTTCATCAATGACCTTCCTTCCATCATAAGATGAAGTGGGAATCTTCGCTGATGGCTGCACAACGTTCAATTCCACTTGCAACTCCTCAGACAATTAAGCAGTCTAGTGTCACATGCAACAAGGCTTGGACCACATTCAGGTTTGGGTTGATAAGGGGTACGAAACATTTACACAACGTACCAGGCAATAATCAGCTCCTAAAGAGTCTAACCACCAACCCTTGACACTCAACGGCATTACCATCAGTATCCTGGATGTCACATTTGACTGGAAATTTAACTGACATGTGTTTCTCCACACGCTCAGAAAAGCAACTTTGTTGAAAAAAAGATTGAAAAAAGATTGACTATCAAGTATCCTACGCTAAATGGTGGTGCAGACAACAACTGTACTCTGGCACCACCTAGTGACCCAGCAGGATGCAAGTATTATCCATAATAGGTTTTAAATCAAATTCAGTAACTCGTCTGAACAATAGATAAATTAGAATAGAAGGCATTTCTAGTTACTGTAACTGTTGGGTTAGAACATTATTCCAGCTTGTACTTGTGTACATATCAACTATTAGATGGTTTTATTCATTCATGGGATGTGAACGTCACTGGAAAGATAAACAATTATTGACCATTGCTAATTACCATTAAGGTGGCGGCGGTGACACAACAGACAGACAGACAGATACACACACACACACACACACCTCTTAGGAAGAGAATTCCAGGAATTTGACCCAGCATCAATGAAATATTGGTGATACATTTTCCAATTCAGGATGACGTGCGACTTGAAAGGGAGCTTAGTAGGTGCTGGTATTCCCATGCACCTGCTTCCTCTTGTTCTTCTAGGTGGCAGAGGTCACAGGTTCTGAAGGTACCGTTGAAGGAATCTTAATGAGTTCTGTAGTTCCTGTACACACTGCTGCCACTGTGCTTCAGTGGTGGAGGGAGTAACCCTGTAGCTGGATATGAAACTTCAATATTTTAACCCAGATATTAATGGAAGACTAATTAAAAGACTAATTAATTCTCCCCAATGGTACAAACTTAATTACAAAACTTACCATTGTAATTATAATCATATTGTCTAAAATGTAATTGCAAACATATGCACGCTTCAGAACTTCTAGCTCACCCTTTACTGGAATGAAGAGTCTCTTGCCAAGTTCCGACTGCTACTGTCGATTGTACGCTTCCCACCTCCTCATTAGTTAATCTGCTGACCTGTTCCCCCATCTAAACTGATCCCATGGATTAACCCTTTGCCCTCCCCTGGCCCTTTTGTCTTCACTAGTCTTTGTTCTTAGATTCACATCACTGCTGGTTTTCCAGATTCACGTGATGTGTACACACTGTTAATGCCAAAGGCCACATTGCACCTCAACTGGGATTCACATCAGTCTCTCTGGCAATATTCTGCCTCTCAAATGGTTCCTGGATTCACTTTCACTCCACAACTCAGATTTAATTTGTCAATGCTCCTTCTTGGCTATGTGAAATACTACCTACAGGCCACAGTCCCATAAGTGGCATAACTCTCATCAAAATGAACTAACGAAGTGAGGATAACAGTATGCCTGTTTAGGTCAGGCAATGGTATAGTTAACTGTCACTGGACTTGTATGGGAATGATGTATGGGAACCCAGATTTGAATCCAAGTCCCGTTACAGCAGATGTTAAAATTTAAATTCAATAAAAAAATTGGAATTAAAAGTCTAATGATAATCCTGAAATTATTATCAATTGTTATAAAAAGCCATCTGGTTCACTCATGTCCTTTAGGGAAAGCAATCTGATGTTCTTACCCAGTCTGGCCTACACATGACTCCAGAGACACAATTGCACGATTGATTCTCTGAATTGGAGGGTAATTAGGAACAGGCAATAAACAGTGACTTAACCAGCGATGCTCCCATCCCGTAAAATGAATAGAAAAAAAAACATGATTAAGGAGCTATGTCCAAGGTACAAGCAAATCTACCTTTTTGCTTTCTCCTATCGTATATACAGCAATTTGGCAAATCAAAAAAAAACTTTACACACAAGCATTCTTCTGAGGATAGCAACAAAACAACCTCATGCCCACTTTAAAAGGGATGAGCAGAGCACAGAGTTTAACAGCAAGTGAAGAAGAGGTTTTCATCATAGGACAAAAGTAAATAACCACCCATTAAATGTCAGGCCATATGCAGTAGTAGTCCAATCTGAAAAGTGATTGAAACTTTCCTGTATAAATCAAAAAAAATTACAAGAATATCACCTAGATTGAGAGATTATAAATCTAAAGAAAGGCTCAATTAGTTTCTTGAAAGGCAAGGTGATGATTGAACAGAACTTTTCAAAATTATATACTAAAAAAGTGTTTATTCAAAATATCACCACAATGATCATTAAGAAAGACTACGAAATAATTCAAAATGGAATTTAATATTGCATTTGTACAGGAGGAACATAAAAACAACTGGGAAAATGATGATAATGGCAGTGTGATATTGAACTAGGACATGATCACAGTGCTCATTATACTAAACCAGGAACCACAGGTTGAGAGTTCAGATTACACCTTGATAATTTGTACAAATGAATTTTTTTCAGTCTGGTATATTGCAAAAGGACCAAAGAGGAATTCAAAAAGGTCCTTGATATGTTTCAATGAATGATCTGCCACCCACTACTTTATCTGGCCCGCATGTGACTCAAGTTTCACACTGTCCAATTTCTTCCCTGTGTCACTTTCTCTGCTATCAAGACCTTGTGAACAGCAATTTCTTCAACCTCTACACAGGTTCAACGTGTGGCTGCTCAGGGTCCACCTATTCCTCTTTATTCGCCACCATCCCACTTTGCCCCAGCAAAACACTCAGTACTCTTTTACATATAAATTGCAAGTGGTTGCTTTTTTGACATCCGAGTTTGTACCTGCCTGCTAAACACAGGTGCAGTTGTCAGGCCACATTGGATTGTACCAGGACAGCTTTGTCACAGGACAGAACAATTCAGTTGCCTGTTCTACTCAAGTTTATATCTGAGGGATTTTGGCAGCACAATAAGTTGTTCAAATTCCTGTTTAAAATTAACAGTTTAAAACTAATCACACTTAAAATAGATTTGACCTTTTATACTGGAGTTTTTCATTCCGGAGTTCTTTTATAATATCAAATGAATGCAACTTAATTCACAGGCAAGAAATACATCCGTTGTTGATGATCATGTAATAAAATT
This sequence comes from Sphyrna mokarran, assembly GCA_024679065.1. NCBI lineage: Eukaryota > Metazoa > Chordata > Chondrichthyes > Carcharhiniformes > Carcharhinidae > Sphyrna > Sphyrna mokarran. Next base: position 28,772,257 of record JAGIQG010000006.1, on the reverse strand, counting down.
ATCTTGGGTACAATGAAAGTTCCAAGTGCCTGAGCTCATGCTTTAATACATTAATCCCAAGTATCAGAATTACTTTTGGAATTTTGGATAGTCAGAAGCTTTTTTCCCCAGGGTGGGAGAGTCAATTATTAGGGAACATAGGTTTAAGTTTGTGAGGGGCAAGGTTTAAAGGAGATTACAAAGCAAGTTCTTTTTTAGAGCGTGGAGAATGCCTGGAATGCACGGCTGGAGGAGATAGTGGAAGCAGATACCACAGTGACTTTTAAAAGATGTCTTGATAAATATATGACTAGGATGGGAATGGATGAATATGGTTCCCAGAGGAGTGGAAGTTTCTAGTTCAATCCGACAGCATGGTCGATGCAGGTTTGGAAGACCAAAGGGCCTGTACTTGCGCTGTAATTTTCTTTGTTCTACTGCTGCATTTAAAAAAATTCCATGTATCATTTTGCAAGCAATTATGCTGAAACATTATACAAGATTAGAAGAAGTGAAAGTTATTTTCAATTTATACATTTCCCTCAACCCCATCACGGTTTCGAAACATTAAACTAGTGCACCATCAACTTTGATGAGATCAACGTACAAAATGTATTTCATTGCAAGATGAGTATGGTTACATTTTCAAACTCGTGATCATGCAACCACCAAATTACAATCATTAAATCTACTTTCTAATCATCTGCAAGTATCTAGAACTACACACTCGCACAACAATCACTATTCCTTAGATCGCTGCATTGCTACATAGATTAAAACAACATCAAAATAATTTTTTAATCAATTGGCATGCTGATCACAGGATACATGATACTAAACAGCCATGTGAGACAAGGGTCACAATGGAGTCGCACAGAAAAAGCAGATCATACTTTGACTGTATCAAGCAATGTCCCTCTCCCTGCATATTCATTCCTAAATTATTCAAGGTCTTCCATTTTACGGCACCCGAGTTAACAGTTTTTTTATTGTTTCATACTAACTGTAATTACAGAAACAGGTAAAGTCAGAGAAAAGGGTCATCACTGAGATGTTGAGGAGACAACTTTATAGAAAAGAACAAATCAGAATCATGGACCTTGAACACAACTAACAAGGCTTCTCTCCACTTCATTGCATTATCGTTTTGACCATCTTTCGTAATGTCTTACTGCAACGATTCAGTTTAAATCTAATCTTCTTGAAACAAAAAGTGCACAAAACCTGAAGGCATGGAGCAGCATAGCAAGAAACAAACTGTTTCCAGTGGGTGAAGGATATAAAAACAGGGGCCTTAGGATACAAGATTAAAATGTATGCAATTTCAGAGAAGTGGAGAAACATCAACTTGGAGGATTGAGGCAGCGGTAATGTCCAACATTTAAGAATAGCTTAGAATGTGAAAACTACCTCGACTTTGCACTTCCTTGCTCTTCTGGCAATCTGTCCTTCTTGGTTTCATTCTTGGGTCTTCTCCAGCCGCCATAGCAGGTTGAACAGATTCTTAATTTTCAGTTGAACAGAAGTGAAGCCAGTGAGTGTAGAATTGTTGCGTGTCGTGCGTTGTGGTACATACTCAAATGTATTCAACTACCACCCTAGCAACCCCTCTCTCCTTGCATGACTTCAGGGACAGTTTCAGAGTCTGAACAAAATGTTCTGCAAGATCATTCATCACCTGGTGATATGGTGCCAGTCTCTTGTCTGATTTTGTGGTGCTCCAACCACAAGCTAGGGTCCATTGTCACCGAACACTTGTTCTGGATTGCCAAACTGGCAAAATATTTTATCGCGTTTATCTCGTGTTGACTCCGATGACATAGTTACAATCTTTGGCCACTTGGAATGGGCATTCACTACCACTACTGTACTTCCATTGGCCCAAAGTCAATGTGGATATGCTATGATGACGATTGGAGCCATTCCCACGAAAAGGAGCACCAAATCTGGCTGCCGTTTATTTTCTGCCAACAGGAAATTTCCCCCAAACACTGTAGGCCTGAAGCCTCCTCCCTCGCCATCACCAGCGGCCGCCTGCAGCCCGTGTCCCCTCGGTGTCCACTTCCTCAGGAGTCTAGGTCCAAAACTACGCTCTGCCATTGCCAATAACTGCCCGCAGCCCGAGATCCCTCAGTGTTCACTTCACACAATGTTTTCGGCTGGCTTCCAGCCAATTCTTACCTTCCCCTGAATGGGCTGTTGAGACTGAAGTAACACTATCAGAATACTCTTACCCATTCTTCACGGGGTTGCAAAGCTGTGGTTCTTTTCCCAACGCTGTTCTTCAAAGTCCAGGGGGATGCTCAGCCTCCTCTCCTCTTGCCAGGACAGAATGCCAGCAGAATGAATAGGCCATGACACCGTGTCATTGCCAGTTATTATGTATGCCCCTGTGGACTGTGGGGCATAAATAATCACAAGGTAGGCTTGAATACTGCAAAACTGGAAGTTGTTTATTGAAAGTGTGCACTCATTCACAGTCAGGTCTTCAACTGCTGAACAGAGTCCCACACTGGGCAGAGCTAATAGTCCAGTGGTCACCTAGCCCATATTCTTCATTGAATCCCTGTGGTGCAGGAGGTGTGATGTAGGAGATGCCGGCGTTGGACTGGGGTAGTAAGAACGCAAAGAATCTAGCAACACCAATTTATTTGATAGTAAATTTGCGAGCTTTCGACACTCTGTCTTCGTCAGGCAAATGCAGTGTTCTGGTCACTGAACACTGCATTTGCCTGACGAAGACACAGAGTGTCGAAAGCTCGCAAATTTACTATCAAATAAATCGGTTGGATTTAAAATTGGTGTTGCTAGATTCTTACTGAGTGCAGGAGGTGGCCATTTAGTCCATTGAGCCTGCACTGAACACAATCCCACCTTGTTCCTTTATCATAATTCCTCAGTAATATCCACCTTCAACAATCTATCTTCACTGACTTCAATTAAGTTCAGATCTGGTGATATGCACATGATCAGTAATTTATGCATCCACACACAAGCAAACAAATCCTGAAGTCAAACTAATTTACTTAGAATGTAGAGTGATACAGGAACATGGAGAGGTCAACTTAAAAAGCACGCAGAATAATTAAACTGAAATAGGAAGTACTGTTAACAACTGAAGTTAGTTCAGATTAAGCTGGAGGAAGGTCAAGTAATATTCTAACTGGTGATTAAGATTGTGACCATCAGCCAATAGCATGCTAATAATGATTAGATAATAGACTTTGTGTGATTAGTCACAAAACTGGGATTTGTCAACACGCTTTTCCAGTTAAAATGACCTTAGTGATGGGGAACAATCTCTGCCTCACTTTTTATGATGTACATCTTTGTAAAGTTTTTTTTTAAACCTGCCCACATATTACCTATTCCAGGCTGAGGGCATTGTGCAAACTGAGAATAATCAGAAAGCAGGAAAAGATCAGAACACAAATACCATAAACCACAGCAGGCTGGATTTTAAACTGCTGTAATCTTAAAGTGAACTAGACCAACTGTTCAGCTATCCTTTCCTGCATTCACCTGATGAAGCAGCAGCGCTCAGAAGGCATGTGATACCAAATAAACCCGTTGGACTTCTTACTGTTTCCACCCCAATCCAACATAACATCTCCACATCATGGCTTTCTGACAAGCAGAGAACAAAACTCATCAGGATGCAGGTAACGACACTTCTCATGTTAGTAGCATTACTGGTGCTGACATAACTGAACTGAAAGATCACAGAAAGATGCCTGAAACTAATGAGCTCGAAGTGGAATGCGTTCCTTCAACAAACGCAGGAGATCAGAAGGGGTTTGAGATGCACATAATGGAACTCAAAATCGGAACACATTACAGGAAACAATATCAGAACTGAGGACACAATGTCAGAAAGAGAATATGTTAAAGGACAAAGCTTGGTGATCACTGTGGAAGAACTGATGCAAATCATTGCCAAAAACGGAACACAGTAGTCTGTTGGGCTGTGCACTATTTTACTCCTGAACAAAAGCAGGAAATTCTCTCTGTACATTAAATCCGGAGAAAGCTAATGGAAAATATGCCAAAAAGTACAAGTACAGAACAGGAACACATATATGAAGACAGATTAAAATCTGTGAAACACAGGATAATGCTTACAGAATGGCAGTACAGCAAAATCAATAATAAAGATAAATTGAGGATTTTCAGAATTGCAATGCACTCAAGACAAAGGCTTCCAAGGGAAAACACAAGAGGATAAGGGGGGAAAAAATTCCTTGAATCAGATTTCCATTTCTCTTTTGGTAGCGATTACACACACATATCCACAAATTTTCATTCCATTATTTTGTGGTTTGTGATAAATGTATCCACTGTTGTAAACTTTATGGAAATAACCAGTGGCAATACATAGTTGCATACAAATGACATTGGCATCATAACCATTCTGTAGAATGGTCAATGGACCCAGAATGTTAACTGTATTTCTCTGTCAACTGATGCTGCCAGACTTGCTAAGTTTATCCAACATTTTTTGTTTTTGTAAGAGGTTATGACATGTCAGGGGAACACACTCTCTCATATGATCATATTTCAGTACAGAAATCAAGATAGGCTATAGCCACCTATTATTCCTAGAGTAATGACTGCTTTACATAAAACATTACAGAGCAGCACAGGCCCTTTGGCCCTCGATGTTGCGCCAACCGATGGAACCAATCTAATGACCCTCTAAGCTAAACTATTCCAATGCTATCTATATGCCTATCCACTGACCATTTGAACGCTCTTAAATGTAACAATGATGTAAAATTCAAGGCACTTAGTTTATGTCATCAAAGATCACATAAAACCAGGGTGACACCAGAAATTAATTTGCTCAATAATATGTACGTACATGTGGATGTACTTTTTTTTTTTTTACAGAGAGTAACGAGTGCCTGGAACTCGTCGCTGGGGATGGTAGTGGAAGCAGATTCGACAGTGACTTTTAAGGGGTATCTTGACAAATACATGAATAGGATGGGAATGGAGAGATATGGTCCCTGGAAGGGTAGAGAGTTTTAGTTCAGATGAATCAGTGCGGGCATGGAGAGCTTTTCCTGTGCTATAATTTTCTTTGTTCTCTGACACAGCCTGGGAAGGTAGTTTGACTTTAGCTTCCTGTTTACTCAGGGCCTGGCTATCTTAAATTTTAACCTACTTTTGGAAGCAGGCGGCAACTGAAGCCATCCAATACCAGCCCAATCCTCCTTTAAATAGGCAGCTCAGGATCCAACATCACCAGCGGCCCTGACCCCACTTACAACTCCTGGCCAAGTGAAAACAGTGCTATGACTTTGCTACCAGGTGCACAGAAGTAGGATTCAAGATAAATTTTTAAACTGTGCTTTCTGGGACTAAGAGGAACTACAGTTTATAGAATCAGAATCATAGCATTCCTACAGTGCAGAAGGAGGCCATTTGGCCCATAGTGCCAGCGTGACAATCCTACCCATGTCCTTTCCCCATAACCCACATATTTAGTTTGCTGGTCCTCTGACACTAAATGACCAATTAACTTAACCCACCCCATCTTTGGACTGTGGAGGAAACCCATGCATACACCTGAAGTTGAAAATGAATCCAGGTTCCTGGAGTTGTGAGGCAACAGAGTTTCAGAGGTTTACAGCACGGAATCAGACTCTTCGGCCCAATTTGTCCATGCTGCCTCTTTTTTAAAATAACTGTGCCAGCCTCAATTGCTCACATTTATCCCACATCCTTCAAAAGCCATCTGATCACAAATCTCTGCAATGCTGTAGCCCCTTCTGGATGCCAAGTCAGTCAGCAACTTGTTCAAATAAAGAAGCAGCTAACTGGTTCCTTCCACCACCAAGGTCCATCACATGCGACAGTTAACCAGTTCCATAGCATTTCTAACATCTGAAATCAGCAATATTAGAGTAGAATCAAAGCTTTGCCATGCTAGGCTTAACTGAAATAAACTTGCATTATCACAGCATCTTCTCTGCAGAAGTTAATTATGAAGCAGTCACATTAGTTATGGTAATTGACTCTGGTACCTAGAGACTGTACAAATATTTTGCTGTTATTTATCATGCCAATTAAAAATTCACAGAAAAAGTGAAAGATTTCTAGTTGCAGTAATCAGAATTTGCTCACACTGAAATAATAAAGAGATTAATTATATTAAAAAGTGCTAGCTTTATCCATTCATCATGGCAGTGCAGCCGATTGTTCTTTAAACAAGCCATGCACTAAAGTCCAAAAATACCATGGATTCAAAAAGCTTTAGGGCATTTCAGAAATGAAGTATGGCTGACCCAACACATTGGAAAATCTCAACATATATTTTGTAGCCCCATGGAAGGATAATATATCTGTGTTTCTGCCTTAAACACATCATTCATTTAATCCTTATTGAACAAGCAATGGTATGCAGCTTTAGAAAACATACAGAAAGCGAACAGTGGAGAAATGAATAATTAAAGTGGGCAATCCCTCATTAGTTTCAACTCCACATGTAAATGTGACAAGAGCTGACTGTAAGACCTTTTGTAATATATTCTCAAATCAGAATTCAGCAATGCATTTTAAATGTTATTATTCACCAATCTCTCTCCCAGTGGAATCTACAGAGAGTGGGAAGAAATCAATGTGAGTGTAAAACTTGGATCACACAAAGAGGACATAGGATAGGAGGTTTCGACCTTTTTATTAGATATTGAAATTAACTTGATACAGCAATTATCACAAATTTTTCAGCCCCAAAAGGCTGAAGATATATTTCCAATTTCTTAAAGATAGTATATGTTCTTTCAACATACAATCTTTTCTGTGCTGAAGAATACCTGGATAGTTTACCACCAGCTGTGCATTAAATATACACATGCACACACTCTATTTTTGCACTATTAATCAAAGCAACATCGTCTCAATTACAGGCTGAGAAGAGAAGCCTGTTCAATGTTCAGACTCATTTTTCATCCCACAATGCATTAGAAGCGATTTCACTGAAAGTTCAATGAAGTGTCTTGCCATATCATGGTTAATTTTTACTGGGTACTCACATTCTTTGCACTTGACAACTCACTGCATTACAATCCTTTAACAATTCTAAGCAACAAACACTGGTTAGCACTGCTGCCTCTCAGAGCCAGGGACCCCTTGGGTCACTGCCTGTGCGCAGTCTATATGTTCTCCTTGTGTCTGCATGGGTTTCCTCTGTGTGCTAAGGTTTCCTCCCACAGTCTAAGACGTGTGCTGGTTAGGTGCATTGGCCATGCTAAATTCTCCCTCAGTGTACCTTAACAGGCACCAGAGTGTGGCAAATAGGTGGTTTTTCACAGTGACTTCATTGCAGTGTTAATGTAAACTTACTTGTGACCTTAATAATTAAACTAACACGACTGACAGAGATATGTACTTCCATACGAAATAACAATCATTTTTATGCTATCCAATTTAATTAACAGGTTTTTGTCTGTGCTGTCAACGCCATTCTTTTTAAAAGAAAACTACATTTCATTTCATTGTCAATTTTAATCTGTTTTGCCACAACAGTAAAATGTTATTTGTTTTGTAGGTTTAAAATTGCTGACTTCCCATTACAGTATATACTAGCTTCCTCTCTTGGGCACAGTAAGGGCACCCAGAGATCCACGATTAAAGATTAAAATGCTCCAAACACATTCTCGACTGCTGCCCTCTCAACCAGTTCCCATTTTTCTAGTTCCCAATTTTCATGTTCATTGTATGCAAAGTTCCATCTTCTGAATTAGTTGTTTAGAGAACCACATTCCTGATGGCAGGTTCAAAATCAGATTAGCTCAGTGACGTGCTGATGACAGATTTGGCCTCATGCTATTCTGTGGAGGGCTCCTATGTATTTGGCTCTTATGTACTTGGAATACATTTTCTTGCCATCAATACTCCTTACATGAAAACCTTTTGTAATTACATTGTGATAATCTCATGACGCCTGGTTCACACACATTTCAACAAGTGGTTTTGAGCAGCTGTGCCAGAGGTTAGTTAGTGGTTCTCATTGTTGAATTCCGAGACACAAGGGAGAGGAGCAGGAAAATGACAATTTATACAGGGACTCAGAGGCGGTGGAGTAGAGGACATCTGGATGTGAAGTTGGGGCAGGACACAAGAAATGTAGTAACGGCCTCGCATCTTGAGTGTGATAGAAACAATTAGGCATGGTTAAAAAGGGAGTTAAAGAGCAATGTCATTACTATACAAGCATGGGTCCACTCAGGATGTTGGCTGGCAGAGTGGTTAGGCAGCATAGTGGTTAGGTGACACAGCAGTTAGCACTATGCCTCACAGCAACAGGGATCCAGGCTCAATTCTGGCCTTGGGTGATTGCCTGTGTGGAGTTTGCACATTCCCACGTATCTGCATGAGTTTTCCCGGGTACTCAGGTTTCCGCCCACAGTCCAAAGATGTGCAGGTTAGGTGGATTAGTCATACTAAATTGGCCCTTTGTGTCAGTTAGGTGGATTAGAGGAACAAATGGGGTTACTGGGAAAGGACTGGGAGAAGATTATCTTTGGAGAGTTAATGCAGACTTGATGTGACGAATGACTCCCTTCTGCACTGTAGGGATTTGATGATGATGATGAGAGTCCTTACAGGGTTTTGTGTTCAGCTACAACATTTCAATTATCCCCAATGAAAATGACCTCGGCCAATGTCCTTTACAATGCAGAGGGAGGGAGGGCCAGGGAGTGATGAGAACAACATTGGGCACTAACGTGAACATTCAGTACAGAGAAAATGTAAATACACAACATCACAAAAAAGAAATGCCCCAAGTCTACATAGCTATCAAAACATGCCAACCGTGACACGGCTTTATACCTTTAGTGCTCAGACTAAGCTCACCTCAACAAATAATGAAGCATACATGAAAATAATGTAAAATATCTACAAATGAAACTTAAACTTTGAAACTCTCATCATCATCACAGATTCCTGATAGCGCAGAAGAAAATCATTTGGCACATCAAGTCTGCACTGACATTCCAACAGAACATCTTCCCCTAATCCTATCCCTGTAACTCTTCATAATTATCTCTCTAATCCACCTAACCTGCACGTCTTTGGACTAAGGGCAGAAACCGGAGCACTTGGAGACAACTTATGCAGACATGGGGGAAAGTGCAAACTCCACACAATACCTAGGGCCCGAATTGAACCCGGGTCCGAATTGAACCCGGGTCCCTGCTGTGAGGCAGCAGTGCCAACCACTGTGCCACCTAACTCCTCTGCTAGCCAACATCCTGATGTGGGTCCGCTTGCACAATAACGACATTGCTCTTCAGATGTTTTTGAAAAGAATCTCTGTGCTCTCAATAAGTCTTGCATTAATGGCAATGGAGTTGGGTAAGCTCAGGCAGTGATAAAAAGCTTCCCGGTTTGTCCTAACCTCCAGTGCGTTACACTGCATAATCATGCTGGTCTTCCATTCACTCTCCTAACACATTACATTGTAATCATGTGGGAACTAGCACAGAACAAGAGAGGAGGCTTCCTGTTCCATCTACTGAATGACACGCCATGGTTAAAATGCCATCCAAAGTATTCATCATGGTTTTATTTCCATTCCTGGGACCTGGGGCAGCGCTGGCTAGCCAGTCTTTATTGTTCACCCCTAATTGTGCTCAAGGTGGTGATGGTGAGCTGGTTTCTTGAACTGCTGCAGCTCCTGTGATGCAGATGCAGGTTAGGGAGGGAGCTGCAGGATTTTGACCCAGCAAGTGATGGCGATGGACTTTCACGTCAGAAATGCCAACATTTTATCCTGCTGTCGCCCTTCTCACCCCACACACACACACACCTCATCACCCCCCACCCTTCCCCTGTTTTCATAGCAAATGGTCGGAATGAGAATATTTTGTAGTTTTTTTGTAGTATTTTAATAGCATTAAAAATTAAGCAAGTTCTAAAAGCTAATTCTAAAATAAAGTGTGATGGCAGGTGAATTCGAGCTGAACTGAACTGAACTTTCACCCATTTTAATTTTTCCATCAATGATTTCAGTAACACTTGAGGTGTACAGCAAAGGCAAGCCTACAACAGAAGATGAATCACAACTGGTAGGGTATCAACAGAGTTCAAGCGAAGGCAGTGATAAAGTGGTATTGTCACTGAACTAGTAATCCAGAGACCCAGGTTCAAGGCAGATGGTGAAATTTGAATTCAGTAAGAATCTGGAATTCAAAGTCTATTGATGACCATGAAGCCATTGTTGTAAAAGCCCATCTCGTTCACTAATGTCCTTTAGGGAAGGAAATCTGCCATCCTTACTTGGTCTGGCCTACATGTGACTCCACATCCAGATATGACTCTAACACTCCATTCTGCACTTTCTCCTTTCCTTCTCTATGTACGATATATCTTCTCTGTATAGCGGGCAAGAAACAATTTTTTTTACTACATACCAATGTATGTGACAATAATAAATCAAATCCAAGGTCCACAGCAATATGATTGACTTTTAACTGCCCTCTGAAGCAATTTGGAATGGGCAATAAATGCCAGCCTAGCCAGCGTCACCCACATGCCATGAATTTTTTAAAAAAAGCAGACAATGGGAAATCATCCAAATGGTTACACAAAAATATTGTTAAACATGAATATATTTTCATACTTCCTGCTTCAACAACTGTGTTCCAAAGTCTGCCCAAGCCTCCTATTGTCCGTTACAAATACATTGAAATCATGTTGGAGACACGAAACACTTAGCATCAAATTCTTAGCATGTTTCTGAGAAAATATTGTAGTTAGGATTTTTGGTAGCCAGTGTTTTAAGGTTTCTCAAATCAGGCATCAGACAAACATGCATTGCAAATAAAGCAAAATGCTGCAGATGATGGAAATTTGAAATCAAAACAAAACACTCAGCAAGTTTAGCAACATCTGTGGAGAGGAACAGACTCAAAATTATTTCATAGAACTCATCAGAACAGGAGCAGACTTTGATTTTTGATTTGATTTATTATTGTCATATGTATTAACATACAGTGAAAAGTATTGTTCCTTGAGCGCTATTCAGACATTGTCATGGGCAGGACAGGTAAATTTGTAGAATGGCCCAACAGTCAATTGACTTTTGACCGCTCTCCAAATATCCATGTCCCCCACCTACAACAATGCCACTCACAGGCAGGATTGGAAAATCCACCCTCTGAGCAAATGTTCTGAATTCAGCATTTCCAGCAATTTGTTTCAATAGACTTGCTCTCTGGCTGGATGTTGCTCTTGGTGGTAATGTGAACTTCACATGGTTTTCCTAATCAGCTGCTCCTTGCCAATGCTTTGGTCAGTGAAACTTTGCATATTGTCTCACCAACTGTTAACAAAAACTTTAACAAATATTGAACGCTAATTATTACTGAATTAAAAATGAAAACATGACACTGTTTATTAAATTAATGCCAAATGCCAGAACTCAATGTCCATATTTGTACGATTATTTATACAGCATAGAATGGACAGAGGGAGGGAAGAAAGGGACAAGAAAAGGAGGGGAAAGAAAATTACTTTTGAACTTACCTCTTACTACCAAGGCAGCTTAATTTGCCTCTAGTTACAATACATTTAAATACATCATAATCTAGCTAAATTGGCAGTAAAAAGCCACCAACGATCACAATTTTATGCATAAAGAATTATACATATGTATATAATGATGAGGCGCCACATGAACCAGATTATAGTCAAACAGGTTTATTTGAAATCACAACCTTTCAGAGCACTGCTCCTTTGACAGGTGAAGTGTACGTATACGTATGTGAATTGTAAGCATATGTATGTATACATGCGTCTGTGTGTGATGGAATGCTGACTCAAGGCTATATCCAAATGTGATGGAGTTTTCACTCAAAGCTAGGAATTAGTCGTGTTAGTGTAACATTGGAGGCACAACCATTCTGAAACATTCAGGATTTTATAAATAGGGGAAGACATTACAAGACAAAAGAGGGATTGATAAATTTGTGTATTTGTTAAGCCACAAGTCATTAACAGTTTTGCACAAGTCATGGAAAGGACAATTGAGTCAGAAGAAGCTGACTAGGCTGATATCAATGATCTATTGGACGTACCATTGGAAAAGAGAAAACCAAAAGGAAATTTTAAAGCTTTGGTAAAATTGTGAAGAGATCCAATTAATTGAGTAGCTAAAGCCCGTTTTCTCTGGTTTGAGGAATTGTTTGCAAAGGAGTTCACTAGTATAAATATCCGAATTAGAGGAAGATTCAGGAAACGCGAGAGGAAGGGGACACGGAAGAGAGAGGGCGCTGAGGGGCTTCGGTAAATAGCCAACAAACCCCTCAATGGTTTTCTCAACAATGGAAAATCCAAACTTGGATCATTTTCAGTCATTTTTCATTAAAACAGAGATATTAAATCCAATTAACCCACAATAAATTTAAAATACTTGGACAGTTTTGAAATACAAGTTTAATTTGTATCTCACTCTGAAGGCAGGGATCAGATCTCTGTTAGATTATGAATCTTTTCAGATTTTCTCAAAGGTGAATTTCATGGGATGTAAATAAATTCTCCGCTATGAGCAGCCCGCCAGTTTTCTTCCCCTCTCTTCCATTTAATTCTTTCACTATTTGTCACAGAGTTAGTTTCTGCCAGTCAGCAGTCCATTCCATTTGTGAAGCACTCTATTTGAGAACTTTCTGGCCCTTGTCTTTCAGTTATGGTCAATTTCAAATTAATTTCTGAATCCATCCTGCCCAAGGCCAGGGCAGTAAGCGACAAGACAGCAGATGATTCTAAGCAGGTAATTTAACTTGGAATTTATCAGCAGGGAATTGGCAGAGTTCAAAATTAATAAGCATTAACTAAAACTGAGAAGAAGAAATGCTTCTAACTTGGCCTGTGATCATTAACACTGAGGAACTTAAAGATGGAGTGAAGTTGAGGAAATGTCCATTGAGAAAAATTTAAATAATAAATGTGTCTCATTTTACATTTATATTTTTAAATCTCAGGTTAAAAGGAGGAAAGAAAAAGGACTGTGAAGTATAGAACATAGAACATAACAGCGCAGTACAGGCCCTTCGGCCCTCGATGTTGTGACGTGCATTAAACTGCATATGATCCAAAGAAACAGACTTCAGTACTGCCTTCTTGCTACTTAATATTTGCTGTGAGGTGTCCACTCCTTTCGCACTTCTCAGCATCTAGATCCAGTTCCCTAAGAGTGGAACTTTTCATAAAATTCAATTATTTTGATAGGGAACAAAGGAACAGGGGAAGGCTATTCAGCCCATTGAGTCTGTTCTGCCACTCAATGCGATCATGGCAGAACAGGCACTTCAATGCCTTTTACATCCACTATCCCCATAACGCTTTACGTTATTGTTAATCAGAAATCAGTCAGTCTCTGCTTTGAAGCTACTCAATGACCGAGCTTCCATATCTCGCTAGGGTAAAGAATTCCAAAGATTCACAACACCATGTAAATAAATTTCTCCTCATCTCAGTCTTAAGTGGCATCACCTTTATTTTGAAATTGTGTACCCCCCCCCCCCACCAAGTTCTAAATTCCCAAACCAAGGGAAACATCTCAGCTGCATCTACCAAGTCCATTCTTTTAAGTACTTTGTAGGTGAAGTATTTTGTACTTCAAGATCACTGACTAGATCAACATCAGCTATCTGTGGACTCAAAATGTCTGTATTGTTGTTTTATTTTTGCAAACCTCAGCATGAGATGTATGTAATTTAAAAGTTTCCTCACCTAATGGCTAGCGTTAAATATTCTCCACACTGGGGGAGAGCAAAGCGGCATGCGAACAGTGGTAACATTCGTACTTGCAAGTTCACACTGACGCAACCTGTACAAAGCTCCAACCTCTTTTCCTGTGAGGTCCAAAAATAGACATGTAGATCTTACATACAAGTGGAATTTCTTTTTGGCAACCGCTCACCACTTTGGTGAATAAAGATCCAAGAAGATTGAGATGGAGGTATGAGGAGGGAAGAAAGTAAGAAAAGAATAGATATGAAATAAAATAAATAGAGTAGCTATTAACGGAAAAACATCATTTTATTTATACTATGAATAACTTTGCTACATTTTTCAAATACACACACACACGTTAGAAGGAGCATACTTACCAAACTCGCAGTGAGGGAAGGAGCTGACTGACCCAATGTTTGGCTGTGCATGCGAACGAGATTTGTTGTCTCCATTGATTGTTGCCATGTCATCGGTATAGAAGCCGGTGGAAGAAGATATTTTCCTGGGTTTTAAAAAGATTTGACTGCAGTCAATCTAAACAAGCATCATAGATTTCTCTGAAAAACAGGTCAAGCACTTTTCAGGCTGAGTCTGAATATTTGTTTCAAATCTTTTAAATAAGATTTTCTTATTATATAAATAGCAAACAGGTGTTGTTTGTACAACGTAAAGTACAAGTAGAAACCAAACGATCTGATTCTCAATCAATTAAGACTATGGGCAGTGCTTAGTTGTTGGTACTCCAGGACGTGTATCGGATATGATCCGAAGATGAAGTTTGAAGACACATGCCATGATGTGTACAGATATTTATCTTCAGCCACACAGGTAATAAACCAGTGCAATGATTAGCCTGCATATAACTGGGGTGCTCATGTTCTAACTTGACATAGTAAGAAGTCTCACAATGCCAAGTTAAAGTCAACCGGTTTATTTGGAATCATGAGCTTTCAGAGCACTGCTCCTTCATCACCTACTGGACTTTATCCTGGATGAAGAGAAGGTGATGGATGTTGTCTACCTGGATTTCAGCAAGGCCTTTGACAATGTCCCTCATGGGAAGTTAGTTAGGAAGGTACAATCACTAGGTATACATGAGGTGGTAGTAAATTGGATTAGACATTGGCTCAATGGAAGAAGCCAGAGAGTGGTTGTGGAGGATTTCTTCTCTGAATGGAGGCCTGTGACTAATGGTGTGCACAGTAAGAAGTCTGACAACACCAGGTTTAAGTCCAACCGATTTATTTGATAGTAAACTCACAAGCTTTCGAGGTTCTCCTCTTCGTCAGGTGAATGAGATGTTCTGGTCTCAGACAGCATACATAACAGTACAGACAGTTTACAGATTACTGATTAGAATGCGAATCCTAACACCTAACCTGCTATTCAAATCTTAAAGTGGCTAACAATGTGAGTGGAAGAAGCACTGAGCACAGGTTAGAGAGATGTGCATTGTCTCCAGACAGCACAATAAGTGAGGTTTTGCAAACCCAGGTAAGTCATGGGGGTTACAGATAGTGTGACATAAACCCAAGATCCCTGTTGAGACCATCCTCATGTATGCAGAAGTGTGATAGCCAAATTCCACACGAGGGTGGTCTCAACAGGGATCTTGGGTTTATGTCACACTATCTGTAACCCTCATGGCTTGCCCGGGTTTGTAAAACCTCACTTACTGTACTGTCTGGAGACAATACACATCTCTTTAACCTGTGCTCAGTGCTCCTTCCACTCACATTGTTAGCTACTTTAAGACTTGAATAGAAGGTTAAGTGTAAAGATTCACATTCTAATCAATAATCTGTAAACTGTCTGTACTGTTATATGTGCTGTCTGAGACCAGAACACCTCATTCACCTGACAAAGAGAACCACCTCAAAAGCTTGTGAGTTTACTATCAAATAAATCAGTTGGACTTAAACTTGGTGTTGTCAGACTTCTTACTGTGTTTACCCCAGTCCAATGCCAGCATCTCTACATCATGACTAGCGGTGTGCCACAGGGATCAGTGTTGGGTCTATTGTTGTTTGTTATCTATATCAATGATCTGGATGATAGTGTGGTAAACTGGATCAGCAAATTTGCTGATGACACAAAGATTGGAGGTATAGTGGACAGTGAGAAAGGTTTTCAAAGCTTGCAGAGGGATTTGGACCAGCTAGAAAAATGGGTTGAAAAAGCTCAAATGGAATTTAATGCAGACAAATGTGAGGTATTGCACTTTGGAAAGACAAACCAAAGTAGAACGTACAGGGTAAATGGTAGGACTCTGAAGAGTGCAGTTGAGCAGAGGGATCTGGGAATACAGGTGCAGAATTCCCTAAAAGTGACATCACAGATGGAAAGGGTCGTAAAGAGTGCTTTTGGTACACTAGGTCTTTATAAATCAGAGTATCGATTGGAGTGTTATGGTAAGGTTGTATAAGGCATTGGTGAGCCAAATTTAGAATATTGTGTACAGTTTGTCACCTAGTTACAGGAAGGATGTAAATAAGGTTGAAAGAGTGCAGAAAAGGTTCATGAGGATGTTGCTGGGACTTGAGAAGCTGAGTTACAGACAGAGATTGAATAGGTTAGGACTTTATTCCCAGGAGCATAGAAGAATGAGGGGAGATATGATGGAGGTGTATAAGATTTTGATGGATATAGATAGAATGAATGCAAGCAGGCTTTTTCCACTGAGGCTAGGGGAGAAAAAAAACCAGAGGGCACGGGTCAAGGATGAAAGGAGAAAAGTTTAAAAGGGAATATTAGGGTGGGTTTCTTCACGCAGAAAGCGGTGGAAGTGTGGAATGAACTGCCAGAAAAAGTGGTAAGTGCGGGGTCACTTTTAACATCTAAGAAAAACTTGGACAGGTTCATGATTGAGAGGGGTGTGGAGGGATATGGTCCAAGTGCAGTTCAGCAGGACTAGGCAACGAAATGGTTCGGCACAGACAAGAAGAGCCAATAGGTTTGTTTCTGAGCTGTAATTTTCTATGGTTATGTCAGACATCTCTTGTTGAGAGGCACTGCACTGGAACACGCCCAGCCTCCTGTCTAAAGCTACTTAATTCTTTTTCAGCAACATATTAGTGCGATCAGCCAATCACAGAATCCAGGTCATACCCAATAATATTATTAATTTATTTCTGACAGGTTAATATCAGCTGATGACACTTACTCATTATTACTTTTGTGTTCAGAAATGATAGCTTAGCAATCATATTTTTTTTAATCTGGAGCAGCCTGATGACACAGTGCCTCACAACACCAGGGACTTCTGTTCAATTCCAGCCTTGGGTAACTGTGTGTGGAGTCTGCACCCTCTCCGCATGTCTACATGGGTTTCCTCCAAGTATTCCAGTTTCCTCCCACAATCCAAACGTACAGGTTAGGTGGATTGGTCATGCTAAATTGCTCTTCAGTGTTTCAAGATGTGTAAATTAGGGAGATTGGCAGAGCAAATATTTAGGGCTAAGGGAATAGGGCCTGGGTGGGATGCTTTATTGAAGAGTCAGTGCAGACTCAAAGGGCTGAATTGCCTCCTTCTGCACTTTTTGTTAAGCAACTCAGTAATCTGGCAAATTTTCACAAAATATCCTCAATTAAATACCACAAATTATTATTTAATTCTTTTCTCATGAAGTATGATAACTTACAACATCTACAGAAAGATTCCATTCCATCAAGTTGATGAGAAAGTAACAAGGCAAGTCACTATCTATTAATATATATCATAAAGTATAGTAACTTCATCTTCAAGCTTAGAAATTCCAGAAGAATTAAAGAAGGCATATTCGTCTGATTTTTTTTTTAATCATTGAATATTTACAGCTGGATACAAAGTTATATTGAGAAGCTTTCAAATCATTATACATCCATAATACGCATTCCAGTGTGCACGCAGAATCCCATAATAAATATATACACTAATCCTTGTTAAAAATTTTGCATATTTTTATATGGACAAAAGGTATCTTATTAATTCACTAATATGTTTAAGAAATAACACAATAAACTTTCAAAAAGTTTACACAAAACAGTTGCCTATCCTGAGGAACGAACAATGATAATTGCAAGCCTGGTATTTAAATCTTGCTGCAAACTGAACACTATTGTGTTAAATTAAATGGATAAATGAAAGCATGTGTATTGAATTCTACAAAAATAGGCAAACATTCCACTTCAGAGAAATAAACTTACAAAACTTCTGGGTAAAGATTATCAACACATTTGATTAGCATCAAAATAAACCTTTACAGTAGATTCTTGGAAAAGATACTGACATACAAGGAAATACAAACAGAAAACCAATTTCTACTCTTCACAAAATTCAAACTCTAACAAATAGATTACTACATTAAGAAGCTTAAAATACCATGGAACTTTAAAAGACTTAGTTATTTTCACATACCAGTCAAAGCTCCCCCCAAACTGCCTCTTCTCAAATACTTCACATCTTCACTTAGCTGTCTCTTAAATTTCAAGGTCTTGCCCGTACCACAGGACACATCAGGATTGCTGGATTTGCGAAATGGAAAAGATGGTGGGTACAAGATGTGGTCAAACTGAAAGGGAAACAAAAAAAAATAAGAACAGTGCATGAAGGTTTTGTTTAAACAGTAAAGATTTGCTGCTTTCAAGTTTCCCATTAACACAATATTAAAGTTTATTTATTAATCAGAAGTAGGGCTTTCATTAACATTGCAATGAAGTTATTGTGAAATCCCCCTAGTCTCTACACTCTGGCGCCTATTAGGGTTAGTGCACCTAACTGTAGCACATCTTTCAGACTGAGGGGAAACTGGAGCACCCAGAGGAAACCCACACAGACAAGAGGAGAACATGCAAACTCCACACAGACAGTGACCCAAGCCGGGAATCAAACCCAGGTCCTGGAGCTGTCGGGCAGTAGTGCTAACCAATGAGATTAGCTTCTTTACCTGATAACACTGCTTAGCAACAACTATGTGAAGATAGTATCACCACATAGATATGGGTCATAACCTTGCAGATGAATAGATGATTGTCGTTTGGCAAATAAAGACTTTCCAAGCCATTTTTTATTTACATGTTTACTGGAATGTGATACAAGTGTCCATTCCATGAATAAAACTCAAAATTAAAGAGATGCCCCTAGAGTATTATCTCTTCATAAAACTATGGCAACTCTTCTATACAGTCAATGGTAATTTAGGCACTGATGAACCTTTCCTTCATGCAGTAGTATGACCTTCAGGAACTTATCAAAATAGGCCATGTTTCTTTCAAATATTTCAGTCGACACTGACGCCTTACATCACAAGTCGCACATCAAACATCCATTGGATCCTTACCACGGGCAATTCAAAAAACCGTAGGTTAAAGAAGTTCCTATTATTAGTTGCAACAGTTTTCATCTTGTTCCCAATTCTCATTGTGCTCAGGAACTCAGTGCCAAGAAGAGCCCCTCTAGCCTCTTCTGTCGTTCAGTGAGATCATGGCTGATCCTGGACCTAGTTTTACATATTTCCCTCCACTTGCATAGTTTGCTGTGCCATTGCTAATTATTTGGCACCATTGCTCCTCTCAACTGGTGCAGTCATTTTATGAGGCAAAAGGAAACAGGAAGTTATAACTTCCTCAGATTGTCCTTTGATTCTCTGCACCTTTGTTCTCCTATTTACACATTCTGATCTCTTAATGCATACTATTAGCGTTATTCTCAACAATTAACATTCCCTTTGTCCATGTGTGTGATATCTTGGTCAATTATCCCCATCACCCTTACAGTATAAATTTCATCCTGTTTTATTTGTTGTGAACTATGTTTGTCTTTAGAGTCATCCAGATTCAAACCGTTGGCTCTATTCTCTCTCCACAGATGGTGTCAGACTTTGAGATTTTCCAGCATTTTGTGTTTCAGATTCCAGCATCTGCGGTATTTTGCTTTTGTATTATTATATGGGACAATATTTGCCATAGGTGAACGGTTGTGCTCATGATCCCATGCTGACGCTATAGTTCAGAAAGCCCACCAACACCTCTACATTCTCAGAAGACTAAGGAAATTTAGCACGTCAGCTACAAGTTTCACCAACTTTTACAGATGCACCATAGAAAGCATTTTTTCTAGTCGTATCACAGCTTGACATAGCTCCTGCTCTGCCCAAGACTGCAAGAAACTACAAAACGTTGTGAATGAAGCCCAATCCATCACACAAACCAGCTTCCCATCTACCGACTCTGTCTATACTTCCCACTGCTAGGCAAAGCAGCCAGAATAATTAAGAACCTCATGCACTCCGGGCATTCTCTCTTCTACCTTCTGTCAAGAAAAAGATATAAAAGTCTGAGATCATGTACCAACAGATTCAAGAACAGCTTCTTCCCTGCCGCTGTCTGACATTTGAATGGACTTACTTTGAATTAAGTTGATCTTCCTCTACACCCTAGCTATAACTGTAACAGTACATTCTTCACTCATTTTCTTCTCAATGAACGGTATGTTTTGTCTATATAGCATGCAAGAAACAATACTTTTCACTCTATGTTAATAGATGAACAATAATAAATCAAATCAAAGGCATACTGAATTTGGTGGCAACTCTGGCAGTTCCCCACGTACATTTGAATTAGTCAATCATAAGCTTACAGCTGTGGCCAGTTTGACAAAATAGATTTCAAAATTTATTAGGCTTGTTGCATAAAACTTCGACATCTTTACAAGTAATCCCTCCTGAATGTCTCAATTAAATTTTTTTTCCACCTGTCTGAGGCAGCACATTCCAGCGCCAAACCAATTGCCGTTAAGATGTTTTTTCTCATGCCGATATTGCTTCCTTTGCCAATTATCTTGAAGCTGTGTCCCCTCGTTATCCATCCTGTCATAATAGGAACAAATTTCTCTCTCTCCTCTATCCGGACCTATAGTAATTTAGAACACCCTTATCAAATTACCATTTAACCTTGTCTGCTGCAAGGAACACACCTCAACTTCTCCAATCTAGCTACATAATTGGATCAATTCTCACTAATCTTTTCCACACTCTCTCGAACGCCTTCACATATTTTCTAAAATGTGATCCTGGAACTGGACGCAATACTCCAGCTGAGGCTGAACCAGCCTTTGATACAAGTTTAACCATCTTGCTTTTGTAAGCTACGCCTTTATCGATAACCCACTCACCTGAAGTAGGGGCAGCCCTCCGAAAGCTCGTGATTCCAAATAAATTTGTTGAACTTTAGCCTGATGTTGTGACATTTCTTACTGTGCCTATTAATAAAGCCAAGAATGCTGTGCACTTTATTAACCACTTCCTCAATCTGCCCTCCCACCTTCAGTGACAAATAGGCTTACATTCGTCACAAATAGGCTTATATTCACATTGCAATGAAATTACTGTGAAATTCCCCAGTCGCCACACTCCAGTGCCTGTTCGGGTACACTGAGGGAGAAATTAGCGTGGCCAATCCACCTAACCATTATGTCATTCAGATTGTGGGAGGAAATCAGAGCATCCAGAGGAAACCCACGCAGACACGGGGAGAACATGCAGACTCAGCACAGTGACCCAAATTGCATATCAAACCTGCGTCACTGTGAGACAACAGTGCTAACTATTGTGGCCACCAGGCCATCCCATATTTATACACATACATGTACCCAATCTCCCCGATACCTGCATCCCTTTTAGAATTGTACCTTTTATTTTATACTATCTCTTTGCATCCTTCTTATCAACATCAATCTAAAAATGAAACAGCTTTAAATTTGGTTTGTTCCTTCTCATTCCATTTCACCAACCTATGTCCTTCAGAAATTTTATACTATCCTCTCCACAGCTCATAAAGCTTCCAACTTATGGCTCATCTGCAAATTTTGAAATTGGGTCCCATACACCAAGATTCACGTCATGTCGCACCAGGATCAGTGAGGGATTCAAAGCCAAATCCTGGAAAACGGCAACTTTTCTGCAGCAGGATAAACAACCACATCTGTTTATTTCCTGTCATTAAACCAGCATGGATTTGATAAGGAAAGCTGTATTTGGCAAACTGGCTGGAGTTTTTTTTTGATGAAGGAATAGGGAGGTTGATTAGGGTAATGCTTGTTGCTACAGTTCTCTTTAATTTTGCCCATAACTCTGTTTTCCAGCATATGATCAAATGCCTTTTTAAAATCCATGTAGGTCACATCAATAGCATTACTCTCATCAAGCTCCCTGTTCCCTCATCAAAAAAAACTCCAGCCAATTCACCAAACCCAGTTTTCCCTTATCAAATCCACGCTGGTTTTCTTGCATTTACCCAAATGACAGCTAATTTTGTCTTTTTTTTTTCCTAAGAGCTCCCATCACCATGGCTAAATTAACTACATGGTGGCACAGTGGTTTGCACTGCTGTGTCACAGCACCAGCGACTCCTATGTTCAGTTCTGACCTCAGGTAACTGTGTGGGGCTTGCATGTTCTCCCCATGTGTGTGTGGGTTTCCTCCCACAGTCTAAAAATGTGCAGGTTAGTGAATCCCACTAACTTAATCTACCAGCACTTGGCCCATAGCCCTGGGTGTTATGATATGCCAAGTGCTCATCCAGATCCAGATTTCCCCCTGATTAGTCTTGCTTACTCTGGACTCTTCCTTGTCTTTCTCCATAAATCACCTAAAATTTATGATAAAATGATTGCTGACCCTCAAATATTCCGCTGTCTTCGGTCTAAATTTTCTAATTTGTTTAAAAACAAACCCAAAATCTCCTTTGGACGACTGCTGAACTCAAAACAAGGAATGAGATATTCTGTTGCATATTGCTTCTTTTAGAATTTAATGCCATATATTTATTTTCTTTACTTGAAAAAAACCAATATTATTCAGAAATCAGCACCAATTTTCTCCACAGGTTGATGGCAAAGCATATTCAAGCTATAATCACCAAAAAACCTTTCAATTTGCCCAATTATTGACTGCAGTTGTAAGCAATAATACAAGGATCCAGTCACACTGAAATTGCAGACTTGCACAAGGGCAGTTAGCAGGCTAAAGCCACACTCGTGGCTGTATTGATGTAGGTTACACCACGGGGAAATCACAAAGGAGTTTTGTGTACAAATGTGTGGATGCATCTGTCCTCTATTAATACCAAGGAAATGCTGAACCATGAAGTTTTTAAAAAGTGCACAGCGGAATTCAATAACGGTCAAAAACCCATGACCCTGAATTCTGAATTATATCTGGCATTTTCTGCTTCAATAGACTTCCAGACTGCTTAACAACCACATTAAAATATCAATGTAAATACTACAGAAATGCCCAAACCATGACCTGCAAGCAAATTCTGACCATCAGCCTGCAAGCGCCATTCGCCATTGTCCACCCACAAGACAGTCAGATGATCCCAATTATCAAAGAATTTAGACAATGTGCCAGTTGTCTCCTGGAGTGTAAAACATGCCCAAGAGTGCTTCTTTTGTTTACTAACTCAAAATAATATGCATCCCTCATGCCACTTAATGTGTGGAGCAGTGCTGATTCCAGAAGAAAGGAATGCTGTGAAATACATTAGGACGAGAAATAAAAATATTCCTTCCGTCAATAGCAAAGCCAAATTTCACTTACATTATCCAGAAAACAAACCTGAGGAGACCTGCTAATAAAAGTAGACGTTTATCCAAATTGAATGACTTGTGGCGCACCTTATGTTGCTCCCACCTCGGGCAGTAAGAGTTATTCTCAAGATTGCAAACTCAATGGAATATAACAATATAAGAAATAGCACAATATGAATTTTAAAAACAGCACTTTTCCACATGTCAAACTTAATCCTTTTCCGAAGTTACTGCAACATGCATCACGTTGTTGTGTAATTAAACACTGAATAACGTATATGTCACATGACATTACTTGGATTTGGTGCTGGTATTGTAATTGTTCATTTCTGGCCCTTGGTAAATACCAGATGACCTGCCAGTGAAACATGGCTATTCCAAGCATTAAAAAGTGCCCAACATGAAAGAGGCATGCACCAAAATCCATGCCCCGCATTATCAGTTAATTTATTTATGATAGATAGACAGTTACATTTTGTCCAGAAAGTGCTACAAATGCAAGGGTATATCACACATGAGGGTCATGTTTTGCATTGTCTTATTAAAATCAAGGCAAAATAACAATGAAAAGTGACACATAACTTCCCGCTGGTTCTGTCAGGCACCAGATTGAAATGACCTGGCTCGAGCCAGGTGAAAATTTACTTCTATTCATATCCACCTGAACACAAAGGGAAGGACAGCTGTTTATGCTATTGAAAGCTTAATTGGTAGGATTTAATGCTCCCATAAGACACAAGAAAAATAAGCTATTTGGCCTATCGAGTCTGTTCTGCATTAAGATCATTACTGATCCTCCACTCCTCTTTTCCACCTTATCCCGACAATGCTGATTGCCTTACTGAATAAAACCTGCAGGTTTGTAGGCAGGGGGGTGCTGTAAAATTCTGCAGCTGGCCTTCTCACTGAGCTCTCACATAGCCTGACTGCTCCAGAACTTTATAGTGGAAAAGGTGAGGCTTAGGCCCTGCCCTCGTCATATCTAAGGTTCTTAATTGGCCAATTAAAAACCACCTAACTGCTTTTTTGCACTCGTCCTCAGTTTTCAGGCTGGTGGGAGGAATTGGGGTGAGTGTTGGATCACCCCATCACAACCCCTCTCCCATAATCTGCTCTAACCACCCTCTATGATTCAACTGCCGAACACTTCCTATAACTCATTTGATCACCTGCTTCCTTTCAATAAACCCTCTGACCACACCACTACCTCAATCCCCCTCACTTATTTCAATGGCTCCAGAGAGCGTTCAACTGTTATTCTGATGAGCTGCCTTGTTGTGAAAGCAGATTGCAAAACATACTCATTTATTCATTTTTTTTTTTTTAAATTCAATCATTTCTCTGCAACAATTGAATGAAGTAAAACTGTTCAGATACCACTTTGATGGGCCTCAACTGACCAAGTAGAAGCTTTAATACTTAAACTCATTAAAAGTTCCGTGGCAAATTGCATTTCTACATTAATTGTCCAACTTCGAGCTTTTTCACTGTTCTAGCCTGTAAGGATGTTTACACAATTAGCAACCAGTCTGCCCTCATGCCACCACAGTTCCCACCGTTACTCACCTGCAGACTGCACACGCAGTGTGGTTAGCTCAAGCTATATAGGTTACAGATTCCCCATCTTGGCTGATGCCAGGCCACTCGATTAAGCACAAAGTGTTGATAGTGAGGGCACACCCTGCAGAACACCTCATATACCCAAAACCAGAACCAGATGGCTGCTGGCAAACCCAACAGGTTCTGTCCAGCAGCCTTCCAAGGGCACAGGTGACCTGTGGAACCTCTACTTAACCCCAGAGCTACTACTAAATTGCAGCAGGATCAGGGAAAGCACGTGCCACTGGCTCATTAACAAGACTAATTCTCATCCTGCCACCAGTGGCTGGGAATACGGCATCTTTTCTGCCTCTCTGAAGTGGCGCGGTAGCACAGTGGTTAGCACTGCTGTTTCACAGCTCCAGGGACCTGGGTTCGATTCCCAGCTTGGGTCACTGTCTGTATGGAGTTTGCACGTTCTCATGTCTGCTTGGGTTTCCTCCAGATATTCCGGTTTCCTCCCAAAGATAAGCAGGCTAGCTTGATTGGCCTGCTAAAAAATTACCCCCTAGTGTCCCGAGATGTGTAGATTAGAGAGATTAGCAGGTAAAATTTGTAGGGATATAGGGGTAGGGCCTGGGTGGAATTGTGGTCAGTGCAAACTCAATGGGCCAATAGCCTCCTTCTGCACTGTAAGGTTTCTATGACTATGATTCTGACATAATCAGGGGAGGTTTTCCACTGCTGGGAAACAGGTGGAGGGGGGCACCATCCATAATTCAGTGCTCCTGGGTGCAATAGTGCCTGGCGCAAAAGTCTGAGGTCACATACCAACCGACTCAAGAATACCTTCCCTGTCGCTGTCAGACTTTTGAATGGACTTACCTTGCATTAATCTTTCTCTACACCCTAGCTATGACTGTAATATGCATTCTTCACTCTTTTGTTTCCTTCTCTGTGAATGGCATGCTTTGTCTGTATAGCATGTAAAAAACAATACTTTTCACTATGTGAATATATGTGACAATAATAAATCAAATCAAATCAAAGGGCTTCAGTCCTAGGTGACAGTAGTGTCAGAATAAAAGTAAAATGATCTGAGGGTGAACAATACAAGGGGCAGATTACCCTCCACAGGATGCAATTATGAGATTACTCAAGGCACTGCTCAGATCCATTCTGAAGTAGAATGTAAAATTCTAATTCCCGGCCTACAATGAGAATATCCCTGGTATTGTTAAGGGACAGTAAGAAATTTAACACCAGATTAAAGTCCAGCAGGTTTATTTGGAATCACAAAGCTCACAGCACTTACTCCTTCATCAGTTGAGTGGAAGTAGGTTCACAAACACAGCATGTATAGGCAAAGACAAATTGCAAGATAATTACAGATTGGAATGTGAAGAATAGTTGGAATGTGAGTCTTTACATGTAAAGACTTGATTCTAAGTACAAATAACGTGCGTGGAGTGAAGGATAATTTACAGGTTAAAGAGGTGTGAAACGTCTCAAGATAGGGCAGTTTGTAGGATTTTGCAAACCCAGGCAGTACGGTGTGGGTTACAACTAGTGTGCCAAGAACTCAAGATCCCAGTTGAGACCGTCCTCATGTGTACTGAACTTGGCCATCAGTTTCTGCTTGGCAATTCTGTGTTGTCATGTGCCTTGAAGGATGCTTACCTGAAGGAGAACACTTACGCCTTACTTTGGGTAAACATTCTCCAAGGCAGCCTCCCCTGTATTGTCTTTTCCCTGTATACATGCCGTGTTTATGAACCTATCTCCACTCATCTGATGAAGGAACAATGCTCTGAAAGCTCATGTACCTCCATTGCTTGGGGGGGGGGGGGGGGGGGGGTGCGGAATAGTGGTGGTGAATTTGGATAGTTTGGATTACACACTGAGTTTTGAAAAGAAGCTACAAGAAATTTAAGATGAGAGGTCACACAATACCAGGTTATGGTCCAACAGGTTTATTTGAAATCACAAGTTTTCAGAGTGCTGCTTCTTCATCAGGAAATTTAAGTGCTTTCACTGAAGATAAACACAATTAGAGGAAGACTCTGGAGGCACTGCATTGAGTTTCTGAGAGCTGTATTAAAAAATTGGATCTTAATATTGTGCTTGATGTAATCAAAAGCAAGGGGGGAGTAACAAGTACAATAAAGGAAAATTGTCATTTGCTGACCATAATCATATGGACAGCTACCTTGAAGAGCCAACACAAATTAAAATTATCGACAAGTTAAAAAGAAACTGGACAATATTTGGAACAGAAAACAATGGAAGAAACAGTACTGCATCCTATTTTTTCAAGTGCAGAACTGTTCAGATGGATCATAACATTTTCTTCAAGTGCCATACATTCCTAAACTGCCTATAATGTACGAAACAGCTGTCCAGGGTTTGTTGATAAAAGATTTGCATTAAAATTGGTAAAACAAAATCCAAACACGAGACCCAGTTATCTGCAGAAAGGACCAGACCATAACAATTAACAGTTGCAGTAGGCTATTTGGCCCATTAAGCCTACTCTGTCAATCAAACATCTACCATTTTGCATCATATCTCCATATCACTTAACTCCTTTAGCATCCAAAAATATCCACCTTGAATTTTTAAAAATTTTTTCACTGGACGTTGGCATCACTGGCAATGCCCGTGTTTGTTGCCAATCCCTAATTGCCCATTACAGATGGCAATTAAGAGACCACATTGATCTTTGTACTCCAGACCTTCAACAAAGAAAATTACAGCATAGAAACAGGCCATTCGGCCTTCCAAGCCTGCACCGATCAAATGTGGACTGGACTGGACCAGAGAAGGAGAGTGAACTCCCTTCTCTACAGGGCATTAGTGAACAAGGTGGGTTTTTATGGTAATGATTTCATGGTCATCATTACTAAGTTTTCGATTCTAGTTTGCATTCCTTCAATTTACCTTATATCACCTTCCATATTCAATATCTTCAACGTCTGCTAAGGAGAATCCCAAAACATCAAAGCCCTCGAGTGAAAATACTCCTTTACATCTCAACCCTAAATGGCTACCACCCCCCCCCCCGATTGAGGGGTAAATCTGCATTCTAGACTCTCCGTCCACAAGAAACACTTTTTCAGCATTTGTCCTGTCAAGTAAAGGGCAGACTCAGTAAGAATCTGGCAACACCAATTTTAAATCCAACCGATTTATTTGATAGTAAATCTGCGAGCTTTCGACTTTTCGTCTTCGTCAGGCAAATGCAGTGTTCTGGTCTGCAACAGCACACATATCAGCACAGACAGTCACAGATTGCTGATTAGAATGCAAATCCTTATACCTAACCTGCTATTCAAGTGTTAAAGTGGCAAACAATGTGAGTGAAGCATTGGTTAGAGAAATGTGTATTTTCTCCAGACAGCACAGTAAGTGACGTTTTTTGCTAACCCAGGCAAGTCATGGGGGTTACAGATAGTGTGACATGAAGCCAAGATCCCTGTTAAGACCGTCTTCATGTGTGCAGAACTTGGCTATCAGTAAAGGGTAGGACAGTGATTAGCACTGCTGCTCAAAGCACCAGTGATGCAAGTTCAATTTCTGCCGTGAGTCACTATCTGCACGTTTTCCTCGTGACTGCATGGTTTCCTCCCACACTCCAAAGATGTATAGGTTAGGTGGATTGGCCATGGTAAATCGTTCCTTAGTGTCTCAAGATGTATAGGTATAGATAGATTAGCCAAGTTAAATGTGCAGAGTTACAGGGATAGGGCCAGGGTAAGACACACTGTCAGAGGGTCAGTGCAGACTCAATGGGCTGAATGGCTTTCTTGTGCACTGCAGGGATTCTATGAGGCCCTGTAAAATGTTATATATTTTGGTCGGATTGCCTTTTACTCTTCTAACGTTTTACTCTTCTAAATTCCAGAAATGACAGGCCTAGACTATTCAATTTCTCTCGTGCGACAATCTACTCAGCTCATAAAAATACTTAACCTTACTCAAATTTCTTTCAAACTGTATAAATATTGCAAGACTTCAAAAATTCTTCAGGTCTTTATTGCATTAAACAATTGTTGCTTCAGAAATGATCTGTTAGGATCACTGGTAAAATTACAATGACCCGAGACAGAAATTCTGACAACTGGTTCTCTTGACCCAGCATGTTTACTATAGCTAGGCATCTTTTATTTATAATGCTAAATAATAATTCAGTTGTAAGACATTCCTCCACC
Source organism: Sphyrna mokarran (assembly GCA_024679065.1). Lineage (NCBI taxonomy): Eukaryota > Metazoa > Chordata > Chondrichthyes > Carcharhiniformes > Carcharhinidae > Sphyrna > Sphyrna mokarran. The sequence continues at coordinate 28,743,217 of JAGIQG010000006.1, read as the reverse complement.
TCAAGTGTGGTATCAGCAGTTTCATAAGGTCATATGAATTGCATTTCCACCAACAGAAACAATAGCAGTAATTAAAGCTGAATAATTTTACACTTGCGCGACTCAAAATGAAGCTGCCTTTCTTCTTACAACACTTCAAATGTGAATGATTTCTCAATTAGACAAATGGTCAGTAATAAACTGCTTTTGCATTTCTTAACTTTTGAAATGCATCAACGTCAATATTTTAGCCATTTATGTTTCTTTTGCCAATTCACAAACCTGTTCATAGAATAAACCACAGCAAAACAAAAGTTAAATTGACCGAGGTGAGGAAGCGTGGTTTACTGTTACAACCAATCTCTTCAAAAACCAGATAAAAAGTTAGTTTTCATATGACCTCTTTTTTTGGCCCCATCTAATCCTTATCATTGTTTCGATGCCATTACTCATGATCCAGTATATTGCATCTCTCAATCATGTCAGTCAATACTTCAGCACAAGATATTAATTAAGATGGTTCAAAAGCACAGATAAGAAATGGTTGCCATTAATTAAAAATGGAGCTTCTAAAATATCTTTAAATTCAATTCTTTCCACAGGTTATTGTAGAACACGACTACTTTTATTTACATATGCTGAATTCTTTTCATGACGTGTATTATTTTCTTTCTGAACAATATTAGAGTCAGAGAGGTTTACAGCATGGAAACAGGTCCTTCGGCCCAACTTGTCCATGCCACCCTTTCTTTTTTAAGACCCTAAGTTAATTTCAATTGCTCGCATTTGGCCCATCTCCCTCTATACCCATGTAACCATCTAAATGCTTTTTAAAAGATAAAATTGTATCCACCTCTACTACTACCTCTGGCAGCTTGTTCCAGAAATTCATCACCCTCTACATGACATTTATACTTCTCCCGTCACCTTAAACCTATGCCCTCTAGTTTTAGACTCCACTATCTTCGGAAAAAGATATTGACTATCTATCGAGTCTATGTCCCTCTTTATAGGCCTCTATAAGATCATCCCTCAGCCTCCAATGCTCCAGAGAAAATAAGTCCTGGTCTATTCAGCCTCACCTTATAACTCAATCCATCAAGCCCTGTAGCTTCTTAGTAAATCTTTTCTGCACTCTTTCCATAATAATATCCTTTCTATAATAGGGTGACCAGAACTGTACATAGTTCTCCAAGTGTGGCCGCACCAATGTCTTGTACAACTTCAACAAGACATCCCAACTCCTGTATTCAATATTCTGACCGATGAAACCAAGCATGCTGAATGCTCTCTTCATCTCTCTGTCCACCTGTGACTCCGTTTTCAAACAGCTATGAACATGCACCCCTCGATCTTTTTGTTCTGTAACTCTCTCCAGTGCCCTACCATTAATTGAATAAATCTTGCCCTGGTTCAATCTACCAAAATGCATTTGTCTAATTTAAGCACCATCTGCCATTCATTAGCCTACTGGGCCAATTGATGATAATCCTGTTGCAATTGGAGATAACTTTCTTCACTGTCCACTATGCCACCAGTGTCATCTGCAAACTTACTAACCATGCTTCCTATATTCGCATCCAAATCGTTAATATAAATGACAAATAACAGCAGACCCAGCACTGAGCCCTGAGGCACACCGCTGGTCACAGGTCTCCAGTTTGAAAAATAACTCTCTGCAACCATCCCTGGAAGTCTTGGAAGAAACGGTTAAGAATGGGCAGCACTTTAACAACAGGACGAGTTGTAGCCGGCCTGTTCATAAAATCCTACAGTGCAGGAGGTCACCATTCAGTCCATCGAGTCTGTACTTCTGTTCAGGTGGATCTGTCACATGAACTCTATTTTCTAACTAAGATAGACTGGCTTCCTTTCCTGAAACAAGAAAGCTTTATTTTTTAAAACATTATCAGATCTTATGTCTGCATTTTTGTTTTTATTTGGTTTCCGCAGGTCATTTATTTTTAAATCCACTATAATTTTTCTTTTAAAACTCGCTGCCTGTCGACAGCAAACCCCCATCCGCAGGTTCCCAGTGGCAGGGCAAAGCACACAGCAGGAAATCCCATTGACAGCCAATGGCAGGCTGCCTCCACCACTGCAAAACATGCCAAGAGGTGCGGAAAATCCTATCCATGGCAGACAATTTTGCCGCAATCACCTCCAGCATAGAGGGTGATGTGACCCCAAAATCTCAAGTGTCAAGAAATGGGATTATCGCCGGTGAGATCTCTTTTCCCACTTTCCCAGCCTCTCTCAGGTGATGTGCTGAGGTTCACAGCCCCATTTAAATGCAGTTTAATGAATTTACAGATTAAGGATCTACACCCCAAATGATTTGCAACCTCTTCCACCCCTCCATTTATAGAATCAGTGAAATCACAGCACTACTGGAGACCATTCAGCCCATCATGTCTACACCAACTTTCTACAAGAGACAATTACCCCAGTGCTGTTTCTCCATCTTTACCCCATTAACACAGCAAGCCTTTTTCTTCAGCTGTCCAGTTCTTTTTTGAATGGTCCTTCAGCACACTCTTAGGTAGTGCATTCCAGACCCTAATCACTCGCTGTGCAGAATTCATTTCTCTCATGTTGCCTCTTTCATTAGTCACCTCATCCTCGTATCCTCTAATTTTCTTTGTTCTTAGCTAAACACCATTCCCTTCAGTCCTCCAATTTACCTCAAGTCCCAAAACAGAACAATCTCGTAAACTTTGCACTTGTAACAACATACATATATCTAACATATAAATGTTTACGTCAAAAGTTTCCACTGTAGATGGTGACATTAGAATTGTTGAAGATTAGGATTTTGTGGGTAGGAAATATCTGCTGTACTCTACTATACTTAAGTTGCCTGAATTGAATTAAAATAATGTTAAAAGCTTGTTCCAGAGAGCCACTTAATATCTGAAGCCTGCAGCTAAATTATGACCGTCGACATTGAAAATTGAAATGGGACAAGTTGACACAGGATTATACAATGGTCAGCAGGGAATTCGGATAAAATATTGTTCAGCCTTGCTGGAAGGCTGAAGTTGTAAATTAACTCCCAGCACTCTGGATGGACCACACCTTGAGTTTTATGTTGGGTTCTGATAATCAGGACACAAACGAGACTTTCAATTCAGCCAAGTGTCATGAGATCGACCTCTAGTGTCAAACATTTGAAGTATGTCAAAACACAAGTAAAATATGGGCTTTTACATCCTGAAAAGCAGCGAGTGAGATAGGTAATCTTCAGATTAACTGGTCGTCCATCTCACTGCTATTTTTGGAATACTGCTCATGACAAATGGGATCGGCTTTTTGCAGTCAATTCACTTCAAGCAAGTCATGAAGTTCAATAAGCAATTTGGCATGTTTGAGGTTCAGAATGCAGCACGATGCAGATTGATGAAAAATGCGAGATAGGATCATCTATACTTAGCATGGGGATCAGCTTTCCCATGGTAAATGCAGATAAAGAAACCTATTAGTACAATCTTTATTCAAAATCCAGAAAGCTCCTGCAATCTCATGAAACATCCCGCCATTTCTTCAATAATTCCAGGAGTTCTGCTTTCGCCACTCTATTTATTCCATCTGTTACTTGAAGTAATTTTCTACATCTACTTTTTATAATCTTATACACTCCAAGATTACCTCTCAATCACTTCAAACATGAAAGAGCCCATATTTCATTCATGTCTCATTGTACGTCAAATGTTTGACACCAGAGGTCAGTCTCATGATTCTTACTTGGACTGCGAGTCTCATTTGTGACCAAACTGTCAGAACTCAACATAAAACTTAAGGTGTGGTCTATCCAAAACATTGGAAGCTAATTTACAACTTTAGCCTTTCAATCAGTCTTGAATATATTTCATCAAAATTCACCCACCCCTCCCCACCCTGACCATTGTATAATCTTGTCTCAACATTTCCCAATTGATTTTTCAAGGTTAATTGTCACAATTTATCTATAGAGCTCCAGGTGCTAAGCCGCTCTCTGAAGATTTTAACATCACTCTCTTAATTCAATTGATGCAAATTATGAATACAGCATTAACGCTAGATTTTATAGTGCTGCCCACAAAGCCTTAATCTGGCAACAATTCTAATGTCAAAATTTACAGCGGAAATTGACATTAACATTTGTAATTGGATATATGTAAGTAAATATTATTTATCATTGGAACGTATGATGTAAACAGTGGCTAGTCACCAAGTTTGTGTAGACTTTCAACACTAGATGGTGATGTAGCATTGGTCTTTCCATCACTGAACTCCTCACTCAAATAGCTTTACACAGGTCTCATTTTAGAATTCCTACAATATAGGAGGCCACTCGGCCCATCAAGTTTGCACTGACTCAGCATCTTACCCAGCCTGATCCCCGGAATACTAATACACCTAACCTTCACAATTTGGGACCCTAAGGGGAATTTAACAAAGCCAATCCACCTAACCAGCATATCTTTGAACCGTGGGAGGAAACCACAGCACCCGGAAGAAACCCATACAGACACAGGGAGGATGTGTAAATTCCACATATACACTGATCACAAGGCCAGAATTGAATCTGGGAACCTGGAGCAATCAAGCAGCAGTGTTAAACACTGTGCCATCCTAACTACAACATTAGCTTCCAAAACATATCATTAAATTGCTGTAAATTTTTGACATTTGACAGTTTCTGGTATTGCCTGGCTTACTGATGTACATTTTGGCAATTTCCCCCACCCTAGTTATGTGATTTCTACACCTTTTGTGCTTTGGGCTGGTGATCCTGCAGGTCAGTGCACCCGTGGCTATTTTTCAATACAGCCTCATTTGAGCACTTGAGAATTCATGCAATCCCAGATATCACAAAAATCAAAACAATAATATTGCAACATTGTAGCACTCAATATATAATAAGTTCTTGTACTCTTGAGCAACATGTAAAATATCAATTTTTTTTAAAAAAGATCAGTGTTTTTGAAATGCCTTGCAAAATTATTTTATGTACTCACTAGTACAGTATGGGGTTGTGGAGATAGGGATTGGTGTCAGTGCAGACTTGATGGGCCAGGTGAGTTCATTTTGCACTGCAGGGTTTTTATGATTATTTCATTAGTCATTGCTGAACCTTAGCTTGGAAGAACCTAGGTGGAGTGTCTCAAAATTGCTGACCTTCAGCTCAGGTAGTACCACCACATCACAGCAAGGCACAGTCAGGCTGCAACTCAACAGCAGCTGGCTTTGCGACTCAGTGAAACAGCCATGGGTAGGAGCCTCATGGTGCAAAGAGGTTTGTTGCAAGATAAGCAGGACAAGGGCCGGGTTGAATACTGCCTGGGTCCCGGTATCAGTACTGGCGCAGACATGAAGGAGGGACAGCTTGCAACCCCACTTGGGGCCATGATCCACGGTTTGGGAACTGCTAACGTAGGCTTCATTTGCTCTGCAGCCACCAATTTTAAGCTCTCTTCACTGAACACACTCAATTCACTAGTAATATCTTTTTTTCAGAGACAAAGAGGCTTCAACCCCAACACTGGGAACATGCATTTCCCTGTTGCAATTCACAAAAAAAACACTTCTTCATACCATAAGCTAAACTACAGCACAAACAGGCCCTTTGGCTCACAAGTTGCGCCGATGATATCCATACTTACTAGACTTACCTATAACCCTCAATTCTATTAAGTTCCATGTACTCATCCAGCAGTCTCTTGAAAGACCCTATCGAATTTGCCTCCACTGCCACCAATGGCAGCTGATTCCACTCACTCACCACCTTCAGTGAAAAATTTACCTCCCAATATCTCCTCTGTACTTATTCCCCAGGGCCTTAAACCTGCGTCCTCTTGTAGCAACCATTCCAGCTTTGGAAAAAGCCTCTGAGAATCCATTCGATCTATACCTCTCAACATCTTATACACTTCTATCAGGTCACCTCTCATCCTACATCTCTCTAAGGAGAAAAGACCGAGCTCCCTCAATCTATCCTCATAAGGTATGCCATTCAATCCAGGCAACATCCATGTAAATCTCCTCTACACCCTTTCAATAGCTTCCACATCCTTCTTGTGATGAGGCGACCAGAATTGAGCACAGTATTCCAAGAGATGTCTGACTAGAGTCTTATAAAGCTGCAACATTATCTCCTGCCTCCTAAACTCAATCCCTCGATTGATGAAAGCCAGTACACCATATGACTTCTTAATTTTGGTCTGTCCTTTTTAAAATTCATAGATGTCACTGGCTGGTCAGCAGATGTTGTCCATCCACCGTTGCCCTTGAACCGAGTGTCTCACTAGGCCATCTCAGAGATCAGCTGAGAGTCAACCATATTGCTGTGGCTCTGATGTCACACGTAGGTCAGACCGGGAAAGGATGGCAGATTTCCTTTCCTAAAGGATGTTAGTGAACCAAATGGGTTTTTTCTGACAATCAACAATGGTTTCATGATCATCAGTAGATTCTTAATTCCAGATATTTTTATTGAGTTCAAATTTCACCATCTACCGTGGTGGGATTCGAACACAGTCCCCAGAATGAGCTGAGTTTCTGGATTAAGAGGCTAGCAATAACACCACTAGGCCATCACCTCTCCAAGACCATCTACTCGAGTTCAAATTTTTGCTTCTCCCTTCAGCTCAATAAACTTCATTTTCTTTTTAAAAAAACTGCCAAGTAACGACAGCCAATGATCATAGAATCCTATTGTGTTGAAGGAGGCCATTTGGTCCGTCAAGTCTGCACTGACCACAATCCCACCAAGGCCCTATCCCCATTACACCATGCATTTATCCTAGCTAGGCACCCTGATACTAACAGGCAATTTAGCATGGCCAAACCATTTAACCCACACACTTTTGGTCTATGAGAGGAAACCCATGCTGACACAGGAAGAATGTGCAAACTTCACACAGATAGTTTCCCAAACTGGGAATTTAACGCAGGCTTCTGGAGCTGAGAGGCAGCTAACCACTATGCCACGTCGCCTGTGACTGGTGGTGATTTAACCTGCGGATCACCACAGCTCAGGCAAAGGTGAGAAGGCAGACTCTTCATGAATAACCTCAGATGGTATGGGAATTGAACCCTTGTTGTTGGCATTGCTCTTATCACTAACTAGCAGTCCAGCCAACTGAGCTAAGCCAACCCTCAGATCGGTGAAAGGAATCAATTTCACTTTTGACAGCACCATGTGCTTTTTTTTAAAATTTTTCTTCATTCATTCTCACAACACACTCCCATCCCTCAGGTGCCGTGAGACTGTAGTCATGGAGCATTGCCTCCTGTTTGATAACTGACTTGTGAACTAATTTTTAAAAACTGGTTTTCGAGATTCAAACACGTCAGGTGTTTATTTCATTCATGAGTTGGTGATGTTCCTGGCAATGCCAACATTTATTGGGGTGATGATTAGCTGTTTGCTCCAATTCTGTAGTGCATATGGTCTAGGTACAAAGAAAGCTGTTTAACAGGGGAGCATGGGACTGGAAAATTAGATAAGTACATTAGGTTCCTTTCCACAAGGACATTCGCAAACCTGTTGGGCTATTATCACAGTCAACTTTCCTATTCCAACTCATTTACAGATTTTAATATAATTTAGGAATTCAAATTTTCACAACAGGAATTGAATTTCTGTTCTCTGGAACATTACTGCAGGCGTTTGGTTTACTAATTCAGCAACCTAATCACAGTCTTGCCCTCTCCCATAAATTCATGAATTTGCAGACAAGCCTGTTGTATAAAACTTACTTTTTTATTTCACTAACACATTTACTCAAACCCATTTAATGAAAAAGCCAACTCCATTGTCATCAATTACCCAATACTGTAATTTATTCACTTAAATCTATAGGAATAGGACCAACTGTACAATCAAATAAATTTGCAAACCCAGTTCATTCTGTAGCCAAAGCCATTACCATCAAATCACCACTACTTTTATTTAGCTTCCATCTTTCGGGTTCCCATCCGCATTGCAATGGAAGAAATATTTATAAATGATGATGCCCATGGAAGACTTCTACAGAAAATGCAGATGTGTGGAATAGAGGGTGATTTAGCAAATTGGATTAGAAATTGGCTGGCAGATAGAAGACAGAGGGTGGTGGTTGATGGGAGATTTCATCGTGGAGTTCGGTGACGAGTGTGTGCCTCAGGGGTCTGTTTTGGGGCCCCTGCTGTTTGTAATTTTTATAAATGATCTGGATGAGGGTATTGAGGGATGGATCAGTAAATTGCAGATGATACTAAAGTTGGTGGGTGGTAGATAGTGAAGAGGGGTGTTTTAGTTTCAGAGTGACTTGACAAGTTGCAGAGCTGGGCCGAGAGGTGGCAAATGGAGTTTATGTGGAAAGTGTGAGGTAATGCACTTTGCAGGAACAATAAATGTGTAGAGTATAGGCTAATGGTAGGGCTCTTAATAGTGTTGAGGAACAGAGGATCTTGGTGTATGTGTCAATAGATCCTGAAAGTAGGCAGTCAAGTGGATAAAGTTGTTAAGAAGGCTATGGAGTCTTAGCTTTTATTGGTAGGGGTTGATTTAGGACCGCAGCATCATGTTGCACTGTACAAAACTCTAGTGCGGCCGCACTTGGAGTATTGTGTGCAGTTCTGGTCCCACATTTAAGAAAGATGTGGAGGCATGGAGAGGGACAGAGGAGGTTTACAGGATGTGCCTGGTATGGAGGGCAGGTCTATGAGAGAGGTGAGGATTTGAGGTGTTTTCGTTAGAAAGGAGGGGCTAAGGGGGCATGAACATATAAGAATTAGAGGTTTGGATAGGGTGGACAGTGATAGCCTTTTTCAGGATGAAAAAGCTAGCACGAGGGGACACACTTTAAATTAAGGGGTATAGTTATAGACGGATATCAGAGGTAGGTTCTTACCAAGAGTGATTAGGGAGTGGAATGCCCTGCCTGCAGCGTTGTGATGGCCAAGTTTGTGGCGTTTAAGAGGTTAGTGATAAGTATATGGGAGAAGGGATGGTTTAGTTAGGAGGGGCATTGCTTTTTATTTTGGTCGGCACAACATCGAAGGCCGAAGGGCCTGTTCTGTGCTGTATTGTTCTATGTTCTATGCTTTTCACTTTCAGAACTTACTGCAGTCAAGATTAATAAAGGAAGGACTATTACATTTCTAACAGGTGGTCAATTTTATAGGTCAAACAGATCTGCTGACTTTTCCTCGCCTCCACATACTCCCTGGATTACATTCCATCAAAAAGGTTCAAATGGCGGTCTAGGCCAAAGCTCCAACTTGGCTTGTCTGACTGATACTCCTGCAGTACAAAGAGTAAAGAACAAAACAGCACGGGAAACAGGCCCTTCGGCCCAACAAGCCCGCGCTGCCACTCCGATGTTCCCACCTCTACCTGTGATCCCGTCTTATTCATGGATTTGTCAAGATGCCCATTAAAAGTCACCACCGTATCGGCTTCCACTACCTCCTCTGGCAACAAGTTCCAGTCCCAATGCACACTGCGTAAAAGATCTGTCTTGTACATCTCTTTTAAACCCTACTCCTCGCATCTTAAACCTGTGCCCCCAAGTAATTGACTTTTGCATCCTGGAAAATAGCTTCTGACTATCACTCTGTCCATGCCTCTCACCATCTTGTAGACTTCTATCAAATAGCCTCTCAACCTCTGTCATTCCGGTAAGAATACATCAAGTTTCTCCAGCTTCTCCACATAGTTAATGCCCTCTATACCAAGCAACATCCTGGTAAATCTTTTTTGTACTTTCTCTAAAGCCTCCACATCTTTCCGGTAGCGTGGCGACCAGAATTGAACACTATATTCCATGTGCGGCCTAACTAAGCTTCTATAAAGCTGCAACATGACATGCCAATTTTTAAACTGTGTCCCGGCCGATGAAGGTAAGCATGCTGTATGTCTTCTTGACTACCTTCTCCACCTGCATTGTCACTTTCAGTGACCTGTGTATCTGTACACCCAGATCCCTTTGTCTATCAATACTCTTAAGGGTTCTGCCATTTACTGTATATTTCACATCTGCAGATGGGAAATAAGAGGGGCAAAAGATAGATGCCTGGGGGACACCCATTCAGGGGCTTTGGAGAGGAAAGGGGGATTGGAGATGGGGTGGTAGCCAAAGACTGTGGGGTGGAGTGTTTTTTTAGGACAGGTGTTGACAGTGGATTTGAAAGGTGGGGGACAATGCCAGAGGATAGAGAGAACCATCAACAATATCACCTAATGTGTGGAAGGTGGGTGATCAGTAGTTTATGGAGAATAGGGTTGATGGAGCACAAGGTGGGTCTCGTGGACAAGTTGCAGAGGGTATGAAGGAAGGTAGAGAAACTGGAGGAAACTATGGGTTCTGGGCTTGGGCAAGATGGAATTTTAGATATGGTTTGTTCCGGTGGGCAAGTGAAAGAGAGGGAAACAGCAGAGGCAGCTGATCAGATTGTCCCAATCTTACCAAGAAGCTCCATGAGCTCCTCACACTTGGAGATGACGATGGAAGAGACAAGGGAGTGTGAGATTCTTCAAAAGGAAATAACGTACGTTGAAATATTAAACACAGTTAAACACAAAGCTAATTTATTGAAATTACTTGTGAATTCGCTGGGGTCCCCGCAAGTTGAACGACTGAGTGTATCTCCTCGCACATGTGGGAGGAATGAACGGCCTCTCTCCAGTGCGAACCCGCCGGTGCGCCAGCAGGGAGGACGACTGAGTGAATCCCCTTCCACACCGGGAACAGGTGCACGGCTTCCCCCCCGTGCGAACCCGCTGGTGCACAGCGAGGTCAGATGATGTCCTGAACCCAGACCCACAGTGAGAGCACCTGAATGGTTTCTCCTCAGTGTGGAGACGTTGATGGCGCATTAGTTCCCCAGAACTTTTAAAGCACTTCTCACATTCTGGGCATTTAAAAGGTCTCTGCTCAGCGTGAACACGTTGATGGTGGAGCAGTTGTTGAGAACTTTTGTAGCATTTTTTGCAGTCTGGACATTGAAATGGCCTCAGTATCAAAGTAGTAATTTTCAAATCAGCTAATCAATTATAAAAAGAAATCCATGGTCACACCACTGACTGATGTCGTAAGATCATTTTTTTGACGGCAAGGTATGATAACTGTTTTGTGAAATATATTCCGCAGAACTACATTCTTAATTATATTTCTCCACTATTATTTTATTAAAGATCTTCCTTCTGCAGTTCAGTTTTATTTAATAAAAACTGTTAGAATGAAGAATGAGGCAAATTTAAATTTAAATGGGTCATAACAGCCATTAGAAAGCAACTGCAAAATCCATCATATACAAACACCAATAAAATAGTTTGGTCTGATAACCACTTTAGAAAAATGTTTGTAAGGCAACAACACCTGAAAAGTAAAATAGTAAATATCACTGTAATGTGGCAGACAATTTTTTTGTGTAACAGTAATTTCGTTCTGATTATTAATTATCTGATATGAAGGAGTGACTAAAAAGTAGAAAATACCCAGTCAACTTCTTCAATTCATGGTGCCTTCAAAGGGACCTTTCAATTTAATTTAGAAACAGAGCAGGTTTCAGATCAGGGCTCACTCACACTATTTGCTGTGTATATTAATCATGCAAAGGCAGCTTGCCCACCCAGCAAAGTGACATGTGTGCCGTCCTTCTTAGAGCATTCTAATTCTTTTAAAGAGCAAATAACAGAAAAGCCTTATTGTGTGCATTATTCCTTCAACAGCCTTAGGGATCCAAGGCAGTTGCTTGTTCATACAAACCAACATGATTCATCTATTGAGATTCTCTGCTGGTTTACTCGGTAACAAAATATAACAAATAAGTAATAATACAGAGATACAATATATTCCCACAGGTTATTCTTTCAAAGCGCCAAAGCTTATTAGAAGATTCACATTTCATATTGCCGCAGAAGTTCCTGACTGGAATGCATTGTGTGATAGCCTGCAACACTGACAGGGTTGCATTCATTAACTGTAGCTCTGCTCCTTACAGAATGCAATATCACATATTACACACGAAAGCTCAAGACCTCAGAGGTTCTCAATTAAATCCATCAATGTTTTTCCTCCTCCAATCAACAGAATACAAATCCACTTTTAATTTCTAGCCGCAGCTGATACTCAAATAAATAGGTGTTGTTTTAATCTCCCAAACAAAGGTAATAACACAATGGAACTGAATTATAGATGCTTCAATATGATTGCTATTGTTTCAAATAGAGGACTCAAGGTAGGTTATCCTCCAAGCATCTGCAGGAATCAAGATAATTAGTAATTAACTAAAATTATTATATTTATTATAACTAACTTATAATTGGCAATTCGTGTCAAAGGCAGAGTACATCTAAACTTATTTTAAAATTGAAAGATTTGAATACATTATCATGCTCTAGATATAGACCGGTAACTTTTATTTTCCCTAAAGGAACCACAAATCCCAGTTATTTACTAGAAGGAAGAAGTCACAAGATTCCACAATTTAAAATGGAAGACTTCTTATTGTACAAGAGTCAAAAAAAGCAAACACTAACTTTTTTTAAAATAACATGCTAACATTAATTGTTTTGCCAGAAAGCAAGATCTGTGTGGCTTCCAGCATGGCAATTCCATTTGTGATCACCCTGCCTACGTTGTGTTCACTGGAATTCTGCTCCTAAATGAGCAATGGTTTGGACACCAACAAAACTGTAAAAGAGGATCTGCTCCCAAAAACATCTAAACAATCCACCACTGTATTGAGTGCTGCTAAAAACATTAAAAAGAGAGACTTGCACTTTTATAGTGTTTTTCACATCTTAAAGCAATTTACAGCAAAGTACTTTTGAGATGCAGTTACTGCTGGAATGTGGGAAATACAGGATCCAATTTGACTCTGGCAAGATTCCACAAACTGCATTGTGATGATAGCTAGATTATCGATTTTCATGATGCTGTTTGGGGGGGGCGGGTGAAGGATATTGGTCAGGATACCAAGTTGTAAGTTAGAAGCAATAATGGGCCGCCAGTCCTTGAGCCTGCTTTGCCATTCAATAAATCATGGCTGAACTGAGAGTGGCCTCAATTCCACAATTTTGCCTACCTCTGACTCCCTCATTAGTCAAGAATTAATTTAGCTCAATCTTAAAAATATCCATTCACCCTGTACCCACTGCTCTCCGAGTTCCAAAGATTCGCACCCTCTGACAAAATACTTCCTTCTCACTTCTCTCAAATAGAAGACTCCTTACTTCTTAAATTGTGTCCCCTAGTTCTGGTCTCTCCCACAGGGGAGAGCATTCTTTCAGTATCCATCCTGTCAAGTCCACTGGGATCAGGGTTAACTCCCCCTGCTCTATTTTGAAATATTACAATGGAGTTGCTAACATCCACCTGACAGCTTGATGAGGACCACTTGCTTAAATCTCATCAGAAGGTCAGCACCCTCAACACTCCCTCGGTACTGCATCGGAGGACAGTCTCTATTTGTGGGTAAAAGTGCTGGAACAAACTTAGACCTGGGATCTTATGACTCAGAAGAGAAGGCAACTGACACACAGTGGCGAATCAATCTTTTCACAAATAATTCCATCCATACTGTAGCAGACTGATCATACTCTAACATTTACACAGCACTTTCACGATAGAAAATCATCTCATCGCAGAAAGGAAGAAATAAAATGCCAGTAAATGTTTGAGAGGTGAATGCAGGGTCTCTCGTGAGATGAGTTTCGAAATGTTTATAAATAAATAGAGAAAGGAGAAACAAGAATGTGGAACAAGAGTTCCAACGAATAACCCTTTAAGATCAAAGATAGATGAGATCAATATCAAAAGATTGTAGATTGGAATAGGTACAAAGCCGGAGAGAATTGGAGAGTTCAGGGCAGAAAGGTCTATAGCTGAGGATTTTAAATTCGATTTGATTGGGATGGAGAGCCTATAAGGATCATGGGTAAGCAGGGAGCAGCATTTCAGATGACCTAACCTTACAAAGAACATTGCATTCGGCGCAGACGCGATGGACCAAATGGCCTCCTTCTGCACTGTCAGGATTCTATGACAAATCAAATTTCAAGTTCTTGAAGGAATGGGTAAATGATTGAGGAGCAATGAGGCAAAAGGTTGACGTGAGACGTGAAAGCAGTGTTAGTCAAACAGAAAGCAGAGGTAGCACGGAATCTGACTTAACCAACTGGTGGAAATGGAAGAAATGAAAGAAATGAAACCTGATAGTCTGATAGTGAGTGTCCCAGTCTGCAAGCTCTTCATTCCTCACATACCTCAACGTGTAAAGATCAAGGGTCATCACACCGTCTCCCATTCAAGTCATTCTTCCCTATGACAACTGATCTTATTACCCCTCAGTGACTTGACACTGAATGCAGCTAAGCGAAGCACAATTACATCCTGTTGATAAAGCGCTATCTTTCCTGTAGGCTCCCTCGTCAACATTGATAATTCATCCGACATGGTCACCAGTGAACATCCTGAACGAAATTCCCCTAACTGTGACTGTCCTGTCGGGAGGGGACGGGCAATATTTCTAGCTGCGGAGGCCAGGAGGAAACCACGCCATATCTTCCTGCCCTGACCTCGTTACTTACGTATCCAGGCGTTGAGCACAGGTATATGATAAAGGGTAGACCTATTAAGAGTATAGAAACGCAGAGGGACCTGGGGGTGCAGGTGCACAAGTCTCTGAAGGTGGCAGAGCAAGTGGAGAAGGTTGTGAAGAAAGTATATAGTATGCAAGCCTTTATAGGAAGGGGTATAGAGGACAAGAGCTGGCCTTTAATGTTGCAGTTGTATAAAACGTTGATCAGACCTCATTTGGAATACTGCGTCCAGTTCTGGTCGCCCTACTACCAGAAGTACGTGGAGACTCTGGAGAGAGTACAGAGGAGGTTTACCAGGATGCTGTCTGGTATGGAAGATCTGAGTTACGAGGAGAGGTTAGGCAAATTGGGACTGTTTTCCTTAGAAAGACGTAGACTTAGAGGAGATCTAACAGAGGTGTACAAGATTATGAGGGGTATGAGCCAGGGCAGGTGGTTGACGTCGAAGTAGGAGAGCATGTGTCAAATAGTGATCACAACTCTGTCTGTTTTAGGATATTAATGGAAAAGGATGAGACCTGCCCAAAAGGGAAGGTATTTAACTGGGGGAGGGCTAGATACAGCCAGATTAGGCAAGATCTTAAAGATACCAACTGGGATAAGCTTTTCAAGGGCAGGTCGACGAGGTACATGTGGGAGTCTTTCAAGGGAAAACTAAATTCTCTGCAGGAAAGATACGTGCCGGCAAGGAGGAAGGATGGGAAAGGTAGGATTAGAGAACCGTGGCTTACCAGGGATATTGAGGACTTGATCAGGGAGAAGCGAGAGGCTTACATTAGATCTAGGCAACTGGGGACTGAGACAGCGCTGGAAGCTTATAGAGAGTGTAGACGGGATCTTAAAAGGGGTGTTAGAAAGGCAAAAAGGGGCCACGAAGTGGCTCTGGCAGGTAGGATTAAGGAAAATCCAAAGGCATTTTACTCCTATGTAAGGAGCAAAAGGATGGTTAGAGGGAAGATTGGACCTCTCAGGGACAGAGGAGGGGAACTATGCTTAGAGCCTGAGGGAATGGGGGAGATCCTGAATGAATACTTTGCGTCAGTATTCACGCAGGAGACTGGCCGGATATCTGTTGCTGATGTTGACAAAGTTGAAGATCGGTTGAGGAAAATAAAGATTACGAGGAAAGAGGTGTTGGGGCTGTTAGGCAGCTTAAAGACATATAAAGCTCCGGGGCCTGATGGCATTTACCCCAGCCTGCTAAGGGAGTTGAGGGAAGACCTAGCTGGGCCTCTGACGCAAATCTTTGTCTCTTCCTTGGACACAGGTGAGGTCCCAGAGGAGTGGAGGATAGCAAATGTAGTACCGTTGTTTAAAAAAGGTCAGAGGGATCACCCAGGGAACTATAGGCCGGTGAGCTTGACTTTAGTTATAGGTAAGCTAATGGAGAGGATCCTTAGGGACAGGATGTATGAGCATCTGGAGCGCTGCGATCTGATCATGGATACGCAGCATGGCTTCGTCAAGGGGAAGTCTTGTCTTACGAATCTAGTGGAATTTTTTGAAGAAGTGACAAAAACAGTTGATGAAGGACATGCTGTTGATGTCGTCTACATGGATTTCAGTAAGGCGTTTGACAAGGTTCCCCATGGTAGACTGATAGAGAAGGTGAAGGCGCATGGGATACAGAGCCAGGTATGTAGATGGGTCGAGAACTGGCTCGGGAGGATGAGTCAGAGGGTAGTAGTGGAAGGCTCTTTTTCCGACTGGAAGCCTGTCACTAGTGGAGTGCCACAAGGCTCAGTACTAGGTCGTCTTTTATTTGTGGTCTATATAAATGACTTGGAAGTTGGGGTAGGTGGTGAGATCAGCAAATTTGCTGATGACACCAAGATGCTTGGATTGGCGGGTACAGAGGAGCAGTGCCAGGCAATACAACAGGACATAGACAGGTTGGTAGACTGGGCAGATAGATGGCAAATGTAATTTAATCCGGATAAATGCGAGGTGATGCATTTTGGCCAGAAAAATGTAGAAGAGAGTTATAGGATAAAAGGTAAAACTATTCGGAGGATAGAGACGCAGAGAGACTTGGGGATGCAGGTTCACAAGTCTCTGAAGGTGTCTTTACAGGTGGAGAAGGCGATAAAGAAAGCGTATAGTATGTTAGCTTTCATAGAAAAGGGTATAGAATACAAGAGTAGGAGTTTGATGTTGCAGTTGTATAGAACTTTGGTTAGGCCTCACTTGGAATACTGCGTCCAGTTCTGGTCTCCGTACTATCGGAAGGATGTGGAGTCCTTGGAGAGAGTGCAGAGGAAGTTTACCAGGATGCTGCCTGGTATGAAAGGACTGTCTTATGAGGAACGATTAGATAGACTGGGGTTGTTTTCCCTTGAAAGACGTCGGCTTAGAGGGGATCTCATAGAGGTGTATAAGATTATAAGGGGTATAGATAGCGTAAATGGAGGTAAACTTTTTCCACCTTTAGAAATGGATAGGACGAGAGGTCATGGCCATAGGGTGAGGGGGGCTATGTATAAGACGAATATTAGAAGGCAGTTTTTCACACAAAGGGTAGTGGGGGTGTGGAATGCACTGCCGAGTAAGGTGGTGGGAGCAGGCACGCTGGGGCTGTTTAAGGGTCTCTTGGACAGCCACGTGAGCGGTATGCAGATAGAGGGATATAGTAGGACTGTTTAACTATGGCTTTTTTCCCCCCACAGGAAATTCGGTCCAACTTGACCAACAAGGAGCATGCATTCGGCAGGTGGTGCGAGGACAGGTCTTGGATGTTGATTCATGGGTTGCCTGGTGCTTCATGTCGTAAATGAGTGCTTTATGTGGACCATCTGAAGGGCACCATGACAGCTCAGTGACTATCGCTGTAGCTGTGCAGACACTTGGAATTGGGCAGGTGTCTGCGGGAGTTTGCGCGTTCTCCCCGTGGTTGCGTGGGTTTTCTCCGGGCGCTCCGGTTTCCTCCCACATCCCAAACATTCGCTCTTAGGCTGATTGGGAAACAAATTGTCCCTACATTGAGATTCTTCCATATTAGGAATAACCTAAAATTAGCATAGGATAATGGAACTGGTACTATATAGTTATGATGGCGGCGCGGGCTCGTTGGGCCGAAGGGCCTGTTTCCCGTGCTGTGTTGCTCTGCTCTGCTCTATAGATAGAGTAAACAGGGTTACGCTTTTTCCTAGGATGGACTTGAATAGCATGACGGGTAATGGGCTTAGGGTGAGGGGGTAAGGTATAATTTGGATGCTAGAGGGAGTTTTTTCACACAAAGGGTAGTGGGGGTATGGAATGTGCTGCCAAGTAAAGTGGTGGAGGCAGGTACTCTGGAGTTATTTAAGAAATACTTAGATGGGCACATGAACAGAATGGGAATGGAGGGATATAGAAAACTGATTTAAAATAGGGATCATGAGCCTTGGGAGTCCCTGGGAAGTGTGCAAATAGATGATGATATTGATGTACTTGTTTTTATCCTACAGGTGCTTTGGCCCACCTTGTTGTCTAACAAGGGGCATACACGCGATGGGTCGTGAGAGGGTGGCTTTTGGATTTTTTTTTGAGAGTATCCTAGTGCTTCACGTCGTTAGTGTACGCTTGACCTGGACCATTTGATGGGCAACACGACAGCTCAGTGACTATCGCTGTGCTGTGCAGATACATGGATTTGAGCCTGTGTCTGTGGGAGTTTGCGCATTCTCCCCGTGCTTGCGTGGGTTTTCTCCGGGTGCTCCGGTTTCCTCCCACATCCCAAAGATGTGCTCTTAGGCTAATTGGCAAAACAAACTCTCCCTAAATTGTCTCAAATTTGGTTTTTAATCCATAGATGTATAAACATAGACAGGGATCACAGGTAGAGGTGGGAACATCGGGGTAGCGGCACGGGCTCGTTGGGCCGAAGGGCCTGTTGCCCGTGCTGTTTTGTTCTTTGTTCTATATTCTGTGGTGAGGCGAAATGGATTGTGCATGTCCTGTCCGTATCTGGGTGCCCCATTTAATCAAACCTAGTACTGCACTGGCACCAGGAAGAATTAAAATGAAGAGGCTAACTCTTCAAACAATGCTAAATAACTACAAAACCATGGCTATTCTTCTTTTACTTCAGCCAAATCACAAAGTATCATAATCTTCCTGCTAAGGATACCTTCCAACATTAGGCCAATTAGTTTCCAGATGTTTGGCTCTTAGAGTGCCATTTTGGCACTAAATTGGTGTCAGTGGTGCACAGTTTTGCTGTGAGCGGTGCTAGTGTTAAATTGGTGAGGGCACACAAGGGCTATCCAATGGAAGACAATGCACAGATCATCACATCAACCAGTGTGCAAAGCTGCTATTCTGAAGATCTCAATCTCAGAGCTGAACCTATTCAGAAGTAGAAAAGATACACCCCACTAGCATTATTTAGGGGGATCATTAACTACTTTCATTTTGGTTGCTGATTAATTTCTACTGGCCATTGCCATGATGGTTGATGTGATTACTGGTTTCTAATGTTCTTTAATATTGCTAAAGCCAGCAGAGATTGATTTGGCATTTGCTGTAGAGATTTGGTCCTGACATAAGACTTCTGTACAAACCACTTGCTCCCAGATCTGGGGACAGTAATGTTGCCTGTTAGTGCATGACAGGGAGAAGAAGCTGAGATGACACATAAAGAATATAAAGCAGTGAATAAGCGTGAGGTTACACATTTCAATTACAAGAGAAGCAAAATATTTCTTAAATGACATTAATCTTCTATATAATAATATTCAGAAATGCCTCTCTGTACTCGCACAAGGAATACAAAGTTGGCATGCAAGTACAACAAACAATTAGGGAGGCCAATTGCATGGTCATTATATATGTGATGGGAATACAAGATAAGGAAGTCTTGCTACAGTTGCACTGGTCTTTGATGAACTACTATACTTGTGGGGCTGTGGACAGTTTTGGTCTCCATATCTATGGAAGTATATATTTACCATGAAGAAAGCAACTGGATTTTACTAGATTGGTTCCTGGAATGACAGAGTTCTCAGATGATGAGAGGATGAATAAATTCAGCCTGCAGTCTCTGGAGTTTAGAAGAGTGACGATCTCATTGAAATGTACAAGATTCTGAATGGAGTAGTCACTGGAGGCTGTTTCCTCTGGCTCAGAATATAAAATAGTCTTAACAGGGATCTTGGCTTCATGTCACACTATCTGTAACCCCCATGACTTGCCTGGGTTAGCAAAAAAACCTCACTTACTGTGCTGTCTGGAGACAATACATATCTCTCTAACCAATGCTTCACTCACATTGTTAGCCATTTTAAGACTTGAATAGCAGGTTAGGTGTAAGGATTCGTATTCTAATCAGCAATCTATGACTGTCTGTGCTGATATGTGTGCTCTCGCAGACCAGAACACTGCATTTGCCTGATGAAGACAAAAGTCAAAAGCTCTAAGATTTACTATCAAATAAATCGGTTGGATTTAAAATTGGTGTTGCCAGATTCTTACTCAGAATACAAAACACCAGGGCACAATATTAAGAGCTAATAATTTTGTACAGAGATGTACAATTTTGCAGAGTTTTGAATCTTTGGCATTTTCTCCCATTACGCACCATCATTGCATTTACTTAAGATCGAGATAAACAGATCTTTGGTCTTTCAGGTAATCAAGAACAATGGGAAGCGGGCAGGGAGAATAGATAGCTATTCCTACTCTCCATCTCCTCCAACAAGGCAGCCAGTGCAGTGCCAAAGAACCTCAGAGCATATCCTCCCCCCATTACTCCATTAATTCATTCCATTTCCTGTTCACATTCTCTTGTACAAACAGTTGCAGCATCTGTTCCAGCCAGAATAAGACTTCCTCTTTAAGAGGTGGAGGGCTGGTTTCAAATAGTGCAGGCTGCCTTTAAGTGGTGCTTTCCTCAAAGAACAAAGAACAGCACAGCACAGGAAACAGGCCCTTCAGCCCTCCAAGCCTGTGCTGCGCATCGGTCCAACTAAATCGTTCGTTTGTGTCACTCCATTCCCAGGCTGTTCACATGACCATCCAGGCAATTCTTAAACGATGCCAGGTGTGTCTGCCTCCACCACCCTACTTGGCAGCGCACTCCAGGCCCCCACCACCCTCTGCGTAAAAAACGGCCCTCTGATATCGGAGTTATACCTCACCCCTCTCACCTTGAGCCTGTAACCCTTCTTGATCATTACCTCCGACCTGGGAAAAAGCTATTCACCCTATCTATACCCTTCATAATTTTGTACACCTCTATTAGGTCTCTCTTCATTCTCCGTCTTTCCAGGGACAACAATCTCAGTCTACCCTATCTCTCCTCATATCTAAGACCCTCCATAACAGGCAACATCCTGGTAAACCTCCTCTTTACTCTCTCCAAAGCCTCCACATCCTTCTGCGACCAGAACTGGACGCAGTACTCCAAATGCAGCCTAACCAACGTTCTATAAAGCTGCAAAATCAGATTCCAGTTTTTATACTCTATACCCTGTCCTATAAAGGCAAGGATGTCATTTGCCTTCTTCACTATCTTCTCCACCTGTGCTGCCACCTTCAAGGATTTGCACATCTAGGTCCCTCTGTTTCTCTATACTCTTGATGGTTCTGCCATTTATTGTACAATTCCCACTCATTCCTAGCTACCTTGTAACCCTCAAGTGACCCAACTGAACCTTGTTTTTTCATCCTTATATATGCTTCCTTTTTCCTCTTGACAAAACATTCAACTTCCTTTGTGAGCCACAGTTTCCTCACTTGGCCATTTCCTCCCTGCCTGCTAGGGACACACCTATCAAGGACATGGAGTATTTGTTCCTTGAAAAGCTCCACTTTTTGTTTGCGCCATACCTGACAGTTTCTGTTCCCATCTTATGCTCACTAATTCTTGCCTAATCACATCATAATTACCCCCGCCCCAATTATAAACTTTGACCTGCCATGTGACCCTATCCCTCTCCATTGCAATAATGAAGGACACCAAATTGTGATCACTATTTCCAAAGTGCTCTCCCACAAACAAATCTAATACTTGGTACTGGGTAATGAACCAAGCCAAGTCCAACGTGGCCCCAACTCTTGTCAGCTTATCCACATATTGTGTCAGGAAAACCTCCTGCACACACTGTACAAAAAGTGTCCCATCCGAACTATTCAACCTATATAAAGGTTCCAATCAATATTTGGAAAGTTAATGTCACCCACAATAACTACCCTGTGACCTCTACACTTAATGATGTAGAGATGCCGGCATTGGGCTAGGGTAAACACAGTAAGAAGTCTTAAGACCAGAGGCTCGAAAGCTTGTGAGTTTACTATCAAATAAATCGGTTGGATTTAAACCTGATGTTGTCAGACTTCTACCTCTACACCTATCCATAATCTGCTTTGCCATTTCCTCTTCTACATCTCTATTACTATTTTGGAGCCTATAGAAAACTCCTAACAACGTGACCAATCCTTTCCTATTTTTAACTTCAACCCATATTACCTCAATAGGCAGATCACCCTTGAAATGCCTTTCAGCAGCCATTAAACTCTCTTTGATTAACAATGCTACTTCTCCATCTCTTATACCGCCTTCCCTACTCATACAGTTCTCATGTCTGCATGGGTTTTCTCCCACAGTCCAAAGATGTGCAGGTTACGTGGATTAGCATCATAAATCCCTATAGTGCAGAAAGAGCCATTCAGCCCACTGAACCTGCATCAACAATCCCACCCAGGCCCTGTCCCTGTAACCCACATAAGAACATAAGAAATAGGAGTATGCCATTTAGCTCTTCGAGCCTGCCCCGCCATTCAATAAGATCGTTGCTGATCTGAAGTGGATCGGTTCCACTTACCCACCTTCTCCCCCATAAACCTTAATTCATATTTACCCTATTAATCTTGCAGACATTATGGCAGAATTTAGCATGGTAAATGTGCCTAACCAGCAAATTTTTCAGACTGTGGGAGGATACCGGAGCACCTGGAAAAAACCCACATAGACACAGGGAGAACATGCAAACTCCGCATAGATATGAATTGACCATGATAAATGCACAGAATTATGAGGATTGAGGGTGCTGGATAAGATGCTCCTTCAGAGAGTTGATGCAGACTCGATGGGCTAAATGGCCTCCGTCTGCACTGGAAGGAGTCTATGGAATCTATTGAAATTCCCCACAAGTGTTTTTGGGAGCTATCCAATTTAGCCCCCTGGAACTTTGACTCCTTTTAATGCATAGCATTTCTTTTTGCAAATTCTACTAAAATTCTCTTTTCCATCTCCCGCGCAGAACCATAAAATGTTCAGATTCATATGACCCAATCTCTCCCCTCCTGACACACAAACACCCATCAATATCACAGAATCAACAGCATTTCGCTTTTCAAGGAGATTATTTTCTCTTGTTTTCCCAACTGAAAAGAAAATCTACTAATATGCGGGAATTCATTCCCATACCAATGTTGCTAACTCTTATTCCCCGATTAGTCAAAAAAAAAATCAATTATATTAAGACACTACTGCAGTAATTCAAAAGCTGGCACACCACCTTCTCACAGCAATAACAATGATCAATAAATGCCAGCCTCACTAGCAATCATAGCAGCAGAGAGTTTTCTTTGAATGATAATTCTTACTTCATTCATAACAGAAATTATGTACAAGGCAGAATGCTCGGCTTCCATCAGTTTAATTATAGAATTAGTAAGTGGTAAGTACAAGTCAAGGATAGCTGTCTCTCATCAACACAGTGAAGTCTGTAAGCCAGCAGTGTAGAGATCAGAGGCACAAGTTCACTTTGGTTGGCAAGGTGACACACTGCGCCAGCAACTCAGGTTCAATTCTAGCCTCAGGTGACTTTCTCCATGTAGTTTGCACATTCTCCCCACATCTATGGATTCCCTCCGGCTGTTCCAGTTTCCTCCCACAGTTCTAAGACGTGCAGGTTAGTGGATTGGCTGTGCCAAACTGCCCTTTGTGTTCAGAAATGGGTAGGTTAGGACGATTTGCAGAGTGTGTGTGTGAGGTTGCAGGGATGGGGCAGGAACGGGCCTGGGTAAGGTGCTCTGTTGGCGAGTCAGTGCAGACTCGGTGGGTGCAATGGCCGCCTTCTATGCTGCAGGGATTCCGTGACAACTGAGCATGCAGCAGAGTCTTGTCCTTAACTAAGCAGCCTTCTCCAGCACTGCAAACTTGGAACCTCCACTCGTCTGACTTTAATTTCCATCACTCCCTTCCTCCTCAGGGCTGCCCCTAAATCCCACTTCTTTGACCATCTCTCCAATACTGGGAGCCTTGATCTAATGGAAAGGCAGAACACAATGCTGGGGACAGACTGGCCGACTCTGCAGCGTATGTTCCTTCTTTGGGTCATTTGTTTTTCCATACAATTTATCAAAGCACTTTAAAACATTTTGCTGCCTAGGCATTAGGCAATCTAAAGTATCATTGTTGATTTAGTGCAAATCAGCAGCATTTCAATTTAGCATTTAAGTGTTCCATATAAACTTGTCTCCGGTTATGTTAAGGGCATTGACGTATGCACTGGAGTACAAGTGCACTCTGGCATTCAACTATTCCTATCAACAAGTCTAACTGGACAATCCATATTTCAACAAGCAGCCAAACAAATTAATACGACTAAACATGGAATGGAGGCTCTATTTCATGACAAGTTGTTTATAAAGGATCTAATAAACACAAAAAAAGGAACATTCTTGGTCCTAAAACAGTAAATAGACTGCTTGCAAATTCCTGTTGTACAGCTGCACACGTTCATAAGCATTAGTCCAATTTTCATGAATTTGTCAACTTGCCATTAATTTTTATGAATTTTGTCAATTTGCCATTAACAATGGGTTCCTAAGGAGAAAACATCCTTTTTTCAACGTTTTACACCATTTTTACTGTTTTTTTTTATAAAACTATTTGTTCATGGGATGTGGGCGTCGCTAGCTGGACCAACACTTATTGCTCGTCCTGGAGGGCATATTGCTGTGGGTCTGGAGTCCCATGAAGGCCAGACCAGATAAGAACAATAGATATCCTTTCCTAAAGGATATTAACGAAGCAGATGGATTTTTACAACAATTGACAATGGTTTCATGATCATTGGTAGACTTTAATTCCAGATTTTTAGTGAATTCAAATTTCATTGACTGTCATGGCAGGATTCGAACTCAGTTCCCCAGAGGACTCTGGGTCTCTGGATTATTAGCCCAGTGACAATACCATTATGCCACGTCTTCCCTTTCCTTTTATCTACCCGCTAATAGCAATATACAACAGGAGACAATCGTAGAGTCATAGCATCCCCACAGTACAGGAGGCCATTAGGCCCATCAGGTGCACCAACCACAATCCCACAAAGAATAAAGAACAAAACAGCACAAGAAACAGGCCCTTTGACCCAACGAGCCCACGCCGCCATTTTAACATTCTCATTTCCACCCATGACCCTTGTCTGTTTATGGAAATCTGCATTGGAGCAAATTTGAGGAGACAATTTAGGGACAATTTGTTTCACCAATCAGCCTAAGAGCACATCTTTGGAGTGTGGGAGGAAACCCCACCCAGGCCCTATTCACATAATCTGCATATTTACCCTGCAAATCCTTCTGACACTAGAGTATAAAATCCCTACAGTACAGCAAAAATGTGTAACATATTATTTGTTTGTTTTGGTAGCAAGTAGGCTCACATTAACGCTGCAATGATGTTATAGTGAAAATCCCTATTCGTCACACTACTGGGGAGATTTTAAACTAGAAATGTTGTGGGGGAGCAAGGAGGTTTGGTCCCAAGTAGAGAAGGAATGTAGACAGTATGAGAGGGAGGTTAGATGGGTGATGGAGAAGGGAAGGGCCCAGACTGAAGGTCTGAGGTGTGTCTATCTTAATGCCACGAGTGTAGTGAATAAAGTGGATGAGCTCAGGGTGTGGATTGCTGCTTGGGAATGTGATGTGGTGGCCATTACGGAGACCTGGATGTCTCAGGGACAGGACTGGGTACTTCAGGTGCCGGGATTTAGATGCTTCAGGAAGGACAGGGAGGCAAAAGAGGTGGTGGAATGGCATTGTTGACCAGGGACAGTGTCACAGCTGTAGAGAAGGTGGATGTTGTGGAGGGACTGTCTATAGAGTCTCTGTGGGTGGAAGTTAGGAACAGCAAGGGGTCGATAACTTTGCTGGGTGTTTTCTATAGGCCGCCCAATAGTGACAGGGAAGTTGAGGTACAGATAGGGAAACAGATCCTAGAGAGATGTAGTAATAACAGAGTTGTCATGATGGGGGACTTTAATTTCCCAATCATCAACTGGAATATCCCTAGGGTAAGAGGATTGGATAGGGAGGAATTTGTTAGGTGTGCTCAGGAGGGTTTCCTGACACAGCATGTGGATAAGCCTACAAGGGGAGATGCTGTACTTGACCTGGTGCTGGCTGATGAACCAGGACAGGTGTCGGATCTCTCAGTAGGAGAGCATCTTGGTGATGGTGATCATAATTCTATCTCCTTCACGATAGCATTGGAAAGAGATAGGATCAGGCAGGATAGTTTATCTGGAGTAGGGGGAAATATGAAATCATCGGGCAGAAAATTGGACAAGTAAACTGGAAGGAGGTGTTCTTGGGGAGAAGTACAGAAGGAAGGTGGTGGATTTTCAAGGAATGTTCATCTGGCACTCTGCACGACCATGTTCCGGTGAGACAAAGAGGTTTTATTAAGTCACGGGAACCGTGGTGCACAAAAGGTTGTGATAAATCTAGTCAGGAAGAAAAGAAAGGTGTACAAAAGGTTCAGAGAAGTAGGAGACGTTAAGGATCTAGAGGAGTATAAAGCTTGTAGAAAGGAGCTTAAAAAGGAAATTAGAAGAGCCAGGAGTCATGAGAAGGCCTTGATGGTAAGATTAAGGAGAATCCCAAGACATTGTTAGCTTTCATAGAAAAGGGTATAGAATACAAGAGTAGGAGTTTGATGTTGCAGTTGTATAGAACTTTGGTTAGGCCTCACTTGGAATACTGCGTCCAGTTCTGGTCGCCGTACTATCGGAAGGATGTGGAGTCCTTGGAGAGAGTGCAGAGGAGGTTTACCAGGATGCTGCCTGGTATGGAAGGACTGTCTATGAGGAACGATTAGATAGACTGGGGTTGTTTTCCCTTGAAAGACGTCGGCTTAGAGGGGATCTCATAGAGGTGTATAAGATTATAAGGGGTATAGATAGAGTAAATGGAGGTAAACTTTTTCCACCTTTAGAAATGGATAGGACGAGGGGTCATGGCCATAGGGTGAGGGGGGCTATGTATAAGACGAATATTAGAGGGCAGTTTTTCACACAAAGGGTAGTGGGGGTGTGGAATGCACTGCCGAGTAAGGTGGTGGGAGCAGGCACGCTGGGGCTGTTTAAGGGTCTCTTGGACAGCCACATGAGAGGTATGCAGATAGAGGGATATAGTAGGACTGTTTAACTACGGCTTTTTTCCACAGGTAATTCGGTCCATACTTGACCAACATTGAGCATGCATTCGGCAGGTGGTGCGGGTACGGCTCTTGGATGTTGATTCATGGGTTGCCTGGTACCTCATGTCGTAAATGAGTGCTTTATGTGGACCATCTGAAGGGCACCATGACAGCTCAGAGACTATCGATGTGGCTGTGCAGACACTTGGAATTGGGCCGGTGTCTGCGGGAGTTTGCGCGTTCTCCCCGTGGTTGCGTGGGTTTTCTCCGGGCACTCCGGTTTCCTCCCACAACCCAAAAATTCGCTCTTAGGCTGATTGGGAAACAAATTGTCCCTATAGTGAGAATTTTCCATATTAGGAATAATATATATATTATTATATAGGAATAATATAATAGGATAATGGATTTGCTACTATATAGTTATGACGGTGGCGCGGGCTCGTTGGGCCGAAGGGCCTGTTTCCCGTGCTGTGTTGCTCTTTAAAAAAAAAAAATTCTACAAACACGTGAAGGGTAAAAGGATGAGAAGTGAAGGGATTGGACGTATAAAGGTGAAGGGAGAAAGGTTTGTGTGGAACCAGAAGAAATGGCAGAGATGCTGAATGAGTACTTTGCTTCAGTATTCACGGCAGAAAGTTATCTGGGAGGTTGTACTGCAAGTTTGCAGCAAACTGAAAAGATTGAGTATGTGGATGTTAAGAAAGATGATGTGTTAGAATTTAAACGTTCCATCAATACATAAGTCGCTGGGACAGAATGGGGTGTACCCCAGGGGCATCCTCTGGGAGGTGAGGGAAGTGATTGCAGAACCCCTGGCGATGATCTTTGTGTTGTCAACGGAGACAGGAGAGGTTCCGGAGCACTGGAGGAGTGCGGGTGTGGTTCCTATTTTCAAGAAAGGGAACAGGGATAGCCCGGGAAATTACCAACCGGTGAGTCTGACCTCAGTGGTTGGTAAGTTGATGGAGAGGATCCTGAGGGACAGAATTTATGAGCATTTAGAGAAGTTTAGCTTGATCAGAAATAGTCAACATAGCTTTGTCAAGGGCAGGTCATGCTTTACAAGCCTAGTGGAGTTCTTTGAAAATGTGACTGAACACATCGATGAAGAGCAGTGGATGTGGTTTACGTGGATTTCAGCAAGGCGTTTCATGAGGTCCCCCATGCAAGACTTCTTGAGAAGGTGATAGGGCATGGGATCTAAGGGGCTTTGGCCTTGTGGATCCAGAACTGGCTTGCCTTCAGAATGTAAAGATGCTGGCGTTGGATTGGAGTGGTAAGAACTCAGTAAGAATTTAGCAACACCAATTATTAATCCAACCGATTTATTTGATAGTAAAAAAGCGAGCTTTCAACACTCCCGTGTCTTCATCAGGCAAGTGCAGTGTTCTGGTCTGCAATAGCACACATCAGCACAGACAGTCAGAGATTGCTGATTAGAATGCGAATCCTTACATCTAACCTGCTATTCAAGTGTTAAAGTGGCTAACAATGTGTGTGAAGGGGATCCTGAGCATTGTTAGAGAGTTGTGTATTTTCTCCAGACAGCACAGTAAGTGAGGTTTTTTGCTAACCCAGGCAAGTTACGGGGGTTACAGATAGTGTGTCATGAAGCCAAGATCCCTGTTAAGACCGTCCTCATGTGTGCGGAGCTTGGCTATCAGTCTCTGTTCAGCGACTCTGCGCTGTCGTGTATCACGAAAGCCCCCTTGAAGAACATTTACCCGCAGGTCGGAGGCCGAATGCCCATGACTGCTGAAGTGTTCACCCACAGGAAGGGAACTGTTTTGCCTGGTGATTGTTGAGCGATGCTCATTCATCCGCTGTCGTAGTGTCTGCATGGTCTCCCCAATATACCATGCTTCGGGACATCCTTTCTTGCAACGTATTAGGTAGACAACGTTGGCCGAGTTGCAAGAGTATGTACCGTGCACCTGGTGAATGGTATCCTCACGTTTGATGATGTCGTCCATGTCTATGATCCGGCATGTCTTGCAGAGGTTGCTGTGGCAGGGTTGTGTGGTATTGTGGTCACTGTTCTCCTGAAGGTTGGGTAGTTTGCTGCGAACAATGATCTGTTTGAGGTTGTGCGGTTGTCTGAAAGCAAGAAGTGGGGGGGTGGGGATGGCCCTAGCGAGATGTTCATCGTCATCAATGATATGTTGAAGACTCCGGAGAAGATGTCGTAGCTTCTCCGCTCCGGGGAAGTACTGGACAACAAAGGGTACTCTGTCCACCGTGTCCCGTGTTCGTCTTCTGAGGAGATCAGTGCGGTTTATCGTTGTGGCACGTTGGAACTGTCGATCGATGAGTCGAGCGCCATATCCTGTTCTCACGAGTGCATCCTTCAGTGTCTGGAGGTGTCTGTCACGATCCTCCTCATCTGAGCAAATTCTGTGTATACGGAGGGCTTGTCCATAGGGAATGGCTTCTTTAACGTGTCTAGGGTGGAAGCTGGAGAAGTGGAGCATTGTGAGGTTGTCTGTCGGTTTGCGGTACAGTGAGGTGCTGAGGTGACCGTCCTTGATGGAGATGCGTGTGTCCAAGAATGCAACTGATTCTGGAGAATAGTCCATGGTGAGTCTGATGGTGGGATGGAACTTGTTGATATCATCATACAGTTGTTTCAATGATTGTTCACCATGAGTCCAAAGGAAAAAGATGTCATCAATGTATCTAGTATATAACCTTGGTTGGAGATCTTGTGTGGTGAAGAAGTCTTGTTCGAACCTGTGCATGAAGATGTTGGCATACTGAGGTGCGAATTTGGTCCCCATGGCTGTTCCGTGTGTCTGGATGAAAAGCTGATTGTTGAAGGTGAAGACATTGTGGTCCAAGATGAAGCGGATGAGTTGTAAAATTGCATCCGGAAACTGGCAGTTGTTGGCATTGAGTACTGAGGCAGTTGCAGCAATACCATCGTCGTGGGGGATGTTGGTGTAGAGCGCCGAGACATCCATTGTGACAAGGAGTGTCCCTGTTTCTACTGCTCCATGTGTGCTGAGTTTCTGCAGGAAGTCCGTAGTGTCAAGACAAAAGCTGGGGGTTCTTTGTACGATGGGTTTCAGGATGCCCTCGATATAGCCGGAGAGGTTCTCACACAGGGTCCCATTGCCAGATACGATGGGACGGCCGGGTATGTTTGCCTTGTGTATCTTTGGGAGGCAGTAGAGATCTCCAATGCGGGGAGTACGTGGAATGAGAGCCCGGAGGGTGTTCTGAAGGTCCGGATCAAGGGTTTCGATCAGAGTGTTGAGTTGACGAGTGTGTTCTTTGGTCGGATCTGCTGGTAACTGTCTGTAGTGTTTCTCATTGTTTAGTTGTCGGTACACTTCTTCACAGTAGTCCGTTCTGTTCAGTATGACGGTGGCGCCTCCTTTGTCTGCTGGTTTGATGACAATGTTGCGGTTGGTCTTGAGAGCACGGATGGCCTTGCTTTGTACTTGGGTGATGTTCGGGACTGTCTTGTAAGTGCGGTTGATAAATCTGGTGTTCACGCACCTCCTGATGGCTTGGGCATACATGTCCAGTCGGGGGCAGCGGCCTTCCGGAGGAGTCCAATTGGATTCATTCCTCTTCGGTTGCTGCACTGCGGATCCCTCTGTCGGCTGTTCTGGTTTCAGGAGGTGATGGTTTCAGCCATCAGGAGGTGCGTGAACACCAGATTTATCAACCGCACTTACAAGACAGTCCCGAACATCACCCAAGTACAAAGCAAGGCCATCCGTGCTCTCAAGACCAACCGCAACATTGTCATCAAACCAGCAGACAAAGGAGGCGCCACCGTCATACTGAACAGAACGGACTACTGTGAAGAAGTGTACCGACAACTAAACAATGAGAAACACTACAGACAGTTACCAGCAGATCCGACCAAAGAACACACTCGTCAACTCAACACTCTGATCAAAACCTTTGATCCGGACCTTCAGAACACCCTCCGGGCTCTCATTCCACGTACTCCCCGCATTGGAGATCTCTACTGCCTCCCAAAGATACACAAGGCAAACATACCCGGCCGTCCCATCGTATCGGGCAATGGGACCCTGTGTGAGAACCTCTCCGGCTATATCGAGGGCATCCTGAAACCCATCGTACAAAGAACCCCCAGCTTTTGTCTTGACACTACGGACTTCCTGCAGAAACTCAGCACACACGGAGCAGTAGAAACAGGGACACTCCTTGTCACAATGGATGTCTCGGCGCTCTACACCAACATCCCCCACGACGATGGTATTGCTGCAACTGCCTCAGTACTCAATGCCAACAACTGCCAGTTTCCGGATGCAATTTTACAACTCATCCGCTTCATCTTGGACCACAATGTCTTCACCTTCAACAATCAGCTTTTCATCCAGACACACGGAACAGCCATGGGGACCAAATTCGCACCTCAGTATGCCAACATCTTCATGCACAGGTTCGAACAAGACTTCTTCACCACACAAGATCTCCAACCAAGGTTATATACTAGATACATTGATGACATCTTTTTCCTTTGGACTCATGGTGAACAATCATTGAAACAACTGTATGATGATATCAACAAGTTCCATCCCACCATCAGACTCACCATGGACTATTCTCCAGAATCAGTTGCATTCTTGGACACACGCATCTCCATCAAGGACGGTCACCTCAGCACCTCACTGTACCGCAAACCGACAGACAACCTCACAATGCTCCACTTCTCCAGCTTCCACCCTAGACACGTTAAAGAAGCCATTCCCTATGGACAAGCCCTCCGTATACACAGAATTTGCTCAGATGAGGAGGATCGTGACAGACACCTCCAGACACTGAAGGATGCCCTCGTGAGAACAGGATATGGCGCTCGACTCATCGATCGACAGTTCCAACGTGCCACAACGATAAACCGCACTGATCTCCTCAGAAGACGAACACGGGACACGGTGGACAGAGTACCCTTTGTTGTCCAGTACTTCCCCGGAGCGGAGAAGCTACGACATCTTCTCCGGAGTCTTCAACATATCATTGATGACGATGAACATCTCGCTAGGGCCATCCCCACCCCCCCACTTCTTGCTTTCAGACAACCGCACAACCTCAAACAGATCATTGTTCGCAGCAAACTACCCAACCTTCAGGAGAACAGTGACCACAATACCACACAACCCTGCCACAGCAACCTCTGCAAGACATGCCGGATCATAGACATGGACGACATCATCAAACGTGAGGATACCATTCACCAGGTGCACGGTACATACTCTTGCAACTCGGCCAACGTTGTCTACCTAATACGTTGCAAGAAAGGATGTCCCGAAGCATGGTATATTGGGGAGACCATGCAAACACTACGACAGCGGATGAATGAGCATCGCTCAACAATCACCAGGCAAAACAGTTCCCTTCCTGTGGGCGAACACTTCAGCAGTCATGGGCATTCGGCCTCCGACCTGCGGGTAAATGTTCTTCAAGGGGGCTTTCGTGACACACGACAGCGCAGAGTCGCTGAGCAGAGACTGATAGCCAAGTTCCGCACACATGAGGACGGTCTTAACAGGGATCTTGGCTTCATGACACACTATCTGTAACCCCGTAACTTGCCTGGGTTAGCAAAAAACCTCACTTACTGTGCTGTCTGGAGAAAATACACAACTCTCTAACAATGCTCAGGATCCCCTTCACACACATTGTTAGCCACTTTAACACTTGAATAGCAGGTTAGATGTAAGGATTCGCATTCTAATCAGCAATCTCTGACTGTCTGTGCTGATGTGTGCTATTGCAGACCAGAACACTGCACTTGCCTGATGAAGACACGGGAGTGTTGAAAGCTCGCTTTTTTACTATCAAATAAATCGGTTGGATTAATAATTGGTGTTGCTAAATTCTTACTGAGTTCTTGCCTTCAGAAGGCAGAGAGTGGTTGTGGATGGGTCTTTTTCTGCATGGAGATCGGTCACCAGTGGAGTGCTTCAGGGATCTGTTCTAGGACCCTTGCTGTTGTCATTTTCATAAATGACCTGCATGAGGAAGTGGAAGGATGGGTTAGTAAGTTCACCAACGATACAAAGGTTGGCGGTGTTGTGGATAGTCTGGAGGGAGTGGATAGTCAGAAGTTGCAGCAAGACATAGATAGGATGCAAGAATGGGTGAAGTGGCAGATAGACTTCAACACAGATAAATGTGTAGTGGTCCATTTTGGCAGGACTAGTGGGATGAAGTAGTACAATATCAACATCAAGTCTTCGCAGTGTTGAGGAGCAGAAGGATCTTGGGGTCCGGGTCCATCAGACTCTTAAATCAGCCTCACAGGTGGAGGATGTGGTCAAGAAGGCATATGGCGTACTGGCCTTCATTAATCGAGAGATTGAGTTTAGGAGTCGGGAGGTAATGCTGCAACTTTATAAGACCCTTGTCTGATCCCATTTGGAGTACTGTGCGCAGTTCTGGTCGCCTCACTACATGAAGGATGTGGAAGCTATTGAGAAGGTGCAGAGGAGATTTACAAGGATGTTGCCTGGATTGGGAGGTATGCCTTATGAAGATAGGTTGAGGGAGCTAGGTCTCTTCTCCCTGGAGAGACGAAGGTTGAGAGGCAACTTGATAGAGGTTTATAAAATGTTGACAGGAATAGATAGGGTGGATTCTCAGAGGCTATTTCCCCGGGCTGAAATGATCGCTACAAGAGGACACAGGTTTAAATTGCTGGGCAGCAAGGACAGAGGAGATGTTAGGGGTAAGTTTTTCACTTAGAGTGGTGAGTGAATGCAATCGGCTGCCGTCGGTGGTGGTGGAAGCGAACTCACTGGGGATTTTTAAAAGACTTCTGGATGAGTACATGGGATTAAATGGGATTGGGAGTTACAGATAGTTCTCTGGCTAGTAGGTATGGGTATGATCGGTGCAACTTGTGGGCCGAAGGGCCTGTTTGTGCTGTAGTTTGTGCTGTTTGTATGTAAAAACAAACCTAAGAATGAGAAAGCAGGCAAAAATCAAAAAAAGCTGCTTAGCATTTGAAAATCAAGCAAATTCTTTGCACTTTTTCATTTGCACAGTGCACAGTGAAGTTTATAATCATCATTCACATTAATAATGATGGGCCTTTAGAATTCTTCCTGACACTGCTCTGTCCTTCCACCTCCCTCTTCTTCAAAACTCCTTGAAACTCACCAGTTTGACCAAACTTCTAAATCACTCCTTTTATTATTCCCTTTTTGTTTCAATATCAATTTTTCTCCAATTAAATTGGAGGGCATGCTTCACGACATTAATCTATAAAAACACAAGCTGTTCATTTTATTTTGATTCACTCCTTCGTGATATCTTATCAACTCCTCCAGCCAGGGCAGTCAACAACTGACGTTCTCCTGCTGTTTGTTTATCCAGTACAAACTACCCTCTGCAAGGAGCACAGAAACAGTCAATCTTCTTTCGAATAAGGACTTGAGTCATGGGCTCCGCTTTAAGCCTTAGGTTGGAATCTCACTGGATGTCGATTTACAGATCCAACTAGCTTGCTACAATCTCATTGCTCATTTGATTACAGTCCTGATCAAGAGGATACATGTTGCTTTGGCATAAATGTACTCATCCCAGATTGTTGTTTGAGGGGAAAAAGAAACAGAAGGATAGAACGATAGGCTGAGATGAGATGAGGTGTGAAGGCGTTTGATTCAAGCATAAATGTTGGCATAGATTAGTGGAGTGAAATGGCTTGTTTCAGTGCTGTAATCAACGCAATATAAAGAAAAATAACAAAATTAGTGGCTGCAACAGAACAGACCATGATTTGTCTCCTCATCTCAGTTTGGCACAATTGGAGTATTGCATCCAGTTCTAGTCACTGCAATTTACATAAGATGACAGCACTCTTAGGGGTTGGAGAGGAGATTGGTTAGAATGGTTCCTGGGGTGAAGGATTTAAGATGCAAAGTTACATTGGAAAAGCTGGGGTTGTTCTTGAAGCAGAGGAGATTGAGGTGAGATTTGATAGTGGTGTACCAGACTCTGATGGGTTTAGATAAGAATGACAAAGTACAGTGAATGACAAAATATCACACAGTGGCACAATGATTAGCACCGCTGCTTCTCAGTTCCAGCGAGCTGGGTTCAATTCCCAGCTTGGGTCATTGTGCAAACTTCACACAGACATTCTTCTCGTGTCTGTGTGGGTTTTATCCAAGTGCTCCGGTTTCCTCCCACAGCCCAAAGATGTGCAGGTTAGGTTGATTGGCCAGCCATGATAAAAATTGCTCTTAGTGTCCTGAGATGTACAGGTTAGAGGGATTAGCAGGTAAATATGTAGGGTTATGGTGGTAGGGCCTGGGTGGGATTATAGTCATGCAGACTCGATGTGCCAAATGGCCTCTTTCTGTATTGTGGGGTTTCTATGATTTTATGACTCAGATTCAATTCTGGCCTCGGGTCACTTATCTGTGCGAAGTTTGCACTTTCTCTTCATGTCTGCTTGGATTTTCTCCAGGATGCTCCAGTTTCCTCCCATACTCTAAAGATGTGCAGGTTAGGTTGAGGGGCCATGCTAAATTGACTCTAGTATCAGGGGGATTAACGGAGTAAATGAGGGCCTGGATGCAATTGTAGTTGGTACAGCTTTGATGGGCTGAATGGCCTTCTTCAATACTGCAGGGATTCTGAAGCTGCTCTTCAGATGATGTCACAAGGTTTAAGACTTTGGATTACAGTGAGGGGGGAGGGGGCTAGGGAATTGAAGAAGAGATGTTTTGCTCAGTGATAATGACATGGAACCTCAGACCTACAAGATGGTAAAAGCAGAGGCAATGAATGACTTGCAAGGGAAATAAACCTGTAGGGTTTTGGGAGCAGAATGGGGGAATGGAACTGATGGGTTTGCACCAGACAGCGGACATGGGCTTGATGGGCCAAGTGGTCCCCTGCCATGTAGCAAGGACTGTATGATTTCCTCAACGGAGAAACCTAGGTGAGGGAGGCCGAAATGCAAGATGCCATTACTGTTGAAAACAGCTGGGTATGAAAAGCTTTAAAATCAATACAGCAAGGTTGCAGACAAGTACAGGAAGAGGTATTTTTAGCTCCGGGACTCGCTGAGGAGAGTTTAACACTGTAACCACTGGACAAAATAGTCAAATGACAATCCTCGTTTAATCTTCTATTCAATGATGTTTCCCCCCCACCCCTCCATCTCCACCACTACCCATGCATCCCCACCCGAAGTTGATAGACACAGCTTGCTCCTAAAAGATACATACAGCTGCCCCTTTTTGTCTTGTTGCTATCACACATGACAGTGGTAGTCTTTCTCCTGTATCATCAGATAAATTACTGCAGCCAATTTCTTTGCCTTCAGGCATACAGAATTCCCTTTCCTCCTGAAAGATAATTTAAAAACAAAATCAAAAGGCAAGCACAGCGTACATGAAACAAATCATCTATCTGGAGTTCTTAAGGATTCCATTCACTTCAGCACTCTGTTGATGCAGTGAATACATAAAAGATCCAATAAGACACCACTGGGCCCCATCATCCCCAAATGAAAGCTGAGGCTATAAATTTGGAATTCATTAAAACTAATCTACACTGCAATTGACAGCTAAATCAGACATTCGTTTGCTTTAAAACATACAATCTAAAGCCGTAAAACCAGCCTCTTAGTGTAAATAAATATTTACATTTCAACCGGTTTCTTTAAACAATAAGAACTTACATTTTGTTCCCACTTTTATTCAAGACAAAATTATGCTAAAAGCATATGGCATCTATACAAAACACAAAGTACACGTTCAACTCTACAGACATAATCCTCTTATTGGTTAGAAAGCCTCATCAGATAGCATCAAGTACTTTGCAAAACAACATCAATAAGTAATCAGTGCAGTGATTGAAATTAAAAGTGTTTTCAGTTTTAAGGGAAAGTCCTTTTGTTTTAATGCTGGAGTCTTAGCTTAACTGATAAATAAAAAAAATACCTTTCCTCATCTTTTCATATCATGACTTCCTTTGCGTTTACCAATAGTATTTATACCTTCAATTTGTCCCGAGGCAAAAATCCTACTCAGAAATTTAGTTTCAATTATTTGTGTCAGAGTAGGCCTACATTAACACTGCAATGAAGTTACTATGGAAATCCCCCAGTCACCACACTTCAGCACCTGTTCAGGTGCACAGAGGGACAATTTAGAATGGCCAATGCACCTAACCACCAATCAGACATGGGGAGACCTTATATACTTCACACAGACAGTGACCCAAGCCGGGAATTGAATCCAGGTCCCTGGTGCTATGAAGCAGCAGTACTAATTACTGTGCCATCTTGCCGCTCTGACATGGCGACAAGAATCCCAATTTTAAAGGTACATAAGAATCCCTACAGTGCAGGAGCTGCCACTTGATCCACTGTGTCTGCACGAACTCTCCAAAAGGTATCTTCCACAGGTTCTATCCTTATAACCCCACATATTTACCCCACTAATTTCCCTAACTACTATTATATTGTTAGCTGTAACATTGCGTGCAGTTTTGGTCGCTACACCATCAGAAGGACATGGATGCTATAGAAAGGGTGCAAAAAAGATTCACCAGAACGTTGTCAAGTCTGGAGGGTTTTAGACACGAGGAGAGATTGGATAAATTTGGCTTACTTTCACTGGAAAGTCAGAAGCAGGGGACAAACTGATAGAGATTTACAAAATTATGACAGGCATAGATATTCAGAGGCTTCTTCCCAGGGTGGAAGGGTGACTACAAGAGGGCACAGGTTTAAGGTGAGAGTTGGTAAGTTTGGGGGAGACATGCAGGGAAAGGTGTTCACAGAGAGGGTGATGGGTGCCTGTAGCACACTGCCAATGAAGGTGGTGCAAGCAGGCATGTCAGTAACATTTAAAGGTGTATCTTGATAGGCATACGAACAGGAGGTGAACAGAGAGATAGAAACAGCATATTGGTGCTGGCTTGGTGGGCCAAAGGGCCTGTTCCTGTGCTACATTGTTTTATCTTCCAACCTGTACATCTTGGGACACGAAGGGGTATTTAGCTTTGCTAATCCACCTAACCTGCACATTTGGAGTGTGGGAGGAAACCGCAGAACCCAGAGGAAATCCATGCAGACACAGGGAGAATGTGCAAACTCCACAGTCACCCAATATCAGAGTTGAATGGCGATATGAGGCAGCAATGATAATGACTGTGCCACTGTGCTGCCATAAATAGATCAATGGGGAAAGCAGACTCTTCCAATATCAGAACTCTCTCTGTCCAAACTGTGTAATGCATCAAGTCTTTGCCTGGGCATGTAGAACTGTAGAACATTCAAGAGCAACTTGTGTAAAACAACCAGCACATTCTTTTCAACTGGGGTAGCTGACTACCTCAAGGTAAATTCATAAGTATAGAATATAAACTGCAAAAGTTTATTTATTGTTATTAGTATCACAAGTAGGTTTACATTAACGCTGCAATGAAGTTACTGTGAAAATCCCCTCATACTTGGCATCTGTTCATGTACAGTGAGGGAGAATTTAGCATGGTCAATCACCTAACCACCACATCTTTTAGACTCTGGGAGAAAATTGGAGCACCAGAGGAAACCCATGCAGACACAGGAAGAACATACAAACTTCACACAGACAATGACCTAACCCAGGAACTGAACCCAGGTCCCTGGCGCTGTGAGACAGCAATGCTAATAACTGTGCCACCGCACCACCATTTCACAAACCAGGTTTCTCAAGCTACTCTGATGGAAACACAAGGTTACATTTATTCACCTTAGTGAATAGTGTTAGCAGAGCTAGAAAACGCCAGAATTATTCATTGATGTGGATATAAAAAGGCTAGATTCCATGCTGGAAATTAATCTGCATCACATTGAGAAAGAACTTCACATCAGTTAACTGTGAAGAAAACAGGAAACAAAGTTTGGAAAATAATATACTGCTGGGGGCCTAGCTCAATTGTCCTGAAAGATCAATAACATTTTAAACACTTTCTTCTCCGCATTAGCCAGGTTCGTATATTTTTGCGACTCCCTCAGGGGGTCATTACATAGATAGAAAAACTGCTGATAATGTAATTCGAGAGACAAGACATATTAAGGCTTATACAGAATCACAACAAGTTTATTGAATTCACACAGAAATTCAAAAGAAAGCCTGCTTAGGTGAATAAGACGCAAGTCTATAACTCAGAAGGAGATTTACATCTTTCAAACAAAAGGAAAAAAATTAGGCACCAGTACAGCTAATACAGGACACAGAGAAAGATAGCTGGAAGGATTATGGAGGCACGGTGAAGGTTATAAATCTAAAATAAGGAGCAATAAAAAATAAATTTAGGCACTGAACAAGGCAGATCCTTGGACTTGGGTTTGTATCGCAAACAAAATAATAGAATGAAACTGCTTTTCACAGAAGGTGTTCAAGGTCTTTAACATAACGACACAAGATAAGATTGAGTAAACTCTGATAAAGGGCAAAAATGCAAAGTTAACTAGCACAAGGAAGACCAAAGATCAGAACATATTTTTACCTTCAACTGCAGATATGTAACACATCATATTTACAAGAAGCATAAACAGGGCTTTGAAGTGACCAAATAAATCAAAGTGCCAGAGCCAAAGATATAATTAGTGAAGGTCTAGCACAGAACAACCAAAATTCTCATACTGCCTCTGGTTAACCTTGCACTTAAGTGGGTGAGTTTCCTCCAGTTTCCCCTCAGTCCAAAGGTATGTGGATTTGTGGAATAAATACATAAGGTTAATAGGATAAATTCTGGTTGGGATGCTCTATTGGAGGGTCGGTGCAGGCCTGATAGCCCCCTTCTGTACCATAGGGATTCTGTGATTCTACAAAATTAATTCACTGAATTGATTTGCCCACTTTTTGTTTCATCTTTAATGTCAGCATATTCTCTTAAAATAGCAGCTTGCAGTTCTATGGCACTCTATGTTACAGACTGCAGCCTAGGTGCTTGAAGGCACAGTTGCCAATGCCAATGTTAAAGTGAAAGGGCAATATGCAGAAAAGACCATTCTGAGGAACAGCGGGATTGGACAAAGACTGAAGGAATTTGCAGAGATGCAAAAGAACAAGGATTTGATGGGGTATGATCATCATTATCAAGAATGATCATTTTAAATTGGTATAATTCACTTCTGATTTCCAGTGTACAATATTAATTTACACAATCATAACTAAATACTGGAGTGTGAAGACAATACACTTAGTCTTGGACAGAGTACAAGAGGAATGCCAAATCATTCCATGATTCTCCTTCCAAAAGCATAATGGGTAGCCTCATTCAAGTGCAGTTCACTATTATTTCCAAAAAATGCAGAACTTTCTATTTAATGTATCCATATTCAATATTTTATCTACAGAACCTGAGGAGAAACATAACAGGAGCGCGATCAAAGTTTCCTGAGGATACCAATCTAGCCTGCATGAAAAAGCTGTGAAGAGGAATCAGAAAGATTTTTGGAGGCAAAGTGTTCAGATAAGTTGCAAATACAGTTTAATGCAAAGTGAATGTCAGTCTTTTGCCATGAAGTCAGAGTATGAGATTCCAACCTCACGTACTGAGGGAATATTGCACAGAGGTAATGTCCTTAAGTTGAGACATTGAAACATGGCTTGCATCTGGAGTGCAATACCTGAAAAGATGGCTTTCAAATGGGAGCTGGATGAACACTGGGAGGGATAGAAGGAAGGACTCTGGGTTCGGGCCAGTGAGCCACCAAGCGTTGCCTTGCATTCTATGGGTATCTGGTGTTAAATAGAATGCAAGCTAAAGGAACTTTGCACTTTGAATACTCATGCAGAGAGTGGGCATGTGACACAGTGGTTAGCACTGTTGCCTCACAGCACCAGGGACCTGGATTCAAGTCTCAGCTTGGGTCACTGTCTGTGCAGAATCTGCATGTTCTCCCCATGGGTTTCTTCCAGGTGCACTGGTTCTCTCTCACAGTCTGAAAGACGTGATGGTTAGGTGCATTGGCCATGCTAAATTCTCCCTCCATGTACCTGAACAGATGCTGGATGGTGGCAGATTTTCATAGTAACGTCATGGCAGTATTAATGTAAGCCTACTTGTGACACTAATAAATAAATTTAAAAGGGCCAAATGATCTCCTTCTATGCTGCACCCATTCTTTGTATTTGTTAAAACAAAGGCATAGCCAGTTCTGGAAGGCAGATGAAAAAGGGCCAATTTTGAGGAGCAGGAGAGTTACCTCTGGTGCCCAGACCAAGCAACATCACAAGAAACAGACTACCTGATCTGTATCACATTTCTATTTGTGGGAGGTAGCAAATCAGGTGCTAGATTGCCCACACCTAAAGTATTTGATTGGTTTTAATGTGGTTTAAAAATTCCGAGGACATCAAAGGTGCTATAAGAATGCAGGATGACTCTTTTCTTACAACGATCAGAAGGTGCAGTGTGAAAAGAAGGCTGCCTAAACATATCTACAGGAACAAGTAAATAGATATTAGAACAGATAAAACAGCTATAAAAGGCAAATTCTGGATATTTGCAATAGAGATAGTCAATGTAAAGACAGGAAATTACATTGAATTTATACAAGACAGTGTTCGACAACTCCTACAATAGGACAAACTCCTACTACAAACATTCATTAGAATAATAGTATTGAGACAACTTTATTTTTTCTCTCATGTGATATAGACATTGCTGACAAATCCAGCACTTATTGTCCCATTCTTTATTGCTGTTGAGTTGAATGGCTGGTGAGACCATTTCAAAGGGCAGACCACATGATTGTGGCTCTAAAGTCACATGCAGACCAAGTCAGATAAATCCTAAAAGGAGCCAGGAGAAGAGCATATTTACCTCCTCCCTGTACACCATCTAAGGCCTAAGCACTCTTTTCAGGTGAAACAGTGCTTCACGTGCACCTCCTTCAAATCTGGTCTACCATGTGCATTCTTCCCAATGCAGTCTACTCTGTACTGAAGAAACTGAACACAGACAGGGTGACCACTTTGCAGAACATCTTCAGTCCATCTGCAAGCAGGACCCAGACCTTCCTTGCCATTTCATACACCATCCTGCTCCCACATCCATAGGTCCACCCTTGGCTTGCTGCAATGTTCCAGTGAAGCCCAATTCAAACTGGAGGAACAACACCTCATCTTCCCGGACTTAACATTGAGTTTAACAACTTCAGACCATGAACACTTGCCTCCACCTTCACCCCATTTTTTTTTATTTCTATTTATTTTCATTTCTTCCACTGTTTCATTTTTCTGTACATCAATTTTATTATGCTTTCTATCTGCTTTTTCCTTACCACCATCGTCCCTCCTCCTCCTCCCCCACCCCACCACACCAACCACACTCAGGCCATCTGTTACTGCTCCTAGTTGTCCTTTGACACACTGTTTTACCACAACACATTCTGATCTCTTAATGTGTCGCTATCAGCACCCTTCGTAGCTATGACCACCACCATTTATATCCCTTTTTTTTGGGTCTATGTAATCTTTGTTAATCTGTCCTTAGCTTCCATTTATTGGCGTTCCTCTATCCAACTCTCATAATAACCCCTCACGCAACAGTATAAATCTCATCCTATTTGCAGTTTTCTTTAACTCTTACTCTAATCATCCAGACTCGAACACATGGACTCTGTTCTTTCTCCCCAGATGCTATCAGACCTGCTGAGATTTTGCAGCATTTCTCTGTGTGACAGAGGATTAAATTAGTCAGGATTCTCTTCAGGAAACTTTCATTCTGGCAAAATGAGCCTTTGAGCCATGGAGAGAGTAGAGATGGTGAAAATGCTAAAATTAGTTACAAAAGCATGCTAAAATAGAAAACTGTAGGGCCTTTCTGGATGTTCAAATAGTTTATTAAATGAATAGAGAAACACTCAACACTTTACTAAGTGCACATACAAAATCGTAACAAATTCTAAATGGTCAAGAACTGGCCATTCTGCATACTAATCATAGTATTGATTGGCCAGGGCAGTGGGTAAAACCCTCAAATTATAACATGTAATCATTAATGTTACGCCTGAATAGGTAGCTATGACCAGCAGTTAATAGCAGCATCAAACACTGACACCTCCAAATTCACAACACACTCAGTATTGCACTAAAACTACAGCTTAAGTTATGTGCTCAAGTTCCATAGCAGAACTTGAAATCCCAAACTACTTTAACTCTGATGCAAGAGGGCTAACTGAACACAAAGTATTGATCTACTTCATGTGTTATTACGTCCGCATGACATCGTAAAGTGCATCACAGTTAGGAAATTACTTCTTTAAAGTACAGCTGTTATCTAATTAAAGGCACCCAAAACCTGCAGTTGCTTTAAACTGAATGAAGCAGTGTTTGCACTTCAATCTTTACCTATCTGCAGATGACATGGTCCAAGATACTGCCATAACACCACTTATCAAGATTGACCATGATGCTGGAAGTTGCCAAGAGATTCACATATCTGGGCTTCACAACCACCAGCAATCTATTACTTGATGTTGAAATCAACACATGCATCACAGAAGCTGCAGCTGTTATGCCCAAACTGAGAAAGACAATGTGGAACCAACAGCAATCAAAAACAGTGAGTCTATCAAGTCTGCTTCCTAGTGCACTCCTCGACAGCAGTGACACCTGGGCAACATCTCCTAAGCAGCAGAAAAGGTGAACAACTTCCACTTTTGCCATCTCTGAGCAGGAACTCACCAACTCTCAGCATGCCAATTCTATCAGCATACAAACAGTTAAACAAAATGAGCTCGGCATTAACTCAGTTTGCTCATCAAAAAAAATGATGGCCATATATGTAAAGACCTTCTGTGGTGAACTGGCCACTGGGTCACAACCCCCTTGACATCCAGACTTCTGCTACAAGGATATTTGCAAGTCAGTTGTAAAGGTGGCTGACATCGACACTGACAATTGGGAGACATCACTGACTGCTGTGACCTCGGGTGGCTGACTGCTTGGAAAGGGCATTGGAAGAGCCAAACACAACCAAATGGTTCAGCTGATCAAGAAGAGGGCGCACAGAAAAAGGAGGCCAATAAATTGTGCACCTTCTTAATCCAATGTCTTCCTCTGCAATAGACAGGACAGAGACTGGCATACCAGAGTGGGGTTCCTGAGCCACAACAGGTTGACCAGCACAGTGCAAACCATCATCTTACAAGATAATGGAAGGCTGCCAACTTATCAGCAGATCCAATGTCAGATAGATTCAAGGTCTATATGGACTTTAAACCTTTGTATCAGGCATTTAGAGGATTAATTTATTCAATTCAAAGATAACATTGTATCGATGGCTCTTGATAACGCCAACAAGCACAATGGGAGAAGCCTTGTCCAAGGAGGGGCAATCAAATGTACTTGTCACCAAGAATTACAATAAAATCAAACAATATACTTGGCATAGATTCTGCTCTCAACACAACAATGAGACGAATGACATCTACTACTACTTAGACACATGAACCTCAGGAACAAGAGGACAATTAACTCAAAAATTTAAAGGACGTTGTCTGAGTTAATGGCATCTTGCTATGTACCTCACCA
Organism: Sphyrna mokarran; assembly: GCA_024679065.1. Classification (NCBI taxonomy): domain Eukaryota; kingdom Metazoa; phylum Chordata; class Chondrichthyes; order Carcharhiniformes; family Carcharhinidae; genus Sphyrna; species Sphyrna mokarran. The sequence continues at coordinate 28,698,723 of JAGIQG010000006.1, read as the reverse complement.
GTGAAATGTATTATATGAAATTGCGGTAAAGAGCAGCTACATTTACATAGCACCTTTTACGAGCACAGGCCGTTTCAAAGCATTTTAGATTTAGCTGATAGATTATATATATTTTTGTAAGCTTAGTCAAAGTTTGTAACGTAGGAAATAATGCAGCTAATTTTCCCTCAGGAAATTCCCACAAACAGCAATGCAATAACGAGTGCTTTGCTGTTGATGATTGCGGGATAAACATTGCCTAGCTCACAGGAGATTTTGCTTCAAAATAGTGCAATGGCATTTTTCACACCCATCTGAGCAGCCAGATGGGGCCTTGGGTTAGCAGCTCATTCAAACGATGATGTAGAGTTGCAGAATCGCTGAGCAGAAACTGATAGCCAAGTTTTGCATATGATGACAGCCTCAACTGGATCTTGGGTTCATATTACACTATCTGTAATCCCCCATACCTTGACTGGGCTTGCAAAATCCCTAACTTTCCTGGCTTGAGATAATTCACACCTCTTTAACCCTCTCTCCACTCACATTGTCTGCACCTTAAAGACTTGATTATCTGTTAAGACTCGCATTCCAACCATTATCTTGTAAGTGAGTTTGTGTCTATACATACCCTGTTTGTGAACCAGGTCCTACACTCACCTGATGAAGGTGTGGTGCTCTGAAAGCTTGTGCTACTAAATAAGCCTGTTGGACTATTACCTGGTGTTGTGAGACTACTTATTGTTCCCATCCAAAAGACGGCATCTCTAATAGTGCAGTCTTCCTCAGTATTACACTGGAGTGTTGGTGTGGATTTCTGCATGGTTAATTCTTGTTTATTTCTGTTCAAGAGCCCTTTAACAACACTATGTTAATTTTGGCCAATCACCTTCACTAGCAAAATGAATTATTACATGCAGAGAGTATCATTCTTTCAAGTATTAAAGTTTTTGGAGCTTTAAAAAAATGTTAAATACGTGATTCTTTTTTAAAATCATTTCCTTTATTTTCTACTTCCTTCCTAGAATATAAAACTAAATGTCAAAAGTATTTTGGAATGTCCTAAAGACATGAAAAGTGCTTTATAAACTCAACCTTCTTTATCCAATCTTTCTTTTCTTCCCCATGGTTCGATCTGATTGGTTAAAGAAGGCAGCGATACATACCCTGTTCACTCGTTCCAATTGTCCTGCTTTTTTTTTCCTGCAATTTTATTGCTCATCCTTTAAACAATTTACTACACAAAAAAATTTAAACACTGAAAAATGCAAAGGTTCAGACTCAGCAAATTATGGCTCACTATCATACCTAAATGCTATGTAAAACTATTTACTAATATATCACCAGTTGTGCAACTAATATAACAGGGTCTTAAATACAGCCTGGTGGCACAGTGATTAGTATGGCTCTCTCAGTGCCAGGGACCTGGATTCAATTCCTCTTTGGGTCATTGTTTGGATGGAGTTTGCACATCCTCCCCATGTCTGCGTGGGTTTCCTCAGCAGGCATCAGGTTTCCTCCCACACTCCAAAGATGTAGGAAAAATGAGTTAAGAGAATAGGGTGGGGTGGCCCTGGGTAAGATGCTCTATTGTAGGTTCAGTGCAGACTTGACAGGCCAAATGGCCTCCTTCTGCACTATAGTGATTCTACGATTACATAAAGAGGTACATATTTTGAGATGAAATACGTCAAGTCTGAAACATTTGGATGTTTTATAAAGCACATTACTTGGTACGTTAAATGCTAACATCCTGTTGTGCTATACAACCGTGCCTTCATCCCACTCATACTATACAGGCTGACTTTCATGTAGTCTTTAAAGTGGAACAGTGTGGGAAAAATAAAACTTTAGATTAATGTGCAACATTTTTACATACATGGTAAAGTGCAGTTTTGGCAAATTGTTCGCTTTCAGAAGCTCTTATTTCAAAGTATTAGCAACAATATAAGAAGCAACATCTTTCTAACGAGGGGCATGCACGCGATGGGTCGTGAGGGGGCTGCTCTTGGATGTTTTTTTTCCGAGAGTATCCTAGTGCTTTACGTCGTTAGTGTACGCTTGGCCTGGACCATTTGATGGGCAACACGACAGCTCAGTGACTATCGCTGTGCTGTGCAGATACATGGATTTGGGCCTGTGTCTGTGGGAGTTTGCGCATTCTCCCCGTGCTTGCGTGGTTTTCTCCGGGTGCTCCGGTTTCCTCCCACATCCCAAAGATGTGCTCTTAGGCTAATTGGCAAAACAAATTCTCCCTAAATTGTCTCAAATTTGGTTTTTAATCCATAGATCTATAAACATAGATAGGGATCACGGGTAGAGCTGGGAACATCAGGGTGGCAGCACAGGCTCATTGGGCCAAAGGGCCTGTTTCGCATGCTGTTTTGTTCTTTGTTCTTTAAGTATTAATGCTTTTTGGATTAAAAGAAAATTATATTCATGCAACATTTGTAAAGCTGCAGTATGCCTGTTTTTATCGACTGCCTTTAAAGCAGTAAAACTTCACAAGGAACCTCCAAAAAAGTAACAATTTGTTGCTGAGTGCAAACAGAAAATAGGCCAAGTGACCAAAAGAGTATTTAAACAGGTAAGCCTGAAGGAAACTCTCACTGACAGCAATGGAGGTAGAAAGACAAAGAAGATAATAAACAAATTCCAATGTTAATGGGCTAGGTTTCTGACAGTACAGAATGGGACAAGAACTGGGAGAGTTTAAGAGGCCAGAACTGAAGAATCCAGAAATCTCACAGCTGGATGAGTTTGCAGTGCTTGCTGTTGTGGGAGGGGAAGGAAGGGGAGACAAGGGGAGGGAAGCAGGGGATGATGGTGGGGGGCAGGAAGTGACGTAGTGGTCGGGGATTGTGGGGCAGGGGGTCAATGTGTACGTGAAAATCAATGCCATGATCAAGGGATCCCAAACACAAGGAAGAGCATTGTAAACTCAAAAGGGTTGTTGGACAGTGGAATGGAAAACATGGAAGATCATTGACTCTTAACTGCAGTAATTTGCTTGTGTTTGACAAAGCTATTGCTCAGTTGCAGTTTGGACTGGAAGAGGACTGGGACCAGACACTGCCAAAGGCAAACTGGAAGTTATCATCATATCAGGCAAAAGGCAAGATTAGAACCAATGTGATTTTACTTTCTCCCGTGCTGTACTGTGCAAGAACATGCAGCAGAAATATTTGAACAAACTTGTTTCAGTTTGATTATTGATTCTGTCTCCAAGTAAAATACTGTGTATTTAATAAGCAGTTAAAAAGGGACATTTTTAAAAAGGTACATTCTGAAATACATCACCTGTTGTTTTCAAGCCTATATTGCTCCACCCAAATTGTTTTTATAATAAACTGGATGTTCCTCAGTGTGACTGCATTATTTTGACTGGCCTTTTTAAGCTCCTGTCACTTACAAAATTGTCAGGATTTAGAATTAAAATGGGGTGCTACATTATAGAACATTACAGCGCAGTACAGGCCATTCGGCCCTCAATGTTGCGCCGGCCAGTGGACCCTCTAACCTAAACTATTCCAATATCATCCATATGCCTATCCACCGAACATTTGAATGCTCCCAAAGTAGGCGAGTCCACAACTGCTGCAGGCAGGGCATTCCACGCCCTCACCACCCTCTGTGTAAAGAACTTGCCTCTGACATCCGTCCTATAACTACCACCTCTTAATTTAAAGTTATGTCCCCTCGTGTTGGTCATCACCATCCGAGGAAAAAGGCTCTCACTATCCACCCTATCCAATCCCTTGATCATCTTATACGCCTCAATTAGGTCACCGCGTAACCTTCTTCTCTCTAATGAAAATAACCTCAGGTCCCTCAGCCTTTCCTCATAAGGCCTTCCCACCATACCAGGCAACATCCTGGTAAACCTCCTCTGCACCCTTTCCAATGCTTCCACATCTTTCTTATAATGCGGCGACCAGAACTGTACGCAATACTCCAAGTGCGGCCGCACCAGAGTTTTGTACAGTTGTAACAACCTCACGGCTCCTAAATTCAATCCCTCTACCAATAAAAGCTAACACACTGTACGCCTTCTTAACAACTTTATCAACCTGGGTGCCAACTTTCAAAGAGCTATGTACTTGTACCCCAAGATCCCTCTGCTCGACAACACTATTAAGGGTCCTTCCACTAACCCTATATTTCATATGCCTGTTATTCCTACCAAAGTGAATCACCTCACATTTATCCGTATTGAATTCCATTTGCCACCTCACGGCCCAGCTCTGCAACCTGTGTCCCTCTGCAAACTATAACATCCATCCTCACTATCTACAACTCCCCCCACTTTGGTATCGTCAGCAAATTTACTAATCCAACCCTCTACACCCTCATCTAGGTCATTTATAAAAATGACAAACAGCAGTGGCCCCAAAACAGATCCTTGAGGTACACCACTTGTAACTGCACTCCAGGTTGAATATTTCCCATCAACCACCACCCTCTGTCTTCTATCAGCTAGCCAATTCCTAATCCAAACTGCTAAATCACCTTCAATCCCATGCATCTGCACTTTCTGCAGTAGCCTACATTATAGTTAAAATGAATCTTGCTTCACTTTAAAAGACAGTATAGTGATTTTCACTAACTATAGACCATAAAATATAAGCCAAATTAGGCCACTTGGCGCATTTGAATCTGCACTGCCATTCAGTCGTGGCTGATATTTTTCTCATCCCCATAACCCCTGATCCCCTTATTAATCAAGGGCCTCTCTGTCTTAAAGACACACAACATCTTGGCCCCAGAGCCTTCTGTGGAAAAGTGTTTCACAGATTCACCATTCTCTGGCTGAAGAAATTCCTTCTCATCTCTATTCTAAAGGATCTTACCTTTAGCCTGACTTTGTACCCTTTGGTTCTAGTTTTTCCTAATAGTGGAAACATCCTCTCCATTTCCATCCTATTCAGGCCTCCCGTATCCTTTAAATTTCAATAAGATTCCCCCCTCATCCTTCTAAACTCCAGTGAGTATAGACCTAGAGTCCGCAGCTGTTCCTCATATGACGAGCTCTTCATTCAAGGGATGGTTCCTGTGAACCTTCTCTGGACATTTTCCAAGGCCAGCACACCCTTCCTTAGATATGGGGCCCAAAACCATTCACAATACTCCAAATGGGGTCTGACCAAAGCTTTATACAGCCTCAGAAGTACAACCCCACTCTTATATTCTAGCTCACTCAACATGAATGCCAAAATAAACCAAAGCGTCAAAGATTTCAGAGGTGTTATGCCCCTCAAATCAATTGGAAAATAGATTTAATATCTTCAGCACTCATGTGCCTCTTCAGTAGATTCCAAATCCACCAGGTGTAAGTTGTTATTTTATACACTGAGGTTTATTTATTAGCGTCACAAGTAGGCTTACATTAACACTGCATGACATTATTGTGAAAACCCCCTAGTAGTCACACACTGGCGCCTGTACAGATACACTGGGGAAGAATTTAGCACGGCCAATACGCTTTCGGACTCTGGGAGAAAACTGGAGCACCAGGAAGAAATTCACGCAGACGCAGGAAGAAGGTGCAAACTCCTCACAGACAGCAACCCGAGCCTTGAATCAAACGCAGCTCCCTGGCACAATGAGGCATAGTGCTAACCACTGTGTCACCATCCTGCTGTAATAATGCTATACTGTTTCAGGGTACAACGGCAGCTTAGGTTTTGAGAAGGCTATATTCCACTGCATCCCCCACATCACATCACCAACGTTCAGGGCTGTTTTACAGCAGTCAGCTTTCTTGGCAGTATTCTTCCAACTCTAGTTACCTTTCTAGCTTGGATGTGTACAGTTTCCCTTTATTACGTATTCTATCATCACTAGGGATCAGCCTGCACTAATTCTGCTCCCAAATGTGTCTCTCATTTTGATCAGATAAAACACTGTAATCAAGATACAGTGTGTCCGGAGCACTGTAGAGTTTCATTACAACTTACTGTGACCTTATTTATGGCCGTTCTGCATGGCTGGCCATGTTAAATGTCAACTCCATCAAGGTTCAAGTTTCTCCAACTTATTCTTAGGTGATTTCAACAACATTAAAGCAGAAAGTGTACTGTTTTTCTTTTCCAAGTGGAATACATTGCATTTCACAATATTTCTGTTCCGCCCACTGAACACTCTGCTACTTTATTTTGTAACTTGTGAAGTGTCTCAAGAAGCTATCACTTCCCTTCTTTGTCTGTTAAGATTTGCAAATCTGACTAACTTGCATGGGTTTCTAAATCCAAAGTCACTCACGTAAGTTAGAAACAGTTGTGGTTTCAATACCTAGGCACAGGCATCCAGCCAAAACATGTCTATAGACCTGGCATTAACTCTTCCAACTATCGATTGGTGAATTTCCCCAGAATTGCGCCGAATCACCAACACTTTTGGAATTAAATCATAGGCTGCAAGGAACATCATCAAATTCTTTCTGCAAAAATTCAAGTTGCACTGTATCATAGGTGTTTCACAGCTTGGTATTGTTCCTGATCTGACCAAGACCACATGAAATTACAAAGGGTTGTGAACGTAGCCCAGTCCATCATTCAAACGAGCCTCCCATCCACTGATTCTGTCCACACGTCCTGCTACCTTGGAAAAGCAGCCAGCATAATCAAGGACCCCACACATGCCAGACATACTCTCTTCCAACTTCTTCCATTGGGAAAAAGATATAAAAGCCTGAGATCACTTACCAAATGATTCAAGAACAGCTTCTTCCCTGCTGCTATCAGACTTTTGAATAGGCCAACCTCTCATTAAGTTGATCTTTTGCTACACCCCTAGCTATGACTGTAACACTACATTCTGCGCCCTTTCATTTCCTTCCTCCCATGTACTCTATGAACGGTATGCTTTCTCCATGTATCACTGTCAAAAAGCTATACTTTTCACTGTATAACAATACATGTGACAATAATAAATCAAATCAGAAGTTTTCCCACAATCCAGATGTCATATCAGTCAAGAAAACTTGTCAGGCAGAATCCTGCCCTTCTGATCCACTATTGCTCTTGCCAGCACTGCTGCACAGTAAGTTTTCCGTTTCATTGCTGAAAATCAATTTCATTACGTTACACCTCTGGGAATATTGTTCATGTCATCCCTTGTGAATATTTGAGGAAAATCATTGAGTGTTCACCAACTTGTGATGGTGCTCAGGTTCTAACCTGCTAGCAGTTTATTATTGATAGGTCACTTGCTGAAAGCAGTAAGAAAAACTGTTCCAGACTGCATTTTTTCATCATCAATTCTTGCCTTTCATTAGTTACTTGGAGAAATTATGTTGCTTCCATCTTTCCTGAGAGGAAATCATCATTCAAAATATTTACTATTTCCAACTAATCCTCAGCTTCAACCTTGCATCTTTCATGCTTTTTATTTTTTCCCTCTTAGTGTCACAAGTAGGCTGACATTAACACTGCAATGAAATTACTGTGAAAATCCCCTAGTCACACACTCCGACGCCTGTTCGAGGACACTACGGGAGAATTTAACTTGGCCAATACACCTAACCAGTCTTTCGGATTGTGGGAGGGAACTAGCGCACCCGAAGGAAATCCATGCAGACACAAGGAGAACATGCAGTCCCCACAGAGACAGTGACCCAAGCCAGGAATCGAACCCAGGTCTCTGGCACTGAAAGGTAGCAATGCTACCGAGGACATAAGAAATAGGAGCAGGCGCGAACCATTCATCCGCTCAAACCTGCTCCATCATTCAATAAGATCATGGCTGATCTGATTGAGTCCTTAAATCTACTTGTCTGCCTGCTCGCTATTGCCCACGATTCCCCTCTAGGTCAAAAATCAGTCTAACTCAGCCTAAGATATCTTCAAAGACTGCCTCCACAAGAGGAGAATGGCGAAGATTAACAAGTTTCAAAGAGGAATTCCTTCTCATCTCCATCTTAAATAGGAAATCTCTTCCTTTTAGACTGTGCCTCCTAGTTCTAGATTTCCCCCACAAGCTTCTTTACTATCCTTATATTTCATCGCTGCTGTATTTTATTGTACCTTAGCACAATTAGTGACAACAGTAACTCCAACAATGTGGAAAAATGCCCAAGGATGTCCCGTACACAAAAAGCAGGATAAATCCATCCTAGCCAATTACCAAACCATCAGTTTATACTTGATCATCACCAAAGGGATGGGAGTCAGCAACAATGCTATTAACTGGCACTAGCTTAGCAAAACCCTGTTCACTGATGTTCAGTTTGGGTTTCCTCAGTCATTCAGTTCCTGACCCCATGACTGCTTTGGTTCAAAAATGGACAAAAGAACTGAACTCCAGAGGTGAGGCGAAACTGACTGCCCTTAACATCGAGGCCGCATTCGACCAATTGTTGTATCAAGGCCCACTCACAAAATTGGAGTCAACGAGCAACATGAGTAAAACACTCCATTGGTTGGAGTCACACTTGGCATGAAGGCAGATGGCTTAGGGTTTTTTTTTTAAGGTCAATCATCTAATTTCCAGGATATCATTGCAGGAGTTCCTCAGAGGTTGTGTCCTAGGCCTAACCATCTTCAGCTTTTCATCAGTGACTTTTTCTTCCATTATTAAAGTCAGAAGTGGGGATGTTCGCTGATGACAATTTTCAGCATCATTCATGTTTTCTCAGATACTGAAGCAGTCCACGTCCAAATGCAGCAAGACTTGGACAATATCGAGGCTCAAGTTGACAAGTAACATTCGCATACATAAGTCCAGGTAATAACCATCTTCAACAACAGAGGATCTAACCATTGTCCCTTGACATTCAATAGCGATGTCATCATGGAATTCCCCACTATCAACATCTTGAGGATTGTCATTAACCAGAAACTGAACTGGACTAGCCATATAAATATTGTGAGTACCATGTTTGAGTGCAAATCAACATCTGGCATGTGGGAGGCTTTCAAGTGTAAGTTGATAGGGATTCAGGACAGGCACATTCCTGCAAGGATGAAGGATAAACATGGCAAGTTTTGGGAACTTTGGATAACAAGAGGTATATGTGCCTAGTCAAAGAAAAAAGGGAAGCATTTGTCAAAGCTAGGAGGCTGGGAACACAAAAAGCAAGTGTGGAATACAAGGAAAGTAGAAAAAAAAAACTTGAGAAAGAAAGGCTTAAAGGGATCACGAAGAAGCATTGGCCAGCAGAATTAAGGAAAATCTCAAGGTTTTTTATAATACATAAAGAGCGAGAGAGTAGCCAGGGAGAAGGTTAGCTCACTTAAGGGGAAGAGAGGGAATCTATGTATAAAGCCAGAGGATGGGTGAGGTATTAAATGAGTACTGTGTGTCAATATTCACCAAAGAGAAGGACTTGGTGATGATGAATCTGTGAAAAGTTGTGTTTGAGTCATGTTGAGATCAAAAAGGTGGTGGTATCAGGGTTCTTGAGAAATCTTTGTATCCTCACTAGCTATAAAGGGAGATCCCAGAGGACTGAAGAATAGCCAATGCTGTTCCTTTGTTTAAGAAGGGTAGCGAGAAAATTCCAGGTAATTATAGGCCAGTGAACTTACATCAATAGTAGGGAAATTATTGGAGACTTTATTGACTCTTCAAGACAGGATTTATTTTCAGTTCAAAATAATTGGATGTATTAGCGAGAGGCAATATGGTTTTGTGAACAAGAGGTCGTGTCTCACAAACTTGATTAAGTTTTTCAGGAATTGACGAAGACGATTGATGAGAGTAAGGCAGTGGATGTTGTCTACATGGACTTCAGTAAGGCCCAAGGTGAAGTTTCATGGGATCAGACATGAGCTGGCAAAGTGGATACAAAACTGGTTCAATCAAAGAAGTCATAACCTAGAGATGCCGGTGTTGGTTTGGGGTAAACACAGTAAGAGGTCTGACAACATCAATTTTAAATCCAACTGATTTATTTGATAGTAAACTTGCAAGCTTTCGGCTTTTGTGGCCTTCTTCAGGCGAAAGGCGGCGGCTACCTCATTCGCCTGAAGAAGGCTACAAAAGCCAAAAGCTTGCAATTTTACTATCAAATAAATCGGTTGGATTTAAAATTGGTGTTGTCAGACCTCTTACTCAGTTAAAGACAGAGGGTAGCTGTTGAAGGGTGTGTTTCTACATGGACGGTTGAGACAAGTGGCTGATCAGGGATCAGTGCTGTACTGTTTATAATATACATAAATGATTTGGAGGAAACATAACTGGTTTGATTAGTAAGCTTGTGGATGACTCAAAGGTGGGTGGATTTGCGGACAGTGAAGACTACCATTGAGGATGCAGCAGGATGTAGATCCGCTGGAGACTTAGGCGGAGAGATGGCAGATAGAGTTTAATCTGGACAAATATGTGAGGTAATGCATTTTGGAAGGTCTAATACAATAAAGGAAATATACAGTAAATGGCAGAATCCTTATGATTATTGATAGGCAAAGGGATCTAGGTGTAGAGATACACAGGTCACTAAAAGTGGCAAAGCAAGTGGAGAAGGTAGTCAAGAAGGCATATGGCATGCTTATCTTCATTAGCCAGAGCACTGAATTTAAAAATTGTCAAGTCATGTTGCAGCTTTATAGAACCTTAATTAGACCACAGTTGGAATATAGTGTTCGATTCTGGTTGCCACACTATCAGAAGGATGTGGAGGCTTTGGAGAGGGTAAAGGAAAGATTTACCAAGATGTTGCATGGTATGGGGGGCATTAGCTATGAGGAGAGGTTGGAGAAACTTGGTTTGTTCTCACTGGAGGTTGAGGGGAGACCTGATAGAAGTCCGCAAGCTTTTTCCCCCAGAGTAGAAGAGTCAATTACTAAGGAGCACAGATTTAAGGTGCGAGGGCCAATGATTAAAGGAGATGTATGAAGCAGATTTTTTTTCCACTCAGAGTAGTGGATGCCTGGAACTCATTGCCGAGGGAGGAGGACACAGTATTGACTTTTAAGGGGCATCTTGACAAATACATGAATAGGCTGGGAATAGAGGGATATGGTCCCCGGAAGGAAACGGGTTTTAATTAAGTCGGGCACTTGATCGGTGCAGGTTGGGAGGGGCGAAGGGCCTGTTCCTGTGTAATTTTCTTTGCTCTTTGTTCAGAGCAGGTCAAAGTTTAGGAATCCAGCAGTGAGCAATGCACTAACTCTCCAAAGCCTATTCACCATCTCCAATTCACAAGTTGGAAGCGTAATAGAATACCTTTCACATATCTGGATGAGTACAACTCCAACAACTTTCGAAGCCTGACACCATCCAGGACAAAGCATCTCATTTGATTGGCATCTCATCCACCAACATCCACTCTCTCCACTACTGACACAAAATGGAAGCAGTGAGTACAAGACGCACTGCAGGAACTCACCAAGCCTCTTTACACAACATGTTTTCACCTTCTTCCATTGGGAAAAAGACAAAAGTTTGTGGTCAAATGTCAACCAACTCAAGATCAGCTTCTTCCCTGCTGCCATCAGACTTTTGAATGAACCTGCCTTGCACTAAGTTGATCTTTCTCTATACCCTAGCTATGACTGTAATCCTAAATTTTGCACTCTCTCCTTTCCTCCTTTATGGACGGTATGTTTTGTTTCTTGCGTGCTATATAAATAATGTTTTCACTGTATGCTAATACATGTGACAATAATAATTCAAATCAAATTCTTCATGGTAACTATCTAGAAGGACAAAGGCAGCAGATACTTGCTAACATCACCTCCTGCAAGTTCCCCTCCATGTCATTCACCATCCTGATCTGGAAATATAATCACTCTTTCTTCACTATTTTGGAGTCAAAATCACGGAACTCCCTCCCTACCAGCACTGCGGGTATACCTACACCACAGACTGCAGCAGTTCAAAGCAGCGGCTCACCAACCTCCTTTTCGAGGATTATTAGGGATGGGTAATAAATACTGGCCAAGCCGTGGATGTCCACATCCCATGATTTTTTTTTAATCTCCCCATCACTTGCACTGATGCCAGTTTCAGATGAGACTTTAAACCAAGGTCTGGTTTGCCTCCTCAGGTGTTTGTAAAAGATCCCATGTCACTATTCCCAAGAACAGGTGGGTTATCCCCTGACAATATCCAGGCCAAAAATTGTCTGTCATTTTTGTGTGATGTTGATTATTTAGATGCCGGCATTGGACTGGGGTGGGCACAGTAAGAAGTCTCGCAACACCAAGTTAAAGTTCAACAGGTTTATTTGGTATCATGAGCTTTCGGAGCACTGCTCCTTCATCAATAAGTGGAGAGGTAGACTTCACAAACACAGCATTTATAGACAAAGACACAATAGTAAGATAATGGTTAGAATGCAAGTCTTTTCAAGGCTGTTTGTGATGGCCTGCAGTGCACAAATTAGCTGCCGTGTTATCTACATTATAACAATGATTACACTTGGTTTTCATTTAAGAGTGTCATGAAAGATGCTGCTATACAAACGTAGCTCTCTCATCATTTTATCTTGAACAACCACTTATGATCAGACAAATAACACTCATCATCTGCCATTACCAGACATCTATTACAAAGATGCTGCTTAAATGCATTAAGCTTGCTCAACACTTGAGGCAGTTCAAGCAGCTGTTTGTATCTGACTGAAATGGGATTGCCATCACAAAACAGGACTATGTCGAAAGATAAACACATCACGCAATGTCCTTCAGTAGGTTCCACGTCCATGAATGCATCCTGACCTCTAATAATAGTTAAGGCTACTGCTTCTCTATTTAGCATACACCAGAGCGTGGTCAGATACAAAGTTAGTCAAGTAGATCATTGAATCCACACAACCTGGGATTGTAAAAATGGTTCTATACTGCAGCATGTGGAATTAATATGTGGTTGCATTCTAAATCCCACTCTCTCCTGCACCTCACTCCCCACTACCTCCAGGATCTCTCTCCTCAGGTCGAACCCAGAGTACCATGTTTTGATACTGGCAATTGCGTGAGGCTACATTCTATGCTTGCAGGTCTTGTGGCACAGCGGTAGCATTCCTACCTCTAAGCCAAAATCTCCAGGTTCACGTCCAACACCAGAACTTGTTGGCCACAGGAAGTGCTTTCATAACGTGGTTCAACAGATTGATAATCAGCTGTGAAATTCTTGCCCCAAAGGGGAATAAAAAGTGTGAGAGGGTACACGCTTTTTGAAGTTCTGAAATCAATTAAAAACACAAAAATTGAAATGTACAAAGCTAAACACAGAGGTCTGTTCAGCAACTTTATTAACTGCCAAGTTTCTAAAGGGCTAAAGAACGTTCTTTTCTACCTGAAAGAAACTCCAAAGCTGTTGAGCTACCAACCAGGTTCTTTTCATTCTATGTAAATGCTGCGCAGGCCAAGTCATGTGGAACCCCACATTTCAACTGCTTTACAGAGACATAAGATATACTTCTATAATCTCAGCATTATACATATTTTATTAAACCACTGTTCATTACTCCACATCTATTTAATTATCAAATGCCAGAAATCAATACAAGTCCATGAAAGTGCTGCTTGAAATGAAATTACCTGAAATCACAATGACTCTAATACACTGTGATAAACCAATGTAACCAGCAGCACTGTGAGCTCAAAGAGACGATCTAATATTGTATTTCTTTACAATCTTAAGAGACTTATCTGCAGAATAACAGTAATTTGCAATGAAAATATTTCACTTCCCTGACCTAGCTTTCTTTCACTCCTTTCTATAGGAGTGCTTTAGGTTACTCATTTCAGTCTCTCCCCGCCAATCTTAAATGTGCTTCGCCTCTGGAATTCACGTTTTCTCTCATGACTAGTTTTTGTTTTTATTTTAATTTAATTTAATTTCTATTCCCCCCCCCCCTCAGATCTGTCCTGAATCAACTGCATAATTCTGAAGCATTATTTCTTTCTTGCCTCTTTGTGCTTTTCCTTTTGGCAGCTTTCTCTTCACTTCTGTTCTGCGTCTTAAAGAGTTTTTGCCCCCACCTCTCGCCCGCACCCTCCAACACACTGCTCCTGTGCCCCACCCAATCAGCTCTCAGTACTATCTCCTCTCGTCTTTCACAGCTCCCAGTCATTCTAGTCTTGCCATCATGCTCCAAGTCCTTTGAGGCTCATTTCCATTTGAAAGGATTCCATACATCAATGCAAATTGAGCACTTGGCAATAACATGCCGTCAATGTTTCCTAGATTTCCTCTCGGTTGAAACAGTTAATTAGAAATAGATGAGGGCAGAATTGCAAAACATTCTCCTTTATCATTAAGTTCAAATGAAAAAGCTATAATATAATCATACTGTTTAGTCTTAAATCGACAGAGCTGTCTCAAATTAGTTAACGACTCACGTTGAAGACTCAAGTGAAATGTGGGCCAAATCAGGATGTATCAAATGGAAGAACAGCAATACCTGCATTATGAAATTATCTGCTGCAAAGATTTTAAAAAAGTTACTGGAAAGGTTGCCACCTTCCAAAAATGACCCCTTACAGGGCTAAAACGATGATAACAGAGCGCAGCAACTTCTTGTAAGCTGTCCCCAGCATACCCTTTAACTCCAGATTTTACTCTCGTTCTATACTCTTAAAGCTTGAGTGTTCTTTTTAAATACCTGATTTGGCACTAATCTTTCTCTAACCCTATCTCTAACTGCAACACTACATTCTACAACCTCTCCTTTCCACCTGGATCCTTGATGGGCGACACGACAGCTCAGTGACTATTGCTGTGCTGTGCAGATACATGGATTTGGGCCTGTGTCTGTGGGAGTTTGCGCATTCTCCCCGTGCTTGCGTGGGTTTTCTCCGGGCGCTCCGGTTTCCTCCCACATCCCAAAGATATGCTCTTAGGCTAACTGGCAAAACAAATTCTCCCTAAATTGTCTCAAATTTGGTTTCAATCCATAGATCTATAAACATAGACAGGGATCACGGGTAGAAGTGGGAACATTGAGGTGGCGGCGTGGGCTCGTTGGGCCGAAGAGCCTGTTTCCCATGTTGTTTTGTTCTTTGTACTTGATGAATTGTACATTTTGTCTCTATGGCACACAAGAAACAATACTGTATCCCAATATATATATGACAATAATAAATCAAATCAAATCTCTTAAAAGGAAGCAGCAGCATCTCTGGTCAAAACCTGTCATTGTGCCATACAATGATGCAGAAGTGATTGATTGGCACCACATTCACAAACATCCACTCCCCTCACCACCAATACTCAACAGCAGCAGCGTGTAGTATCAATAAATTGCACCACAGCAATTCGCTCAAGATCCTTAGACAGCATCTTCCCAACCCACAACCACTTGTATATAGAGGGACAAGGGCAGCAGATACATGGGAACACCATCATCTGAAAATTTCCCTCCAAGCCACTCATCATCCTGACTTGGGAATATATTGCCATTCCTTCGCAATTGCTGTGTCAAAATCCTGGAATTTCCCCTAAGGGCATTGTGTGTCAGAGACTGCAGCGATTCAAGAAACTAACTCACCATCACCTTCTCAAAGGCAACTAGCGATGGACAAGAAATACTGGCCAGCTGATCGATGAATATTTAAAAAATGCAAACCCCAAAATAGCAACAAACTCCCCATTCTCAAAACACAAAACTCCACACACAAAGCAGCAGAAATAAAAAAAGGATCCCAATATCAAAAATTTCAAGCCTCTTATGAAAAAACAAAAATGAAATCCACCTTCTCTTGTCCATCTTGCAGTCGATAGAATTTAATGCAACATCGTACACTGGGTATATATTTCCACGTTCTTGTTTCATACGCCAATTACCTGCTGTCAAGTGGTAAACACAAGACACAAAGTTGGGGCACGTTACCGACAGTTTGATAATATCCAATCAAAATTTGACCACTCGTTTTCAAACAGGGGACCATACAGAATCTAAACAAGTCCCACCGAGTCATAAGATTTCCTTCATGTCTTTCAGAAATTAGGACAAGGATGTGTGTCAATATTTGTATGGCAACCCTGAAGTGCAACACATGCAGGAGCTCCTCTCAGAGGAAATGTTGGTAGAAGACAGTGTTTGGCTGTTATCAATTCAGCTGAAATGCACTTCAAGGGCATTCAAGACATATTTGCTTATTTTAACAATGTAGAACTCAATTTGGAATAGTGTGTACAATTCTGAGCTCCCTATCTTCACATGGCTATTTATGCACTGGGAGGATTCAGGGAAGTGAGCAGCAGCAAGGACAATTCCAGGATTTGGAGACAAACAATAGCAGCAGGACTGACTCACCAAATTGAACTTCTTAACATTGCTCACAACTTACGGCACAAATTATAGATCTGGTTCCCCGCCCACCCCCTCCGGAACCACCAAGGTTTCATTAAAAAGGGCAATGTGTACAAGAGTAAAGAGATCATGTTAGACTTGTACAAGACACGAGTTAGGGCTCATCTGGAGTATTGGACCCAGTTCCAGACACCATACTGCAGGAAGGATGTAAAGGCATTTGGAGAGAGTACTGAAAAGATTCACAAGAATGATTCCAGAGATAAGGAACAGTAGATTGGAGAGATTGGAACAGTTTCCCTTGAAGAAAAGGAAGCGTGAGAGAAGACTCGATAAAGGTATTGAAGATCCTGAGGAGTATGGACAGGGAAAATAGTGAGAAACTGTTCCCTCTCAAGAGGGACCATCAAGAACAAAAGGGCACCAATTCAAAACAATGGATAAATAGAATAGGGGTGATGTGAGGAAAGGTTTTTACACCCACAGGATGTTTGCAGTCTGACATGAACTTCCTGAAAAGGTGGTGGAAGCATGTCCTATTGAAGTATTCAAAAGGGAATTGGATTGCTATCTGAAAAGAACGAACTTGCAAGGTTACGGGGTATAGTAGGAGAGTGAAACTAGCCATCTGCGGACAAAGCACAGAGCCAACACTTCAAGACACGATATCTCTGCCTGAGCTCTGAAAGAGAGTTACCTTGACTCGAAACATTGGCTCTATTGTCTCTCCACATGCTGTCAGACCTGCTGAGACCTTCCAGCATTTTGTTTTTGTTTCAGATTCCAGCTTCTGCAGTAATTTATTTTTATTACTTCTTTGCTTTATTAGAATATACAAACTGCAACACAGTGCAAAAAAATCTTGAATCAAAATTTGAGGCCCCCCTGCAGATATTCCCAAGGCAGATTCAACCAGACCCACCGAATTCTGTAGGCATTTGGGTGGCTCGTCCTTCTTCCTTCCACAAGCGGATCCCGTCTGTGGAAGGGGCTGGAAAAACCCCACACACAGTCTGTTTTAAACACATCTGAAAATATTGTATTTAAAGGTTTTTAAGAATCTCTACATTGCAGGAGGAAGCCATTTGGCCCACGAGTCTACACCAACCAGAATCCCACCCAGGCCTTACCCATGTAACCCCACCTATTTACCCAGCTCATCCCTCTGACGCTAAGGGGGAATTTATCATGGCCAATCCACCTAACCCACACATCTTTCGAGTATGGGAGGGAACCCGAACAGGTGCCAGAGTATGGTGACTAAAGCATTTTCACAATAACTTCATAGCAGTGTTAATGTAAGCTTACTTGTGACACCAGTAAATAAGTGAATAAACAAACAAAAACATCTGGAGGAAACCTACACAGACACTGGGAGAATGTGCAAACTCCACACAGATAAACACACAAGGCCGGAATTGAACGCACATCCCTGGTGTTGAGAGGCAGCAGTGCTAACTAACCACTGTGCCACCTCTATTTGATTTGATTAAATTCATCAATTAACACTCGCCTTTTAGCCAGAATCACCAGATTAATCGGTAAATGGGTAATTTATAAACAGCACAAATCTTACGCACTATTAGATGAAGCAGTTTTCACACCAGGAGAAAAAGTATTCTCTGTCAGTTAGATCGCAAAAATTCTTGAGCTGTTGATGAGGTGAAAAACAGACTCTCATAACTGGATTCTACATCTCTGCAAAAGGGCTGCAAAGAGAGATTAACACAGCCATTAGCTAAATAGGCTTTAGTGATAGCGTGATACTACAGCTGCTACATAGCACATTTATAAATAGTGTTCTGAAAGCAACAAAACATTGTCAGGAACATGATTAACCAAAATTGAACATCAAGCTATGAGAAAATATTAGAACAGCTGACTAAAAGCTTGGCCAAGGACACCAGTTTTAAGAAGTGCTTTGAAGAAAATGAGAAGCATTGAAAAGCAGAGTGATTTAGAGGGGGAATTGCTGAAGTTAAGGCTCTGACAACAAAGCCTTCATGCTCATTAATAGAATCCTACAGTGCAGAAAGAGGCCATTTGGCCCATCAGTCTGCACCGACCACAATCCACCCAGGCCCTATCCTAAGAACCCCATACATTTACCCTAGCTAGTCCCCTGACACTAAAGGATTTTTTTTTTGCATGATTAGTCTACCCAACCCACACATTTTTGGAGTGTGGGAGGAAACTGAAGCATCCAGAGGTAAACACAGGCAACGTGCAGTGACCCAACCCAGGAATCAATCTCCGATCCCTGGCGTTTTGGAGCAGCAGTGCTAACTACTACGCCACTTGGAGTTAGAGGAATAAATACTCAACAAGGTACACTTGAGGACAATTGCCAGACATTTCTTTCTTCTCAGGTGGAAGATGTGCAGCCTAGGTATCCAACTCTGCAAACTGCAGTCTGAAACCTTCCACCTACAGAAGTGGGTGGGCAATTATTGTCCAGTGAGCAAAAATGCAGAAATCCCCAGCTAACCTGCTGCTGCTCACAGAATCTATTCCATGAGGGAGAAATATATGAAAATGTGGGAGAGACAAATTAGACCAGCGGGTCTTTCCAAGTCTTTTTTTCTTTCACAGGATATGGATGTAGCAGACTTAGCCAGCATTTTTATTACCCATCCTTAATTGAGAAGATAGTGATGACCTGCCTTCTTGTACTGTTGCAGTTTACATGATGGAAAAAACCCACAATGCTGTCGGGAAAAGTGTTCCAGGTTCCTTGACTCAGCGACAGTGAAGGCAAGGCACTATAGCTCCAAGTCAGGATGGTGAGTAGTTTAGAGCAAAATTTGTAGGTTGCGGTGTTCCCATGCACTTGTTGCCCTTGTCCTTCTAGGTGGTAGAAGTCATGTGTTTGGAAGGTACTGTCAAAGGAGGCATGGTGAGTTGCTGCATTGCATTTTGTAGATGGTACACACGCCAGAGGTTAGACAAATTGGGACTGTTTTCCTTAGAAAGACGTAGACTTAGAGGAGATGTAATAGAGGTGTACAAGATTATGAGGTGTATAGATAGAGTAAACAGAGTTAAGCTTTTTCCGAGGATGGAATCAAATAGCACGAGGGGTCACGGGCTTACGGTGAGAGGGGTAAGGTATAATTTGGATGCTAGAGGGAGTTTTTCACAGAGGGTAGTGGGAGTATGGAATGCGCTGCCAAGTAAAGTGGTGGAGGCAGGCACTCTGGAGTTATTTAAGAAACACTTAGATGGGCACATGAACAGAATGGGAATGGAGGGGTATAGAAAACTGATTTAAAATAGGGATCATGAGCCTTGGGAATCCCTGGGAAGTGTGTAAATAGATGATGATATTGATGTAGTTGTTTTTATCCTACAGGTGCTTTGGTCCACCTTGTTGTATAACAAGGGGCATACACTCGATGGGTCGTAAGAGGGCTGCTCTTGGATTTTTTTTTTGAGTATCCTAGCGATTCACATCGTTAGTGTACGCTTGACCTGGACCATTTGATGAGCAACACGACAGCTCAGTGACTATCGCTATGCTGTGCGGATACATGGATTTGGGCCTGTGTCTATGGGGGTTTGCACATTCTCCCTGTGCTCGCATGGGTTTTCTCTGGGTGCTCCGGTTTCCTCCCACATCCCAAAGATGTGCTCTTAGGCTAATTGGCAAAACAAATTCTCTCTAAATTGTCTCAAATTTGGTTTTTAATCCATAGATCTATAAACAAAGGTAGGGATCACAGGTAGAAGTGGGAACATGGTGGTGCGGGCCTGTTTCCTGTGCCGTTTTGTTCTTTGTTTGCCATCACTGTGGAAGGGATTGTGTGTTCATTAATGGGTGTCAAACAAGAAGGTTTCTTTGTCCTGGGTGGTGTCAAGTTTCTTGAGTGTTGATATTAGAGATGCACTCATCCAGGCAAGTGAAGAGTATCCCATCACACTCCTGATTTGTGCCTTGTAAATGGTGAACAGGCTTTATGTGGCCGCTAGGTGAGATAATCATCACAAAATTCCCAATCTCTGACCTGCTCTTCTCAGCACAATATTTACATGGCTGATTCTATTCAGTTTTTGGTCAAAGTTATGATAGTGGGAGATTCAGTGATTGTAATACCGTTGACTGTCAACTGCAATGGTTAGCTACCCTATAATTGAAGAGGGTCATTGCCTGATGCAAAGTTATTGCTGAAGGCACCTTTCATCACTTTACTGATGATTGGGGAAGTAGACTGATGGGCCGGTAATTGGCTGGGTTAGAATTGTCCCACTGTGTGTACAGGATATACCAAGGCTATTTTTCCACCATGCACGTAGATGCCAGTATTGTAGCTGTATGGGTGCAGCTTTGCTAAGGGTGTACTGGTGCACAGATCTTCAGTACTATTGCTGGAATGTTGTCAGGGCCCATTGCATTTGCAGCATCCAGTGCCGTCAGCAGTTTCCTGATATCACATGGAGTGAATCGAATTGGCTAAAAACTGACATCTGTGATGCTGGGAACCTTTGGAGGAGGCCAAGATAGATCATCCACTTGGCACATTTGGCTAAAGGTTTTTGCAAACCCTTCAGCATTGTCTCTTGCTCTGAGCCCCCATCACTGAGGATGAAATACTAATGAAGCCTCCTCCTCTTATGTCTTGTTTCATTGTCCAGCACTATTGGCGACTAGATGCAGGCATGCAGGACTTAGGTCTGATCCTGTTGGTTGTGGGATCACTTGACTCTGTCCATTGTACACAAAGAAGCAGACTCAGTTAAGATTCATGCAAACATTAAACTTATTTCTTGTTTAACAGGACGATTAGGAGTTGGCATGAGACAGGGAACAATGGAGAGATGCAGTGGAGGCAACGAGATGAAAACATTCATGTCAAGTTCAATTAGATTACCTAAATCAAGGGGAAATTCTCTTTCTCGTCATCTTATTAATCCTCAATAGCATGTGATGCTGTTTATATGCTGATAATAACTATAATGAACTATACTCTCCTCAGCAGGGAATGATTAGTCACAATAGAGAATAGTCATCAAGCTCAACAGTAGCAATTTGTGTACAGTCCACAGAGTCACAGCACAAAATGAGACCGTTCAGCCCATCAGGTTGATACTAACATCCCATAAAGCAATCCAATCAGTTCTACATCCCCATTCAGTCCCAATCAGCCTGCAAATTTATTTCTCATAATGTTCATCCAATTTTGTTTCAAAATCTTTGATTATCTCTACTTCCACCACAAGCTGCATGGTAGCACAGTGGTGAGCGCTGCTGCTTTACAGCGCCAGGGACCCGGGTTCGATTCCCAGCTTGTGTCACTGTCTGTGTGGAGTTTGCACATTCTCTGGTCTGCGGGGGTTTCATCCGGGTGCTCTAGTTTCCTCCCTCATTCTGAAAAATGTGGTTAGGTTTATTGACTTTGGCAACTAAGGAATTTTCGCAGTAACTTCATTGCAAAGTTAGTGTAAGCCTTTCTTGTGACTGATAAATAAACTTTAAAACATTTTTATGGGCAGTAGGTTCCAGAATCCTAACATTTGCTGCATCGAAGTATTCTACCTCACATATCCATCATTTCTCCCCTTCACCCCACCCGTGTGTGAACATATCAAATTACTGTCGCTGCTGTGATATGAACATACATAGTCTTCCCTCACCATATTTTAATATCAATGATCAACACATATTTAACTACACAGCAAGCTTAACTTTAGCAGATACTGAAGTCTCAGATAGGAAGGTGGACAGAAAGAGGAAGAAAAAGAGATTGCACATCTCATCGGTCAGGAGGAGGGTGACAGCCTCGTAATATTATCATTCGACTATTAATCCAGATACTCAGCTAATGCTCTGGGGACACAGGTTCAAATCCTATCACGGCAGATGAGAAAATTCAGTAAAAATATCTGAAATTAAGAATCTACTGATGACCGCGAAACCATTGTCTATTATTGGAAAAACCCACCTGGGTTCACTAATGTCTGTTAGGGAAGGAAGTCTCACCTGGTCTGACCGACATGCGACTCAGTCACAGCTACATGGTTGACTCTCAGCTGCCCAAGGGATGCAATAAATGATGGCCACAAATGAATAAATAAAGTGCCAATCAACGCCTTATTAGGATATCCTACAATCCCTAAAAGATTATTCCAAATCTAGAGGCAAGAAATGTTTTTCAATCTCAGTTAATGTGGTACATCTCTCAACCCATAATCCTTACTAAGTGGAGTGATTAACTCAGATAATCCAATTCTGGCATCAGTTCCAATCAGCCTCTAAAGAAATTACACTGCTGGCATTATAATTTGCATTTAGTAGCACTCGGCATGATAAAGCGTTAGCTATGGCACAGTGGTAGCACTCTCCCCTCTCAATCAGAACATTAAGAGTTCAAATCCTAAACATAGACATGAACACCTAATCCAGACCCGAGTCCCATACAGAAGAAGTTCTCCATTGACACCAAATTTTGGCCAAAACACATTAAACAGAGATTTTATTATGCACCAATTAGCTGCCATTGTTTCCTAAATGATAACAGTGCCTACACTCAGAACAAAGTATTTCCCTGACTGTACAGGGTTTGTGGACACCATGAGACTAGGAACATGATATATAAAAACCAGTTCTTACTTTACAAGTAAATTAAATCAAAAGACTGCATTGCCAATCAAACATGAATAATCCAGGAAAAATGTCTAAATGAAAATTATTTCAATCCAATTTAAAGCAAAGTCCCCAAGTCATAACATCTCTCATACAGGGCAAATAATGAAAATAATATGAACAATACATAGTAAATTAATCATTTATCTCAAAATCGCAAAAGTGACAGTAGCAATCTCAATGATTAAGGACAGAAAGTAATGTTGCCTATCACCCTGTAACCCAAGCAAACAGGAACTGTAATCAATAGTGAATTAAAATGAGAAAATAAAAACGTGCAAAGCTTCCAATATACTCATTCCAATGTTTCTGTTTCAATTCAGGGCAAAAGTCAAGTCAGGCAAGACCGGATAAGATTAATGACCTTCAATCAGTCAATTCAAAAAAATGATTTGAACCCCTCAACTCTGTTCCTCTCTCCACAGATGCTGCCTGACCTGCAGCGTATTTCTAGCATTTTCTGTTTCATTTTTCAGATTTCCAGCAAAACTTAAGATTTTGATAAACTATTTGCATTTGCGGTCTTAATCATTGCATTAATTATTCTTGAAAGATAAAATATAATAAAACTATGGGCAGAATTCTACAGTAAAGTGTAAAGATTGCGCCCACCCTGCTGTTTTGGAATTCTGTAGCGGTACCTTCAAGTTCAGTAGCAAATCAAACCATTGATGCAGCGAGTCCAATATAATGGGTGGGATTCTCAAACTTTGTCCCTTCTTGCCCTACTGCCAGCGAAAATGGAGGATTTAACACTCATACAAAACTCCATTCACTTCAATGGCACTGGAGAATCCCAGCTGCGGGTGAGGTTGGAGTTTTCCAGGTGAATACATGCCTGGCACGGTAGCACAGTGATTAGCACTGCTGTCTCAATGCCAGGGACCTGGGTTTGATTCCTAATTTGGATCATTTTCTGCGTGGAGTTTGCACATTCTTTGTGTCTGTATGTTCCCATTTCCTCCACAGTCCAAAGGTGTGTGGGTTAGGTGGATTTGTCATGCTAAATTTCTTTTCTTTACTCAGACAACGGTTGGGGAATGGAATGCACTGCTTACTGTGATAGTGGAGTTGAACATTTAGGAACTTTCAAGTGGTTATTGGATAGGCACATGGAATGCACTAGAAGGGTAGGGAATGGGATAGCTTGATCTTGGGTTTGGACATAGCTCAGCACAACATCAAGAGCCAAAAGGCCTGTACTGTTCTATGTTCTAAATTGCCCGTCAGTGTCTGGGGGCGAGCTAGTGTAAATGCATGGGATTATGGGGATAGGGTCTGAATGGGATTGTGGTCGTGCAGACTCGATGGGCCAAATGGCCTCCTTCTGCAAAATAGGATTCTATAAAAATATTGTTTTGCAAACAGAGCTAACCAAGCATATATATTTTTTAGCATGTCACAAATCAAATCTAGAATAAACTATATTGATTCTTACCTGAACAATATGCCTAAATCAAGTACATATCCCCTGATGCACCACTGTCTCCAACTTTCCACTTCTTACGTTAACCAGCCCCAGGCCTATCAGTGCACTAATTTGGACACAACAGGGTGAATTTTGTGCAATGGACCAAGTCCACAACAGGATAGAGACTATCCAAACCCCTTTCGCATTTCATACAAGCTTTATAGTGCAGAGGGGAGTCATTCAGCCCATCAGATCTGCACTGGCTCACTGAAAGAGCATTCTCCCTAATCCTTGTAACTTTGCACAATCCAATTCTCTTTTGAATGTCTCATAGAGCCCTTATGTCCATGAGGCAGAGGAGAGGTTCCTCTCTTCAGTGTGAATGTTGATGGCACATCCCAGAAGTGAAAGTCGATGTTGACACCACAACACCACCTATTTCTGCAACAGCTCCACCACAGTAACGTTCGGTTGTCTTAACATCTCACCAGGTGAACGAAGCAACTAAAGTGGTAGCTAACATTGATAGCTAACCAAAACTGAGCGTATCAGTACTTATTGCTCAGTATCAGTGTTTCAATTGACACTAATCTTCTAATCTCACAAACCACCGACTAATAGAAAAAGTTCACTAGGATGATCCTGGCATGGAGGGATTGTCTTATGAGGAAAGATTCAACAAGTTGGGACTCTACTCGTCAGAATCGAGAAGAATGAGTTGAAGTCGTTGAAACATTTAGAATTCTTAAGGGATTTGACAGGCTTTGTTTTCTGGCTTTTAGCCTGAGGCCCATTCTCTCATATGCCTTGGTGATGATTTGTAGCTCGGCCTCAGCATGTGCAGGCATTGCCTGCATACTGCAGCTTGATGATTGAGGTTTGGGTGGTTTTGATCCTGGTCTGGAAGCGGAGGTTAAATAGCTACCCATAAGTCTTATAGATTAACTCCAGTCTGGTGAGGAGCTTCAAGATGATGGGGTGGAATACTCCAGATAGGAAAATGGAGCAGAGCATCGGCATGATGACTCAGACTTGTTTGCACTTGTCTTGGGTGTGTGACAGTTCCATTGGCAAGGATCACAACTTCAATGCCATTGTGGACCAAGCAGAGGGTGGTGACAAATTTCTGTGGGCAGCAGAATTTGAGGAAGATAGCATTTCTCTCTCCATTAGTAGCTTTGCAGAAATACATTAATAATTAAAAATAAGCATAAGTTCTGGGCTGCCATGATATAACAAATTGTTTGTAATCTCAGCAATCAATCTGCTTTATAATATCCTTTAACCATTAAAACATCAGAACCTTTAGATTCTGCATTAATCCTCATTTCAATGGAGTATTTAATTGCAAAACATCAAAGAATTTTTAGAAGACAGCATGTGGTATATTCTTGTGTGTACCTTTAAACACTGAATAAAGAAATGTAAATTTCTCAAAGTAGCTCATTGTTTTAAAAGTTTAGCAGTGATTTGTTTCATCTGAGAACCACTGGCTCAATCAAACACTCAGAAGACCCAAAAACAAAAAATATTACCAAGAAACCTAGCAAGAAAATCCTAGGAGCCTATCGGAACAAAATGACAGAGTACTCTATAGCAGCATGTCTGGTCTAATGACAATGGCAATTAATTTAACCGCCTTTCAGATTAAGAACCAGAGATAGAGGCAAAAAAGTGGTCACGTTGAACAAGAATAATTAGGCGAGTATAATTGTTTCTCAGTAACCAACCTACCATTGCCATGGCAACTACTTAAGATGGGAGGAAAGCATTAATGCAATAGTGAATGGACACAAGAGATTTCACCCTTTGATCTTCTGATAGGTAATTTTACACTGATAATTAAAAGTAGGACAATTAGTTCTCAGACACATTTCCCCACAAGTATAACAATACTTTTTTTTCAAACCAAATACAAAATGCTAAATTAGAAGTAATTAAAGACAAGCAATTGTCCTAGGAACAAAATCCATTGCAGCAGGAACAGAATCTTATTTTCTCAATAAAATAAAATTACTCTGCAAAAATAAGTTTCAAGGTTCTGCACTTTCAAATTACTGTACTATGTTGCATCTAAGATATTCATATTAAGCTATTTGGAGAATGGTAATGATATACAACAAATATCACAGTTATACTTTCCCACTGTTTCACAACATACAACATGTCTGTGAGCATGATTCTGCAAATAGATATTTACTGATTGCTGTCAGTGGTTCCCAACTTTTTCAATAACACATCACACTTAGAACATAGAACAGAACAGCACAGCACATGCAGTGCACAAAGTTACGCCAAACATAATACAAAATTAAACTAATCCCGCCTACTTGACCTAAATCCATATCCCTCTATTTCTTGCATATTCACGTACTTATCTAGAGTCCCTTTAAACACCCCAGCAGCGCGTTCCAGACGGTGTGTTAAAAAAACTTGCCCCTCACATCTCCTTTGAACTTTCACCCCTCACTTCAACACAACAAACCATTCCACAGTGCACTCATTTTTTTTACTCAGCTGAATTGATTTGCTCATAAACATCATATTAACCTACATTAATTATGATTATGGTACTGCTGGAGAGGTTTGCAACATAACTGAAATTCAATGGATTAGACCAAAATACAAAGTTGCACAAACAGCAATTTAGCTGGAAACCTGGGGCTACTGGTGTTCAGAGCTTTCTGGTCTTGGGAGGAATTAAGTTCAAAGGGCTTTTTTCCACATAAAAGAAATAAGGTCAGGGTCCAGGTCTGTACCACAGCCATAACCGCAGCACACTTGTACACCAGTTTGGGGGTGAGGAGGATTCACTTGTCCTCTGCTCTGCAATTCATTGCTGCCAAAACTCGTTGCCAACTTTGATGTGTGAGAAATGGTCAGTTTTATATTGCAGTAACACAGTTTCAACAGGAACTGGACTCATTTCACCATGTTAGTTATACAGGGCACAGCATGCAACACCACGCTTGGTAAACTTTAACACCCTTTATTTGTAGCATGGTACCTTAGATAGAAATTGTTTTGGCAAAATGGAAAATGTTTTTGTGCAACGTTTGCTGATAGAATATGTGGTACACTATTTGAAAAAAAAAGGCTGCTCATTCGGAGCAATGTTCTAAATTGTGCCAAAGGATAGGGGTGTAAACGTTCAGTTCAAATATAACATACCCAGTCCCAAGCAAGAATCTTAACTTAAACAAAGATAATTTCATAGGAATAAGGAGAGTGATGAGAAAGACTAATGCATTAAATAAATGTAAAGTTATGGTGGTAAATAAACAGTACCTCTGTACATCAGGGGGGTGGTGATGGCCTGGTGATATTATCACTAGGCTCAGCTAATGTTCTGGGGATCCAGGTTTGAATCCCGTCATGATAGATAGTGGAATTTATATTCAATAAAAAAAAAACTGGAATTAAGAATCTACTAATGACCATGAAACCAAAGCAGATTATCGGAAAAACCCATCTGGTTCACTAATGTCTTTTAGGAAAAAAATCTGCCGTCCTCACCTGGTCTGGCTTACATGCACTCCAGAGTCATAGACCATAAGACATAGGAGCAGAATTAGGCCACTCAACCCATTGGATGGCAGAGCAGACTCAATCACATTGATATTTTTGTCATCCCCATTCTCCTGCCTTTTCCCCATAACCCCTGATCCACCTAATAATCAAGAACTTATCTATCTATCTCTATCTTAAAGATACTCAATGAACTGGCCTCCACAGCCTTCTGCAGCAAAACATTCCACAGATTCACCACTCTCTGGTCGAAGAAATTCCTCCTCATCTCTGTCCTAAAGGATCGTCCCTTTAGTCCGAGGTTGAGCCGTAGCAATATGGTTGACACCCAATTACCCTTGAACAACTAGGGATAGGCAATAAATGCTGGCTAGCCAGCGTGTCCATGTCCCATGAATGAATACAAAGATATATTTTGAGAAAAATTTCAAACTGTTCAACAAACACACATTCCATTTTAAAAAAATTAACACAAGACATCTCCCAGTGGTTTTCTTGGGAAATTAAGCATGTTACTAAAATTTTTAAAAATGGGGCTTGTAATGTTATAAAGAATAGTAATAAGCCTGTGAAAAAATCTAGTTAGGAATCTCAGAGGCAGCTGGACTGCCTAAAGAGTGCTGTAGTGGATGTCCAGGCTTATCAGAAAATCACTGGCCCAGTGAACAGGGAAATGTATGGGCAGATCAGGCAGCTAGACAAGCCACTGGTGCAGAAGTGCCTATAAACATAAACCAACAAAAGGAGGAAGAACAATCCAGCTCGGTAGATATCGATGAGGAGGCTGTTGCTGGAGAAAAGAAATATATTGGAAGGTAAGGGAGGAATAAAAAGGCCAGATGGAGCATACAGGAAAGAAGGAAGGGTTACAGCCCCTCATCATATGTACCAAGGGTTGCCTGAAATATACCACGGGACTGTCCATCAGGGAAGGAATGAGATCACTGGGTTATTACAACAAGACTGATGGTGGATAGAATGGGTGAGAACATAGCAAGACACGGTCACAAATACCGAATATGGACAGCATAATCCCGAGAAACCTATCAGATATGAATTGGCTCTCAAGAACCACCAAGAACCAAAGCAAAATATCTTGATAGATTTCATGGTCTTACTAAACAGCTGGGGAGAGACATACTGTCTGATGATGACTGACAAAGAGGATAGAGATATTCCTGGCAAGGGACTATACTACCAACATCTGTGCTGATTTTTAAAGGAAACTTGTGTCTGCCCCACATCTGTGGCAAACTTACACGCTTGTGGCACACCAGTGTGCCGTGGCATGGTGTTTGAAAACACAAAGTTAAATTGCTGAAGCAGAAAACAAAGAAAGCTCCATTTACAGGTCTGGTGATCCATCAGGTTATCTGACTTCCAGAAAACGGTATCCTAAAATTAACTAATAAAATCAGGAATGGAGAATGGACAAAGACTGAAAAGTGGTGGGGAGAGGATGGGGTATAATCCACATACTTTATCTGTTGAAGTATAATTAATCAAAAACCAATTGATTTGATTTTGAAGAGCAGATGGAGAGGTCACAAGATTAATTTGGTACATTATCAGATCCTGATTCGGAATAAAGATCAAAAATATTTTTGAATGAAAAAATATAGCCAAAACATAAGCTAAGAATAGTGCCAATACGTTTTAATTGTGCCGTGAAATAACTTTCCAAAACAGAAACCCCTCCAAGACGAGGGGTCACGGCCATAGGGTGAGGGGGGCTACGTATAGGACGAATATTAGAGGGCAGTTTTTCACACAAAGGGTAGTGGGGGTGTGGAATGCACTGCCGAGTAAGGTGGTGGGAGCAGGCACGCTGGGGCTGTTTAAGGGTCTCTTGGACAGCCACATGAGCGGTATGCAGATAGAGGGATATAGTAGGACTGTTTAACTACGGCTTTTTCCACAGGTAATTCGGTCCATACTTGACCAACAATGAGCATGCATTCGGCAGGTGGTGCGAGGACAGCTCTTGGATGTTGATTCATGGGTTGCCTGGTACTTCATGTCGTAAATGAGTGCTTTATGCGGACCATCTGAAGGGCACCATGACAGCTCAGAGACTATCGATGTGGCTGTGCAGACACTTGGAATTGGGCCGGTGTCTGCGGGAGTTTGCGCGTTCTCCCCGTGGTTGCGTGGGTTTTCTCCGGGCACTCCGGTTTCCTCCCACAACCCAAAAATTCGCTCTTAGGCTGATTGGGAAACAAATTGTCCCTATAGTGAGAATTTTCCATATTAGGAATAATATATATATTATTATATAGGAATAATATAATAGGATAATGGATTTGCTACTATATAGTTATGACGGCGGCGCGGGCTCGTTGGGCCGAAGGGCCTGTTTCCCGTGCTGTGTTGCTCTTTAAAAAAAAAGAACATTAAGAGGAGGAGTTGCTTATTCAACTTCTCGAACCTACTCGGTCATTCAATATGACCACAATTCATCATCTCTTGCTCATTCATTTGCCTGCCCAATCCATTTACCATCTAATTCCCTCACTGCTCAAAAGTAGTAGCGACCTCAGTACTGAATATGCCCAATGAAAAAGCATCTTCAGTAGAAAAGTTGTATTATCATTGCACTAGTAATCTAGAGACCCAGAGTTACATGCTGGAGTCCCGGGTTTCAATCTCCTCATGGCTGGTGGTGAAATTTGAATTCAATAAAAATCTGGAATTAATAGTCTGATGATGACCATTGTCAATTGTTGTGAAACCCATCTGGTTCTTTAGGGAAGAACATTATCCTATCCTATCATCCTTACCCAAGTTGGCCTACGTGATCCCAGATTTACAGCAATGTGGTCGATTTTTAATTGCCCTCAGGGATGGGCAATAAATGCTGGCCAGCAAGTGACACCCACAACCCATGAACGAATAAAAAAAGCTCTGGGTGACTAAACAGGGGCATGGTAAGTAACACTGTCAGTACCAACAGCACCAAGAGCTTAAGGATTGTTTAAGCTGGTGTGCTTGGTATGTTTAATGGATAGGAAGAAATGTGGGGGCAGTGGTTCTTAGTGGGGGCCACCCCCAATTCACAAAGGGCAAACCACAAGGATAGCATTCTCATTCCTTCAGAATGCTTGAAAAAATCTTGTATAAAAGCAGCCTGGCTACCACACCAAATATTTTATGTGGCAAATTGACTCAATGGACCTTTGCTTATTTAAGACATCCGTTCTATCTTACATTCCCCAACCCTTCCACACTGCTCATTGAAAACACACCCAGTGGGGGCAGGAAAATTGCAGCCCAGTGTCTCAAAACTCAGTATCTTTTTCAATCCAACAGGTTTCATTAAACCATTACATTTCAATGAAGGAATCCCACAACATCGAAACTGGCGAGTGGTTAAGCCAACAACAACAAAAAAAAACCAAGGCAAATAAAAAAACAGACTTATAGAGGCAG
Organism: Sphyrna mokarran; assembly: GCA_024679065.1. Classification (NCBI taxonomy): domain Eukaryota; kingdom Metazoa; phylum Chordata; class Chondrichthyes; order Carcharhiniformes; family Carcharhinidae; genus Sphyrna; species Sphyrna mokarran. The sequence goes on along the minus strand of JAGIQG010000006.1, from coordinate 28,667,535 downwards.
ATCTGGAGTGGGTTCTGATGAATGGAATTTTTACACACAAAAATATTGATGCAATTTGGAAATGCTGTCAAACTTTCAGCACTTTTCAGTTCAAATAACTAGCAGGGTGGGTCTTATGCACCAGAGGAAGGAAGACACAATTTGGCTTCACTTCAGAATTTAACGGAAAGGGAGAAAAGAACAAGAGATAGATAATTACCTTCAAGGCAAGAGGAATATACAAATCAACAAGCATGTCACTGGAGAATTAAAATTCAGCACATTTTTCCTTAGGATTTTGCATGTTTCTCTTCAATAATCTTCATTTTGCAAAAACAGAGATCTGTAAAATCTGTACTTGATAAATGATGTTGTTTTCAGATCTTATAAGAGCACAATTGTTCTCCTTGGTATTGCAGAAGCACAGGTTTTTAAAGTTAATCAGTAAATAAAGATTATGAGGACACAGGATAATGTGCCTCTAAACTCAGGTTGGTGCCCAATATTCATGTTTTAAGAGTTTAAAAGTTTATTTGTTGGTCACAAGTTGGCTTACATTAACACTGCAATGAAGTCACTGTGAAAATCATGAACCACATCAGGCATGTTAAGAACCAAACACTGTATTGGATTTAAAGTTAAAGTTTATTTCTTAATCACAAGTAAGTCTTACATTAACACTGCAATGAAATTTCCCTAGCCGCCACAGTCCAGCACCTGTTCAGGTTAATGCATCTAACCAGCACATCTTTCAGAATGTGGGAGGAAACTAGAGCACTCAGGAAACCCATGCAGACATGGGGGAAACATACAAACTCCACACAGGCAGTGACCCACGTCAGGAATCAAACCCGGGTCCTTGGCTCAGAAAGGCAGCACTGCTAACCACTGTGCCACCGTCCCACCCCAAGGATTCTTTATAGACAATAAGAATTTAATCATAGTAACACGAACTGCAAAGCAAATAGAAAGATTTGTATATATATTTCATTACCTTGGGACTTCCCGAATACTTTATTGCCAATTAAGTACTTTTCTATAATCACTTTTGCAATGCCAAAATTGATCCAACCAATTTGCACACAGCAAGATTCCACAAGAAGCAAAGTGTTTAAAAAAAAACGATCAGGTAATGTTTTACTAATGTTGATTTCAGAACAATATTGGCCAGAACACGAGGAAGGACTCTGTCTCTCCTCCAATATAGAATCATGGGCTCCTTTACATCTATCAGTGAGCAGAAGCAGCCTCAGTTTAACCTCCCCTCTGAAAGAAAGACAGTATAGTCTTGCCCCAGCATTTACTGCCCATCTCTAGTTGCCCTTGAGAAGGTGGTAATGAGCTGCCTCCTTGATCCGCTGCAAAACCTAGTGTTATGAGGGAGGGAATTCCAGGACTCTGAACCCATAATAGTGAAAGAATAGCAATATATTTCTAAATCAGGATGGTGAGCAACTTAGAGGGAAACTTCTAGATGGTGGCGTTCCCAGCTATCTGCTGCTCTTGTCCTTTATTGGTTTTATTTATTACTGTCACGTCTTAGTATTCAGTGAAAAGTATTGTTTCTTACACGTTATACAAAGCATTTGCTCATAGAAAAGGAAGTGAGAGAGTGTAGAATATGATTAGAGAACTGTTAAAGAGTTTAAAGGAGTTAGAACGAAGTTTTAGATACATAGAACAAGAGTAAAAGATAAACATTAGAAGATATGCTGGACACAACTTGCAAGAAAAGTTGTCTCGCTCCCGCACCATCTTGGGGAAAGAAAAGATAGTAGTGGTCGTGGGTTTGGAAGGTGCTGCCAAAGGAATCTTGGTGAATTCCTACAGTGCATCTTGTACATGGAACAAATGGCTGTTACTTGGTGGTGGAAGGATTGAACGTTTATGAAAGGCATGATGTGGAGTTACCGGCATTGACTAGGGTAGGTACAATAAGTAGTCCCACAACTGCAGATTAAAGTTCAACAGGTTTATTTAGTAGCATGAGCTTGAGCTTTCAGAGCACTGCCCCTTCATCAGGCGAGTGTAGCATTTGTCTCAAATAGGGCATAAATAGACACAAACTCAATTACAAGATAACGGTTGTAATGCAAGTCTTATCAGGTAATCAAATCTTTACAGCTGCAGGCAATGTGAATGGAGAGGGGGTTAAGCACAGGTTAAGAGAGGTGTGAATTGTCTTCAGCCAGGACAGTTAGTGAGATTTTGCAAGCCCACGCAAGTCATGGGGAGTGCCAGAGAGCAATCACATACTTCGCTTTATCCTGGATGATATTGAGCTTCTTGATTATTGGAGCTGTTCTCATCCAGGCCAATGGAGAGTATTCTCTCACACTCCTGATTTATAGATGGCAGACAGACAAGGGGGAGTCAGGTGGTAACTCATTGCTGGATTCCTAGACTTTAACCTACTCTTGAAGCAACAGTATTTCTTTGGCCAGTCCAGTTCAGTTTCTGTTCAGTGGCAACCACCAGGAGACCCAGCTATGGTAATGCCACTGAATGCTAAGCCCAATGGTTAAATCCTCTTTGTTGGAGATGGTCATTGCCTGGCATGTGTGGTACAAATGTTACCTGCCAAAGTGTAGATATTGTCCAGGTCTTGCTGCATTTGGACATGGACTGCTTCAGTAATGAAAATTCACAAATGGTGCTGAATATTATGCATAGTAGAGATTTACAGCATGGAAACAGGCCCTTTGGCCCAACTTATTCACACAGCCCCTCTTTTTTGAAAGGTCATTAAAGAAACAGCCAAAGATGGTTGAGCCTAGGACACTGTCCAGAGGAATTCTTTCAGTGATGTCCTGGAATTGAGATGATTGACCTCCAGTCACTACAAGCATTTTATTTGTGCCAAGTATATGAGTCCTATTAGTAGATGGCTTTCCCTCTGATTCCAATCAACTCTAGGACTCAGGTTTGATTCCTGGCTTCAGTCACTTCTGCGTGGAGTCTGTACAATTGGCTGAGTTGGATTTGTCCTGTTTCTTGTGTACAGGATATACATACCTGGGCAATTTTCCACATTGCCAGGTACATGTCAGTGTTGCAGTTCAGCAACAGGCATGGAAAGTTCTTCAGAATTACTGCCAGAATGTTGCCAGGGCCCATAGCTTTTGCAGTATCCAGTGCCTTCAGCCATTTCTTGATATCATATGGAGTGAATCAAATTGGTTGAAGACTGACTACTGGAAGAGGCCGAGATAGATCATCCACTCGGCACTTCTGGCTGAAGGTTGCTGCGAGAGTATTTCAGCCTTATCTTTTACACTGATGTGCTGGGCTCCTCCATCATTGGGAATGGAGATATTTGTGGATCTTGCTCTTCCAGCGAGTTGTTTAACTGTGCACCAGTGTTCATGATTGGATGTGGCAGGCACTGAAGAGCTTAGATCTGATCTGTTGGTTGTGGAAATACTTAAGCTGATTGGCATACGAGTAATCCTGTGTTGTAGCTTCACTGGGTTGAAAGTTCATTTTTAGGTGTGCCTTATGCTACCCCTGGTGTGTCTCCTGTAGTCTTCATTGAACCAGGGTTAATCCCCTGGCTTTGTGAAGTGACAAGGCCATGAGATCACATGGTTAAGTACAACTCTGCAGCCCACAGCACCTCATCAGTTTGAATTCTATCCCATTTAGCATGATGGTAGCGCCAGACAATGGACAGTATTCTCAATGTGGAGATAGACTTCACAACAGACTAGTCAAGCAACAGCCTGACATAGCCATTATCACAAGGACAGTGCAGTGGTTACTCCTCCCAATACAGTCATGAACATGATCAGCCTGCCACATCTGCGGCAGGCTAGTTGATGATCAAAGTCAAGTATGTTTTTCCATCTTGTTGAATCCCTCACTGCATCCCTGCAGTCCCAGTCTATCTGCTATATCCTTTAGGTTGGAGCATCCAACCATTATTTTGTAACTTGAGTTTGTGTCTTTATGTGTCCTGCTTGTGAACAGAACTTCCACTTACCTGATGAAGAAGCAGCACTCTGAAAGCTAGTGGCTTTTGCTACCAAATAAACCTGTTGGACTTTAACCTGGTGTAGTGAGACTCATTACTTTGTTTACCCCAGTCCAACGCTGGCATCGCCACATCATTACTATACAATACCACTGTTCCATCGTCTCCCCCAGATAAAACAGGTTGTCAAATTTCACACAATGTCAAGCTGATTACTGGCAGTTGACAAAATCATTTGTGGTTAGTAAAGTCATCAGATCCTGCAGTTTTCCCTTCAGAGAAAGGATTTAGATTATTTAACCGATGCTACAAGGCTGTTATTTCTTTAGGGCAATTGACAATGATTTCAAAAATTTAAATGGGGAGGAGGGTTTCTCGGCTTCCCTCTCCCCAGAGAAAAGATTCAGAACACTGGACTAGATGGCTGGGATTCTAGAAACAGAGTGCAAACAGCCTTTTCCGACATCTGGTCTGCACTATATGACCCAGATTGGCCAGATGCCAAGATTGCCTAATTAGCGTGTGTTAGTTTTCTTTAATTATGGGAGTTAACAGAGGTACCATTTCTCCTTGCCATGAACACAGTTCAGCACGTAGCTGTACACAAACACTTATTCTTGTAAAATTAGCCACAAAAATAACAACCATAAACTCTATAGCCTGTTAGGTAGCAATCCATGCCCATCTATGTATAAACCTACATTTAAATAACAGAGCCACCAGTTAGCTCATTCCCTCCAAGTGACCCTATAAAAGAGAGGTGGAGCAAACTATCCAAGTGCAAAAGCACCATCTGTGCTAATATAGGCAAAATATTTCTGATCCCTAGCAACCTAGCAATAGGCTAATGATATCAAGATTCTTTCAGATTAAAAACACCCTGCTGTTTAAATGATGATTAATCAAACCACATAGAGCTAACTTTCAAAAGAAACTGGAATTAAGTGGCCGAATCAGTTTTTTTTTTATTAACTGCAGCAATGTACACAATCTTCCACAATCCAACTATTTGGAAGTGTGAACATCAGTCAAATGGCACTTTGCTGTGACTATAAGCAATGATTGAAATTAAAGTGAATGTAACAATAGTCACAAAGGAATAGGGCAGGATTTTACACCAGGGGCAGGGTCAGGCTGTCAATTGACTTGAAGCAGGATTTTTATTTAGGAAGAAATCCCATCTCCAAAGGCTGCCACTCAACCCAATGGCTGGCAGCTCCTTGGTCCCCACAATTCCAGGGATAACAGAGTCTCAGAGCATGCCACAAGGCAAATTCAGGGTCTCACTGAAGTCAAGCTAGCAGACCCCACAGAAGCGTGCAGTGTCTCCAATTGCCATAGGACGTCTAGAAAGGGGCATCGTCCACCTCCCCCGTACCAAGCCCACTTTCTGGCTCAGATTCACTCCCCGCTATTAAAGGTAAAATACCAGCAGTCACAGGAGGCAATTAAGTGGCCATTAAATGTCCAATGTGAGGCATCCTGAGACCTTTACCACAATTAGTAAAATTACAGTGGAGCTGAGAAACCCCCACACTCAGCCCCCCATCCTGGCCCCACCTCTCAGCACCTCCCACCCCACTCCCTCGCAACAAATACTCCCTTGGAACCATGCTCATTCCCATACCTTTTTCATTCGTCATCCTACTTCCAGAGAATAGCCATAACATTCAGCCCATGCCTAATGCTAGCATGGCAGGGTGCATGTGAGAAGGTTTTGACCAATCTCTTTAGTTCAGTCACGTAATAACAGTTTGCCAGTAATGCACATTGTGTCCAATAGGTCAGCGTGATGCTTCTGATGCGTGGGTGCAGAGAATTATCAGGCTTCCTGCTTTTCTGTGCTGGTTTGCTTCTCAGCTTCAGCCCACACTGCTGACTAGGAGCAATATGAACAAGAGTCAAATGTGTAAATCTCTCTGCTAGTGCACATACTCTCCATGACCAGTTCCCAGCTATGCTTCCTCGGGGCAACACATGGAAACTGGTCTCTTGCGGCCACAGGCTAACGCTTCAGTGAAACTCAGAGCAAGTTTGATACCACAGACATACAGACCAGGGTTTTACAACCTTGCTTGCGTGAGGCTCATAAAATCCCGCCTGAAGACAAGGGAGAATTCCGTTCTGCGAGCCTCACATGGTGGAAAAATTCCAGCCACAGCGTGCAGGCCCATGAGCCTGTGAACATGGTGGCATTCAAACCAAGCCATGGGTGAATAGCTCAGTTGTTTTGTGGAGACTTAGGGGAGTTAAACCTTAACAAAAATCAAGGATGAAGCCTAAGTGAAGACTGCCATATAAATGCATCAACTTTCTAGCAACTCCTGAAACCAAGCCAGTTACATTGTGCTTTGTGCTCAGCTGGGGAGACTGGGACAGGGCAGCCCAGTGATCCCTAAACTTGGTCTAGGCTTGAACGGTGGAGGACTCTTCAGTTTTGCTGCAAAGCATTACAGAGCGTGGAGGACAGCTGTTACGAACGATAAGCCCAACTTGATTCATGTAAAGAACAGGTGTCTCCGACAGTGGGAGAGAAAATGCTGTCCCACTGCCCGATGAGGGAAATGAAAAATGGTGATGGTTTCTCTGCTTCAGTGAGTGTTTGGAGCTTAAATTCTCCGCTCAACAAGCAGACTAAACCCATCATCAGGCAAATGAACAAAACAAGCCAAAACAAAACAAAGGTGCCATCTCTGTAACATCAGGGCCACGAGCAGATGGCTGACAAACAACTTCTAGCTGGGCATTTGTGATTGACATGGAACTTGACAAGCCACATATAAATATACCGTCTCTACCAGAGAGCAAGCTTGTCAAAAGCAGATAACATGAAAGAAAAACATCTTGTTCATCTGATAAAAATTAGAAAATTAGAGTAAAGTGAAGCTTTCACTTAAAGGAATTTGCAACTCTGATCAATAAAACCCCCCAAAATAGTTCAGAATGTGTTTTCCCTCCTTTCACCACTCAACACAAACAAGGTCAGTTAACCTTGAAAGTATCCATACTCCAAGGCTAAGCTCCACTGGAGGTGAAGGATCAGTTCTAAGTGGATCTTCACTCTGCAATCAGCAGAACACACAAGTCTGAACTCTTCACCCATTGGGGGATTTCAATGCAGAGAGTGAACACGGACCATTAAGTTTTTGCCTTGGACATCATGACCTGGGGAAAGATGAATGAGAATAAACAGAGACTATTTGACCTTCATTACCACCACAGGTTTGTTTAACTAGCATCTTCTTTCAGAACAAGCCATGCCACATGGTGTCCTGGAGGCATCCAAAAAACATGTCATTGGTGCCAGCTAGATCTGGTTATTCTCAGACACCACTCTATGAACAGTTACTCTCAACACACAGTTACTACAGCGCTGCCTGCGATACAGATCGCACCTCTGGCGTGCAACAAGGCTTTCCTTGTATCAATGTCAGCCATACTACCTATCTGGATAAAAACAAAAAGTTCCTTAAATCAATTAAACAGGCATTGTGTGGCATTCTCATACAGTCCACACACAGTGGAACATAGTTTAAGGTACCATCCACAATACTGCGCTCTCAACATATGGAAAGCAACAGCAGGGAAGTGCTGACTGCTTCGAGGGTAACACATCATGGAGATGAAATCCGTCAGAGGCCAAGTGTTTGCCTCATTATTAATAAGGAGAATTCTAAGTGGGAAGACTCCGAATACAAAGTAAAGTCCAACTTGCTGCTAGACAGTTTACTTGTGACCCCAACAGTGATTGCTGCTTAAAACTCTGCCAGAATATCCAGAATGTCAGGGGCACACATGAAAGGATCATTGGCAATAGAATCATCAGCAAAGAAAACAGCTTCACTGATGACAAAAGGCAGGGACAATCATCACCGGCTGCAATCAATTGTTGGAGAAATGCTTTGACAGTACTCTAGGTTCTCAGTAAATTTACACTAATTTTTCCTAGCACTTAAATTTAAGAAGCAACAGGTCAGAGCGCATACAGTGCTGTCTACTAGAATCATAGAACCCTACAGTGCAGAAAGAGGCCCTTCAGCCCATCGAGTCTGCAACGAACACAATCCACCCAGGCCCTACTCCCACATCCCTACACATTATACCCACTAATCCCTCTAACCTACGCTTCCCTGGACATTAAGGGCAATTTCTTAGCATGGTCAATCAACCCACACATCTTTGCACTGTGGGAGGAAACCAGACTACCTGAAGGAAACCCACGCAGACACAAGGAGAATGCCCACGTGGAGTTTGCACAGTGACCCAAGCCGGGAATCGAATAGAGGACCCTGGAGCTGTGAAGCAGCAGTGCTGACCACTATGCTACCGTGCCACCCTTAATGTCTGGATCTCTCTGAATCACAGAACAAAGAGGGTTTACCATTTATAAACAAACATTTCCTTTGATTCCTCAAATACAAAAATGTTCTTGGGCAGAAATCATCAGGAATGCAGTTACTTTTTAAATACGCTGGGCTACTTAACTGAGGAATACCACAGTGCATAGAAGGGCAGAAAATGTCCTGAAGTCATCATAAAAGTGACCACGTATTAAATTACAGGTCCTATTAAGTGATCAATGCTATCTTTACAGATTGCAAATATGTAAATAAACAGAGCACGGGACCAAAATTCAGTTTAATTTTCTACTACAAAACTCGTACAATCTACATCAAATGTCCCTCAGTTAGAAGAGATCAGTTGGGAGAGCAGGAATCATAAACCTGTGAAATGCATGACAATAAGAACACAAAGCATACAGGGAAACAACACAGAAACTATCCATTTCATTTGGATGTTATAAATGTTTAAATGGGGTTGCAGGTCATTATGCATTTTGCCCATCAATTTTAGATTCCAATAATGAAGCTATGAATAATTGCATATTTTTCTATACTCATTATTAGATTTCTGATCTATAACAAAAGTGATTTGTAAAATGTGCAGCATTTAAGCGAGTGTGTTATCAAAGGTAGAAAATACAGACTTATTTGTAATAAGAATATTGAATTTACATGTCTCTAGATACAAAATTAGGGAGTGATGTTTCAGATGTACAGAATCTTGGTCAACCCTGCCTGACTACTGCATTCAGTTTGAGATGCCACACCTTAAGGATATACTTACTTGGCCTTGGAGGTGGTGCAGCACAAATTCAATAGATTGATATCAGGGCATACAGGGATTAATTATAAAAGAGGTTATATAAACTGGGCTTGTATTGCCTTGAAAAAAAAGATTAAAGGATGATCAGATTTAACATTTTAAAGGAACTGACAGTGTAACAGAAACTATTTCCTCTGGTAGTGGTGGCAAGGGAATTAAAGATCAAGAGGGCACAGTAATAAAATTAAGTTTATTCATAAGTGTCACAAGTAGGCTTACATTAAGTTACTGTGAAAATCCCCTAGTTTCCACATTCTGACATCCGTTTGGTGACATTGGGGGAGAATTTAGCACAACTGACGTACCCAACCAGCATGTCTTTCAGATTGTGGGAGGAAACTGCAGCACCCGGAAAAAGCCCATGCAGATTCAAGGAGAATGTTCAAACTCTGCACAGATAGTGACCCAAGCTGGGAACTGAACCCAGGTCCCTGGCACTGTGAGGCAGCAGTACTAACCACTGTGCCAAATGCTAGGCCCTTTCAGAGCAAAATCAGTGCACAGCTTTCCTACACAAAGGACAACTGAAATCTGCAACCCCTTCTACTGAAAAAGATGCCCATTGCATATATTAAGGATTTTGAGACAGATATAAAAAGGCTTTTGTTTGTTAAAGGTAGGCAACTGTGAGAATATGGAATTGAAGTGCAATCATGATGCGACTAAACAGAAAAGTTGAATAGTCAAGTTCCTAATATCAATGTGTTGGATGATAGCCCACTGATCTGATGAGGGAGCATCGCTCCAGAAGCTTATGATACCAAATAAACTTGTTAACTAAACCTGATGTTATGAGATTTCTTACAGTTTAAGGTGTTGCTTGTTTCTGGACCAAGACAGAAGAGTCTCAAAAGCCCATGAATCTCTGCTTCCTTCACAGGTCACATGACATTCTATCAAAGATCCAGCCATTTGAAATACGTAACATCCCTCCCATTTACTTCTTTAGTCCCCAAATGACAACTTTTCTCAATATTTCAACTTTAGGCCCAATTAAACCATTGATTTTGCATCATTATTTCCCATATATACAATTAACAAGACCCTCTCTCAAGTCAATATCCATTTCTTGTGTTATATTTGGCATTCTGAAATTTGGCCTGGGAAACATCCTTCTTTTCTCCTGCTGATATTTTTTCCACGTGAAACCGTTTCAGTGTCAGTTTCCATTATTATTGAAGATTTTTCAGAAACAGAATCTGGATTTCTCTCTGCAATTAATCTCTGTTCAGAGATGTACTACTTAGCATTTCCCATGAAAGTATTTCTTGTGAAGTTTCTATGATTTCAGTTCATGAGATTAGTATCTGGTCATGGTGTCATCACCAAATTCTCTCATCATCCACCTATATACAGTGTAAAATATTGGACCTGTTTTTTCTAGGATAATGGCTAATACCCCATTAGTAATACAGCATCTTGCTACTAATTTTTCCAGAATAAATACTCTTTTTAGATCTCAGTTCTCCCCTAGAAATCTATACTTATTGTTGTCGTTCAACAATCGCTGAAGTATCAGGTGGTATCAAAAGGTCAAACTTTGTTCTTGGCTTTCTTTTTTAAGAGCATTGCTGGTGAACTCGGTATTGTATGTATGGTACCCCTACATCAACAAATTTTTTGCTCATATTGACAATGTAACTTGGTCCTTTGATGCCTTGATTGAGAGTTAAATGCCTCACAACATCTTAAACAATTCATGTTAAAGTCCAACAGGTTTATCTGAAATTATGAGCTTTTAGAGCACTATTGATGAAAGGGCAGTGCTCCTGATTCCAGATAAACCTAATGGACTTTAATCTGCTATTTTAGGACTTCTTACTGTGCCCACTCCAATCCAGTGCCAGCATCTCACACCTTGAGAGTGTTTGAGTGACTGCATGAATCATTCAACCAATCCATTTGTAGATAGATGGAATGGGGTCAACTTAACGTGCTGTGTATCATTTCCTTTCAAATATTCAAACTTCTTTGAGGTGAACTGTGTCCCATTGTCACTCACAATCTGCTTTGGTCTACCAAATCTAGTAAATATTTTGTCCAGTTTCTCAATAGTCTGGCTTACTCGTGAAAAACATAGGATGGTAACAAAATTTTCTTCAGGTTCTTGCTAGATTTGTAACAGCAATCTTTTTCATTCTTTGAATTTTGGTCTGATGGCACAATCTGGCTTTGAGACATTTTGAAACACTGTCCAGCTTAAATTGAGTTGGAATTCAATTCCTGTCAGAGCCCAGTGAATTTGCACTTTTGTACTTTTTCAGGAATTGCTCCTGCTATTGACCAGTTGATTTACCACTTTCCAGCTGGAGTTTAAATTTGCCCAACCAGGCTCTACTGAATAAAGCAGGAAAGTTTCCACAAACAACATAGAGATAAAACACCACTGTTTGTCCATTAGCTTCACTGTTACATTAATGTATCCTTTAACTAGTATAACCTCTTCTCTCTATGTCCTTCGGTTTCACTTAACGATTTCAATGGCACACTCTAAACTTCTGCTTATAAATTGCCTCAGATATCAATGATACTGTAGTCATAGTATCCAAATCCATTTTGACTAGGTTCCGATCAATCAAAAAAAATGTTGTGAATGGTCATGTACATTGCCAATGGTTAGATGCATTGGCCATGCTAAATTTTCCCCCCAGTGTACCTGAACAAGTGCCGGACTATGGCGACAAGGAGATTTTCACAGTAACTTCACCACAGTGTTAATATAAGCTTTCTTGTGACACTAATATATAAACTTTAAACTTAAAAGAGATCTCACTATCTAACAAAGCAACAGTTTCCGTTTTTTCTTTCTTAAGTCATAGCTTCCCTTTTAGATTACACAGCTCTTTTGTTTCTGTCAATCTCCATTCCCACAAACCATTTCACTTTGCCACACAGAAGTTCATAGAAACACTACAGTGCAGAAGGAAGCCATTGAGTCTTCACTGACAACAATCCTACCCAGGTCCTATCCCTGTAATCTCACATATTAACCTCACTAATCTCTCTAATCTACATATCCCAGGACACAAAGTTCAATTTAGCATGGACAATGCACCTAACTGTGGGAGGAAACCTAAGCAGACATGGTGAGAATGTGCAAACTCCACACTGACAGTAACCCAAGCTGGGAATTGAACCCAGAGCCCTGAAGCTGTGAGGCAGCAGTGCTAATCACTTCGCCACTGTGTTGCCTTAAATGAACCGCCTCCACAGCTTGGAGTCTACCCATTTTATTTAACATGTTAGTAAGTTTAACCGTCATTTCTTGCACGCTCATGGACTTTTTCTGATGCATTACAAAAGGTTTTTTTTTTAAAAAAGAGATTTCTTGGCCTTCAATCATCTTTTGAATTCAAAATGCTAGATTTTTATTTCCGATTGGGAAGTTTAATTCTCCAACTCTCATTGCCAGTTTCCTCTGTCACGTTTTGACCGGGTATTATTAGCAAAGAGAAAAATAATGAGATATCACTCTTGCGGGTTTAAGTTAAATACGATGCAGGTTTATTAAGATGTCCAAGATGGAGAAGTCCCAAAAGTCCATGAATCCCTTTGCTTTTGTCACACAAAGTTATACCAGCAGGACGGTAACCATTTTAAATGCACAATATACATGATAGATATCCAGCCAGTCTAATCATAGGTAACAGTGCCCTTTTGTTGACAGCTGAAGAGACTGGCAGGTTCTGCCACAAGTGCCACAGATGAGGTGGTTATCAGGTCATTGTGGGTTCTTGTTTTCAGTGTTGACATCTGTTGCCAAGCCACTGGGTCACTGAGGGGCACGTCAGCCTACAGGCGAAGACTTGATTTCCTCTACTGTTGACTAGTAGCTCTGAGCTTCAGAAATCAATGTTTAGTGCTTTCATGCTTGCACACATATTTGAAGAGTAGTTTTAGGGACCCTACCTGGTCTTCTGGCTTCAGCTGTGTCACCAAACAGAAAATCCTTGGGTTGTGATGGCATATGTGCTTTTGGCAAAAAAAAAATCTGATATTGGGTACAGGATCCTTTCCCCTAGGAGCTGATTTCTGGAACAATACCAGGCTTTCAGTTGGTGATCATGCGAGCAAGATGAACAATAGAATTGCAAATGAAAGGTTAGTTTTTGGGGTGAATAGATTAGGAAGGAGTGTGGTCCTGGTCTTGAACATTTTTAGGTTTTGGAACAAACTGGCCACAAAATAACAAACATCTAATTCCAGAAGAGCTCATTTGAAATTTGATGTACTAGCCGAGAGAGTTTAAACCTCTTGTTAACTGAAGGACACCGAAAGTGAGTTAGACTTCTAGGATAGACAGGCTGAGAAGGCGAAGTGAGAGAGTTTGAGATACAAAACTCTAGAGTTAAATAATATTAAAACCAGGAGAGCTCTGATCCAATATGACTGCATTTAAAAATGCAAGCTACACTTACATTCAACTGGGAGTCTACAACCATGCGACTATTGGAGGAAATGAGAAGGTAAAATCTTGCCAGATGCAAGTGGAAATCCAAAACTTTTGAACACAGACAAATCTTCAAAGTAAAACTCAGACCAAATGGTTCATATTCCAAATGGGCAACTTGGTACCAGTGGTTAGCACTGCTGCCTCACTGCTCCAGGGACACAGATTCAATTCCAGCCTTGGTGTAGAGTTTGCACATTCTTCCCATGTCTGCATGGGTTTCCTCCAGGAGCACTAGCTTCCTCCCATAGTCCAAAGATATGCAAATTAGGTGGATTGACCATGCTAAATTGTCCCTTAGTGTTCCAGGATGTTTGGTTAGATAAGCTACAATAAGTGTGGGAGGTTGCAGGGACAGTATGAGGGAGAGTGCCTGTGGTTTGCTGTCAGTGAGTCAGTGCAAACACAATGGGTGAATGGCTTCTTCTGCATTTGTAGGCAATTTATGATTCTAAGTTTTGCTGAGCATCTGATCTAACTTTTGGGAGTCTAAGTCAAATGGGTTTTGAAAGAAATTTAATTCACAAGATTAGGTTTAGAAAATACATAGCTGTGTAAGTTGTATTTTGAATATTTTAATTGACAATTGAAGGTACAACTTTGTGAATGTTCATGTCTTTTGATTTTTGTTACGTAAAATTCTTTTGATTTAATCCGTAAACCTTGTGACTTCATTCTCTTAGTAAAGACCTGGTTTTTCGGATTCTAAGGAAAGAATCAAAACGTTACTGGTCTCTACCAAGATCACGAAAGGATCATTCATCTTCCATCCTGCGAACTTGACCAGCCAGCAAAGTCACCTTTGCTTGACGAATGCGAATGTATTTGGGAGATCTGCCCGAGAAGACTGCCACGTTTGTGATTTTGTGTATCCATGAGATGCCATGAATGGTGTCACAAGCAGCAATGATGAAAATTGTAAGAGACACATTAACCATTTACCATTGTGTTGATTGTAAGAAATAACATTTTTGAAAGACAGCAATTGATAGTACACTTTCCTTTCTCCAAGCAGCAATTGGGAGGTGATTTTCCAGTTCAAATGGGAATGAGTTCAATGCTGTATAGTGGGGGCCCAATTTGGACCCCTATCTGTCAGGTCTTTAATGATGTGGCACAGTTAGCACTGCTGCCTCAGCACCAGGGACCTGGGCGTGACTCCTAGTTTGGGTCACCATCTAGTTGGAATCTGCACGTTCTCCCTTTGTCTGCATGGGTTTCCTCCAGGTGCTCCGGTTTCTTCCCACAGTCCAAAAGACGTGCTGGTTAGGTGCATCGGCTATACTAAATTCTCCCCCAGTGAATCCAAACAGGTGCTGGAGTGTGGAGACTGGGGAATTTTCACAGCAACTTCACTACATGGTTAAAGGAAGCCTACTTTCCTTTAATGAATAAAGTAAACATTTCCTCCTCACCCACAGCAGGAAAAAAAAATCAAGTAATCAGTTATGAAATCCTTCTGATCCTGACAAACATTTCTCAATTACTAACCAAAGATTAACAAGTCAGTCATTTGATTGATTTACTGTTTGTGCTCTCTGTGCTGTGTCTACCGTGACTGCGGTTGAAAATGATTTTTTTTTCTTTACAATAATAGCTGTACCTCTGCAAGCAGTTCACAAAAACCCAAGGTCACTTCTATCATATTTTTCCAATGCAGAGAAGGCAGTCAAGAAGGCGGCAGCTCAGAAAAGCCTCACAATCAGAAAGTTCATAATATGCCTTCGTAAGCAATAGCTACAGTCGATATTCAGTCAACTTCTGATATGGCCACAAATTGTTATTGATGGGATTTTTTAACAAAATTATTTTTTGGTAACACAAGGGTCACTCAGCCAGGGTATATTGCTTGCTAAACAATTTATAAAAGATGGTTTTTAAGCAAAACCATGAAAGCATACCATGCAATAACTGGCAGAATATCTAATTTCAGACACAATTTCAGATGAGGTAAAAGAAGGTGGAATTACTCAGTCATTGAGTTTTACAACACAGAAGGAAGGTCCTTCAGCCCACCATGCCTGCTTCAGCCATGAGGCATCCATCTATTCTAATCGCATTTTCCAGCATTTGGTCCAGAGTCTCGTCTCCTCCGGCATTTCAGGTGCACAATGTCGTGAGGGATCTGGCCTCCACCATACTTTCAGACAGCGAGTCCCAGATTCCCATCACCTTCTGGGTGAAAAAATTTATCCTCACCTCTCCTATAAATCTCCTGCCCTTAACTTAAATCTACTGAGCATCAATTTTTCAGAGCATATCTATCAATCCCCGGTCGTGGCTGAATACCAAGGGACGGGAAACAGAAAGCAGGAAAACAAATCAACCAGTTTATCACTGGGGAAATGCTTGTATCTTCACTATTAAGGAGGCATTAGTAGGACATATAGAAAGTTATAATACTATAAGACAGTTATCATGGCTTTGTGAAAGGGAAATAATGTTTGATAAATTTATTACAGTTTGGAGGATATGAAAATCAGTGAATGGAAAACTGGTAGACAAACCTAAAAGCATTTGATAAGGTGACACAAAAAGTTACCCCATAAGGTGTCAGAGCTGACAATATTTAATATAGATCAGAGTCAGCAAACCAACAGGAAACAGAACCGAATAAATGCTCATTTTCAAGTTGGCAAATTATACAAAGAACAAAGAAAATTACAGTATAGGAACAGTGCCTTCGACCCTCCAAGCCCGCAACGACTCTGCTGCCCGACTGAACTAAAACCCCCTACCCTTCTGGGAACCATATCTCTCTATTCCCACCCTATTTATCTATTTAAGATACCCCTTAAAAGTCACTATTGTATCTGCTTCCACTACCTCCCCTGGTAACGAATTCCAGGCTTCTATCACCCTCCGTGTAAAAATCTGCCTCATACATCTCCAGTAAACCTTGCTCTCGCACCTTAAACCTGCGCCTCCTTCCATCCTGGGAAGGAACTTCTGACTATCCACTCTGTCCATGCTTCGCATAATCCTGTAGACTTCTACAAGATCACACCTCAATCTCCATCGTTCCAGTGAGAACAAACCAAGTTTTTCCAAACTCTGCTCATAGCTAATACCTTCCATATCAGGTAACATCCTGGTAAATCTTTTCTGTACCCTTTCCAAAGCCTCGACATCCTTCTGCTAGTGTAGTGACCAGAATCAAACACTATATTCCAAGTGCAACCTAACTAACCAACTTAGAGTGCCACAGGAATCAATGCTGAGACCTCAAATACTTATAATTTAAAAGTTTATTTCTTAGTGTCACAAATGGGCTTACATTAATACTGCAGTCAAGTTACTGTGAAAATCATGTAGTTGTCATATTCCAGCGTTTGCTCGGGTAAACTGAGGGAGAATTTAGCATGGCCAATGAACCTAACCAGCACATCTTTCAAATTGTGGGAAGAAACCAGAGCACCTGGAGGAAAATCAATTTGTATTGACTATTTGGATGAACTACATTCTAGTCAAATTTGATTACCTAAGATAGGAAGGAAATAAAGTTGTGAGAAGGATCTAGAGAATCTGCAAAGGGTTATAGATAGGTTAAGGGAATGAGCAAAAATTTGGCAGATGGAGTACATTGTGGGTAAATGAGTGTGGCCAGAAAAATAGAAAAGCAGATTACATGAATAGAGATAGACTGCAGAAGGCTGTAGTACAGAGGGATCTGTAACAGAAAAAAATTGCAAGGCCATCTAATCCTCACCCCTCTGCCCCAGTCCTCTTACACTTCACACAGTTCCTATGTCAATCCACATCCATGCCTGCTCCACTCACCATCTTGGCCCTTAATGCCACCATAGCAAGATATGCCTCCCTCACGCATCCCCATATTCCATCAGCCAAGGCTGCATAACCAGGGCTGGTTGAGAGCCTCAAATATTCATTTGAGAACTGTAACAATTGAGCAATATGGAAAACTTGCTTGGTTGTTAGCTGCAGCTCTTTGATGGCTTCTGTAAATAAGCAAAGGGCAACTGACACAAGATGAAAATGCTCCAAGTGCTTGCAGTTTCAGCTGTTCTTTCAAAGAGTTTGGATAGCTGACATTTACTGACCTGTAGAAAAAGGAGTTTCTTTCTACCAAAGTGTGAAGTTAACAATGAATGTTATATATCCTGTTGTCATTATAGGATTCATTGGTTCTGTAAATCTAAGTGGGTGACTGGACATAGAAGTGAATTAACTTGGCATGGTTTAGGGGATGCAGAGGAGGAACTTTTATACTTCAAAAGATTCTTTCATGTGGTTCACCAGATCTCTGACACACTGTGCACCAGGTCTTTTTTTAAAAGCCAGGCCTAATTCCTTGAAAATTGTGGAGAACTAGGATATGCCTGTCCTCACAAGGGAGCCAGCCATGTATGGAATGTAAAATGCACTACTGAACATTGAAAATCCCTGAATCAGACCCCATCATTCGACTCTTCCCCCATCTCCCCCTCCCTCTACATTACTTCTCTCCCCACATCCCAGCCCTCCATATCCCACACTCCACCACCCATCCACAGAAACTCCATGAAAATCCATCCCATAATATAAAATAGCTCAAGGAGTGAACATGTACAGCACATAAATGCATTCATATAGGCTCAAGTAGTAACTCAGACACTAGTATAGATGTCCAATATCATTGGACATTTTGTTTCTCTTACTAGATAGAAGATCCCCATGGGCATTACCACACACTTGAGCGGACACTGTATTTCAGGACACTAACCCATTCATAACTGGAAAACTATACTAAATAGCATTCATGATCTTTCCTTAATTAGTTGGCTTCTCTTAGCTTGTTGAGAACAGCAATTGTTTTCCTTGTCAGAAGCACAATGTCACATCTGCTGAATTTTATTTCAATTCTGTTTCTCGTTCCCACGGAAATCACATTCCCCAATCTGAAGAAACAGATGTGCCAATTCAAGGGAGAATTCAAAGGTTAAGCTGCTAGCTACTTTCAAAATTCACCCTAATATATTCGCTTATCTTCTGAAATTAAAGATCAACTGCTTGTAAAACTTGCTCGATATTATTGGGATAATTGTTCAATTCACAAGGAGCTAGAAATTATACAATATCTTGCTCCAAAAAGCATTTCTTCAAACATTTTTACTGGGGTCACAGTCCCTGCATTTACAGATATAGTCATGCAGCCAATTAACTTTTGATGCATTTTAAAGCCAACAATACAATCAAGAAGGATGAGACAGTTTCAAAATGATATTGCCCTAAAAAAAATGAAAAAACAGGTAAATATTTTAGCCACTGTTCACAAAAAAAACTTTACTAGTGAGCACTACTTTACCAAACCTAAAAACAACACATTCAACATACCATGGCAAAATTTAGTGAACTGCTTATTTTGACAAACTGGCAATATATCTATTGTCATGTTTCATGATGAGATGCATAGTTTACCTTAATCAGGAACTGTTCTCAAAAAAAAAAAATGACTCAAGGTCTCTCTTTCTTCCCCTAAATTCTGGCTTGATATTTTTGCCATTTTCATCACGTTTTTACTTCCTTTATCTTGTTACCCACCCAAGAGCCATGAAGATATCTTACCAAGTATGTAGAAGCTTCTCAGTCCCTTGTTAAATTACGTGACGTAGCAAAATTTCCACAAAATTGCAAACATTTTGACTCATTTTCTAAACCCTCCCCCATCCAAAAGAAATTTCTGGAATTCAAAACATGGTGATTTAAGTGGCACGTGTAGCAAAAGCACAGACCAAATGACAAAAGCACACACAAGGCCTGTAAATCATCTTGGTCTTCTGCTGTGAGTAATTCACCTCCTTGTTGAGGCTTGATCCTGGTTAACTGATCAAAATGCAAAATTTCCCAACTTTATTCAAATCAGCCACGTACGATTCTAATTCCTTAACTTCTTTTGGAATAGGCAAACCTGTTCATAAAAACACTAAGTTTGTAAGATATCAAGATGAATAAAGCAACACTGATGGAAAATGAATTCACTTTTATTAATTTGAATGTCCTGCAACACACGGTCAGTTACAGTAAGAGAAAGGAAATAATTAATGGAAATTCATAGAAAAACAAAATGCTTACTGATCACAATCAATACTTGGATTCTGACAGGAAAGGTAAATTTGTAGTACATCAAAAACGTGCCTATTTTCTTGACAGGAAATGATAGCAAACATGACCAATAATCACAGGGCTATTGTCTGCAGTCCAAGGTCATCCAAGAAGCACCTTGGTCAGGAAGTAGGTCACTTGCATATACTTGCAAGAGGCCTGATATCTGTTACAAGTCGCACTGGAGAAAATCTGCTGCTGCTGAACAGGTGTTAGGTGTTCTTATTAATTATTTTTTTTTTATTAATTATTAAGCAACACAGCACGGGAAACAGGCCCTTCGGCCCAATGAGCCCACGCCGCCGTCATACCAAATACATTATCCTATTTTAATATTCCTATATAATAATATATATATTATTCCTAATATGGAAAATTTTCACCATAGGGACAATTTGTTACCCAATCAGCCTAAGAGCGAATTTTTGGGTTGTGGGAGGAAACCGGAGTGCCCGGAGAAAACCCACGCAACCACGGGGAGAACGCGCAAACTCCCGCAGACACCGGCCCAATTCCAAGTGTCTGCACAGCCACATCGATAGTCTCTGAGCTGTCATGGTGCCCTTCAGATGGTCCACATAAAGCACTCATTTACGACATGAGGTACCAGGCAACCCATGAATCAACATCCAAGAGCTGTACCCGCACCACCTGCCGAATGCGTGCTCAAATTATGGACCGAATTACCTGTGGAAAAAAGCCGTAGTTAAACAGTCCTAATATATCCCTCTATCTGCATACCGCTCATGTGGCTGTCCAAGAGACCCTTAAACAGCCCCAGCGTGCCTGCTCCCACCACCTTACTCGGCAGTGCATTCCACACCCCCACTACCCTTTGTGTGAAAAACTGCCCTCTAATATTCGTCCTATACATAGCCCCCCTCACCCTATGGCCATGACCCCTCGTCCTATCCATTTCTAAAGGTGGAAAAAGTTTACCTCCATTTACTCTATCTATACCCCTTATAATCTTATACACCTCTATGAGATCCCCTCTAAGCCAACGTCTTTCAAGGGAAAACAACCCCAGTCTATCTAATCGTTCCTCATAGGACAGTCCTTCCATACCAGGCAGCATCCTGGTAAACCTCCTCTGCACTCTCTCCAAGGACTCCACATCCTTCCGATAGTACGGAGACCAGAACTGGGCGCAGTATTCCAAGTGAGGCCTAACCAAAGTTGTATACAACTGCAACATCAAACTCCTACTCTTATATTCTATACCCTTTTCTATGAAAGCTAACATACTATACGCCTTCTTTGTCACCTTCTCCACCTGTGAGGACACCTTCAGAGACTTGTGAACCTGCACCCCCAAGTCTCTCTGCATCTCTATGCTCCGTATAGTTTTACCTTTTATCCTATAATTCTCTTCTACATTTTTCCGGCCAAAATGCATCACCTCGCATTTTTCCGGATTAAATTCCATTTGCCATCTATCTGCCCAATCTACCAACCTGTCTATGTCCTGTTGTATTGCCTGACACTGCTCTTCTGTACCCGCCAATCCAAGCATCTTGGTGTCATCAGCAAATTTGCTGATCTCACCACCTACCCCTACTTCCAAGTCGTTTATGTAGACCACAAATAGAAGAGGACCTAGTACTGAGCCTTGTGGCACTCCACTAGTGACAGGCTTCCAGCCGGAAAAAGAGCCTTCCACTACTACCCTCTGTCTCCTCCTCCCGAGCCAGTTCTCGGCCCATCTACATACCCGACCCTGTATCCCATGCGCCTTCACCTTCTCTATCAGTCTACCATGAGGAACCTTGTCAAACGCCTTACTGAAATCCATGTAGACGACATCAACAGCCTGTCCTTCATCAACTGTTTTTGTCACTTCTTCAAAAAATTCCACTAGATTTGTAAGACAAGACTTCCCCTTGACGAAGCCATGCTGCGTATCCCTGATCAGATCGCAGCGCTCCAGATGCTCATACATCCTGTCCCTAAGGATCCTCTCCATTAGCTTACCTATAACTGAAGTCAAGCTCACCGACCTATAGTTCCCTGGGTGATCCCTCTGACCTTTTTTAAACAACGGTACTACGTTTGCTATCCTCCAGTCCTCTGGGACCTCACCTGTGTCCAAGGAAGAGACAAAGATTTGCGTCAGAGGCCCAGCCAAGTCTTCCCTCAACTCCCTTAGCAGCCTGGGGTAAATGCCATCAGGCCCCGGAGCTTTATATGTCTTTAAGCTGCCTAACAGCCCCAACACCTCTTTCCTCGTAATCCTTATTTCCCTCAACCAATCTGTTCAACATTTACAGGCACTAGGGCCTGTTGTTACTGCAACATTAAAATAACATCTTTTTTATTCACTTGGAGCCAAACAAAGCTGAAAAATTCCTCCCAGCTCCACCAGATCCTTGCTGGCCACATTATTACTCCTCTCCTCCCCTAATTATATCGCTGACTATCCTCAGACTCTTTGGTGTCCTCACAGGAAAAGCTGTCTATAAAACAGGCCACCCAAAATTCATCTGCCACAGTAGGCAAGACGACTCAGAAGGTGCAAAAAGGCAACAGAAGTTGTCACAAGTTTTTGAATCGTGGCCAGAGACCAGGCGTTCTAGTTTGGGTATGTGTTCCCTATTCAGCAGCAATTCTGGGTTTTGAAATACAGCCAGATTAATTTCAATCACTTTAGCCTAAAAAATGATATTATTATTAAGTAATAATAACAACTGGGCGGTCCGATGGCACAGTGGTTAGCACTGCTGCCTCACAGTGCCAGAGACCCCAGTTCGATTCCTAGCTTGGATCAATGTCTGTGTGGAGTTTGCACATTCTCCCCATGTCTGAAAGAGTTTCCTCCAGGTGCTCCAGTTTCCTCCTGCAGTTTGAAAGATGTGTTGGTTAAGTGCATTAACCCAAACAGGCACCAGTGTGTGGCAACTAGAGGAATTTCACAGTAATTTCATTGCAGTGTTAATGTAAGCCTTACTTGTGACTAATAAACAAACTTTTAACAAAAACTTTAAAAACCACGGTCTTGCACCAACTATTAGTTCACGACCATAACCCTAATGGCAAGGGTCACTAAAATGTTAATCAACGTAAACCCTCTGTCTTGATATCTCAATGCTGATGATACAAAGCTAGATGAAAAGGTAAGTTATGGGGAGGACACAAAAGCTACAAAGAGATTATAGACAGGTTAAGCGCAAAGGCAACAAGACGGCAGGTGGAGATCTGGGAAGGCGTGATCAGAAAAATAAAAAAGCAGGATATATTTCAAAAGATGTTAAACTTGTAAATGCTGGTGAGACTTGATACTCTCATACACAGAAAGGAATGCAGAGAGTTAGCATGCAGGTGTAACAAGCAATTAGGAAGGCAAATGGCAGGTTTGCCTTTATTGCAAGGGGACTAGAATACAATAAAGACGTCTTGTCAACAATATAAGGTTTTGCTGCGACCGCATCTGTAATACTGTGTGCTGTTTTGGTTTCCATATTCTTATGGAATATTCTCTCAGAGAGACAAACATGGGAAGGTTTACTAAATTAATCCCTTGAACGAGGGGAGTATCTTACAAAGAGAGGCTGAATAAATAGAGCTTACATTCTCTGGAGTTTAGAAGAATGAAACTTGATCTCATTCAAACCTACAAAATTCTGAGACAAGCCTGATAGATGGACGCATGCAGAGTTTTGCCCTCAGCTGGGAGAATTTGAAACATGGTGGCACAGTTTTAGGGTAAGTGGTCCATCATTTAGGACTGAGAATTAGAGAAAATTTCTTTACTCAACCCAGAATAATTATGGATGTTCCATTGTAGAATACATTTTAAGGCTGGGTAAATAGATTTTTCGATCTCCAAGGGAATATAGAAAAATAGGGAACAGGCATGAAAATGGAACTGAAGTCCAAGATCACTGGACTGGTTCAATGGGCCACGTGGCCTACTCCTGTTCCTATTCATTGCTTAGCAGAACAAAGGCATACTACCGTGTGCTAAATTGGTCTGACCATTTTCTATTCTCACAGAAGGGACATTCATCCCTTTGACATACATACCCCTCCCCCCTACCTCCACCAAAATAATTGAACCTTTGCATCGAGGCTGAAGTAATCTTTCCTAGCCTGCTCTATATTCAACCGATTTGGTGGGAAGATCAACTTATTCTCACTGCCTCACTGAAATATTTCACAACCGGTGAAGTTGTCAGGTTATCCTCCTTTCCCCTCTGTAGTGCTGCCGCAGAAGGTAACACTAAGATGTCTGCCCACACAAACCAATCACTATACTCAAAGTAATTTACCATGGAAAAGCACTTTAGGTCATTGTGACACCACAATTTGATAAAGGCACCACACAGATTTCTTAGTAATTCATACAGCACTTCCTTTCTGTTCCAACAATTCATCAATACTTATCCTTCAGCCTATTAATACTCCCTGAACCTCCAGCCAAACACCCACAGAGATCACCAAATTTCTGCTGTGGACTAGCTGCTTATTCTCAATTCATCTGAGCAGCTTCTTTTCTTATTCTATTAATATCACCTCCCCCCCTTCAACATTTAGAGTGTGGAATGTATCAAACGTTTTGACCTCTTTCTGCAAGAATGTTCTTTCCCAGGTAATCCCAGCATTGGTGGAGCAGCTCATGTCCCCTCTAGGATTAATACAGGCTAATCTCTGATGACCTATCAGCTTCAAAAAGGTACACACTTGTATTAAGCTGCGCATTCATCCACCATAGAGATAATTACGAGAGATAATTGGGTGGCACCGTGGTTAGCACCAGGGACTGGGGTTACATTCCCCGCTTGGGTCACTGTGTCGAGTCTGCACATTCTCTCTGTGCCTGCACAGGTTTCCTCCGGGTGCTCCAGTTTCCCCCCTCAGCCCAAAAAATGTGCCATTTGGTGCATTGCCATGACAAATTCTCTCTCATTGTACCCGAACAAGCACTGGAGTGTGGCAATTTGGGGGTTTTCACAGTAACTTCACTGCAGCGTTAACGTAAGCCTACTCGTGACACTAATCAATAAACAAACAAAAACTTAAAATTACAGAAAGCATCACACCTGACACTGACAAGCTCACTGAAGGAACAACGCTGACACCTCAGTAACGCAGCTATGAATTCCAAAGCAATATCACACCAGTCAAATCTATCTGTAGTCCTTGCACCAAAATAAAAAAAATGACAAAACATATTGCATTACAATTTTTTTTAAATAGCAGAAATGGTTTGATTCTGTTGTGTGATAGCAGAAGGATGAGGAGCAAAGAGAGTTGCTCACCAAGGCAGGTGCAAGAATCACTCAAATCCCAACAATTCTTTGCCTTTCTTTACAATCCTGCTAAGGAATATTAACATTTAAAGAGAAATTCAAACACCCAGTAGTCAACAGACAGAACTAGGCCAAAGATATCCTGTAAATGTAAAGTTTAT
The DNA here is from genome assembly GCA_024679065.1 of Sphyrna mokarran. Taxonomy (NCBI): domain Eukaryota; kingdom Metazoa; phylum Chordata; class Chondrichthyes; order Carcharhiniformes; family Carcharhinidae; genus Sphyrna; species Sphyrna mokarran. The sequence continues at coordinate 28,642,455 of JAGIQG010000006.1, read as the reverse complement.
CATATATAAGAATTAAACAAAGTACTGTAGCTTTGTTTAATTCTTTGTTTAATTCTTTGTTTAATTAAGCTTATAATTAACAATGCTATGAACTCCATTCTACTTTTTATTACCCAGAAGAATTTCCTTACATGTTACAAAAATCTTGAAGGTGCATGCAATTTTTAGAGACCCACTGAAAAAGCTGGATACTTGTGAATTTCACTTTATTTCTCAGTGCTATCCCGCTGAAGTAAGATTCTACAGGAATCATTCCATTAGCTTTTTGTCTATGACCCTTCACCTTTTCTTTACGGACCTCACAACAATAGATGCCTCTGCTTCTTGTTTGGATGGCCAGCAGATACTCAACAACCAACTAACTCTGCTGGATGCATCCTGCCACAAGGTTCTGCGGGGATCACTGTAGATTTCTTCTAATGGCTATAAGCTAGAGCAAATTTCTCAGTTGATTTTCCCTCCACGAACCCAAACTGAGAAGGAGCCCTACCTATCTTCCATGCCGCAAACAATTAAATCAGTACATAGTATTTTACAGTTTGATGTGCAAGCTTAATTGACCATCATTCCCTGTTTGCTCCCTCAATCCAGTGAGATGCGTCTACACCAACCTGAAGTTACAACTGCCTCTTTTTCCTCCCAAAGTGAACTGGTTGTTTCTGTCAGCAAACACACGCAGATATTTTTTTAAAAAAGAAAATCTTACAATTAATGCGCCACTTCAAATCTCTATGTCCATGTAACATCCATTGAAATGGTTTAAATAAAAAGTTAAATAAGTTATTTTACCTTCAACGCTACTCTTTGATTCTGTAGACCATATAAATAACTTCAAGTTTTACAATCCTCCTCCTCAGAATTTCTAGCTTTTAGCTTCTTTTGTAGTGATAACAATAAACACTCTGGCTCTTACCAGTGTGATGTAAAGATCGGTTGGATTAAAAATTGGTGTTGCTAAATTCTTACTGAGTTCTTACCAGTGTTACAGGACTGGATTATCTATTATTTAAGACTTTTTTCACTATCAATTCTGGCTTTGTAAGATAAATGCAGGTAATTAAGCTTGTTTGATTTGTATTTGAAATTTATATTTATATTTATATTTATATCAGGATTATTGGCAGTTTCTCAATCAGAAATCCATTTAGCCTGAGATTTAACACTTCAAATCTAAAAAGTTATACTCTTGAAACCAAATTATATTCTAAAATATATAAATTATGAACTAAATTATTAATTAACTTCAGTAACACTTTCAACTGTCTCACTCCCCTAAAAAAATGCAGCCCAAAATGATCCGTTGCACAGGGCCCTGGAATACCTATAACCAACTGCCTGAGACCTGCTAACTCAGCACAACAGGAGTTTGATCTTCCAATCTCCAAGGGCAGCATGGTGGCACAGTAGTTAGTACTACTGTCTTTCAATGTCTGGGGCCTGAGCTCAATTCCAGCCTTAGATGACTATGGTGTGGAGTTTGTACATGTCTGCATGGGTTTCCTACAGATACTCCAATTTCCTCCCACAGTCCAAAGATGTGCAGATAAGGTGAATTAGCCATGTTAAATTGTCTCATACTGCCCAAATGTGTAGGTTTGGAGGATTAGTGGCCACAGGAGGCAGCACATTGTTTTCAGTGTCTTCCCAGGGCAGTTTTTATTGGAGAACACTAATGAAACCCAGAAGTTAAAACCTTCCAGCCCTCATGTTTAAGGTGGACAGGAAATTTGCACTCATCTGTTTAAGCCTTCAACACAGTTCCCATCCACTGACATTACACAGGTCATAATTTAGCACACAATTATTCGACAAATAATCAACCCATTTGTCCAACAGAATCTCTACCTGGAAAGCAGTGAAGGAAAGTGAAAGTTAATGAAGTCCCCCAGTGGTAGCAAAGAAAATGACTAACAACGACAGCTGAACATCTCCAACACATGGTTTAATACTACTTGGCAAGTGATTGGACAGGCAATTAAATAGCTTCTTTTTAAAAAGATAGAAGTTCTTCTAATTAATAGCTGACAGAAAGATGCATGGACACTGAAACCAAAAAGCTCAAACACAAAACATGTGGTGGATGCTGGTGGGGGGGTAAGCAGTTGGAAAAACTGGCACCAATATAGTGGGAGATTCATAATTATTTTCTACATGAAACAGAAAATAATAGACATCTGAAATCACCCACAGTCAGAAAAACCTTCAGCTTCCACAGAACAGGATAACACTGTCTTGCCCTCTCTGTCTCTCCTGAGAGATGCTGTTGAAGTCTGCCAATTTTATTCTGCAACAACAATCAAGTCTACCATCATTAAGCCAGGCCCGAAGACAAGTAATGAGCCTTTTCATGACAGACAGAACTCAAAAGCATGTTAACATGTCAATAATTCACTTCCAAACAAGGGGAAAAATTAATTTAAAATGTTTAATTTTAAATAAAATTTTCTTTTTATTAATTGTAGATATTATAAAATCCTCACTAGCACTATTAGATATTTCAATGCAAAAACTGATCTGAAGTACAAACCCGATGTTTGTCAATTTCATCGAAACTCGTTGGCTTCAAAATAGGAGTAAAGAATTATAAATTATGTAATCACTTCACTAAGTGAAATAATTATTCAAACATTGAGGCACTCCTATATTTACCCAAGGATGGTGACTCATTATTGCCTGGAGGTAATTTTTTAAACTATTGTCTTATACAATAGTTTGTACCATCACCAACAAAAAGCTCTAACAATGCTCCGTGCACTCTCCCATTCTGAATATCACGAAGTTCCTCAGAGGAATGGGGACAGGAACTATAAGGAGTTGCCTTCTCTCTCACTCCTGCTCAAAAAAGGAACAACAATTATTTTAAATAATTCAAAGCTTAAAAAATATTGTTCCATTGTGAGCAAGGCAGAGAAGCAGGCAATTAAGCACTGAGAAATGCCACTATTGTGCTGCTTTAAAGTAGCTGAAAAATCTTGTTTACATTTTAAAAATGCAAAATCCCACTACTATTGATTAGTAGTCCTTTGTGGTCACTAGCTCAAAACTATAGGAAAAGAGAGGCCTGTCAGAACCTACAAAAAAATTTCAAATTCTAATTTCAATCAATCAATTCAAAGTGGCATTTGTTCCATATTCAGTAAAATATTACTGGAGAGCTCCTTAAATTTCGAATGGATTACAACAAGCAGCTTATCACCAATAAAGTAAACATATTAAAACTGAGAGGACCAGAGGGGACTCAAGTTACGATCAGAAGCAGGAGTTCCAAAGAGGCCTCTGGAAATCAAGGCGAGGTTAGCAATGAAAAATAGTCTTGGATAAGGTCGAGAGAAGGGGCATCATCTGAGCAGATTCCTGAGCGTTCAGTTTACATCATAAAGCACGGGATAAACAGAGCAGAAGTCACAACAAAAGATTTGTCTGATAATATAAATATTACTGATCATACTTGCACACATTTTTATGAAGGAAACTAAATCTAAAAATGCAGGTGAGCATTGTGCAAGATGAGGAAAAAAATGCACTTTATACAACAACATGCATATTTAATTTGCTTTATTATTGTCACGTATTAGTACAATGAAAAGTATTGTTTATTGTGCACTATACAATCAAAGCATACCATTCATAGAGAAGGAAACAAGAGTGTGGAAGGAACATAGTATTACACTCAAAGCTAGGGTGTAGGGAAAGACAACTCATTGCAAGGTAAGTTCATTCAAGTCTGATGGCAGCAAAAAAGAAACTGTTCTTCAGTCAGTTGGTATGTGACCTCAAACCTTTGTAACTCTTGTCTGACAGAAGAATGTGGAAGAGAGTATGATATGGAGTTACCAACATTGGACTGGGGTAGGCACAGTAAGTAGTCTCACAATACCAGGTGAAAGTCCAACAGATTTATTTGGTAGCACAACTTTTCAGAGCACTGTCCCTTCATCAGGTGAATGCAGGATGTGCTTCTCCTTTATCTGCTGATTTGATGATAATGTTGCAGTTGGTCTTGAGAGCATGGATGGCATTGCGCTGCGCTTGAGTAACATTCGGGGCCGTCTTGTGAGTGCAGTTGATGAAGCTGGCATTGACACATCTCCTCATGGCTTGGACATATGTGTCAAGTCAAAGGCAATAGCCTTTCAGAGGAGTCCAATTTGATTCTTTCCTCTTCAGTACTTACGGAAGACAGTATGTGCGTGGGGGCCTTAATTACGCTCGCTGTTTTTTTTGAAGCAGCGGCAAGTGTAGATAGAGTCAATGGATGGAAGGCTGGTTCGCATGATGAACTGTATTACATTCACAATCCTTTGCAGTTTCTTGCAGTCTTGGGCACAGCAGGAGCCATACCAAACTGTGATGCACTATAGAAAGCATTTTTCTGGTTGTATCTGTAAAGGTTGGTGAGAGTCATAGCTGACATACAAATTTCCTTAATCTGAGAAAGTAGCGGTGTTGCTGAGCTTTCTTAACTATAGTGTTGGCATGGTGGGGAAGGAGGCGGCGGGGAGAGAACCAGGACATGTCGTTGGTGATCTGGAACCTAAAAACTTGAAGTTCTCGACCCTTTCTACTTCGTCCCCGTTGATGCAGACAGGGGCATATTCTCTACTATGTTTCCTGAAGTCGATGACCATCTCCTTCATTTTGTTGACATTAAAGGGAGAAAATGTGACCGAGGTGCTTCACAAAAGCACAGCCAGAAAGAGGAGATATTAAGGAAGCTGATAAAAAGTTGGTCAAAATAGTGAGTGTTAAGAAAGGGGATTTAGGAATGGAATTCACACAGTATATGCAAAATAAGTTATAGCAGTGACAGTATTGAGAATGTGATGGGGGTACAGAAACCCCAGGGATTTTTGAAGACTATTAAAACAAAGTAAACTTGTTTAGAATAGGGATCAGTGTGCCTTATGTATACCACAAGGAATTACAAACAGCCTCAAATATATATCCTGTGAAGGCATTGTCTACATAGACACATATATTGGTAAAGGATTTTGAATAAATATTGTAGATTTAAAATGTGTTTTCAAATGACTTATAAGCTTTGGCCAAGATGCAACCTGCCCCAGTAAGGTTGCTGGGAAATAGGAGATGAGAACTTAACAGATCCATTTGATCAATAAATTCCCAATTCTGCTACAAGGTAGAATACTATTGGTCAAGATAAACAATGCGTGGTAATATAATTGGATCATCCAGTTTGGATGACAAGTTGGGCAGGAGAAATGAATCTTCAAAAAGATTTTACACGTGTACTATAATATTAGAGAGAAGTTGGAATCCTCCAGCTGTCTCTCTCCTAACGGTCAATAAAGAAGTTTTTAGCTGTATACTGTCTTTCGCGAGTCTTTATATTATCAAAGTTCAGCTCAATGCATAGCACCAGAGGGAAGCCCCAGGAAAATCCCCTTAGAGAACAAGCAGAAACCACAAGCCACAGGAATATTAGGCACAAGTTCCCACATCCAGTGGAGAGCTGTCCCTGCTGGCAGCACACATCTGAAATTCATTAGCACAGTCTGAGTTCTCAGTGTGTACGTAACAAGAGGCGCTCCCATCTGGACTACAGGCATGTCAAATTAACCCATAATGTCCACTTCACATTCTTCTTTAACTGCAATCTTTCCTTATCTCTCTCCTACTCCAGAACATAGAAAATAACGTTTCTTCCCCTCCATGCTTTTCTTGAACGGCACATCAACTGACTGCTACTAAATGCTCCCGGGTCAGTCTAATCAATCATCTCCTTGAATTGACCAAGTGCTGCTTCCTCTCTCCTTATGGGGTAGAAATTGGCCACCCTGTCTCAGCCAAGATGTGATGCCTAACTTGAAATCTAAACCTACACACCACCACAACCTAAATATAAACAACCACAGAAATGAACAGGTTATGCAATGAAAAGAATGCAGAACATCATATTCAGCGGTCTGTGTCCCACATTAGAACCTGGGATGAAAATAAAGACTGTACTATGGTGCTGACCAGAGGCTGTTAAGGGCAGTCCTCAATACATTATCCATGATTTACAAACATTTGATTAGCTTAAGACCATGAGCGGAATTTTGCCAAAAAAATGAGTAAGTGTCATTCTGGGCAAGAAAACCAATGAAATTCGCATTAGAGACATGTTGCAATTTTCCCATATGTCAGTTTTCTGAAAGGGGCAGGGCCTAAATACACCAGCAAGCCTTCCTTCACAGTAACTGGATGCCAGTTTTAAAAAGCACCCAGATTTCAGAGAAATTGACAGCCTCCCACCACCCCCCCTCACCCTGCTCCCACAGATATATGAGGGAACCCATCTCCCCTCATTGAAGGGATGTTTCCCTACTCCTCCCTCCCCAACAAAGATCACCAACATTGAGCCATAAGAGCCCTCCCAATGGTTACCCTTTCATAACACCCCCCCCTTCCAACTCATTACCTCCATACCTGACACTGCCCCAGCAAGCCAAAAACTCCCACTTGATAGTGTCAACCTGGCGTGCCAGGCTGCCAGTTGGCATTGCAAAGCCATGTCCTCGACCACCCTGGGGCTTCAATGACCTCTGAGCCCCGCCCCTTCCTCCCCCACCCAACTCAGCATAGCCACTTCACCTGATCTCCATTTGTAGAGGCTAGTATTTCTCACTGGGGTCTACCTACACCTGAAGATTGGAGAATTCTGGGAGCAGGGAAATTTTTGCTCAAATCTGCGCCAATCTCACCTACAGAAAATTAGGCCCAAATTCTCAGTACAGAGAACGTACCCATGCCAGAATATAAAGGGAGCAATAGAAACACTATAATCATTGTGCTGTCTTCGTCTTTCATAGGGTGCTGAGCCACCAGCAAGACCAGTATTTCTTGCCCATCCCTAATTGCCCTTCAACTTGCTCAGCTGCATCAGAGAACATTCATAAGTCAATTGTATTGCTACGAACAGAATCACAGAATAGGCAAGGATGACAGATTTCCTTCACTGAAGGGCATTAGTAAACCAGATGAGTTTTTACGACAATCAATAAAAATTTCATGGTTTCACTGTTACTGAGACTACCCTTCAATTCCAGATTTGTATGAACTGAATTTAAATTCCACCAGCTGCCATGATGGGACATCGGTTCAAATCCTCAGAGCATTAGCCTGGATCTCTGGGTTACTAGTCCAGTCCACTAACACTATGCCACCATCTCCCCTTTCTGCCAAGTGCTGCACTCTTGGATTATCTCACTCTGCTATTCCATTCCAATTATGTATTCTGCAGGGTACCACAGCGTATTAAGAAATGGCTGAGACATTGGAAACTGCAAAAAAGTTACAGGCTTCGACGACAACAACTTTATAGCACTGAGGCAGTGTGCTAGCCACACCCCAGATAAGCTGTTCCAGTACATCAACAATGCTGGCATCTACCCAACAATATTAAAACTTGCTCAGCTATGTCCTTTCCACAAAAGCCTGATAAATCCAATCCAACAATTGCCACGCAACAGTCTCCTCTCAAATACTATCACAAAGCAATAATCTGCTGACACTCAATCTGAGTTCAAGATCTCATATCAACCTTAGTCCAAACAATAACAAAAAGACTGAAATCAAGAAGTGAGATGATGTGAAGATGACTAACCCTGACCAAGTGTAGCAGCAAGGAGCCGCCCTAATAAAACTGAAGTCAAAGTGAATTCACGAGAAAACTCTCCACTGGCGATCTTATAGAGATCTATAAAACAATGAGGGGCACATATCAGCTAGATAGTCAACATCTTTTCCAAAAGTTAGGGGAGTCTAAAATTGGAGGGAATAGGTTTAAGGGGAGAGGGGAAGGTACAAAAGGGTGCAGAGGGGCGGGCAATTCTTTCACATACAGGGTGGTGAGTGTTTGGAACAAGCTGCTGTCGAGGAAGTAGTAAAGGCGAGTAGAATTTTGTCTTTTAAAAAGCATTTAGGCAGTCACATGGGTAAAATGGGTATAGAAGTATATGGGCCAACATGGGCAACTGAGTCTAGATTAGTGATTAAAAAAAGGATGGCATGGACAAGTTGTACTGCAGGCCTATTTCCATCTTCAAGTGGGAATATTCACTGATGGTTGCACCGTGTCAACACTCAGACAACGAAGCAGTCCATGTCTATACGTGGCAGATCTGGACAACACTCAAGCTTGGGTAGTAAGAAGCATACATGTGCCAGGCAATGACTATCTCCAACAAGAGAGACAAAAACAGTAAACGCTAGAAAATCTCAACAGGTCTGATAGCATCTGTGAGGAGAGGATAGAGCCAACATGGAGTTTAGATGATCCTACATCAGCTCTGAATGATCAGATTCACCATTTGCTTTTATTTCAACAACAGAGAGTTTAACAGTCTCACCACAATATTTAACTGCATTCTCAACATTTGATTCCACTACCAACTACATCCTGTTGGTCACCACTAGAAACTGATTTGGATCAACCACATGAATAGCGTGGCACCACAGAGCTCAGAGACTATGCATCAAGTAACTAATAAGGTACGTGCTTTTTTTATTCATTTGTGAATTAAATGGACGACACTGACTGGCCTGGATTTATTATCTCCAAGAGCAACTAGGAATGGGCAATAAAGTTGAGAGTCAAGCACATTGCTGTGGCTCAGAAATCACACGTAGGCCAGACAACATAAGGACGACAGATTTCCTTCTAAAAGGAAATGAGTGAACTAGATGGGTTTTTCTGACAGTCAACAATGATTTGATTTGATTTATTAGTCACTTTTATTAACATAGTGAAAAGTATTATTTCTTGCGTGCTATACAGACAAAACATATCGTTCATAGAGAAGGAAATGAGAGAGTGTAGAATGTAGTGTTACAGCTAAGCTAAGGTGTAGAGAAAGATCAACTTAATGTAAGTCCATTCAAAAGTTTGACAGAGCAGGGAAGAAGCTATTCTTGAGTAAGTTGGTATGTGACCTGAGACAGGGGCATGTTCTCCTTTAAGCTTCCTGAAGTCAATGACAATTTCCTTTGTTTTACTGACATTGAGGGAGAGTATTATTGCTGCACTAGTTCACCAGATTCTCTACCTCATTCCTGTACTCTGTCTCATCGTTGAGATCCAATCCACAAGTCATGTCTTCAGCAAACTTGAATATCGAACTGGAGGGGAATTTGGCCGCACAGTCATAGGTGTACTCTAGTAGGGGGTTGAAAACACAGCTTTGTGGAGCATCAGTGTTGACGATGATTATGGTCTATGAGTTAGGAAGTTCAGGATCGAGTCGCAGACGGAGGTGCCGAGGCCCAGTCCACTGAGTTTGAAGAGGAGTTTCGTGGGAATAACAATGTTGAAGACTAAGCTGTAGTCAATAAATAGGAGTCTGACGTAGGTGCCCTTGTTATCTTGGTGTTCCAGGATTCAGCGCAGGGCCAGAGAAATAGCATCTGCTGTGGACCTGTTGCAGCAATAGATAAACTGTAGTGGATCCTAGTAGTCGAGGAGGCTGGAATTGATTCATCCCATGACTAATCTTTCGTAGAATTTCATAATATGGATGTCAGAGCCACCAGCCAATAGGTTTCATGGTCATCAGTAGATTTTTCATTGCAGATTTTTTTTTTTAAATCAAATTTAAATTCCATGATCTGCTGTAGCAGAATTCAAACCTTAGTCCGGAGAACATTAGCTGAGTTTCTAGACTAATAGTCTAGCAATATACCACTAGACCATCTCCTTTCTGTCTGACTCACCACTTTCTGTCTGTCTGTGTTGATGTGTGCTATTGCAGACCAGAACACTGCATTTGCCTGACGAAGACACAGTGTTGAAAGCTCGCAAATTTACTATCAAATAAATCGGTTGGATTTAAAATTGGTGTTGCTAGATTCTTACCGAGTTCTTACTACCCCAGTCCAACGCCAGCATCTCTACATCATGGCTCACCACCATCCAGGACAAAACAACCAAATTGGCTGGTACCCCATACACTGTATTAAGTATCCAGTTCCTCTACCAGCGAACAGTGACAGCAGTTTATACCATCTACATGGTGCAATGCAGCAACTCACCAAGATTGCTTCAATAGCATCTTCCACACTCAATCTCAAATACCCAGAAGAACAAGGCGGCAGACGCATGGGATCACCACCACCGATCAGTTTCCCTCTAGATCACTCACCATCCTAACTTCAAAATATATTACAGAATTTCCTAACAGAACTGTAGGTGTGCCTACAACAAATGGATCAGGACAGCTCAGTAAGGGGGGCGGGGGGGGGGGATTCACCATCTTTTCATGGCAATTAATAATGGACAATAAATGTGAGGCTGGAAGGGATGGTCTTTAAGAATAACTTCAGTCTTGACTTTATTCTGTCAGATGTTGAACTGTTAATTAAAATCTTGTCATTTTGCTTTATACATACTTTTATCAATCGCATGACCACATTCTCTTGGTTCTAACTTGATAACTGTTCACTAAAGGCTACAGCTGTATTTAATAACCAGTCACTATCTAAGTTTTTGTTTACAAACAACTTCTAAACAAACATTAGAAACTTTAATGCTTTCCTCTCAAGTCAAATTCCAGTTTATTTAAATTGGCATAAATAATCCACAAGTCTTTATCAAAGGGAAGTTTGTAAATTCTGCATTGGAAATGTGTGGTTTACTCTAATTTAAAATTAAAACTTCTAGATCCCTTGCAGTTCTACAGCTGGACAACTTCAAACTATCTACATAAAAACAACAGACATTGATAAGCAGAAACAGCGACACACTAACACTGTGATCACTCCTCTGCATAGTTATCTGCCTGTTAATCATCACAAAATGGGACATGACGACAATTTGGCCAGAATTCTCTGACTTCGCTCGCGGCTGGGATTCTCCGGTCCCCTGAAGTGAATGGAGTTTAGGCTGTGTGCCAAATTATCCATTCTCGCACACAGCAGTGGGTGAGGCAAACGAGATCGGAGAATCCTGGTCTTTATATTGTAAAACTCCTGCTTTATCATGAATTCTGGTAGTAAATGTTAGCTCACGTACTGAGCATTCCCAGACATTTCATTAAAAACATTGCCGCGAACGTGCAAAAGGCCAGAAACCATCTGTGGGGAGCAGAATGTTGGACTAAGACTCTAGGCCGGTGACACTTCATCAGTACCGAAAAAAGCACTGATGGAGTCTCGTTGACCTGAAACTTATTCCCCCATCATCTTCTCTGCACTGATGCTGCGTCCCTGCTGAGTCTTTCCAGCATTTTCTGTCTTCATTCCAGATTTCCAGCATGCGATATTTTGTATTTCATCAATTTTGACCAATATTCAAGATCTCTCGCCTGTTGAGTCAGAAGGTCATGTGTTCAAGTCCCATTCCAGAGACCCGAGTGCAAATCTCAGGGCTAACATTCTAGTGCAGTACCAAGAGGATGCTGCGCAATCTGAGGGGCCATCCTTTGACAGTTGTGAAAGCAAGATGTCTCTCCTATCAGGTGGACATAAAGAATCACAGGGCACTGTTTCAAAAATGAGCTGGGAGACAGCCCTAATGTCCTCAACAATATTCATCCCTCAATCAGTATCACACACAGATTATTGGGTTGTTACCATATTGTTGTCTATGGGGCCTTGATGAGCACAATTTGGCTCCTACCTTTCTAACAACACTTCCAAAGCACTAGGTTTACAACATGCTACCAGGACTTGGATTGAGTTACAAGGGAAGGCTAGATAGACTGGGATTGTTTTCCCTGGAACTTAGGAGGCTTAGGGATGATATTACAGAATAAAATAATGAGGGACATAGATCAGCTAGACAGTCCATATCTTTTCCCAAAGGCAGGGGAGTCTAAAACTAGAGGGCATAGGTTTAAGAAGAGAGGGGAGAGATACAAAATGATCCAGAGGGGCAACCTTTTCACACAGAGTGGAGTGTGTCTGGAACAAGCTGCCAGGAGATAGTAGTAGAGAGTACAATTTTGTCTTAAAAAGCATTTAGACACTTACATGGGCAAGATGGATATAGAGGGATATGGGCCAAATGCAGGCAATTGGGACTAGTTTAGGTAGTTAAAAAAAAAGGGATGGCATGGACAATTTGGACCAAAGGGCCCGTTTCCATGCTGTAAACCTCTGTGACTCTATTTAACCGGCTGCAAAGTGTTTTGGGAAATTCTGAAGTTTCTGAATGGCACCATATAAGTCATTTAACTTGACACCATCAAAATTTTTTTTTAAATGGCAATAGTAATTATAAGCTTTAGTTATCCAATCACTGTCTAATGCAAATGCTGTGGGACACAGGAATTAGAAGTGGAAATAGACAAATTCAGCATTTTGAGCGTGATCCACCATTCAATCAGGTCATGGCTGAAAATGAGAAAAGGATTTGATTTAAAATTGAAGTTTATAAAATTTCTGAACTACTGTTGATTTGCAGTTGTTTGTCAAATATCATTAATATTCTGGCATTAACCGTTTTAATTTTAGTCATAGAATAAAGGGGAAAAGATTGCCAACCCCATTCCATAATACAATACTGAAGGAACAGCGTTCAATGCAAGTCAAAACACATTATCTGAATCTTGTGTACCTCATTAGCAAGAGCACGTTTGGGTGCTTAACTCTGAGATGGGAATCAAGTCAGAATGACAAAGATGACTCAAGCCTTAGGGCTGTAAGCTAATGGAATTGTAAAACTTATTTTCACTGAAGATTGAGGGGGACATAACTCAGATCTTTCAAATGCATCGATAATATAGAACCATGTTACTTAACTTAGACCATGTGCACAAAACCAGAAGATGCAGAATTAAAGTTTAAAGAAAGCTTCCAGCAAGATTCGAATGTGAAGAATTTTTTGCGACTCCCCACAGCCCCACTCCCAAGCCCCCAGCGTGAATAAAAGCAGCCAGCATTTCATTAATTGAAAAGAAGTTGGATAAATATCTAGTCAGGGAACAAGCCTGAAAAACTATGGAGATAAATAGACAGAAATGGTCAATTATTCCAACCTTTTGCATAAGAAACTCAGAAACACACAAATCCTGTAATAATTACTGCTCCCAAAGACAGTGGTGCTGATTCGAACATTTCAATCAAATGCTGTCATGTAGAATTAATATATTCATCAATATGGTATGGCTATATTTTGGATTACCTAGAAACATGTTGAAAATTACATCAAACAGCATGAATCAATGGCATAAAACTACTAATTAGCATTTGAAAGGAGCTCCATTGGTATAGATCAGTGTGACTGGAATGGCAGAGTTTCAACTACTGACATGTTTAAAAACTCAAGCAACTGAATCCCCAACTTGAACATTTCCAGACTGCACATCAAAAGCTGGATGAACAAACACAGGTAGTAAAACAGCCATCAATTTTCCTTCACTGTGACATAATTTTCGAATACACCATGAACGCATCTAATCAAGTTGTGGGGGTTGGTGGTGGTGGTGGGGGGAGGGGGGAGGAATTCAACAAATTTTAAAGATGTAGAAAAGATTCAGGTTAAAGCACGGAAATACATCTTTTCAACAGGGCTCCCTTTATTAAAGATAGGCCCATTGACCAGAGCGTGCTATATCCCAAGCCAAACATTAAACATTTCAAACTAAACAGAAAATGCTGGAAAATCTCAGCAGGTCTGGCAGCATCTGTAAGGAGAGAAAAGAGCTGATGTTGAATCTAGATGACCTTTTGTCAAAGCATTCAATTATCCAAGATTTCAGCATCTGCATAATTTTCTTTTATTAAATATTTCAAATCCTATGTTAGACGGTTTTCTATTTTTATCTCCCCTAGTATGAAACTTTATGGATTTAGTTTGTCTGCCATGATAATAACTCACCCAAGATTGCACATTAAGCAAAATATGCAACAAAATGATCTGTTCTATTGAGTTAGTAGAGGCCTTGTCAAAATCATCATCTATTCCCAGAATGAATCTGGCCTCAGCACCAGAGTTAGGATTCTGATCATAAGAATTTCAGGTGACCGCCATCTCAGTAAGAAAAATGGTATATCATTTGAAGTAAGCAGTGATCATCGATTATCTTCACTCTCACAGCTTAGGTTTCATTCTTGCTTATTTTCAACATTCATCATCTCACCGACCTGATTACATATTTGCTCCAATTTTTCCAAATTTCTCTCCAATCACTGCAACAGCAGCAACTTGTATTTCTATGTGCCATTAGTAAAACGACCCAAGATGCTAAACACGAGTGCTATCAATCTAAAATCCACACTAGTCACATAAGGAAATATAATCAGGCCATTGAAGTCAAAGGGACAACTTTTAAGGAAGTAAGTGCGTTAAAGGGGCCAGGACATTTAAGGGATGGGAATTCCAGAACTAAGGGGCTAGGTAGCTGAGGACATGGCTGTCAATGGAAGACACATTAAATTCATGGATTCTCTAAAGGGCAGAATCCAAGGAACACAGCCATCTCAAAAGGTTGTAGGGGATGACAGAGATAGGGAGGGACAATATCCAGTAGGGATTTAAAATTAAGAATAAGATTTTTTTAAAAATTTGACATTTAAAAGGGGCCAGCAAGCACAAAGGGAGTTGGGTGAATGGAACTATATAAAACCTTGATTAGACTGTGCTTACAGCACCGCGTGCAGTTCTGGTCAGAAGGATTTGGAAGCTCTGGAGAAAGTGCAACGAAGGTTCACCAGGGTATTGCCTGGTCTCAAAGGTGTTGGCAATGAAGAGAAGTTGGATAAACTAGGATTGTTTTCACCGGAAAGATGGTGGCTGAGGGGAGGCCTGACACAAGTCTACAAAATTATGAGAAGCAGAGAACAGGGGATAGTCAGAGGCTTTTCCCTGGGGCGGAAGCATCAATTACAAAGAGGCACAGGTTCAAGATGAGAGGGGAAAGTTTTTCCACACAGAGTGGTGGGTGTCTGAAATGTGCTGTTAGAAGAGGTAGTGGAAGGCACATTAGCAACAGTTAAGGGGTATCTGAATGAGTAAATGAATAGGGAGACAATAGAGGGATATGGACCAAGTAAGGACAGAAGGTTTTTTTTAGTTTAGTTAGGGCATCATGATCGGCACAGGTTTGAGCAACCAATGGGCCTTGTTCCTGTGCTGTTCTTTGCTCTCTGTTCTTTGGACTTAGTGCAAGTTAGGAGTTCTGGGCTTAAGTTGATAGAAAGTGGAACGTGAGAGACCAGCAAGGGCTGTGGTGGAATAGTCAGGCTCAGAGTTAAAGGTGTAGATGAGAGCTTCAGGTGCAGATGATGACGCAGGAGCCGAGTGGTCAATGTGATGGAGGGGGAAATGAGGGGAG